>JAGIQG010000003.1:80382337-80982337 GCA_024679065.1 Sphyrna mokarran
CCCCACCCGTACGCCGCTGTTGTCCTTGCCAAGCCCTTAAAAAGCTCATAGTAAGCCATGGCACAAAGAAACTTCAAGCTGAAAGGTAGGAGGAAAAATGTTGTATGATTTAGAATGCCCCTTGCCTACAAGCTCGTTCTGACCCATCAGTCTTGCCTCACTTTGATTTGATATATCATTGACACATGTATTTTCTCAACTGAAGAAGGTAGGAGAGAGTATGTCTGGAATCTGTGGGGTCCTTAATTATGCTGTCTGAGGCAGTGGGAAACAAAGACAGTGTTAATGGGTAGGAGGCTGGTTTAGTGATGGACTAGGTTTCGCTCACAATCCTTTGTAGTTCCTTGCAGTCTTGTTCAGAGCAGGAGACATACCAACCTGTGGTCCAACCAGAAAGAATGCTTTCTGTGGAGCATCTATAAAAGTTGTTGGGAGTTGTAGCAGACATGCCAAATTTCCTTAGCCTCCTGAAAAAGCAGAGGTGTTGGTAGGCTTCCTTAACTGTAGTGTTGACATGGGAGGACCAAGACAAATATTGGTGATCTGGACATCTAAAAACTTGAAGCTCTCAACAATTTTTCCTTCTTTCCCATTGATGTAGACAGGGGCATATTCTCCACTGCACTTCCTTAAGTTGGTGACTATCTCTTTCATTTTGTTGACATTGAGGGAGAGATTATTGCTGTTGCACCAGTTCGCCAGATTCTGGCTCTTTCCTGTACTCCATCTCATCATTACTTGAGATCCGACACATTGTGGTGGTGTATGAGCAAACTTGAAAATTGAGTTGAAGGGGAATTTGGCCGCACAGTCATAGGTGTATAAGGAGTAAAATAAGGGGCTGAGGACACAGCTTTGTGGCACACCAGTATTAAGTGTGATTGTGGAGTAGGTGTTGTTGTCTATCCTCATTGGTTAAGAACATAAGAAATAGGAGCAGGAGTAGGCCATCTAACCTTTTGAGCCTGCCCCACCATTCTGTAAGATCATGGCTGATCTGAAGTGGATAAGTTCCACTTTCCCGCTTTCTCCTCATAACCCCTAATTCCCTTGTCTATCAGAAATCTATCCACCCATGACTTAAACATATTCAACGAGGTAGCCTCCACCACTTCAATGGGCAGAGAATTCCAGAGATTCAACACCCTTTGAGTGAAGAAGTTGCTCCTCAACTCCAATCTAAACTGCCCCCCCGCCCCCTTATTTTGAGGCTATGCCCTCTAGTTCTGTTTTCCTTTCTAAGCAGGAAGAATCTCTCTTCCTCTACTCTATCTATCCCCTTCATTATCTTGTTAGTCTCTATAAAATCTCCCTTCAGCTTTCTAAACGAGTACAGGCCCAGTCTATTAAATCTTTCATCTAACCCCCTCATCTCTGGTATCAGCCTGGTGAACATTCTCTGTACTTCCTTCAAGACCAATATATCCTTTTGCAAATCAAAGGACCAAAACTGCACACAGTACTCCAGTTGTGGCCTCATCAGTGCCCTGTACAGTTGCAGCAAGACCTCCCTGCTTTTATATTCTATCCCGCTAGCTATAAAGGCCAATTGCGGTTGGAAGTTCAGAAGCTAGTCACAGAAGGAGCCAGGCCCCATGCCACGGAGTTCAAAGATGAGTTTCATAGGAATAGTGGTGTTGAAGATAGCTGTAATCAATACATAGGTGTCATTGACTAAGGAATCTGAATTCTCTTGTGTTATAGAGAATGCTGCAAACAGCTTGAATAAGTTAGTAAATATGTCCTAACTGTTGGCGTGATGTTGGTTACAGAATACTGTCTTTGTAATCTTCAGTAGGTTAACTTTAAGTCTTTATTAAATAGAACAATTAACACACATACAATAAAAAGAAAAGCTAGGAACTATCTCCATGTTTTTCCAGTCTCTGTTTAAAGCCACATTGATACCTGGGTCTGGGTCATGTACTTTCTTATATAATTGTGTGAGTGGTACTGTACTCAGTCAAACATTAGCTCTGTATGTACCAGCCAGACTCTTACACTGCATGAACCATCCACACAGCTTTATCATTTTAAAATTAACTGAATAAACTAGATTACTAGATAATTATTGTTGCATTATTCCAGCATTAATGTTGTTATAGATTAGAACGTCATTGTTGATAACACAATAAGATGATGAGAAAATGGTACAGATTTAAATTGAAAATCAAATTTAATTATGATTCTTAAGAATTTTGTGTCTTCTGTATTCTGTAACTTCAGGATTGCCTTAGAGATGCAGTTTTGTGAATGTTTACTTCATTCCCTTTTACTAAAAAAAATCTTGAACCATAAAGAAACTGAAACCAACTGGATATTTGGTTCAAGAAATTTGAATAAAGGTTGGTAATTTGAGGGAAGATTTTGAACAGTGGAATATGGTTGGTGTATTTAATACTGATAACCCAATTTGTCAAAGTTTTGCTAAATTCCATAAATCATGTGACTTTCAATCATGTGTTCTTTTTACACCATACTCAAAGTAACTAAATGAAGGCTAAGTTTTATTTTAAGTAGGGCTAACTAGTTGTTTATTAATATAGCATTTTTTGTAAATCTTTCATCTTTCATTTGCTAATTCATGACTTTCTTTATTCATCATGGGACTTTTTTATTCATCACTGACTGGACCAGCGTGTACTGCCCATTCCTAATTGCCCTTGAACTGAGTTTGTGCTTGGCCATTTGTGTGACCAAGCTGCAGATCTGAAGTCACATATAGGCCAGACCAGATAAGGATAGCCAGTTTCCCTCCTTAAAGAACATTAGTGAACCAGATAGGTTTTCACAACAATCAGCGATGGTTTCATGGTCATCATTAGACATTTCATTCCAGATTTTTTAATAGAATTCCAGGGTGGAATTTGAACCCAGGTCTCCAGAGCATTATGCTGGTCTCTAGGTTACTAGTCCAATGACCATTGTGCCATCACATCCCTCTTTAATAAACACATTAGGAATACCAGTCATGTCAAAAAATTTAAGAGCCAAAAAACAGTTACTGTGGTAACTGTTTAATAGTGGTGGGCGCAGCAAGTTAGCCGGGATAATAGGAAATCTTCCTATTATTTGAACAAGCAGAGAAAACAGGTAAAACAGAGCATTAGTATCTTCTCTGAAAATTGCACCTCCATTGATAGTGCTGATATCCTGAATGAGGATGGAACCTCACAAAGCTTGGTCTCCAGTGTGACTTTTGTTTAATTCAGTAATGAAATGTGGATATAGCTGGGTGTTGCCCATCTCTAATTGTGCTTGAGTGACTTGTTTGGTATTTCAGAGGGCACTTAAGAGTCAACCATAAAATAATTTGTTAAATCCTGAGTTAAATGCCTCCTTTCATATTATTATGATATTTCACTTCAGGAAATATTGTGACTCCAATTATAAGTCAGACCAGGTAAGGATGGTAAATTTTCTTCCCTAAAGGAGATTAATGAGCCACAAAGCTTTTAACAACAATCGGCAGTGATTTCATGGTCACCATTACATTGAATTCCAGCTTTTCTTTATTGAATTAAAATGTCACCATCTGAAATGTGATTTGTGCCCAGGTCCTCAGAACATTACTCTGGGTCTCCGGATTATTAGTCTAGTGGTGATGCAACTAATCCATTGCCTTCCATCCATTGTGGTTCGGGAGTGGAATGCCCTGCCTGCAGCAGTTGTAGATGCGCCAAGTTTGGTGGCGTTTAAGAGGTTAGTTGATAAGTATATGGAAGAGAAGGGAATGGTTTAGTTTGGAGGGGCATTGCTTTTTATATTGGTAGGCGCAACATCGAAGGCCGAAGGGCCTGTTCTGTGCTGTAATGTTCTATGTTCTATGTTCCCATACCAATTGAACCAAGATGTTTTAAAAAAGCATCTATCTTAAATATTTCTAAATAAAAAAGGAGAAAACTTGCAACTTTATGTAACACTTTTCACATGCTCAAAGCTATTTGCAGTGAATTAAGTATTCTATCATAGAAAATGCAACAGCCAGTTTGCAAACAGGAAGATCCTACAATCAGCAGGTTAAAGGGAAATGTTGCCAGGTACGGAAAAATTTCCTGGATTAAATATGGAGCACAATTTTACCATCTTGCCGTGCCCAGCAATCAGTGAGCAAGCTGTGAAAATAACGTGCAAAGCTAAAAATTTGATTTGCGCCTGACACAAAACTCTTTCTGATCTTCCTGGCCTTTCCCAAGAGGCATGAAATGCTTTACACCAGAAACAGCTTTTTAGCATGAGATTGACTGGATTTCTATATCATTAAGGAATTCGGCATGCATGCTTTGCCCCTCCTGAATGCTTCCAACTCTTCAGTGAGACGTCACCTGGCACGAATCATTCCTGGCCTGTCCTGACGCAGACTTGAAGAACTGGTCCTACTGGAGGGCTTGGAACCCATAGAGGCCCCCAGATGGTCCAACTCATGATCTGACAGTGCCTGCCAGGCAGTGCCTATCAACAGTCCATCATTGCCACCAGAGATCATGGCAATACACAAGATATCACAGGTTTGCTAAGGGTGGGGCTTGAGTGGAAAAATGACAGGAGATGGGGAGGCCAATGCAGGGGTGGATCGCAAAGGGGGTCATGATGCATGACGGAGGGTCATTGAAGTAGGGAAAATAAAAAAATGGTCACTTGGCACACACAATGGTTGCCTGGCACACAAAATGGTTACCTGGGAAGAGACACCAAACAAGCACTTAAAATTAAAAATGCAGTAACTGAAATGCTGCAGGAAGCTAGTCAGAGCTTGGGGTCCTTTAAAGATAAGAGCAGACCCAGAACGATAAGAAACTGATAACAGGATCAGCCCTAGATGGGAACATAAATGTAACAAAAAACTAATCACTGAATGTATAGATTGAAACCAGTCATTGAGAGGGAAAATGTATCTGTTCTATGAAAAATACTATGTTAACTACTCATGTCTGTACCTGTCTGATTGTAATGATATGTTAACTATCGATCAGCCATGATTTGTCTACTCAACTATAATGATGTGTTAAATGGCTAATGTCTGGCTATTGTCCAAAAGATATAAAAATGATCAACTACTATTGTATGATTGAGAAAGTAGCTGCCAAGTACTGCGGAATACCAGTGCTTTCTCCTGAAACTTCGTATCTAAAATAAAACTGTCTTATTGAACCTCCAAGTCTGACTCCGGTGGTAAATTTCCCGCAACAGTCATGTTAGGGAGAGCATGTTGGCGGTCAGCTAGAGGACCCATCGGGAGGGTCCTATTGTGGGTGACCCATGTCATGATGAGGGAAGAACTTGTCACTTATGAAGTGGGAGGGGGGTGGTGGGGGGGGAGGTGTTATATGATGTCCATGGGAGTAGGTCTCCCAGTGACCAGAGTTCAGGGTACCCTTGCAATGTGGCACTGGAGCACTCTGAAGCCACCTTCATTGGCACCAAGTTCCCAACACTCTAAAAATGTTACTAAGTATCATAAGATCATACTGCGGAGTTTGCCTGAGAGACCAATGCAGTCCACATCATTTTTCTCACGATTGTGCCACTTCGAAATTTTTTGGAAAAATTCCACCATTGAAATGAGTTGAGTGCTATGGGATTTTGAATATCCCCAAATACCAATAGACAGTCAATGTAAAATCAATTTAGTGAGTTTGACAATATAATGGATATGGTACAGGATTAGCAGCTCCAAAATTGCCACATTGTTAGAAAAATCTAATTGGTTCACTTGCCCTATGAAAAAGGGACCTCCCATACCCACTTGATCTGGCTTATAGTTCGGGTCATAATGCTCTCTGAAGTGAAATATTATACTAACCATGAAAAGAAGCATTTAACTCAGGATTTACCTAAGTATCCTGTCTTGAACAATCAGCATGCTGGTCTCCTGAATGGTGTGCATCTTGTCAGGGTCAATGAGACAAGAGCATAGCAGAAGTGTAGGAGTGAAATATTAAATCTGATAGACTAGGAAGACCTGAAACAGTGTGACTGTATGGCTGCAACTCTGCCTAGATGAGTGGAACCAGGCCAGTAAAACCAGCATCACCAGTAGGAACACAAGCAAGCAACACCTGTTGCTTTCACATCAGCCATTCAACAGGAGAGAAAAATTGATAAAGATCTAGCTTAAAAGAGGAGAGGCCACAATCCAGGGTCCATAGGCTGAAAATCCTTTGAACATGAGTGTGACGGACACCCAGAGTTTCACAGCAAGCCAGTTCTGACAGCTCGAACCTTCTGGATAAAAGCTTTCTAGGAGAACAAGGTGGGCACGTATTAGCATTGAGCTTTGTGGTAGCTATCACTGGAGGGCCATCAATACTTTCTCTGCCTCTTCGTGGAGTTCTTTGCTCTCTTCTGTATGGAGAGAAAGCAGAGTGGTGTGAGGAATTGATTGTGTAGAGAGAATAAATTACAACATTTATGGAGGATTACTGTGAACGACAGATATGAAATGGTCCAAAAATGAGAATGTGTGTGGTGATTAACCATTTAAGGGCAGCACACCAAAGTAAGGGTCACATGACCTGTCCAACTAATCATGTTAGATTCCACTGAGTGTGACAGGCTCCTAGGCAAAGGGACATTTTGGAAGCTAGCTAAAGCCAGGAAACTGCTCTACAATTTTTATTAATAAGGTACTGTTGTGTTTATTAATGACATCTGTGGAAGTGAATCTACAGTGAGTCAATATTGGCTGTTCAGATAGGGATGGAAGGAGATGCCTTGAGAAAAAAAAAGTGGAGTTGCAAGATGTGTTGATCTGAGAGGTGCTGTGTAGGGGAATGTTGGTAAGGTCAGAGTGTGGGAATTGGCATTTGGAAAAACCTAATGCCTTCCTCCTTTCCTACCTTCCTGAGGTCCTTGAACCTCCTGGGGTATTGTCTCATGCTGCTTATTTCCTCAACTACTTTTCTTTCATGCCTGCTTGATTTCAAAAGCCAGCCTCTTCTGCTTATTCTAGGAAACATTAGATTCCACTGTGAAGGGGAGCTGGTGATAGGCTTCCAAAGTTTCCTTTCCATTTGTGTTTCGAGAAATTTTGGGAATCAGTGTGGAGTTCAGCCATTCTGACCCTTTCTAAGGTCCCTTCATTAGTAATTAGTAGCCTCTGACAAATTTTCCATCCTCCTTATCTGGTTGGGAAATTCTGAAAACAGGATGCTACCAATGTCGATGACTGTGTTAAAAAGCCATGGCAAATCCTGCTGACAATTGTCAGGGGAGAGGTGGGGAGTAGCTCTGTGTGAACCGTTTGTGTGTGTATGTGTGAGTTGTCGGGGGGGGAAGTATCTGCATATGTGTGTACTGTTGGTTAGGGGAGGTGGAGAGTAACTGTGCGTGTGTGAATTGTCAGGTGGGGAGTAGCTGTGTGTGTCTTGGGGGGCAGGGGGAAGGTGGGGAGTAGCTGTGTTCTTTTGGGGGTAGGTAGGGGGTAGGGGTGTGTGTGTGTGTGTCATCGGGCAGTAGGGAGGTGGGGAGTAGCTGTGTGTGTGTGTTGTCTGCAGGGAAAGGTGAGGCATAGCTGTGTGTGTGTTTGCGGGGGAGTACCTGTATCTGTGACTTGTCTGGGGGCACATGGGAGATAATTGGTTGTGCCTGTGTGACTTGTGTGGGGGTGGCGGTGTAATTGGGTGTATGTGGCCTGTCTGGGGCATGTGGGAGGTGTGTATGGGAGCATGTGTGGGTAATTGAGGGGTGTGGTTTGTCTCTGGGGGGGTTAATTGGAGGGGTGTGTGGTTTGTCTGGGGGCATGTGGAGGGGTAATTGGGGTGTGTGTGTGTGGCTTGTCTGGGGGACTCCAAATTATCCATCTTTCTCTCCCCTCCTCCCGCCACTCCCTGCGCCCTGCCACCCCTTTCCAGATTTATAATGGTGTATTCTGTGCAATCAGTAGATCCTTTTGGTTGCTGCTGGAGCTGAGGATGAGTTGGAGGAGCACAAATTGCTGACACAGCAGACCCAGTCCATATCATTGTGTGTGTGTTGGGAGGAGAGGCTTCAGTTTGTCTTTCAAACTTGACACCTCTGGGCATGGGGGAACCACTGCTATGAAAGTGATGGTGATCCTAAACATTTCTGCGCTGGCTCTGTGCTACCATGCACAAGTGTGTGAAAGAGATCATGGATGCCCTATATGCCAGGGCAGCTCATTATATCAAACTGGAGTTGACTTGGCCCACCAGGAAGCCTGGGCTGCAGAATTCATGTGCAATGAGGGAATGCAAATGTGCAGGGGCCTAACACTACACCCACATCACCTTGAGGGCACTGGAGAAGAATTCTGCATGCTCCCTGAACAGAAAGGGGTTCCATTCCATCAATGTGCAGTTGGTCCGCTTCTCATCTCTGTGCCAGACATGCTAGAAGTGTGCATGATCGTTTCGTTTTGAGGAGCTCTGATATTCAAGGATTTTTGAGGAGCTGCCCAGGTGCAGGGATGGCTTACGGGAGAAATAGGGTACTTGCGTTGACCTTGGCTGATGATGCCTGTGCGAAGCCTGAGACCAAGTCAGAGATCCGATATAATGAGGCCCACACTTCCACCCAGTCAATTGTGGAGCAGTGCATAGGTCTCTTAAAATGCGATTCAGATGACTGGACTGCTGTGATGGGTCCCTGCATTATGGTGGTCCACTCTGCCTGCACAAAATGGCACAGCAGCAGGGAGACCTCCTGGACGAGGAGGAGGTGGAGGTGACCAATTGGTCATTGCTAGGGAGGAGGCGCATAGAAGGATCTTAAAGAGGAGGATGAAGGTAATGATGATTACCAATACCATTCTGACTGGCAGCAGCAAGGGTCTGGCAGGTAAGGGCCACCAGGGAGACCCTAATCAATGCACTGTTTGACAACCGGGGGGCTCATGGCGCCACATATTGGTTTCTATCCATGCCCTTCCCTTTGATGTGCATCCCTACAATCTCCTGCATCGTTGTAACACCACATTGTGGGTCTGGGTAGCCTCTATTAGCAAGTTTCTGTGGCAGACAGGAGAGGTTGATGACTTGGTATGCACCATTATGTGATGCTGCCCTGGTGCAAATAAGTCTGACTCCTATCTGAGCTCTGCATGCATGCTGGTCCACATTTGGGTGGGATAAGGGAGCATTAAACAATGATCCGTGCCCCTGCATGTCACCCGCTGTAGCCAGTGAATGATTTGAGCACCTTGATTTTCTTTGTAGCAGTGTGCTAAGGGACCTTCCCCATGGACATCAATGTATAGGGTCCTCTGGCGAAGTCGGGTTACGGACATCCCTGTTGGAGGCTAATAATAGACTGTTTAATCATAACTGTAGATTGTGATAATATCTTGTAGACAATAAATGTGCCATCAAACTCAGTGCTCATATATTGCATACGATACTCAGTAGTGTCCAATTCCTCTTTCTGACTGATGCCCTCTTTCATCCATGCCATCATGGTGACACTACAACTTCTTAACTCTATGTGGCCTAGCATTACATTTTGGTGTATCCCCATGATGTATATCGGAGCTGGAGGTGGCCAGCTGCCTCCTGTGATCTGTGTTGCCCTTGGCGATCGTCCCCTGGAGAACCTGAATCCTAAGGGCCCAATCAGTTTCAAGGTGCTGCCACAAACATATCCAAGCCACCCTGTTCATACTGCTACTTCTCAAAGGCCCTATTGTCAGAAAGCGGGGTGTTATAAGGTGTAGCCACAGCTGCAATTTCCTGAGTGAAAGGCCCTGGCACATGCATGTCCTTCAATGGGTTGATGGACACTATGTGGTGCTACAGGCTCTGGCTCAGCAAGATGACGATGTGGTATCTGTGTGTCCTTGTTTATCTATCCTCACACCTTAGAGCTTCCAACCCTTGTCCGCATCCCCAGCTATGGGTCTCCTTGACATCACACCAGAGTGATGGCCATGGGTTGGTTGTGTCAGTGAGTTACTGGTCCAGACAAAAGGCTGATGATTTGTTATGCAGCTGTGATACAGTACAATACAAGTCTGACTCCTACCCACACACGGATACCTGGGCCTACAGCTGAGTGAGGATTGGGGCCTCAACTGTCCAGTTCAATGCCCTGGTGCAGTTTGGGGGAAGTATTCCCAGGATCCAGCGGTGTGACATTGTGGACACCCACTATTGGGACAGCTTGGGATGAGCTTGGCGTCCTATGCCAGTCAGGAGTCTTGCGCAGGCATTGGGAAATGGGGATCACAATCACGATTCAGTATTTCTTCAGCCCCTCAGTGATGGCCTCCTGCATTCCCCAGCTTTGCTGCAGTATCTCCAGCAGCTTAGGGAGAACTAATGCCGGTGGCCCAGGACCTGGCTCCTTACCTCTAACAGACTTCTGCATGCCCGAGGCCTTGAATGTTCCCAGTTCCCAATGTAAATCAATGGCTGTGTTGTCCGACCAAGTGTGTTTCCCAGACCCCTCACCTCTAATTTGTCCCATCAAAGTGATGGTATCTGCACTTGTGCAATGTTTGGTGGAAGCTGCATTGGGAGGTTTATGCTAGTCTCAAAGGTTTCCTCAGAGGTGTGTGTGTGTGGGGGGGTGGGGGGTGGCGGTGTGGCAGCAGCACCAAACGGGCCAGTGCATTCGGAGTTGTCTACTGCAAAACAGATACAAAGTTCACTGCAAGGGAGAGATAAGTATCTGAGCAGCATGTCACTTGAGATATGTCATATGATTGGTTTTACGGTTGCTCACTTCCTAGTGTCTCTCCAACCTGGCTGTCACCCATGGACCTGTCTATCACCTCCCCAACCAAATCAAGGGCTCCCTGCTCAGAAGGAATGAAGATATGCAGGTCGGGCTTCAGCACCCTGCTATTATGGGCCATCTTTTCCTGTGGGAACAGAAGGGGGGATTAAAAAACTGATGGCTGGAAGGGCACAGAGTGTTGGAGGTGGGGGCAGTTAGGTGGTGTACACAGGATTGTGCCTTGGCAGGCAAGGTTTGTGATACAGGGTGCCAGAGGGTTTGGAGACAGATGCTACCAGTTCGGGTGCTGGAAGGCCATGGGTTGTTGGGGTAATTCAACATTGCAGGCAAGACAAATGGGACTGACAGCAGGATGGATGGACACTCTTGCTGCCAAAATGCAATAAATTAGGTCCTTTCGGCACTGGTGGCTAGTCTTTCATGCCAATGAACTAGCATTGACTGTTGCCACCACCACCACCTGCTGGGCTTTGTTGGCAGCACAACCCCTGACTTGTCACCCATCCTTGGGGGGGGGGACTCCCTTCTATCTTCCACAGTGTGTAGCCTCCATTTACGTTATTGAACAGGCTGGTGAAAGCACATTCAACCAAGCAAAGCTCCTCAATATGGAGAGTATGGAAGCTTCAAAAGAGTGTGATTATGATTGTTTTATATTCAGCAATGATATCATAACTGAGAACGACAGAAATCTGAAACTTGGAGCTGCTTGTTTAGGTCCCATCTTTCTGGCATGACTGCCTGCGTGTCCAACGTTAGTGTTCATATACAGCTCTCTGTTAATGGCATGCAACTGCAGGCATTTTGGTGAGTCACATGCCTCGGGAGTCCATCGTGGCAAGAATCATATTGAGACTGTTTTATTGCACTAAGTGCCATAAAATTGTGACTTGTGGCTCGCTGAAAAAACCAGCGCCGTTCACTCCTAGTTCCTTGCTCATTTAGCACTTTTTTTTCTCGTAAAATCACACCCTTAATTTCATTATCATATACATGTGTGCTTTTCTTATCACAATTTGATTTTGTTCCTGATGTGTCAACAAGGTTCATACTGTACTAGACAGATGAATTCTGATGCTGCAATCATCAGTAATTTGGTGATACCTGGGAATAAAAATTTAAGCTGCTTACTACCTTCCCATCGTGACTATTTACAAAATTTTACATCTGTGGGGCTGTGTAGTGCAATTCATTGTCCTTTTTGTTTCTTACACAATACTCAAAACAAGCCTCAGCTGACAATATGAAACTTGATAAGCAAGAGGGTGGAAGGTTATAGTGGGGAGGTGGAAATGTGAAATTCAGGTTACAGTCAGATCAGCCATGATCTTATTAAATGATGGAGCCGATTTGAGGGCTCCTACTGCTAATTTGTATATTAGGAAACAATTCTTTCTAATTATAAAGGTCCCATTTCAAAAGTGTCTCAACACAAATATGACCATATAAAGATATATGTAATTCATGTAAATCAAATTGTGACAGGAAAAGCACACATGTATATGATAATGAAATTAAGGGTGTGATTTTACAGAAAAAAAAGGCTAAATGAGCAAGGAACTGGGATTGAATGGCGTTGGTTTTTTCAGCAAGTCACAAGTCACAATTTTATGGCACTTAGTGCAATAAAACAGTCTCAATATGATTCTTGCCACTATGGACTCCTGAGGCATGTGACCCACCAAAGTGCTTGCAGTTGCATGCCATGAACAGAGAGCTGCATATAAACGCTAACGTTGGACACACAATCAGTCATGCCAGAAAGATGGGACCTAAACAAACAGATCCAAGTTTCAGATTTCTGTCGTTCTCAGTTATGATATCATTGCTGAATATAAAACAATCATAATCACACTCTTTTGAAGCTTCCATACTCTCCATATTGAGGAGCTTTGCTTGGTTGAAGGTGCTTTCACCAGCCTGTTCAATAATGTAAATGGAGGCTACACACTATGGAAGATAGAAGGGAGTCTTCTCTTCTCTTCTCCTCCTTTCTTTCTCTTTCTCTTTCTCTCTCTCTCTCTCTCTCCCCCACCACCCTGCCCCCGGATGGGTGACAAGTCAGGGGTTGTGCTGCCAACAAAGCCCAGCAGGTGGTGGTGGTGGCGGCAACAGTCAATGCTAGTGCATTGGCATGAAGGACTAGCTTCAAGAATATCATAAATATGTTAGTAAGGGTAATGATAAAATTCACACCAATGTGGAAAAGATATTCTTAGGAGTTTTGAGGCGTACTGCCATGGCAGAATAAGGAAGCAGCTACTGTAAGTTAGTATGCTTTCATTGACATGGGGAGTACTTGATAGTGATCCTTGGTGATGGTATAAATGAATACAAAAATGCACAAATTGAATTCTTCTCCTCCCTCCTTTACTGTAGTGAATATGGTAGAAAATTAATTGGTTTGTGGTTAGGAGATGCAATGTCAAGTGTGAGGAATGAAGTTAAGTAGACATACTGTTGTTTAATTGCCTTTTATCTTTTTTGTTTTGCAGAAACACAAGGTGGATTTATTTTACAAACTGCGCCATGTAATGAATGAGCTGATTGATTTGCGGAGACAGCTTCTGTCTGGACACCTGACCCAAGATCAGATTCGTGATGTCAAACGACACATCACAGTCCGCCTTGACTGGGGCAATGAGTAAGTTAATCTAGAGCATTTGGTTTATCTTTAATGTTTTATGCAATACTGACTTTATATTATTGTCCCTCTTCTCTTGTGTCCAGCTGCTCAAATTGTGTGGGGTATAAATGAGCTAAGCTATCCTTTACTTTCATCTCAGCTATAATGCAATAATTAAATATTTAAATACTAGCAAGTTATGGATCTGCTTGAGATGCGTGCGTAATTTATTTGAGCTTCTAATATAGTTTTAGTATTGGGATTAAAACAATAACTAATTTTCTATATCTACATTTTTGGACCCATTTTAGTATTTTATCTGGTAGTTTACATGACACAAAACTAACTACCATGAGCAATTCTTTTGAAAGAATTAGTAGAAAATTAGCAGTCATGGTTGGAGTGGATTTGATGGTTTTACCTTTACTCTTGGCACAAATATTTTTTGGAAGGAAGAGAGCAAACCAGAGAATCTCCAAGATACCATAATTGTGACCATCTTCAAAAAGAAAAGTGACAAGATTGCGTGTGGTAACTTATAGTGGGATACCTCTCCTGTCCACCACAGGGAAGGTCAATATAAGAGGCTTTCTCAATCACTTTCTCCTTTAGCTGAAGACTGCTAGTCATAGTGCAGGTTCCATCAATCAAGATGCAGTATGAACATGATCTTCATAACAAGATACATCCAATAAAAGGACAGAGAGCAATAGCAATCTCTATTCATGGCCTTTTTTGACTTCACAATGGCCTTTAATGATCAACCATGGGGGATTGTGCAGTGTCCTCCTCAAATTTGGCTGCCTATTGAAATTTATCACTATCCTCCACTTGTTGCACAATGACATGCAAGTCATGATCCTTACCACTGGATTTGCAACAGACCAATACAAATGAAAACTGGGTTCAAGCATAGCTTTGGCATCACACTGGCATTCTTTTCCATCTCCCTCACCGCAGCATTCCACCCGTTTCCATGAAGCTACCCGCCAGATTCAAGTTACTATACAAGATAAGCAGGAAACTATTCAACTTATGACACCTCTATTTCAGAATCAAGATCACCCAGCATCTATCATTAAATTGTAATACGCTGATGCTTACGTCTGCAGACAAATAAGCCGAGTTCCAAATGGAATAGGCCTCAGACTAAACATTTGGAAGACAAAGGTTCTCTACCAGCCTGCTTCTGCTGCACAAATTTGCCCTCCAACAATCAAAATTCACGGTGAACCATTGATTGTTTTTCATATCTTGGGAGCCTCCTTTCAGTGAGGGCAAACAATGATGACTAAACTCAATATCACCTCCGATGTGCTGCCAGTACAGCCTTCAAATGTCTGAGGAATAAATGACAAAGACAATTCTACCTGCCTTCCTGTATGTATCAGAGACATGGACAACATGTAGCAGACAACTTAAAACCTTGGAGAAATTGCACCAGCAATGCTTCTGCAAAATCCTACAATTCAATGGCAAAATAGACGCTCCAATATTAGTGTCCTTTCTCAGGCCAACATCCCCATTAGTGAGGCATTAATTGTGGTTAATCAATTACATTGGATGGACCTTATTCTCCACATGCTTGACACAAGAATCATGAAATAAGCTTTATACTTCAAGCCATCCTCAAAGCCTCCCTGAAATAATGCAATATCTTCAACGATTTGTGGGAATCTGTTGCTCGAGATTGACAAAACTGGCGAAGCAGCATCTCTGAAGGTGTCAATCTTTTGAACATCTTTGACAGGCTAGGTGAAGGTCAAGTGTAAACAGTGAATGGACATACAAAATCTGAGCATCTCACTCACTCAACCCTGCCTCCCCATGTGTGGCAAATTTCAACTGCTCCTCGTGTTCAACTTGGTGCTGCATGGTGACACAGTGATTAGCACTGCTAACTCGCAGCATCAGGGACATGGGTTCGATTCCTGGCTTGGGTCACTGTCTGTGTGGAGTTTGTACAGTCTCTTTGTGTCCACGTGGGTTTTATCTGGGTGCTCTGGTTTCCTCCCACAGTGATGTGTAGATTAGGTTGATTGGCTATGGTAAATTGTCACTTAGTGTCAGGGAGACTAACAGGATAAATACGTAGGGCTACCTTGATAGGGATTGTGATTGGTACAGACTTGATGGCCAAATGGCCTCTTCCTGCACAGTATGGATTCTATTCCACAGAACTTGTGGAGCAAGTCCGTAGAAAAATAGAATTCCTATAGTACAGAAGGAGACCATTTGGCCCATTGAATCTGCACTGACTCTCCTGAAAAGTCTAATTTAGGCTCACTCCTACACCGCCCCCCCAATCTCCATAATCCTGCGCATTTACCATGGCTAATCCGCCTTCATCACCTACACATCTTCAGACACTAAATGAAAATTTAGCCTGGCCAACCAAACTAAACTGCACATCTTTGGACTGTGGAAGGAAACCCAAGCATCAAGAGAAAACCCATGCAGATTCGAGAATAATATGCAAACTCTGCACAGTCACCCAAGGCTGGAATCAAATCCAGGTCCCTGGTGCTGTGAAGCAGTAGTGCTAGCCACTGTGCCACCATGCCACAGTCATTGTTGTAGTCAACCAGCAGCTGTGCCGTTGAGATCAAAATCTGTTTGTAGAGTATGGAGTGTGTTCCAGTATGGACTATGGGAGCGTGTAAGTTTTTTTTGTGGTTCCATGTCAATGTGATGCCTCATTATCTATCAGTAGTTTTATGAGAGGAAGGTGTTTTCCCTGTAGCCATTGCGAGATTCAGTTGTGCAAGCTCAGTAAGCCACTTGAGCAGCGTTGGTCTCACCGTTCCAGAAATAATTCTCATGACTTCCTGCAGGTGGATAACTTCCAGGTTTATGTGGCTGTTCCTGAGCCAGGTTGAGCAGCAGTACTCTGCTGTTAGGTCAACAAGGGCGAGTGAAGCAGCGCATATTGTGTTGACTCTGCTATTCCGTATAGAACCTGCCAATTTTCTTATGAGATTCACTATTACTTTAACCTTCAGCCATCTTATCCTTGTTGGACCATTTAACGGTCGTGATTGCTGATTTAGCTTTCTATATCATATTATATTTTAATATCTGAATTCACTGCCTGGTAGGATTTGACCTTGTATCACTTTATTAGTACAGGTTTCTGCAATGCTATTTCAATGCCATAACTACAATTTACTGATGATGTGTGAAATGAAGTGTGCCTCTGAAAGTGACCAAGTCTGCTATGCAAGCTTAACTGTGAATTATTTTCCTCTATATTTTCTGAAGAATACCATGGTATTTCACATTGTTTTTGAATTTGATTTAGATTGTGAGAACACCTGCTTTGTTACCTTGCCGAGGTATAAATGATATTGACCCCTGCAAAGAGAAACAAGATATGTATTTTAAATTCTTTCACAGGATGTGGGCATCAATGCCTAGATCAACATTTATTGCCCATACCTAATTTCCCTTGGAGGTGTTAATGTGCCTCCATCAAACCATAGAATCCTTAGAATGCAGAGGGAGGCCATTCGGCCCATCAAGCCTGCACCAATTCAGCATCTTAGCCAGGCTGTGTGCTCCATCCTGTCCATGTAACCCCACATATCTATCATGGCTAATCCGTCTGACCTACACATCTTGGGATGAAGTAGCATTTCAGAAAGTAAAGATAAAAATAATTCATCTTGGGATACTCGGGCAATTTAGCATAGCCAATCCACCTAACTTGTACAACTTTGGACTGCAGAAGGAAAACGGAGCACTTGGAGGCAACCCATGCAGACACAGGGAGAATGTGCAAATACCACACAGTCACCCAAGGCCAGAATTGAACACGGCACTATGAGGCAGCAGTGCTCACCACTGCACTATTGTGCTGTTTCTTCTTGAACCATTGTAGTCCATGTGGTGTTTGTACAGCAACGTTAAGGAAGGAGTTCCAGAATTTTGACATATTGACAGTGAAGGAAGAACAATGGAGTTCCAAGTCAGGAAGGTGTGTTGTTTGGAAGGGAACTTGCAGATGGTAATTTGCCATACATCTGTTGCCTAGCATTTCTGATGATAGAGATTCAGTATTTGGGCAATACTGTCAAAGAAACATTGATGAATTGCTGCAGTGCATCTTTAGATGGTGTACACTATTGCCATTGTACATTGATGGTGAAATGAATGTTTAAGATGATGGATGAGGTGCCAATCATGCAGGCTGCTTTGTTCTGGATGATGTCAAGCTTCTTGTGTATATTTAGAGCTGCACTCATCCAGGCAAGTGGAAAGTATTCTGCTGCATTCCTGACTTGTGCTTTATAGATTGTCAACAGGGTGTTAATTGCTACAGAATTTCCAACCTTTGATCTGTTTTTTAGCCAGGGTATTTTTATGGCCGGTCCAGTTCAATTTCCTGTCAGTTGTAACCCTTAGACTGTTGGTGTGCCATAAACACTTCGGCTTGAAATCTAAAGTAAGCAGAAAATGGCAGAAATACACAGCTGAGCTCTTTTCCTTTCTTTCAAATGGGACACTTCATTTGATTTTTTTCATTACTGAAACCCACAAACAATTCCAGCATTTTCCATTTTACTTTATGCTTTGGCCGTAACTGATATTCCTATGTTCACACCTGAGCAAATGTTTTGCCTGGACTGAATATTATACAGTCTTGTTTTGTTCAACCTCCAACTGTACCCTAGCAACATTGTTAAGAGTCTCACAAAGAAGTAGTCAAGGTAATTTAATTATTAGCCCTCAACTTTCTAAGATTTCTAACATACAGCTTTCCAGAATATCCAACGTAACTCTGATCCAATTTGATGCAGGGTAAAATGGAGCCTTCCTCTAAGACATTGTGATGTGGAGATGCTGGAATTGGACTGGGATGGGCACAGTAAGAAGTCTCACAACACCTGATGAAGGAGCAGCACTCGTGATTCCAAACATACCTTTTGGACTTGGTGTTATAAGATTTCTTACTGTGTCCAAGAAATCAAATTGCAATTTGCTTTAGAATTTGGATTGGGAAATTCACTCTTTCTTTTATATTGTTGTCAAGTTATTGTTTAAAATGTTGTTTGTTCTCAAATATTGTAGATTATCTCAGCTGTTGTGGTGAATTTGTCATAGATGTCAAAATGTGAGCAAAGTTTTCAGAGAAGGACATTGGATGTGGATTGCCTCAGTGAAATGGATGCTCTTAATTTTTCGGTTTTGTAATTATTACTTGTAATAGTATCATTAGTATCAATAGTATCATTAGCTATTTTCTCAAGAGCTAGTGCCATATTGGTCAGCTTTCGAGCCTCCCTTGCTGTCCCATAGGCAGGAAAGACTATCATCCAAAACTGTTGAGCTTCAATCATGGCCCGTTTAGATCTTAACAGATGTATCTTAGGATGGAGATGCAGGAGTCATAATGCCGGACATAGGGGACCACATATACTGGATAGCAAGTTCCAGACCAGTCCCAGAGAGCCAAGGATAAGCTTTATCTCCACAGGCAAAATAGTTGCCATTGTACACTACCATGTTATTTAATAGAACTGGTCTAATTGGAATGGATTTCCCAAATGATTTGGTTGTAGCGACAATGGACTTTAGGATTCAGCTTTACCATACTACTACTGGGACTGGTGACATTAAATTGCTGACTGCAGTAGCTATGGCCAATGGATTTGGTTCCGTTCCTTATCAGGCAGATGGATTCCCTTTGTTCTTTGTTTAAGCACAGTGGGGTGGAGAATCTGACCTATTATAGTTGGGCTGGTAATGTTTCTTAAAAGTCAATAGAGTGCACCTGCCTGCTTCTTCTTCGTTGTGGAGACATCACTGCTGATGTCAATTAGCCAGTTTCCTCCTGTGGTCTGGGCCCTCTTTCTTCTTCCGCCCTTAGTCCTGTTTTGATACAAAATCCCTCCTATCATTTCCTTGGTTTTGAGAGGGATAGGAAATGGGGGTATCCCCTCTTTGGTCTGTGGTGGTATGTGTGAGCAGACCCAACATCTGCTTACATTAAAATTTACAGCATACTCAAGACACGTACAAAAAGGTGTTAAAGTGAAATTGTCCATTAGTCAGTCCATTTTTCAGGCTTCCTTTCCGTTGATCCGGTTGTCCTGGTGCCAGGGAAATAGCCGAAAGGCTTAAGAAGATGAAGTTAAAATATATGATTTATTAGTGGAAGTTGGTGTAGACCATTTACAGTCACTCAGGTGTATCCAGCGAGGTTGTCCTTGAAATTTCATTGCAGTTGGAGTCTGGAGGAGAGCTTGGAATGGTCTCATCCACTGTGGCCCACGTTTGGGTCGATCCCAGTTCTTTCTCCTATCTGTGGTCCAGGGAAGTAGTCCTCTTGATCCTGTGTCCGTGGAGTTGATCCGAAGGCACACTGTACCTGTGAATGAAAAAAACTTTCAAGATGATGTTAGCTGTCGGAAGTACTTCTGTATTTTGTCTCCCATAACACGTAAATCTGCTTGGGTGGGCAGGCTTGTATTTGCATCCAGGATGTCCTGCTTAGTTTACCATAGATTATCTCTACAGCTGATAGCCCAGTGGTAGAGTGGGGTATTATTCTCATGTGGTAGAGGGCTAATGGTAAGACTTCCAAACAATTTAAATTAGTTTCAGATGTTAGCTTAGCTTTAAGGGCCCCATTAGCTCTTTCCACTATCCCTGCTGCCTGTGGGTGATAGGCCTAGTGGAACTGCTGCTGAATGTGTAATATGTCACACAGTTCCTTATTAATTTTCCTACAAGATGGGGGCCATTGTCCGAGCTAATCTATCGGGATAGCCAAATCTCGGTATTATTTCTATCAGTAATAACTTTACTACTGTTGAGGCCTTGTTATTTGTAGTTGGGAAAGCTTTCATTCATCTACTAAACACATCAATAATTACAAGACAATACTTGAAACACTGCACACGCAGTAATTTGACAAATTCCAACTGAATACAATCAAATGGGCCACGCAGCAAGGGTGTTTTCCCTGATGAGCACTTTATTCCTTGGCCAGTGTTATTTTGTTGGCATGTTAAACATGATGCTGTGCGAGACTGAGCAGCCTCGGCTAGTTGGGGGTGCCACAAGGTATGAAGCAATATTCCACTCACTCCCTCCTTTCCAAGATGGGTATCAATAAAGGCAGTAATGCATCTAGTATACAAATTTTGCCAGCTGGAGTAACCCAGAGACCTTTTGACGCAGAATGCGAATATCCATGTGTCTTCCAAAGATCTTTTTCAGAAGCAGGGGCTTCCCCCTGTAAGCACTGAATAGTGACAAATCTGGCATGCCCAATGTGTTCAAAGAAGGCGAGTGATTTATCGCCTGCTTATTCATGGAGGGCACTATGTTAGGTTGGGCTGTTGCAGCCTTTTTGGTGGCATAGTCAGCCCTGGCATTACCCCAGTGCCAGTACTTTGGAACAACAACGGCATGCCAGATATGTCAGGAGGTACTTCCGGTTTTTTATCTTTCCTTTGTTTGGCTTGTCACTCTAGCCCTTTTTCTCGGTCTCGTCTCTCCCTTTCCATCCTCTCTTGTTCTACTGTATCTCTTTTGTCCTTCTCGTACTTTTCACATTTCCACTTCAATATTTCCCAAGTTTTGGGTTTCCTTTCATCTGATCACATTCACTGATCCCTCTCTCATGTGCATTGTCCACCCAGCTGGCCAGCTTTGATTTTTCAGTTAGTTCATTTCAATCGGCATAAGTAGTCATGTCTCCTAATTCCCATCCTTTACTTTTCTTTCTGAAAACAATTTAATAAATACTCCACAAGGACAAACAGGCTTTCACAACTCCTATTCTCAATCTAAGACAACAACAACCATCTACATTCAACAAGACCACACAAACACACTGAAATACAAAAACTACCCAACTTATTAGCTCAACTTTATATTTTTTTTCTCTAATCAATTTCCCATCTTGCCAATTAATTTATAATATTTCCCTGGTAATTCCCAACTGTTACTATGTCTCAGAAGACTCGAACCTCAAATTCTATCAACATAGGAACCTGAACCCCAGCCACCGGGGGACTCGAAGCTCCTGGATGTAACGTACCAAAACCCTGGGGATTCTAACCTCCAGGTACATGTGGGGGCTTCGAACCCACCACTTTCTTACAGAATAAACCTGGGGACTCTAACCTACAGATACACGTGGGGGACTCGAACCCTCCACTTCTTATGGAATAAAGCTGGGATCTAACCGCCAGAGCACTTGGGGGACTCTAGCCACCCTGTGTTTTAACAAATAAACCTGGGCAACCGGGGGACTCTAACCGCTCAGTTTCTTAATACACAGACTGGAGACTCTAACCTCCCGGTTTAGGACTAGTCAGTGTCCAAGGACATAAGTCGTCTCCGGATTCCGTCAGTACAGAGCCTTGGGGGACAGGGGATTGACTGAGCATTAGTTTAGTGAGAGAGACCAAGGTTAATCTTACCTTGTGGGCCATCCGTCTCACATTGCTGACACCCAGACAATTGCTTTCTCAGTCCACCTTGGAGGATGTCTGTATATGTTGGAACCCTGCTCTGCAGCGCCGATTGTTAAGTTCATTTTTCACGAGACTCTTTCATCCTTGATACAAAAGCAAACACCAATTGCTGTCCAATTCAAAAGTTATTTATTCTTCTTACATATGCAAGCTAGCAAACCTTTGCTACATAACTTCCACCCAGTGAATAGTGGGACAGTTGCCCTTTATGTAGCTTTTACAATCCTTATGATCACATGTAATATAGCTAATCACAAGACACCTTTTGTTCTAGTCAGGTTAACCATACCTAAGGTCGTAATATTGTTATATTGAAAGAAAGAGAACTGTTAAAGGATAAATTCATTAATCACAGATGTCTTAAGCTTGTCATTTTGAAATCAACTCAAAAGTTCTTAGTTGCATGTGATGTTAACTTCTTAATATCTCACCTGCCCCACATATACATCAGAGACCATTCCCCACCCATATTACTGACCACCTTGTACATGGCCCCCTCATCACTCTGGATTACTGGATGACATGGCTCTCTCTCTCTCCCATGCCCTTAATCATGACAGAGGCACATTACCTCCTTGCCACCACACCCCCTCCCAAAGAACACAGCTGCAAGTGTTGACTTGACTTCCCCTCCATAGTAACAAGGCAAACTGCATTTAGCTTGCTGGAATGCTCTAACAGGCACATGATGCGCCTAGTCTGCCTGCAGATAATGTGTCCTAAACAAGTGAAAGCTCCATACAAGCTTTGAGGATAGACACTCAGGCAGATGGTCCAGGAAGGTGGCCTTGAGAAATGTAGCCTCAGTTTTCCCGATGCAGACCTTGCAGGTTGCTGGAGGCAGTGGAGGCAAAGCGGGAGAACCTCTTCTCCCCAGGGAAAGGGATGGTGATGCAGCCTGGGAGTCAATGGCAGCATAAGTGTGCTATGACACTGGCCAGAAGCAGTGCCGGAAGAAAGTAAATGTTCTAATCCGGGCAGCAAGGGTGTTATGGAGCTGAGATTGATCTCCCATGAGAACTGACACCAAACCACTCATCTGATCTGTTAAAAGTGTGAGAGAAATAGTACAACTGTTCTTCATTTTTGTGGTTAAATCAAAATATTATCTGAGACACTTTGAAATTAACAAGTGGTAATTTAATTCATCTGACTAACAGTGAGCAGGCTAACTAAACTATTAATAAAACCAATAAATACAATTCCCATTTGCTAATAAAAAAATAGAACTTTTAGTCATTTTAAATTACAATCAGGTTTGGCATCTTCCAAAATATTCTGTCGTCTTTGTTATTTTCACTGCAAAGATGAGGCTCTCATTTAAGACATAAATATGGCCATGAGAGCCAGCAGTTCTTTCTCTCTCTGAGCTGTGAATAGTGACAGGTGGCAAGTGCTTTCCTCAGTTGGTGCCATTGCTCGCTGTCTTTTACACCACAGATGATAGATCAATATTTCCCACAGTATGATTGATATTTTGGTAAACTGAGGACCAATTTCAAATCTAATAGTTGCTGGTAGCTAAGTGCCTGTTTTAAAATGATTGGGCAAAATTCAGACATACAAATGCCTGAAGCCTGTTAGCAAGACACCATGGTTTTTTGGCCGTTGATACAATGCTTCATTCTGTGTATTGGCTATTATATGCACCTGCAATCTTTTTTGTGCCTAGCAAGTTTTTTAAAAAAACACCTTTTTAACAGAACCATGCAAATTTACAATTACTCTACCCAATTTTGTAAAAAGAGTGTTAAACCTGATCTAGAATCTTTCCCCTAAGTGATATTCAAATCCCCCCCCTCCACCCAGCGCCATGCATGTTTCTGGCCCCTGACTGCTCAACACCTCCCTCAACACCAAGAGTATCCCTCTTGAGGGCAACCCCTTAACATCCTTCTAGACTCCTGCTATCAGGCTTTACACGTGGCTCCTTCTGTCCTCAAGGAGAAGAATGCCCATAATCACCAGGAGAGGGGGAAGACAGAGGATGGTGTGTCTTATACCCAGATCTTTATCCCATTTAAAGAATGGGCATTGGAGCTTGCAGAAGAGAAGGAAATCCACACTATTAGTTACAGCCAGATCTGGCTGGAGCATAGAAGTGAGCACTGGCCAATCCTCCACTGGTTGGAAATATCTGAAACAAGTTGCATGCAGCCCAGTTTCTGTCCCTCCCTTGCACATAACCTTGTGCTGTGTGTTGCACAGAAAAGCTCACGCTGGGTTCATCCAGCATTGTAGCACCCCCCTCACTGCTCCCACCCATCTTCCCTAAGACAGCTCAAAAGAATCCTCAGAGGAAGGTGATGATGGCACATACGAGCCCAGTACCGCCCAGTTTTGCGTCAGCTTCCACCTTGCTGTTCACTATCCCAAAGACACTCATTGGCAGGTTGTCACTGGTGGACATGACTCATCTGCTGATGTATATCAGGTGGAGGGAGCAATGTTCAAGGCCTCTGGCACTTGGGGTCTTGCCGGAGTCATGAAGTCTGCTGGCCTCAGGCTACATGCTGGAAATCTGCGATCATTTCTCCCTCAGCTGCTGCAGAGATGCAGGAATTGGGCCAGGGAATGTAGAAGGGACTAACTGCAATACTGGATCGACTGAGAGGCTGTTGGGAGGAGGTCCCAAAGCTTTTAGGTGGACAGACATAGCCTAGTTTCAGAAGGCACTTACAGATGTCATTGACAGATGGTCCTTGACTCACACGGCCATCGCTGAGGGCTTGCCCACCAAGGCAAGAACACAGGTTGTCCCCCAGGACTGACTGGGCTAGGTGACACTGAAGCTCACTGCTGTCCCATGGAGTTGACCTAGGAGCCCATGGGAGCCCTGAGGGCAGAAGAGAGTGTGGCAGTGGCTACACCTTCTGACTCCCCCCTTCCTGAAACTGGGGCAGAGGATGAACAAGGTGGCATGGATACAACCGTGAAACCTGGAAGCTGGGCAGGGCCTCAAGTTCCATGCCCTTGATGATCAGCAAGGGCATCGCAAGTCACAAGTTGCAGTAGACAATCTGGCCACTTCCACTTCGAATGCACATCCTGGGAAGACACTGAGATGCACTGGAGGCCACGTAACGTTGAGTTGTAGTGGCACTAAGATGACACGGTGAAGGAGTATACAAGTTAGAATATTTGGGCACTTAAAGCCTCACTTTCACATTTTCTGTATCATCACTTATTTTGAAGATACTTTTTTTGGCACCAATAAATGTTATTTCATAGAGGAGATGCAGTTAATAGTGCACTGCTACTGTGAAAATCAAGGCGCTTAAATATTTCAGTTGCTACTGTGACTGGCATGCATTGGGAGCAACTTACAAATCTGCCATGGCACCTCCAGAACCATGGAAAGATTTTTTCCCCTGAATTCTATCCCACTCACCCTGTGGGTGTTTGGTGCTCCCTTACCCACTACCCAGATGTGGGCCCATCATGCAGGACTCGGGTAGGAGTCAGATTAGTTTGCACGAGGGCATCATCACAATGGCGCCAAGCAAGTAGTTATCATCCTCGGTGCGTGCCACAGAGGATCACAAACACAACAAAATCAAGCTCTGCCACTCTTGTGTTACAATGTCGCAAGAGATTAAAGGGGTCGGAACCCACATGTGGCAACACATGCCCCTAGTTTCTAAAAGTTGTGGTGGTCAGCCTCCCTTGCAACGCCTGGATGGTGTTGATCACTATCATTGTCGTCCTCCATCACCTTCTCTAAAAGGTCTCCCCACTACTGTGCCAGATTGTGAAGGGCACAACACACCACCACGGGATGCAATCAGAGAGCTATATTTCGCATTCCTACCAGAGTGGTCCAGGCTCCTGAACTGCATTTTGAGCAGCCCTATGCACAATTGATAATGTAGCCTCATTATATCAGGTCTCTGCCTCAGTCTCAGGTCTCTGCAAAGGCATCTTCAACCAAGTCCAAAGCAGTTACCCCGTGTTACCCACAAGCCATCCTTGCTTCCTGGGCTTCTCCTCAAAAACCTGCGGGACATCAGACCTCCTCAGTATAAAGCTGTCATGCAGCTGTTGGGATGGCTGGCCTCGACATGCATGATGTGCAGTTGATCATCACATATTGATGGAATGGAAACCCTTTCTGTTCATGAATCTTCCAGGACTTTTCCAAGAGGTCTTGAGAGCAATGTGGGTGCACTCTATATCCCCAGTACATTTGGTATCCCCACAATGGCTGCAAACCCTGCAGCCTGACCTTTCTGCTGGGCCTGGGCCACATCAGATTTCACATACTGTCAAGCCCAGGCATATATGACCACCTTCATACACTGTGCAAGGGTGACTGATATGCTACAAATGTCTCCACTGGTGGGCTAGAAGGTCCTGGTGATATAAACGTTTAAGATGGCCATCACTTCCACAGCCACCAAGCATGGGTGCCCCCCTGTACTCTGAGGTGCAAGGTCCTGTAACAAGTGACACACTGTCTCCATTTGGAGCCAGAACCATCGGCGACACACAGTGTGTGACAGTTGCTCAAAGGACACTTGTATGTGGAACTGTCAGGGGGTCTCCATTCCCTCCTCTTCCTGCCCATCTCCCCCTCCCTCCCCTGTTAATGGGGCAAATGGTGGCCACATCCTGCCTCCGGCAGCTATCTCTTTCTTCTCCTGTGAGTAGTATGGCCTAGGCCTCCTGTGTCAACAATTCAGCCTCTTGTTCCTCCACCTCAGCTCCAGCAGCAACCAAAAGAATAGCAAGGTCAATCGTTTGCACTGCAAAAGCCGTTTTGTTAATTTGGAGGGCAAGGGGAGAGACAGATGGAAAAATTAGAGAACTGTGCTCACCCCCAGTCCAGTAATACACACTCCCCAATTACCCCCTCCCCGCTCCGAGTCCCCCCCGAATGGTAATGTAGGCCGTCCTCCATAATGGTAACACAACTCCCTATTCCCCTTCACACATGCATGTATGTATACACACCACACAGTAGTGACCCCAGATAGTGCTGCTTGACAACTCTGCAGCACTGCCAATTCTGAGAGTTTCCAGCCTATCCCCCACCATTAACATTGCTTGCTGCTAGCACTAGGACCCAGAGTCAGCGCTAAAACCTGAGGTCAGCATTCAGATCCGGGTTCATGCTGAGGAGTCGAAGTAGGACCCCATTAGCAATAACTTCCCACCCCACACGCTTCCCAACTCAAAACACCCACAGCCCCTTTTTTTTTGCAACAAGGAACCGTTTCAAAATAGAAACCTACCTTATCACTCACCCTCATTATTCCAGCCGTAAAGTTGGCTTTTATTTAGGAGCTGTTTTACCGTCAGTTGCAGCTGGCAGGTAAAAACAAGGTTGTTAAAGCAAGTAACTGGGACTATTGCAAATGAAGTTTGCTACATACATTATGATGAATGCAAATTGATGATTCACCCATTGTGCCATATTTTTGTCTGGTAAGATGGGAATGGGCATGAAAACGGGTACTATTTCCCTTTGTTGACTCACTTCCAATTTTACAACTTTATTGCACCAATAAATGGGCACAATAAGGTCATAAAATTCTACCAACTGTACTAAATGTCACCTTTTCAGTTGCATATGACGATCACATTTCTATAAATGTTTATACAATTTTCTCAGAAGGCAGGAAGTATAATTTAAAATGCCTTAGTAACAGTGTTATTCAACTTGTATACTCTAAGTGTTACAATTCAAAACATGATTTTAATTAACAATGCAAAACAACCTTTCCAAAAACAAGCTGTCATTTCATAATGGACACTTCTACTGAAAGCAGAAATGCCCTATGATTGACCATCACAACCAACTATACTTATACCACCAGAACAACGTCATACCAGGTTAGTGGGAAAATCACAATTGTACTCCATATTTATTCTTAAACAATTAGATATATGATAGGATTTGAAATGCAAGAAATCCAGGTCAAACTGGAAAATAAGATTCTGCAGAATAGAGGGTAACAGTTAACAAAGTTATATGTCTGGCAAAATAGACTTCCTATTACCCTGCAGAGACTTGTTAATTTTCTGCCTGTTAATTCTCCAGAAGGAACTCTTGAAGTGTAGGCAAAAAATATCACAACACTTATTCTAACTTATAAATCAAAGCTAAAGGTTTAATAAAAAAAACTTCATTATCCCAACACTTGAAGCCTCACCTTGGGCCTTTTCAAGCAATTTAACAATTCCCAACACATTCTTATTTATACTGAATCAGCTGATCATATAATTTTGACATTGGTTAGATATTTTTTTGGGTCAGCTGACCCTTACAGCTTGTTACCGTTCGCCGTGCTGCAACAGATCCAATATTATTGTTATCATTCTAACACTGCTAGATAGGGTGGACAGTGATAGCCTTTTTCCTAGGATGGAGAATGCTAGCACGAGGGGACACAGCTTTAAATTAAGGGGTATGAGTTATAGGACGGATATCAGAGGTAGGTTCTTTATCAAAGAGTGATTAGGGAGTGGAATGCCCTGCCTGCAGCTGTTGTAGATGCGCCAAGTTTGGTGGCGTTTAAGAGGTTAATTGATAAGTATATGGAAGAGAAGGGAATGGTTTAGTTTGGAGGGGCATTGCTTTTTATTTTGGTCGGCACAACATCGAAGGCCGAAGGGCCTGTTCTGTGCTGTAATGTTCTATGTTCTATGTTCTATAACTATTTACATTTGCATTGAATTATTTACATTGACAGATATTTCATAGCAATACAAGAGAAAGCAATAACATTAGGTGGACTTTGTTGAGTAAGAAGTAGAGACCAAGGGAATCAGAAGAGGTAGATGTTTAAGAACTTTCTGAGGCAGTGAGAGTGTAAACAAGCCCAAATAGTTTTAGAGAGAACTCTATGGCATAGGAACACAATGAGTGGGATCAAGATAGGAGCATGAGATGTAATCATCAAAGGAATATTAGATATTTATACCACAAGGTGGGCGTTAGAGGAGAGTGATAGTACAATCAACACTAAACAATAGTGAAGAGATTGAGTCAAGACAGGAATCAATTAAATCATTTTTAGTACGTGAAAACTACAATTCAGTAAATTTTTCGAACAAGTCTATTTTTTGAGTCAGCACATTGTTACAGTTGTTAGCACTGCTGCCTCAACGCCAGGGACTTGGGTTCAATTCAGACCTTGGGTCACTGTTGTGGGATTTCCTATGAGTACTCTAGTTTTCTTCTGCAGTCCAAAGATGCGCAGATTAGGTTGATTGGCCATGCTAAATTGACCCTAAGGTAAGGGGGATTAGCAGGGTAAATGAAGGTTACAGGAATAGGGCCTGGGAGGGATTGTGGTCAGTATAGACTCGATAGGTCAAATGGCCCCCTTTTGTAGTTTAGACATTCTATGGTGATTCTATGAAGGGATTGCTTTGGCTGATAAGGCAAAGGATATTCCAGAGGGCTTCTACAAATATACAAAAGGCAAATGAGTAACTAGGGAAAGAACAGTGTCTCTTATAGATAAACATGGTCACCTATGTACAGATCTGCAAGAGATGTGTGAGATCCTGAATGAATATTTCTCAGTGGTATTTACTGTTAAGATATGGATGTTAGGGAATTTGGCGAAACAAATAGTATTGTCCTTGAAGAATGAATGTATTACAAAGGAGGTGATGCTTAAAGTCTAGATAGATAGATCTATCCCTGTAATCTAACAAAACATATCCCAGGATGTTGTAAGAGGCTAGGGAAGGAATTGCAGGTTCTCTAGCAGTGATATCTTGAATTGTCGACAGCAACAGATTGGACAGTTGCAAATATTGTGCCTTTGTTTAAGAACGGCTTCAGAGAATGGCCTGAGAAGTACAAATTGATGAGCCTAATGTCTGTCGTAGGTAAGTTGTTTGAAGGTATTCTGTGAGATAGAATCTACAGGCATTTTGAATAGCAAGGGATTAGAGACAGAGAGAATGGCTTTGTAAATGGAAAATCATGTCTCACAAATTTGATTGAGTTTTTTGAAGGGGTAACTGAGAAGGTAAACGAGGGCAATGCACTCGACATTGTGTACACGGACTTTACCAATGCCTTTGGCAAGGTGTACCATGTGGTAGGTTGTTGCACAAGGTTAAACCTCATGAGATCCAGGGTGAAGTAACTAATTGACAATGGGAAAACAGGGTGGTTCTAGAAGGTTGTTTTTCAAACTGGAGGTCAGTGACCAGTAGTGTGCTTCAGGGATCTGTGCTGGGTCCGCTGTTATTTATTATTTATATTTAATGATTTGGGTGAGAATTTAGGAGGCATGGATAGTAAGTTTTCAGATGACACCAAGATTGGTGGCATAGTAAAGTAAAAGTTTGTTTATTAGTCACAAGTACGTTTACATTCACACTGCTATAAGGTTACTGTGAAAACCCCCAGTCACCATACTCTGATGCCTGTTGAGTACACTGAGAGAGTACTTAGCATGGCCACCTCACCTAACCTGCATATCTTTGGACTGTGGGGGAAAACCAGTGCACCTGGAGGAGTGAAGGTTATCATGGATTGCAATGGGATCTTGATTAATAGGGTCAGTGGACCAATGCCTGGCAGATGGCATTTAAGTTAAATAAATGTGAAGTGATGCATTTTGATAGATCAAATCCGGGCAGGACTACTTAATTAATGGTAGGTCATTGGAGAGAGTTATAGAACAAAGAGATCTAGATGTACAAAGCTCCTTCAGTGTGGAATTACAGGTGGACAGGGCAGTGAAGAAGGTATTCGGCATACTTGGTTTCATTGGTTAGAACATTGAATACAGGAGTTGGGGTGTCTTGTTGAAGCTGTATAAGACATTAGTGTGGCCACACTTGGAATACTGTGTACATTTCTGGCCAGTTGTGATAGAAAAGATATTATTAAACGAGAAAGAGTGCAGAAAAGATGCCACTGGAAGTTGATGGTTTGAGTTATAAAGAGAGGCTGGAAAGACTGGGACTTTTTCCTTTGGACTGTTAGAGACTTAGGAGTGATGTTATAGAGATCTATAAAATAATGAGGGGCATAGATAAGGTAGATAGTCAACATCTTTTCCCAAAGGTAGGGAAACCTAAAATTAGAAGACATAGATTTGAAGTGAGACGGGAGAGATACAAAACGGTCCAAAGGAGCAATTGTTTCATACAAAGGGTGGTGAGTGTCCAGAAGTAATCGTAGAAACAGGTACAATTTTGTCTTTTAAAAATCATTTAGACAGTTACATGGGTCAGATGGGTATAGAAGCATATGTACTAACTGCAATTGGGACTAGCTTAGTGATAAAAACTGGGCAGCACAGACAAGTTGGACCAATTCTGTAAATCTCTATAACATTCCGCCACAAAGATAATTTAAATGTCAAGGTTGAACCATGTTTTGTGCATAACATCATGCTTGTTATTTTTTAGTAGAACAGGACCATGGACTATTTCAATGCTCATAGTAAAGTCAGAAGTTAAATATGTAGCTAAATGTAGCCCTTCATGTTTGATGATACAGCAGAAACAGTCTTATAAAGTGTTCGAACACTAAACCTAAGATTTTGAGGAATTCAAATGGTTGCAGCAAGGTATGCAAGCGACTAAAAAAGATTCACATATATAGTGGTTCAGTAGGAGACTAATAGCTAAATGTAGGTGGAGGAGTGCTCACCAGCAGCTTGGTTGACTAATTCAATTCTATTTACTATTTGAAATTCTGCAATTTTTAATTAGAGCTTTTGAAGTTGGGTTTTGCAATTCATCCTTTTCTCTTTGAAAATCATAAACTGTAATGCTTTGTGCATTATATTGGAGGAACACATAATGTGTTCCTCCAAAATCATTTAAAACTACTAGAAGGACGTGAGATTCTGGAGAGAGTGCAGGGGAGGTTTACCAGGATGCTACCTGGTATGGAAGGTCTGAGTTATGAGGAGAGGTTGGGCAAATTGGGGCTGTTTTCCTTAGAAAGATGTAGACTTAGAGGAGATCTAATAGAGGTGTACAAGATTATGAGGGGTATAGATCGAGTAAACAGGGTTAAGCTTTTTCCTAGGATGGACTCGAATAGCACAAGGGGTCACGGGCTTAGGGTGAGAGGGGTAAGGTATAATTTGGATGCTAGAGGGAGTTTTTTCACACAGAGGGTGGTGGGGGTATGGAATGCGCTGCCAGGTAAAGTGGTGGAGGCAGGTACTCTGGAGATATTTAAGAAATACTTAGATGGGCACATGAACAGAATGGGAATGGAGGGGTATAGAAAACTGATTTAAAATAGGGATCATTAGCCTTGGGAGTCCCTGGGAAGTGTGTAAATAGATGATGATATTGATGTACTTGTTTTTATCCTACAGGTGCTTTGGTCTGCCTTGTTGTCTAACAAGGGGCATACACGCAATGGGTTGTGAGAGGGCTGCTCTTGGATTTTTTTTCGAGAGTATCCTAGTGCTTCACGTCGTTAGTGTACGCTTGACCTGGACCATTTGATGGGCAACACGACAGCTCAGTGACTATCGCTGTGCTGTGCAGATACATGGATTTGGGCCTGTGTATGTGGGAGTTTGTGCATTCTCCCCGTGCTTGCGTAGGTTTTCTCCAGGTGCTCCGGTTTCCTCCCACATTCCAAAAATGTGATCTTAGGCTCATTGGCAGAACAAATTCTCCCTAAATTGTCTCAAATTTGGTTTCAATCCATAGATCTATAAACATACGACAGGGATTATAGGTAAGAAATGGGAACATTAAGGTGGCGGCGTGGACTCGTTGGGCCGAAGGGCCTGTTTCCTGTGCTGTTTTGTTCTTTGTAAAAGGCCCATAACTTCCAGGTTCTCCAACATCCCATACAATAGAGAATCCATTCAGGAAGTTCCCACAAAGATTTATCTAGCACAATTCAGAACTGCTAACTTCCATTGGACAATTATTGCACTGCCTCAAGCAATTTAAATAGTTAATGTTGGACGGTTCTGCCAGTTTTTCTCTGATAGTTTCACTGAAAGAGTTAGAAGAGGAAAAACACAAGAGTAACTACTTAAAAAAAAAACCCAGACCCAGCACATGCACGAGCCTCCCGTTGACCCACCACAGCATCCATCAGCCCCTTTAAAGTTCCAAGACAGCAACTCCCTCTGGCTCTGGTCTGCCCTCCATCCGGGACACATCAGAACCTCCCACTCTTTGGTCCAGAACACTGCACTGTGGTCCGGGAAATCTCCCTTTCTCCAGTCTGAGTTTCTCCACCACTTTTCACTCCTCCTCCAGTTCCTCACATCTCCCATCTTGCTCTCCTGTATTGGATAACGTTCAGCTCTCACTTCTAAGACTCCTAAACACCCCCACCCCTCCCCCAGTCCATGACAACTCCCCACTGCCACCAATCTGGGAGACCCTACCTGCCCCCTTGTCCAGTTCAGGGTACAAACCCTCTCTCCAATCTGTGACACCTCTCCTTCCAGTTCCTCTCCCCCCATCCTCTTGTCTAACAGAGCCCCTCCTCTCTGCAATCCAGGACACACGCGCACACACACACACGCATGCACATCACCACCTCCCCCTGCTCCCTGCCCCCCGCCCCTCTCTGGTTGAACCACTTACCATTACATCTCTCCTTTCAGTTCCTCTCCCTCCATCCTCTTGTCTAACAGATCCCCTCCCTCTGTAATCCAGGACACACAGACACACGCACGCACGCGCCACCACCACTACCTCCCCCTGTCCCCCCAGCCCTCCCTCCCTCCCACCCCTCTCCGGTTGAACCACTTACCATTGAAACTTACTGCTTCCTTGTCTCTTACAACATCCACTTTACCACTATAAAAATGAGATGGTGTGACCTACCTTTCTAACCCAGTTACTCTGCACTAATAATGCTGGCGACATGCTGCACTGCTCCTATTTCACTCAACCTGTGTAAGAAAGGTTGGGCGAGACAGGAGTTGAGCAAATATTGCAAAGGTAAGTCTATTGAGAATGGAAACCTACAGAATCCCTACAGTGCAGCAGGAGGCCATTCGGCCCATTGAGTGCTCTGATCTCCAAAAGAACATCATACCCAGGCCACCTGCTTTATCCCCATAACCATGGCCAATGCACCTAACATGCACATCTTGTACAGTGGGAGGAAACTGGAGCACTCTGAGGAAACCCGCTGAGACATGGGGAAGATGTGCAAACATCACACAGACAGTTATCCAAGGCTGGAACCTAACCTAGAACCTTGGTGCTGTGCAGCAGCAGTGCTAACCACAATACCAATGTTCTGCCCAAAGGGAAATGTCAAGAGTGGGATTTGAACCCATACCTCCAAAAAGGAACCAGAATTTGCAAGGTTTAAACAAGGCAAAGAATCGATAACAATGGATTTTTCCATGATCCATTTCTTGCCCACTACAATTTTTCTGATAGGTGGAATGAGAAAATTTGTCTCCTTGTGTCTGGTGCCTTAGACCCTCAGCCATCGTGGCATTTTCAGATGGAGATTGCCACTCTGCAGAAGTTATAGAACAAAGTGCTGTTATTAGACTGGCAGGACACATTTACTTAAAAAAGATGTCTGACTTATTTGTGCCTAAAGGAAATATTAGTTTATCTTTTACAATTCATTGATGAATATTTTAGATTTTGTTTGTGAAAGATTACAAATCAGGTTTGCTAAAGAAATCTCATCATTTTGTTTAATTATCTTCTGAAATACCAGCCTCCCATTACAGCATCTTGAATAACTCCAGTGTGCTGGCATAATTCATACACACTGGCAATATATTTTAGCTGTTAATCATCCTGGATAAATAAAAACTACTTATAATTGAATGTAAATTTACTCTTAACAGCTATTTATGCTACATCTTCATTTTCTGTTGCGTAGACATTACTGGAAATATTATTTCATCTTTACTTTTTTGCAGGTGGATAATATAACTCTATTAACATCACTCCTAAAACCTGTCTTCTTGAGGTTGTAAAAGTGATCTTGCTTATCATCCTAGTCTTGAAAACAAATTCCCTTCAACACCTTTGATTGGGTTATGTTGCTTTCTTTTGGATTGCTAGTAAGATCTGGATGGTTTACATAACATTGTGGTATGTGAAGAATTCCAACTACAGTGTCCAAGGGAAGCTTCAGAGTTACTTATAGATATTGAACTGGAGCTATTTCATAGTATGATTAAGCATCCTTTGTTTCTTGATGTACGAAAAAACACAAGCCCTTCAAGTCTCATCTGCCATTCATTACAATAAAGATTGAATGTTGGGGTTAGAAGATACTTTTGTTTAATTTAGCTGGGTTTTTCTTCTTTGATTTGGCCTTGTTGAAGTTGAAGCTCATTGAGTCAATGGAACAAAAGGAACAAAGAAAAGTACAGCACAGGAAGAAGGTGTTAGGTTCCCCAAGCCTGTGCCAATCATGATGACCTAACTAAACTACCCAAAAATACCTTGCTAAGCCCATATCCCTCTATTCCCTCCCTCTTCATGAACCCATCCAGATGCCTCTTAAATGATACTAATATGCCTGCTTTCACCACCTCCCCTGGCAGCGTGTTCCAAGCACACTCTGCATGAAAGACTTGCTGCGCACATCTCCCTTAAACTTTCTCCCTCTCATCTTGAACCTATAGCCCCTTGTAATTGGAATAAACATTAGACTGACCTATGCTTAAGCAGAGAAAATACCAACTTTATTGTTAGCTATGCAGATGGTGGCTTCAGATCAGTTTGGAATTTATAAGTAAGAAATAATCTGGGGAAAAAATCTACATTGGTCCTCACTGAGCCTTGTGGAAGAATGCATTCAGCAGAGTTAGTTTGGAACACTGTGAGAACGACTCAGCCCCTTGGCCAGGGCTGAGACAGATTGGGCAACTGAACCAAAAGTGAGGTAAAAAGCCAGGTAGGCAGACAGCCTGAGCTGTTGAAAAAGTCAGTGTCGAGGTGAGGGCGGAGGCAGAGGTGCTGGTAGTTGTTGAAAGGAGCAGCCAGGTGACTTGACTCCCAGGCCAGGGCTATGAAGGGCTGGACAACACAGCTGAGGGCAGGAGAGAGGCCAGATAGCAGGCAGGCAGCTTGAGTCAGCAAAGTGAGACTATTGAACTCAAAGAACAAAGAAAAGTACAGCAATTGAACAGGCCCAGCGGCCCTCCAAACCTAAACCAATCATGAAGCCTGTCTAAACTAAAACCATATGCACTTACCAGAATCTGTATCCTTCCATTCCCATCCCATTCATGTATTCGTCTGGTTACCCCTTAAATTGCCGTATTGTACCTGCTCCCACCTCCTCCACAGACAGCGTGTTACTGTCTGTGTAAAAAAAAACTTTCCTTGCACATCTCTAAACTTTTTCCCACGCATCTTAAACTTACATCTTCCATTCTGCACAGCTGTGCATTCAGCCCCAGCGTATTTACATAGCTTTGATTTTAAGTTGCAGAGGCTTCATAGTGAGCTGGAATCTTTGAAACCATTATAACACAGTGCCAGGGACCCAGGTTTGATTTCCAGCTTGGATGACTGTGTGGAGTTAGCACGTTCTCCCTGTGTCTGTGTCAGTTTCCTCCCACAGTCTGAAAGACATGCTCGTTAGGTTCATTTGACCCGAGCAGGCGCCGGAGTGTGGCAACTAGGGGAATTTCACAGTAACTTCATTGCAATGTTAATATAAGGCTTACTTGTGATTAATAAATAAAATTAACTTTAAATGGAAACCTTTGTATGGGTCATCTTCATGCCTGCATGCAGAGGGGAAGGGGTTATCTGTTTATTGTGGTTGGGGAAACGACTGCCTGTCTTTGGTGAGGAATTGGTGGTGCTCCCCTGGTCATTGGAGTGGGAAGGAGGTGGGGTGGTGCGGGAGGGCTTGCTGTCTCCTAGAAGGGAGATCGGGCTGCCCTTTTAAAACAGCAGTCCAATCTCTAAACAATAGGACAGCAGGGTTGCTTGAAGTGAGCTCCTTAACATCTTTCAACTCTTGTTTTTCCACCATTGTGGGTACTTAATCTCAAAATGGGAAAATCAGGCAAGCTTTCAATCTGGTATTCATAAAAGGAAGAACATTGAAGGTAAGACTAGAGGCTGAAGCTAGGCTTCATGTTGTGAATGGCATTAAACAGGAAACTAAAGATGCGCATGACTGAGGAACATTTGTAATCATAAGTCACTTTAATCTTCATATAGACTGGGCATATCAAATCATAATATCAGAGGAGGAATTTCTGGAGTGTATATGGGATGATTTTCTGGACCAACACGTTGAGGAAACAACAGGAAAACAGGCCACTCTAAACTGGGTATTGTGTAATGAGAAAGGAATAATTGACATTCTAGTTGTGCAAGACCTTTTGGGAATGAGCGACCATAATATGATTTAATGTTTATTTATTAGTGTACAGCTTTAATTTAAATACCTTCCAAGCATTCCAATTTAATGAGAGAAACAAGGATAGTAAATCAATTATTTCTTTATTTAACACTCAAGTACCAACTCAAATATAAACAGTTGCAAGTCATTAACTCTTTACTCAACTTTAACTGAACGCCAACTTTAACTATTCAACGAAAATAGATACTACTGAGTTTAGGAAAACCTTGGCCAAGAAATATCCTTGATGCAGAACTTGCCTACCTTGTTCTCTGAAGCATCCTTTATGATACATTTCTTCTTGTGATGGTTGATCTGTTCAAGTTACCATAAGCAAACAAAGGCTCATATGTCTCTTCATCCACAATTCTCCACTCACTTCTGGAAGATTCTCTGTTATCCAACCAACTATCTAATCAGAAACTGATCACATGCCTCAAACATCCAATGAAATTATTTGTGAATGACTTCATTTACATTCACTTCACACTGCATACTCCACACATTACAGCCATGTAAATTGGAGACACAACGTCTGGGTCAGTGTAAACAACTTTCCTTAACTTCAGATCACATCTCCCTGACAAGAGCAATTTTACGAGCTGCATTAGGTTTTAATCTATAAATTGATCAAAAATCCCAGCATACTTAACTCTCAGCCAGAAATGCCATTGTAAAGCCCTTATTGCCATTATTGTTGTTAAATTATTGTTGCAGCCATTCTTTTTCCATCCACAAGTGTCACAAGTAGGCTACATTGCAATTGTTACTGTGAAAATCCCCTAGTCACCACACTCCATTGCCTGTTCGGCTACATTGAGGAGAATTTAGCATGACCAATGCACGTAACCAGCATGTTGGACTGTGGAAGAAAACTGGAACACCCAAAGGAAATCCATGCAGACTCTTCATAGACAGTCACCAAAGTTGGGAATCAAACCCGGGTCCCTGGTGCTGAGGCAGCAGTGCTAATCACTATGCCATCTTGCCATTCCGTAATAAAATTTTTCAGCAAGATCAAGAGTGATATAGTTGATTCTGAGACGAGGGTTTTGAATTTTAATAAAGGAGATTTTGATGGTATAAGGTGCACATTGGCTATGATGGATAGGCAATGGCAACCAGTCAAAGAGCCCATGCGCAAACTGCAATAATTGTTTATTCTAGTCTGGTGCAAAGTAAAACAAGAAAGGTGGCCCAACCGTGGCTGACCAGGCAAGTTAGAGATAGTATTAGATCCAAGGAAGAGGCATACAAATTGGCCAGTAAAAAAAAACAGATCTGATGAATAGGAGCAGTTTAGTACTCAACAATGGGGGTCAAGAGATTGATTAAGAAGGATGAATAGAGTATGAGTCTAAGCTTGTGGGGAACATGAAAACTGACTGCAAAAGTTTCTTTAGGTTTGTGAAGAAAAAAGATTGGTGAAAACAAATACAAACAGAAATAGAAATTTATAATGGAGAACAAAAAAATGGCTGACCAATTAAGTGCATACTTTGGATCTTCACAAAGGAGGACATAAACAACATACCAGAAATATTGGGGAACACAAGATTTAGTGAGAGGGAGGAACTGAAAGAAAACAGAGAAATGGTATTGGGGCAATTGATGGGATTGAAGGTCAATAAATCCGCAGGGCCTGATAATCTACATCCCAGAGTACTTAAGAAAGTGGCCCTAGAAATAATGGATGCTTTGATCGTCATCTTCCAAGATTCTATAGAGTCTGGAACAGTACTTACAAATTGGGAGGTAGCTAATGTAACTCCATTATTTAAAAAGAATGGGAATTATAGACAAGTAAGCCTGACATCAGTAGTGGAGAAAATTCTAGAGTTCATTATCAAAGATTTTATAGCAGATCACTTGGTTAATAGTGGTAGAATTGCACCGAATCGGCATGGATTTACGAAAGGGAAATCATGCTTGACAAATGTCTTGTTGCAATTAAACAGGACCTTGGAAATCTTTGAGGATGTAACCAAATAGATTTGAGGGGGAGGGAGCCCATTAATGTGGTTTGTTTGGATTTTCAGAAGGTTTTGAACAGAGTCCCACATAAGAGATTAGCATGTAAAATTAAAGCACATGGAATTGGGCATAATGACGGATAGCAAACTGGTTGACAGAAAGGAAACAAAGGAAATAAACAGATCTTTTTCTGAATGTCAGGCAGTGACTAGTGATGTACCACAAGGGTCTGTGTTTGGACCCCAGCTCTTCACAATATATATTAGTGATTTAGATGAAGGAACTAAATGTAGTGTCTCCAGCTTTGCAGATGACACAAGCTGAGTGGGAGAATGAGCTGTGAGAAGGGTGCAGAGATCTTTCAATGTGATTTGGACAAGCTGAGTGAGTGGGCAAAAGCATGGCAAATGCAGTTTACTATGGATAAATGTGAAGTTATCCACTTGGATAGTAAAAATATGAAGACAAATTATTATCTGAGTGGCTATAAATTGTGATGGGGAATGTGCAGTGAGACAGGGGTGTCCCTGTCCACCAGTTGCTGAAGGTAAGCATGTATGTGCAGCACACAGTAGTAAAGGAAATTGTATGTTGATCTTCATAGCGAAATGATTCGAGTACAGGATCAGGGATGTCATACTGCAGTTAAACAGCCTTAGTGAGACACACCAGAAATATTGTGTGCAGTTTTTGTCTTCTTATCTAAAGAAGGATTTTTTTAGTAGCAACAGAATTTTATACAACCAGACCTGTAACCTCATGATGTAGTATATTTGCCACTTAACCTTTACCATCAAACCAGGGATCAATGAAGAGTGCAGGAAAGCGTGCCACAAGCAGCAACAGGCATGCTTGAGAATAATCAATCTGGTGAAGCTAAAATCAGGACTATTTGCTTGCCAAACAATGAAAGCAAAATACAACAGACAGAGCTAAGCGATCCCACGAACAACAGATCAGCTTTAACTCTGCAGTCCTAACACATTCTGTTATGAATAGTGGTAGGCATTTAAATTATTAACTGGAGGAGTTGTCTCCACAGATATCCCCACTCTTAATGAGGAGGAGCCCAGCACAACAGTACAAAAGACAAAGCTGAAATATCCGCGGCAATCTTCAACCAATGCCAAGTAGAGGTCCTCAGCATCACAGATGCCAGGCTTCAGACAATTCAATTCACTCAAAAAATGACGAAAGGCACTGAATGCTGCAAAAGCTTTGGATGTTGACAACATTCCAACAGTAGTACGGAAGAATTCTGCTGCAGAACTAGCCATCCCCATAACCAAGCTGTTTCAGTACAGCTACCAGTTATCAATCCAACAAGGTGCAGAATTACCCAGTTTGTCCTGTGCACGAGATGAAGACAAATCCAACCCAGCCAATTATCACTCCATCAATCAACTCTCGATCATCAATGAAATAATGGAAGGAGTCATCAATAGTGCTGTAAAGCAGCACTTACTTCGAAACAACCTGATTACTGATGCTCAGTTTGGGTTCCACCAGACCCACTTAGTTCTTGACCTCATTACAGCCTTTATTAAAACATGGAAAGAGCTGAACTGAAGAGCTGAGGTGAGAGTGACTGGCCTTGACGTCAAGGCCGCATTTGACTGAATGTGAAAACTGGAGTAATGGTATTTAAGAAGAAAATTGGTTGAAACCATGGTTGACACAAAGGAAGGTGGTTCTGATTTTTGGATAATCATCTCATTCCCAGGGAATCACTGCGAAGTGACATTTCAGATTTTGAAGTAATCTAAGCCCATATGCAGCAAGACCTGGACAATAATCAGACTTGGGCTGATATGTGACAAATTAAATTCATGCCACCAGTGACAAACAATGACCATCATCAACTCCTTTTGACATTCATTGGCATTACCATTGATGAATCTTTGCCATTAACCAGAAACTGAATTAAACAGACTTCTTACTGTGTTTATCCCAGTTCAACACTAGATCTCTACAAAATCAGGTCAGAGGCTGGAGAGAGTAACTCTGGCCAGAGCCTGTCAGCCATCAACAAGACACAAATTAAGGGTGTGATGAAATATTCTCCACTTACCTAGATGAGTTCAACTCCGATAACGCTGAAGCAGTTAAATGTGATATATGTATTATGATGTATGCTGGAGTTTGGGTACATATTGCCCCTTAAAAAGCGCAGATCGGGTGACCTCTAGAGGATTAGCTCCTCCTAGCACAAAACCCAGTTACATGTTGTAGAATCTGACTGTGGAACAGTGCACACCTGTAATAAAGAGTACCCAGTATTTAAGTTGCCAAACGTAGTTTGTAGTTTTTCTTGCACCATCCATCGATAATTACATTTACAACAACTGGCAACAAGGTTGTTTGATGGCCTATACATTTCTACTGACATTCCATTCCGGTAAAGGAGGAGGGGATCGAACATTGCTCTGAACTTCTTAAAATGGCACTGGTAAGGAGACGAAATCTGGCAACCGAAGAACGGGTAGGAGTGCTTTAACTGTTATTGCTTCGTGTGAAAGTCTGTTCAGGGGGAACTGCCCAAAAACGTTGAGAGAAGTGGTTGGGCTACAGTCAATGTCTGAAAAAGGGTGCTAGCCATGGTCATCATGGGAAGCCTTTGCCGGGGAACTTGGGCTACAGTCGACAGTTGGGAAGGAGTTGGCCATGGTCATCGAGGGAGCACCGATCATAGAGAGTTGGTTTTTGAGGGAACTCGGGTTGTGAATAGCAATGCCGGAAGGAGGTTTAGAGTCTTTTGATGAAGAGGCAGAGCTGGATATCTTATACAGAACATTTCGGTGCTTATCTGACAGCTACTAAAGGGAGCGATGACCTTGTCATACCAATTTGCTTAAGTACCACAGGACGAAGAAGTTTGGTACAACTTGAAAAACTGGCTGAGAAAAATTACCAAGATTGTATGGTGTGTCAAAAGCTCACCTTGCTCCTAAGCCATTGATAATTAGAAAATGGTTCAGATTTTATAATTATAACCAATTTGAAGGGGAGTCCATTGCCAATTCGTGGTGGATTGACTTGGCTGGTTTTTGCTGTTGTGATTTCTGGTATCTAGATTGATGCCAGGTGATTGGTCTAGTTTCATTTCTCCTTAGATTTGGTATTGATTAAATACATCTGTGTGATTTGCTAGGCCGTTTCAGAGGGCATTGTAAATCTGCAGTCACATGTTGGCTAGACTAGGGAAGAATGGCAGATTTTCTTTCCTAAGAAACACTAATGAACCAGATGGATTTTTACAACATTCAGCAATGGTTTCATGGTCATTAAAGTCAAGACTAGCTTTTCATTTTCAGATGTATTTCCTGAATTTAAATTCCACTAGCTGCCATGGTGGGATTCATACCTATGTCTCCAGAGCATTTGCCTGGGACTCTGAATTACAGGCCCATTGACATTTCCACTATGCCACTGTCTGTCACCTCCAATGCAAATTTACACTTTCTTCAATACAGAAATCAAACTTGCAATATTTCAGGTGCAGTCTCACTAATGTCCTCGCCAATGTGCAGCTGCAGCAAGACTTCTTTAAAATCACATTGTAATGAAATTCAACATGCCATTTGTTTCTCTAATTACCTGCCAAGTTACATGCTAACTTTCTAATTTCTTTATACAAGCAAACTCATGTCTCGTTGAACATCAGGACTTAAACTTCTATCATCAGTTTTTCAGGATTACAAAGAACTTGAATAAATTCAGACGTCCTTCTATTATACTCTGTATAATACTCCATTTGCGGTCTTGTTTTCCACTTACATAACTTGTCTGTGTCTCTTTTGTAGCCTTTCATGTCCTCGCAGCTTATTTCCACCTAACTTGGTTTCATAGCAAACTTAGTTATGTTATTGTTTCTTCATCTGAGTCATTAATAGCTGCGGCCTCAGCACTGTTCCTTGTAGCACTCCATTATTCACTGCCAATCAACTTGGGGGAAAATGCCATTTATGCCTGTACTCTGTTTTCTATTCATTAACCAATTTTTTATCCATGCTAACACATAGCGCCCAACAGCATGAGCCTTTATCTTGCCTATAATCTTTTGTACATCATTTAATCAGTGAAATTCAGGTATACTGTATCTACTGATTCCTGGTTATCTATATTACTAGTTACGTCTCCAAAACATTCTAGTTAATTTGTAAAACAGGATTTCCTTTCAGTAAAACTATGTTGACGTGTTATAATCTCACAATGCCCTTCTCAATACATTGTTAAGATATCTTTAATAATAGATCCAGTGATGAATGTTAGGCTAAGTGGCCTGTAGTTCACTCTTTTCTCTCTCCCTCCTTTCTTGAAAAATTGTGTAACATTTACCAACTTCTAATTAAGGAATTTTAGAAAATCATAGCTAACACATCACTATCTTTGCAACTTTCTCTTCTGGAATCTCCAGGGTGTAGGCTTTTAGGCTCTAGAGATTTGTCGGTTTTAGTCCCTTAAGTTTCTCCAATATTTTATCTCTGCTGATACTAATTTCACCACTTTTTAGCCACTAGGTTACCATCTATTTCTGACATGGAACTTGTGTCTTCCACTGTGAAGACAGACACAAAATATTTGTTCAATGTCTCCACCATTTCCTCGTTCCCCATAATAATTTCTCCTGTCTCTAAGGGACCAATGTTTACTTTTGCAATTTTATTCCTTTTTCATATACTTGTAAAAACTCTTACAACCTGTTTGTATATTTCTGGCTAGTTTACTGTCAATTTGTATTTTTACCTTTTAATCAGAGTTTTGATGATCTTTTGCTAGTTTCTGAAACATTCCCAATCTTCAGCCATCTTACTGTTTTTTTTTGCAACATGGTGAGCCTCTTTTAATCTAATACCAGCTCAACTTCCTGAATGAACCATGGATGGATCATTCTTGCTGAACTTTTGTTTTTCAATGGAATTTTTTTGTTGAACATTTTGTATTATTTCTTTAAATGTTTTCCACTGTCCATTTACTCCCATACTGAATAGTGTATTTACCCAATTAACTGTAATCAGTTTCCCCTTCATGCTATTAATTGGCTTTGTTTAAACTTAAGATTTTTGTTTGTGATTGAAATATGTCACTTTACAACTTGCACAGAATTACAATCATTGGATTGTTTACTATCGCGTTGCTAATTAACCCTGTTTCATTACACAATTCTAGATGTAGGATAGCTTTATTTCTAGTTGGTTCCAGTATGTACTGATAACACAGTGCTACTTCAAGAAATTGTCATGAAAACGTTTTATAAACATCTTCTAGACCATGCTTGCCAATTTGATTGTATTTTCAATGTACTGAGCCCTTCACCTCTTAAAGCTCAGGACCCAACCAGCTATAAAAACTTAAAATGTTTAAATTCAGTACTACATCTCATTCTGGAAATTGGTACAACCAATAAATTATTACTGGATTTGTTTTTGTCTCAGCCAGTTTCTAGTAATTAAGCTCCCCACACAGTCACTGTCCCTCCCAGTACAAGAGTAGAACCACCTCTAGTGCTTCCTGCCTCCTTCCTACACCAAGGGCCCGATTTTACCATTGAATGGGCACAAAAACATGGTAATGTCAAGTGTGAGGCCATTAACATGATCCGTGTCGGCGCAGATGGCCACTTTACCGATGTCTGGGATTGGCCGCAATCCGACTCGTGCCCGAAATGGATGCAATGGTGATTTAAATGCATTTGCATACATTTCGCTTGAAGTAATGAATTGCCCACTCAAATTTATCAGCATTTTCCCCTTTATCATTGTGTATGCCAATCTGGAATTGCGCCAAAATGGACATACAGAATGTTCATCACTGGATCTATTATTAAAGATAATCTTAATAATGTATTGAGAAGAGCACTGTGAGATTATAACACGTGTTTCAGGTGTTCTAGCTGCTAAAGAGGTGAGTTCAGCATTTACAATGAATCTCTGACTCAGATCAGTGCTGGGGATAAAGAGGGAGGTGGGCCAGATCATTCTTTATTGGAGGGTGTAGGGAGGAGGGGGGCCCGATTGTTGTCTGGCTGGGGGGGAGAGAGGAGGCCAGATCATTGTCTGGTTGGTGTAGAGGGGATGTGGGCAGGCGGGCCAGATGTATCTCTGGCTGTTGTGGAGGGGATGGGTGGGTTGACGTCAGATCATTCTCTGCGGGAGTGGGGAATTGGGGGAAGGGAGTGTGGCCAGATTGTTCTTGGGGGTGGGGGGTGTGGAGTCCAATCGCTCACTGTTTGGGGAGCCGGGGGCAGGGAGGCCAGCTGGATCTTTAGTGGGGGGGACAGAGGGAGTTGGGTCAGGAGGATCTGCTGCCATTCTGTGGGCGATTGGTGGAGGGGAAGGGGACAAGGGGTCACGATTAGTCTGGGTAGCGGGGTGTGTGGATAAGGGGACAATGATGTCTGTAGGGGCCCCAGGAGCCCCAATCGCTCCCAGGAGCGATGTGACACGGCACGCTTTTTCAAATTTTTTTTTAACTGCGCATGCGTAGTTCAGAGCTCCAATTGTTTCAGACGTGCTAAACTGCGCCCACAGCGCAATTCAGACTTGCTGTTTATTTTTCAGGCTGAGTGCATATACGGGGGCACCTGAATGTAGATTTCCAAGTCAGATCGGAATTATGCCCAGATTTAACACTTAGAATGAAATGGTAAAATCTGGCCCAGCTGTCATTGGATTACATTGGACATATGCCATAGAAACAGACTATTCAGCCAAACTAGTCCATGCTCCCATTTCAAACTTCCTCCCATCTTCCTTATTTAAATCTATCACTATATTCTTTGGTTTCCTCTTAAGTGCATCCATACATTTCACTTCAACATCTTCTGTTGGTAGTGTGTTCCACATTCTGTACTTTGTATCTGTCTTCACAGTAGAAGATGAAAATAGCATCTCATGAATAGTAGAAAGTCAAGAGTCAAAAGGAGAGAAGAACTTAAAACAACCATTGTCACTGGAAAAAGCACTAGGAAAGCTAATGGTACTAAATGCCAGGGAGACCAACTGACATGGAAGAAATTAAGGGATAGTCTACAATGGGAGTCTAAGTGATCTGTGATGGGATGGTATTGCCAGAGTTGTGACATCGAGCGGAAGGGAAGTTGGTGCCAGAAATGTGAGTGTGGGGGTGGAGGGGTTCTGGTGGAGTGGGCGGAGAGAGGGAGTGTAGTTGCTGTCAAAGATTTTAGAGTGTTCAGACGGGATTTTTGATTTAAGAACATAAGAAATAGGAGCAGGAGTTAGCCATACAGCCCCTCGAGCCTGCCCTGCCATTCAATAAGATCATGGCTGATCTGTAGTGGTTCAGTACCACTTTCCCGCTTTCTCTCCGTATCCCTTAATTCCCTTGTCAATTAAAAACCTATCCACTCTTGACTTATATTCAGTGAGGAAGCCTCCAAAGATTCCAAAGAACCACCACCCTCTGCGTGAAGAAACCCCTCTGCAACTCCGATCTGAACTGCCCCCCCCTCCTCCAATCTTGAGGCTGTGCCCTCTAGTCCTGCTATCTTTGCTAAGCGGGAAGAGTCTCTCAACCTCTACCCTATCTATCCCTTCATTATCTTATATGTCTCTATAAGATCCCCTCTCAGCCTTCTAACCTCCAAAGAGTACAAACCGAGCCTATTCAGTCTCTCCTCACAGTCCAATGCCCTCATCTCTGGTATCAGCCTAGTAAATCTTCTCTGCACCCCCTCCAAGGCCAATATATCCTTCCTCGAATGTGGCAACAAAAACTGCACACAGTACTCCAGCTGCGACCTCACCAGCACCCTATACAGCTGCAACAGAACCTCCCTACTTTTATATTCTATCCCCCTACCTATAAAGGTTGCATTCGCCTTCTTAATCACCTGCTGCACCTGCGTACTGTGTTTTTGCGACTCGTGCACAAGGACCCCCACGTCCCTCTGCACTGTCACATGCTGCAGCTTTTCTTCAGTTAAATAGTAATCCTTTCTACTATTATTCCTACCACAGTGGATCACCTCACACTTGCTAACATTATATTCCATCTGCCAGGTCCTCGCCCACTCGCTCAACCTATCCAGATCCCTCTGTAAGCTTTCCACACCTTCCACGCAATTTGCTTTTCCACTCATTTTTGTGTCATCAGCAAATTTCATCACCCTGCACTCAGCCCCTTCCTCCAGATCATCTATGTAAATGGCAAATAGTTGAGGCTCCAGCACCGAACCCTGGGGCACTCCACTAGTCACCAGCTGCCAATCAGAATACCACTCATTAATACCTACTCTCTGCTTCCTATTAGACAACCAATCCTCTATCCAGTCTAACACCCTACCCCCGATTCCCTGCACCTTAACCTTCTGCAGCAATCTTTTTGTGAGGCACCTTATCAAACACTTTTTGGAAATCCGAAAACACCACATCCTCCAGTTCCCTTCTATCTACCGCACTAGTTACTTCCTCATAGAACTCCATAAATTCGTCAAGCACGACTTCCCCTTAACGAATCCATGTTGCATCTGCCTGATCAAACAGTTTGTATCCAAGTGCCTCGTTATTTCTGTTTTGACTACAGATTCAAGCATTTTTCCTACTACAGATGTTAAACTAACCAGCCTATAATTCCCTGCCTTCTGTCTGCTACCTTTTTTAAATGGCGGCATAACATTAGCCATTTTCCAATCTTCTGGCACTTATCCGGAGTCCAGGTAATTCTGAAAGATAATTACCAGGGCATCCGTTATCACCTCTGCCATTTCCTTGAGGACCCTGGGATGCATTCCATCTGGTCCCAGGGACTTATCTGCCCTCAGCCTATTAGCCCATGAAGCACCACCTCTCCAGTGACTGTAATCTCATCAAGGACCTCATCTCCTCCCACACTTCTATCCTTAAGTTCGGGCAAGCTATTTACGTCCTCCTCCGTAAAAACTGACACAAAAACTTATTCAAGGTCTCCGCCATATCCCTGTCATCCACCATTAAACCATCCCTCTCATCCTCCAAGGGTCCTACATTAACTCTGGCCACCCTCCTATTCTTTATATACTTATAAAAACTCTTACTGTCCTTTTTGATGTTTCGAGCTAGTTTAACCTCATATTCCAACTTTCCTTTTTTAATCACCTTTCTAGTCACTCTTTGCTGTTGTTTGAAACTTTCCCAATCCTTCAGTCGCCCACTATTTTTAGCCGTTCTGAACGCCTCAGCTTTAGATTTAATACTCTCCCTAATTTCCTTGGAGAACCACGGCTGATTTTCCCTTCTCCTAGAGTCCTTCTTCACCATCGGAATATATTTTTGCTGAGTACCAAAAAAGATCTCTTTAAAAATCCCCCACTGTTCCTCAGCCATCCTACCAACCAGCACACTCCTCCAATCTACAGTCGCCAATTCCTCTCTCATCCTATCATAGTCCCCTCTGTTCAAACACACTACACAGGTCCAGGACACTACTACCTCATCCTCCATCTGCATCATAAATTCTACCATACCAAGATCACTCGTCCCTAGAGGATCCCTCACATGAATATCCCTAACTCTATCTACCTCATTGCTTAGTACCAGATCTAAGATAGCACGCTCTCTCGTTGGTTCCGTAACATGCTGTTCAAGGAACCCATCCCTAAAGCATTCCAAAAACTCTCCCTCCAGCCCGCCGTGTCTGACTTGTGTCGCCCAGTCAATGTGCAGATTGAAATCACCCATTACTAACGTCGTCCCATTTCTGCATGCATCTCTTATTTGTTTGTTTATAGCCCTCCCCACCTCAAAGTTGCTATTAGGGGGCCTATAGACCACACCAACCAGCGTCTTCCCTTCTTATTTTTTATCTCCATCCACAGCGATTCCACACTTTGCTCTTTGGGACCTATATCCTCTCTTACCACCGCCCTGATACTATCCTTAATCAACAGAGCCACCCCACCCCCTTTTTCCTCCTGTCTATCCTGGAGCATTCAGCTCCCAGTCCTTGTCCCCCTGCAACCATGTTTCCATAATGGCCACTAGATCATATCCATTTGCGCCAATTTGATTTATTGTTGTCACATGTATTAGCATACAGTGAAAAATATTGTTTCTTGTGTGCTATACTGACAAAGCATTCTGTTTGTAGAGAAGGGGAGAGTGCAGTATGTAATGTTACCATCATAGCTAGAGTATAGAGAAATATCAGCTTAACACGAGATAGGTCCATTCAAAAATCTGATGGCAGCAGGGAAGAACTTGTTCTTGAGTTAGTTAGTATGTGACCTCAGACATTTGCATCCTTTTTCTGACAGAAGTAGCTGGAAGAGAATATGTCTGGGGTGCATGGGATCTTAATTATGCTGGCTGCTTTTCCAAGGCAGCGGGAAGTGTCAATGGATGGAGAGCTGGTTTGCGTGATGGACTGGGCTTCATTCACGACACTTTATAGTTTCTTGCAATGTTGAGCAGAGCAGGAACCATGCCAAGCTGTAATACAACACTAAAGAGTTTCCAATGAGCATTTATAACAGTTGGTGAGAATCATATCAGATATGCCATATTTCCTGCATTTTCTGAGAAAGTAGAGGTGTTCGTGGGCTTTCTTAACTATAATATCAGCATGGGGACCAAGACAGGTTGTTGGTGATTTGGACACCTAAAAACTTGAAGTCCTTGACCATTTCTACTTTGTCCCTATTAATGTAGATTGGGGCATGCTCTCCAATACGCATCCTGAAGTTGATGACAATCTAATTTGGTTTGTTGACATTGAGGGAGAGATTATTGTCATCAGACCAGTTCACCAGATTCTCTGTCTCATGCCTGTAGGCTGTCTTGTCATTGTTTGAGATCTCACCCACTACGGTGGCGTTGTCAACAAACTTGAAAATTGGATTGGAGGGGGATTTGACCACACAGTCGTAGGTTACTGTTGGTTAACCTGCTGAAATCTGACAAGTCCCTGGAACCTGATGGCTTGCATCCTAGGTTTTAAAGGTGGTGCTGCAAAGATAGTAGATGTATTTGCTGATATCTTCCAAAATTTCCTTGATTTTGGAAAGGAGATTTTGAAAACATCTATTTCAGAAAGGAAGCTGAAAGAAGGCAGAATTCGGGCTATTTAAAAACTGACAATCAAGCAGAGTGTGTATGATTGTATGAAAGAGAAATTGTTTGACAATTTGAATTAGAGGTCTTAGATTTAACAAGCAGGGAGGATGTAGGGGAACTAATAGAAACAGTATTGTTACAATTATGAGGTTTACAAGATTATTATGTTTTGGGACTGTAGCTTTAACTTTAAGATAAATGTCAGGAGTAATTTGACTGTTCTTAAGCTTGCCTGACAGTAAGGCTAATTCGATTGTTAGAGATCAAAGGAAGGTTTTCATTGTTTTACTGCAAAGAAGGTACAAGGTATGTATGCTTAGGGAGAGTGCAGTAGTGTATCTCCCTAAGTCCCAGTAACATGCTGAAGGTATCAGGCTGTAAACAATTGTGCTTTAGACTATCTTTTCACTTGTAGCTAAAAGATAGTCTGGGTCGAGAATTGCTAATTTCTATTTTTACCTGGATGCATTTAATGTGTTTTATATTGCCAGAGGCACAAGGAGAGAACAAACCATCTTTTGATAACAGGTAACAGACTTCCCTACAAATCACTGAATATCACACACAAAAAGCGATTAAGAGAAGTTAAATAGAGACAAGAGATTGCGTAGTTTTGCAAACTGTCACAGCCAAATTCAGGAGACAGACTGTCTCTAATCGAAAACCTGTTTCCCCTATTTGTTCAAGCATTCTAGAAGATTCATCCTGGAGTAGCCAGAGGAATGAAAAATTATAAGAACAGACTGTAGTGCTGTTGGTTGATTTAAGAAATTCAACTGAGGAAAGAACCTGAAAATGGTCCACTCCCTACTTGGTGAATCAGGGATATGAAAAGCTACTGGAATTAGAAACGATTGTGACCCGTACTAAAAGAACTGAATTAAGGCGAGAAGGTGATGAGTGAAAAGTATACAAGGAGAACATCACTGTCTGTAGTTCAGAGTGTAAGTTACCTACAAAAAGAAAATAGTGTTTTCAGTTATTAAAGTAGTTTATAGTTATTTGATTTTAGTTATCAAGAGTTTTTAATTATTTTTGCAACAAAAGTTTTAAAACATGAAATCTTGTATATTCTTTCGGGTACTAACTGGAATTTTGAATTTCCTTTTGCAAATTATCTATCTCAATGGAGATTGTAACAGTATATTTGGATTTCCAAAGGGCATTCACTAAGGCGTCACATCAAAGTTTGCTATACAAAATAAGCTTGCATAACTTTGGGGGTAATATATTAGCAAGGATAGAAAATTGGCTAATTAACAGAAGACAAAGTCAGAATTAATGATCAAATTCCAGAATGCCAAACTCTAATTAGTAGTTTGCCACAGGGATCAGTGCTGAAATTTCAATTGTATACAAACTATTTTAATGACTTGATGAAAAGACTGAGCATACAGATTTCCTGACGACTCGAAAAAGTTAAGAAAGTACATTATGAGAAGTACACAAAAGGCAGGATGTCCCAGTCTTTCTTGTGGGTGGGATCATCCAGTTCTGCTACCGGGAGCCCTAGCCACAGGTTCCCTGACAGTGCAGAGTGCAAACACTGGGAAATGCTGTTAACAGTGACAGGATCAGAGATTCCACTGCAGTCAATGATGGGTTGCCTCCAGGTGGGAGCAGGAAATCTCACCCAAAGAGTCTGCAAAAAGAAATAGATAACTTATGTGAGTGAGTAAACTTTTGGCAGATGAAATATAATGCATGAAAATGTGTGATTGTCATTTTGTAAGTAATTAGTAAGGTAAATAGAATGTCAGCCTTTATTTTAAGGGGGTTGTAGTATAATAGTAGGGAAGCCATGCTACAGCTGTGCAGGGCATTGATGAGATCGCACCTAGTACTGTGTACAAGTTTTGGTTTCATCTAAAGAGGGAAAAACTTGCACTGAAGTGGTTCAGAGAAAGTTCATTAGGTTAATTCCTGGAATGAAAGTATTCTCTTACAGAAGGGTTGAGGAGGCTGAGTCTATGCTCATTGGTGTTTCGAAGGATGAGAGGTGATCCTGAAACACAAGATTCTTAGTGGGCTTGACAGGGTAGATGCTGAGAAAGTTTGCCCCATTGTGGGGAAATCTAGAGCTATGGTGGAGCATAGAACTGCTGTGACTGATAGTAACCCTCTATTATTCCACGACCTATGACTTTTCTCAAGTCTTTTGTGTGCCAAGGAGTGGAATGCATTCTGAAAGTCCAAGTACATCACATCAACGGCATTATCCTCTTTGCCCCTATCTGTTATCTCCTTAAAAAATTCCAGCAAGTTAGTTAAACATGCTTTCTTCATTAGAAATCTATGTTGGCTCTTCCTAATCAATCCACATTTTTCCATGTGACAATTAATTCTATGCTGAACAATTGTTTCTAAATGCTTGGCTACCACTGATATTAGCTGACTGGCCTGTAATTGCTGGGACAGTCCTTACAAACCTTTTTGAACAAAGATATAACAGTTGCAATTCTCCGGTCCTGTGGCACCTCCCCTTAGTGTAGAGAAAACTGGAAGCTTATGGCTAGCACTCCTGCGGTTTTCATATTCACTTCCTTCAGTATTCTCTCATCTAGCCCTGATGCCTTGTCAATTTTCAGTACCAACACTTCCTATTCAACACTTGCTTCTTTATCAATTTTGAACTTTGAGCGACAGAGCTTTCTCACCATGCCGTGGGTAGATCTACCTCCTTGGCAAAGACAAATGTAAAGAATTTATTTTATACCTCAACCATGCATGTTACCTCCATGTGTAAATTCTCTTGTGGGTCTCTAATTGGCCGTATTCCTTTTGTCATCTTTTTATTATTTATATGCCTATAGAAGACTTTGGGATACTCTGTTACGTTGGCTGTCAGTCTTTGATGGTAATCCCTCGTCATTTCTTGAATGTGCTTTTTCATCTCACTTCTGAACCTTCGTATTCCTCTCGGTTCTCAACTGTGTTTTCTAACTAGCACTTTTTCTTCTTTCCTTCTCCTTCTCCTAATTTCCTTCTCCTTTTTCATCCATGGAGCTCTGGATTTGTTTGCCCTACTTTTTTCTTTTAAGGAAATACACCTTGACTACGTCCAGACTAATTTCTGTATTGAAGTTAGTCTGTTGTTCAGCTATAGTTTTTTTCCCATCAACTTTTCAGTCCATTCTTGCCCCATTGAAGTAGGCTCTCCCTCAGTTAATTATTTTTATTCTGGATTGTCTATTATCCTTTTCTGTCATCGTTCTAAACCTTACGATACAATGTTCACCAGCTCCTTAATGTTTGCTCTCTGATATTTGATCTACTTCACTCACTTCATTTCCAAGAACCAGGCCCAATGGTGCATCCTTTCCTGTTGGATTGGACACGTGCTGCTGAAGCATTTTTTTCTGGACACAATCTAGGAATGTTTGCTCCTCTCCACCATTTACACTACCACTGTCCCAGTCTACATCCAGGTAATTAAAATTTCCTATTTTAACTACACTGTAATGTTTACTTCTCACTGTAATTTCCCTTTAGATTTGTTCTTCTACATCTTTCACGCTAGTTGGCAGCCTTTAGACCATACTGAACATTTTATTCTCTTTGTTCTATAACTCTAGCCAAATTGATTCTGTCCTTGAATGGACTCTTTGTCCAGCAATGCAATGCTTTCCTTAACTTACACCACCAACCATCCTCCTTGTTTTCCTTTCCTATTTTTTCTGAACACTTTGCACCAAGAATATTTAAACCCAGTCCTGCTTCTCCTTGAGCAGGGTTTCTTTTATTGCTACAACATCATACTTCCACTCTGCAATCTGCACCTGTATTATTTACTATGCTTCATGCTTTCACATGGCCGCACAATAACCCTGATTTAGACATCGTTATTTTCTCCCTTACTTTGGCATCACCTATTAACATACTATTTATGTCACTCCCCCCTCCAGTATTTTATGCAATTTTTGTATTCCTCTTTAATATTTTCTCTTGGTTCGCACATCTCTGTTCCCACACTAGTCTAAAGCCTTTCTGACTAGGACTAGCAAGAAACTCAGGTTTCAAGTGAAACCTGATTGGCTTGTACAAGTGCCATCTCCCACAGCCAGGAATCTAAACCCAACCTCCTGCATTAGCTTTCTAGCCACACATCCATCTGCCTTATCCCCCTATTTCAGTATTCACTTTTACGTGGCACTGGGAGTAATGCAGAGAGGTCTTGTTCGCTAATTTTCTACCTGGCATCGTGAATTTTGATTGCAGGACCTATTCCTTTTCTATCTAAGCCACTGGTATCAATGTGGACTGGCTTTCCACCTTCCCCCATAAGAACGTCTGGAAACCGCTCTGTGACATCTTTGACCCTGGCACCAAGGAGGCAACATACAAGCCTAGAATCAAGTTCATGGCCATACGAGTATCTGTCTGTTCCCTATCTCATTAAATTCCCCTATAACTTCTGTCTTCCCTTCTTCTTCCCTTCCTCCACTACAAGCTGAGCCATTTGTAGTGCTAAACCTGGCACTGACTGCACTCTTCTGAAGAACCAGCTTCCAATGTAATGAGGTGGGTAGAATTAGGGATATTCATGTGAGGGATCCTCTAGGGACGAGTGATCATAGTATGGTAGAATTTATGATGCAGATGGAGGATGAGGTAGTAGAGTCCTGACCTGTGTAGTATGCTTGAACAGAGGCGACTATGATCGGATGAGAGAGAAATTGGCGACTGTGGATTAGAGGAGTGCGCTGGTTGGTAGGGCGGCTGAGGAACAGTGGGGGTTTTTAAACAGATCTTTTTCGATACTCAGCATAAGTATATTCCAATGGTGAAGAAGGACTCTAGGAGAAGGGAAAATCAGCCGTGGTTCTCCAAGGAAATTAGAGAGAATATTAAATCTAAAGCTGAGGTTTTCAGAATGGCTAAAAATAGTGGGTGATTGGAGGATTGGTAAAGTTTTATATAACAGCAGAGAGTAACTAAAAAGTTGATTAAAAAAGGAAAGATGGAATATGAGGCTAAACTAGCTTGAAACATCAAAAAGGACAGTAAGAGTTTTTATAAGTACATAAAGAATAGGAGGATGGCCAGAGTTAATGTAGGACCCTTGGAGGATGAGAGGGGTGGTTTAGTAGAGGATGACAGGGATATGGCGGAGACCTTGAATAAGTTTTTTGTGTCGGTCTTTACGGAGGAGGATGTAAATAGCTTGCCCGAACCCAAGGATAGAAGTGTGATAGGAGATGAGGTCCTTGATGAGATTACAGTCAGTAGAGAGGTGGTGCTTGATAGGCTAATAGGACTGAGGGCAGATAAGTCCCTGGGACCAGATGGAAAGCATCCCAGCGTCCTCAAAGAAATGGCAGAGGTGATAGCAGATGCCCTGGTAATTATCTTTCAAAATCCGCTGGACTCTGGAAAAGTGCCAGAAGATTGGAAAACGGCTAATGTTACGCCGCCGTTTAAAAAGGATAGCAGACAGAAGGCAGGGAATTATAGGCTGGTTAGTTTAACATCTGTAGTAGGAAAAATGCTCGAATCTGTAGTCAAAGCAGAAATAACGAGGCACCTGGATACAAACAGATCAGGCAGACGCAGCACGGATTCGTTAAGGGGAAGTCGTGCTTGACGAATTTATTGGAGTTCTATGAGGAAGTGACTAGTGCAGTAGACAGGGGGGAACCAGTGGATGTGGTGTTTTTGGATTTCCAAAAAGCGTTTGATAAGGTGCCTCACAAAAGATTGCTGCAGAAGGTTAAGGTGCAGGGAATCGGGGGTAGGGTGTTAGAGTGGATAAAGGATTGGTTGTCTAATAGGAAGCAGAGGGTAGGCATTAATGGGTGGTATTCTGATTGGTAGCTGGTGACTAGTGGAGTGCCCCAGGGTTCGGTGCTGGGGCCTCAACTATTTAACATTTACATAGATGATCTGGAGGAAGGGGCTGAGTGCAGGGTGACGAAATTTGCTGATGACATGAAGATGAGTGGAAAAGCACATTGTTTGGAGGGTGTGGAAAGCCTGCAGAGGGATCTGAATAGGTTGAGTGAGTGGGTGAGGACCTGGCAGATGGAGTATAATGTTAGCAAGTGTGAAGTTATCCATTTTTGGAAGAATAATGGTGGGAAGGACTAATATTTAAATGGAGAAAAGGTGCAGCATGTGACAATGTAGAAGGACCTGGGGGTCCTTGTGCACAAATCACAAAAACATAGTATGCAGGTGCAGCAGGTGATTAAGAAGGCAAATGCAATGTTGGCCTTTATAGCTAGGGGGATAGAATATAAAAGTAGGAAGGTTCTGTTGCAGCTGTATAGGGTGCTGGTGAGGCCGTAGCTGGAGTACTGTGTGCAGTTTTGGTCGCCCCATTCAAGGAAGGATATATTGGCCTTGGAGAGGGTGCAGAGAAGGTTTACTAGGCTGATACCAGAGATGAGGGCGTTGGATTGTGAGGAGAGACTGAATAGGCTGGGTTTGTACTCTTTGGAGTTTAGAAGGCTGAGAGGGGATCTTATAGAAACGTATAAGGTAATGAAGGGGATGGATAAGGTAGAGGTTCTTCCCGCTTAGCAAAGATAGCAGGACTAGAGGGCACAGCCTCAAGACTTGGGGGGGGGGGGGGGGGTTCAGATCGGAGTTGCGGAGGGGTTTCTTCACGCAGAGGGTGGTGAATCTTTGAATTCTCTGCCTGAAGAAGTAGCGGAGGTTTCCTCGCTGAATATGTTCAAGTCAAGAGTGGATAGGTTTTTAATTGACAAGGAAATTAAGGGTTACGGGGAGAAAGCGGGAAAGTGGTACTGAACCACTACAGATCAGCCATGATCTTATTGAATAGCGGGGCAGGCTCGAGGGGCTGTATGGCCTACTCCTGCTCCTATTTCTTATGTTCTTATGAAACTTCTTATGACTTATGTCGTCAAGTTTAAGCAAATCTCAAAGGATTGCAACTTTGATCCACTTTGAATGAGGCTATTCAATGGAAATCTTTTGAACTTCTTAAAATTGGACTGAGATTTTCAAGTGCAGATGAAAGACTCCTCAAACTAATAGAGAAATATGAGAGCTAGTCAAGATAAAAGGCCTGCAGGCCTTTTAGCTTGTGAATCTATAGCTGACCTTTCAATTTTTAGGGCAAGATCTTGCTTACAAGAAAAGGTAGATTCTGAATTAAACAAATTGAAAGAACTGGCCATTATCAAGCCAGTTCAGTTACTGGAATGGCAACACCAAAAGTCCGCTGCTGAAGCCAAACAAGATAGTTCACATTTAAGAAGATTACAGGCTAATAGTTAATCAAGCTGCCAAATTGGGCAAATATTCAATCCAAAAAATTGAGGATCTATATGCAAAGCTGACCAGAGGACAATCTTACTCAAAGCTGGATATGAGTTAAACATATTAACAACTTGAATTAGACAAAGTTTTCGAAGGTTATGTCATGAAAAACACATTCAAAGATTTGTTCCACTATAAGCGCCTGCCTTTTGGTATGTCATCAAATGTGCTGTTTTCCAGATGACAGTGGAAAGTCTGTTGAAAGGACTGTCACAAGTTATGGTATACATTGCTAATGTTCTTATAAGTGGATTGATAGAAGCTGAGCACCTAGTTAACTTAGAGGCTGTGCTAAAGAGATTTCAAGCAACTGGAGTTTGTCTTAAGAAGGAGAAATGTACTTTTCAAGCTACCGAGATAACCTACCTGGGATGCCATGTAAATGCACAACAGTTATACCTTATGGACGACAAGGTCAGAGCCAAAAAGGGTGTGCCAGCCCCCATAAACACATCTAAAAATTACTTGAGCTTAGGAATAACGTATTATTGTGGCAGTTCTATACCCAATTTGTCGATATTATTGTCTTCCTTATGTATGCTGTAAAAAAGCATGAACATTTGTTTTGGAAGACCCCACAAAAATAAGCTTTTAACAGAATAAAACAATTGCTACATTTTGAACTAGTTAGTGTATTTTGATAAGTCGAAGAAATTGATGTTAACCTGTGATGCCTCTTCTTATGGCATTGGTACAGTGTTGACCCATGAGATGGCTGAAGGCTCTCAAAGTGAACATCTCAATAATCCTTTCAGAAGTCGAAAAAGGCTATTCGCAAGTCGAGAAAGGAAGATTATCAATAGTTTTTGGTTTCAAGAAGTTCCACCAATATTTGTATGGTATGAGTTCATATAGATTATGTTGGTTATTCATGAGCACAATGTTTTTGCTGCTTGCCTATGCACATTCAAAGTGGGTATAACTGTCGAAAGTGAAGTCTTCAATAGTGCAATTTACTATTGAGAAATTATGCCAATATTTTTCCACTCATAGAATACCAGAAGTCATAGGGGTGATCTTATTGTAGCAGTCACCAGCCCATGCATGGGGCAATCCGGTAAGATCGCAAGGGAGCGAAGAAATCAGATTTGCATCCGATTTCTCGCCTCTTGCAAAATTAACATCACCGGATGTTCGCGAGATCAGTCTTGTACCGGAAAAATGTGACTTAAATATTACTAGTAATGCCGAGATGCTTTCACCCGGGCTCACTTGCCTCTGTGATTTTACTGGGGAAGGTTCTGTCCAGCAAGGATTATGTGTGGTTCCCATCAGCAGGGTCCAGACAAGGATCGGAGGCCACTGAGGCCCTGCAGGAAGTCAGACACGTGGAGAGGGGTACCCCTTGGATTGTGCCAGCCTCGCATCCTGGCAATATCAAGGTGTGGAGCTGAAGGAAGGCACACTGTTCTATTGGGAGGGTGGGGGCGGTGGGGGAGAAACCACTACACACTCTGCAGCAGCAATTGGTGGAGGAGTGTTTGGTGGTTTCATCCGCAGTCATTCTGAGTGGGTGAATGGGCGGTGATCATCACAGTGGCAATGATAGGTGCACATGCTCAAATGAATCCTCTGCTGCTATCAGCCAGCTTTTGGGGATTCAGGCCCTGCCCACTCCCCCTGCTGAAGGATTTCGAGTTTTGCTTCAATTTTTGAACTAAGTCAGGTTAGATCCATTTTTTAAATTGCCCAAAAAAATGGTGTGAATTTCTCCCACTTTCATGCTTGTTTGGCACTTCGAACTTTTTTGGTAAGATTGCTCCATAGCGTCTGATAATGGAACAAGTTTCGAGAGTGCTGAATTTCAGAATTTCACCACCAACAATGGCATCAAGTACATTAGGACTGCACCTCATAGCTGCGCATCTAACAGGCTAGCTGAATAAGTCGCCCAAACCTGGCATAAAGGATCAGTCAGGGAGATCAGAATCTCATGATTCCTTCCAGGCTATTAGGACCATTCCACTGGAGTTGTTGCTGAACCATCTTCTCAGAATGTGACTGAGTCTCATGTTTCCAGATTTGCTGGGGAGGGGAGAGGCCAACCAAAGCAATCAGACAAACCATCATTCATGTAAGCTAACATGATAATTTTCAATGGATGAAGCCGTATATGTGAGGAATTTTGGAAGTGGATCGACTTGGATCTCTGAAGTTAGATCCAAAATGGGACCCGTCTTATCATGTGGATATAGAAAAAAGAACTTCCAGAAATAAGCACATCATTTGAGAGATCGAGAATTTCCCCAGCAGCCAATATTGCCAACAGGAGCTGTATTGTCTAACCATTCAAAATTGAAGTACTAGATCATCCTTTTGCAGGTGCAACTGATGTCCCTATGGAACTGAGATGCCAGTGCCTGGAGAGACACCTGGGATTGTAGTTTCTTCTGACAACACTGTAGTGGAAGTATCTGAGACAGAGAAGTTACATCATTAGGAATTAGAAACCTCCTGAAAGACTTGATTTATAATGGACTGGATACATGTACTAAATATTTAATTACCTGGGAATCTGAAAATTGAATACTGATATTTGTATAAAGGGACTGAGAGGAAAAGGGATGTACTGATTGTCACTTCAAAGATCTAACTGCAGAATAACGGTCACATGACCAGGGAACCAATCAAAAAGCAGAATGTTTTGTTCAAGATCTCCTTGGGAGCTAGCTGAGCTGCAAAGCTGCACAACTCTGTATAGAAGAAGAATTATAACAAGGACATAAATGGAAATTAACAAAAAGCAAATTTAGAAAAGTATTTGGAAAATTTATTTCCTTAGTGAGAAAGATCTGGAAAAATCTACAAACAAGGAACTAGAAATGAAAATATTGAAGTTGTACTAGATTCAATATTGGAAACATGAATGAGTTTAAAATCTAAGCTGACTCTTCAGTGCATTACTAAGATAGTGCTGCTCTGTTGTAAGCAACATCTTTCAGATGGAACATTAAACCATTGCTCCATCTCCTTTCTTAAGGGCACAGAAAGATCCCATGGCACTACTGGAAGAAAAGCAGGAAGTTCTCCCCAATGTCCTGCCCAATATTTATCCCTCAAACAGTACATGTAAATAAAAAATCTGGTCTTTAACTTATTTATAATTATGGCAACTTGCTGTACATAAAACTGGCTGCCTTATTTCCTCCATTACAACATTACTAGTTTTCAAAATGCTTTATTAACTGTAAAGCATTTTGGGACATCCTGATGTTGTAAATAGCACTATATAAATGCAAGTCTGTAATTATAGTAAAGCCTTCCTGGTAATCACAGTCTGAATGAGTTTCATCATACCAATCTTTGAGTGTCATCCAATGATGTCCAGGTCATTTATTGACTTGCCTGCTTGAGTAAATTGAATAGAGTGTGAATGTCCTGTTATTCATTTGTGTCCTACCAGTCGCTTAATCAGTTGATAGAACTTGCTGAACTGCCTCTCAATTAATAATCCTAATCTTCCTCAATCATAATCTCCTCATCAATTACTAACTTCAATTTGACCTTTCTAACCTCCATAAGACCATAAGATATAGGGGCAGAAGTAGGCCATTTGATCCATCAAATTTACTCTGCTATCCAATGAGATTGTGGCTGATCTGATTTAATCCTCAACTCCATTTTTCTACTTTATCACCATATCCCTTTATTCCCTTGCTGTTGCAATATGTGTCTATTCCAGCCTTGAACATACTTAACAACTCAGTCTTCACAGCCCTCTGCTGTAAAAAAAAAATCCACAGATTCACTACCCTCTGAGAGAACTAAGTTAAATAGGAGATCCCTTATTCTGAGTTTTTGCCCTCTGGTTCTAGACTCTGCCACATGAGGAAACAATTTCACAGCATTTACCTTGTCAAGCTCCTATATATCTTGTTAAGATCAGCTCTCATTCTTCTAAACTCCAATGAGAACAGGCCCAACCTACTCAATATCTCCTTCAAAGAAAATCCTTCCATACCTAATGAACCTTCTCTAGACTGCTTCCAATGCCAGTATATCTTTTCTTAGATGAAGGGACCTAAACTGTTCGCACTATTCCAGGCATGACCTAATTAGTGCCTTGTGTAGTTTTAGCAAGACTTTCCTATTTTAATATTCTCCTTTGAAATAAAGACCAACATTGCATTTGCCTTCTCAATTGCCTGTTGAATTTGCATTCTAGTTTTTTGTGATCTATGTGTAAGAATCCCCCACTCCCCAAGTCCTATTGTACTCCAGTTTTCTGAAGTCTTTCTCAAAGAATCAAAGAAACCCTACAATGCAGAAAGAGGCCATTTGGCCCATCAAATCTTCATCGGCTACAATCCTACCCAGGCCCTACCCCCCATATTTATCCACTAATCCCTCTAACGTATGCTTCTCAGGACACTAAGGAGCGATTTTAGTATGGCCAGTCAACCTAACCTGCACATCTTTGGACTCCATTTAAATAATACTCAGCTCCTTTATTCCTCCTACCAATGTGCATATTTTCACTGTTTTCCTATATTATGTTTCCATCAGGTAAGCATTTGCCCATTCACTTAATCTGTCCAGATCCCTATGTAGACATCACTACCACCTATTTTTCACTATGTCATCACTGCCACCTATTTTTTGTGTCATCCGCAACAGTTATTTCCCTCACTCAAGTCATTAATTTGTATTTTAACTGATGGTGGCCATTGGACTGATCCCTGTGGCATTCCTCTATTTACAGGTTGCCATTTTGAAAATGCCTCTCTTATCCCAACTCTCAGTCTTCTATCAGTTAGCCCCTATCTACGAAGAAACAACCTCACAGCATTTACCTCTATATGTATCTCAATAAGATCAGCTCTCATTCTTCTATCAGTTCCTCCAATTACAGGTTGCCATTATGAAAATGCCTCTCTTATCCCAACTCTCTTGTCTTCTATCAATTAGTTCCCTATCCATGCTAATATACTATGCCAATGTCATGTGCTCATATCTTATTAAGTAGCCTTTGGTCTGGTACCTTATCGAATGCTTTTTGAAAATCCAATTATTTATATCTACTCATTTCCCTTTATCCTATTTGTTACTATTTCACAGAATTCTAATAAATTTGTCAGACATTATTTCCTCTTCATGAAGCCATGCTGACTCTGCTTGATTATACTGTGCTTTTTTAAATGCTCTGCTATTACGTCCTTTATTATGGATACCAACATTTGCCTAATGACAGATGTTAAATCTATAGTCATCTAATTTTGTCTCCCTCCGTTTTGAATAAGTATGTTACATTGTCAGTTTTCTAATCGTCTGGAATTTATCCAGAATTTAAGAGTTTTAGAAGATTGCTGGTGTATCCAGTATCTCTATAATTATCTCCTTTAATACGTAGGGATGCCACCCATCAAGTCCAAGAGACTTATGGGCCTCTAACCCCATTAGTTAACATAGTACATTTTTCTCTAGTGGTAGTTATTGTATTCATTTCCTCCCCATTTTTTCCCCTTTGATTATTTAGTATTTTTGGAATGCTATTAGTGTCTTCCATTGTAAAGACTCACTCAAAGTATACATTTAGCTTCTCAGCCATTTCCTGGAACTCTCCACTCACCTGACAAAGGAACAGTGTTCTGAAAGCTAGTGGTGTTTACCACCAAATAAACCTCTTGGACTTCAATTGGTGTTGTGAGACTTCTTACTGTATTTCCTGATTCTCCATTCTACCTTCTACCATTCGTGTGTTTTAATTATGTCTATGTCTATGCAATGTTCTATCAGCATAGCAGACCTGGCCGTAGCATATCAGAAAAGATTCAAAACTGTGGTCCACTGGACTTCTTTGACAAAACTGGTTTATACCTTTAAATCACCTCTAGTGATGTAAGACACAACCTCAAGCTTAAGGGAAAGATTGACTCATGCAAGAAAACATTAAATTCAGCAGGATGGGAGAGTAATAAAAAGAAATAAAGAGATACAAAAAAAGTAATAAGAAAGGCATACAGAGAATATTATAGCTTTAATAACCCCTGCAAGGTTTTTTTTCTGTCAGCAGAAGTTTTTATAATACACTGAGAAAATGATAAACATGGTAAATAAATACTTGGTATCCATTTTCATGGTGAAAGTGAAGTTTAAAGTACCATTAATATGTAGGCAATTAACCATAGTCTATAAGGGATAGACATCTCTCTCCATTAGAATTAGGGTTAGAGAGGCACTGCGCCGCATCAAGCATGTGACAGGTGAAGAGACAGGTCACAAATCCACCTCAGCTGGAATAGAAATTGATCCCAGGTAGTTATTGGTTTCCTGAACTACACATCAGCCATCTAGCCAACTGAGTTAACTGCCCTCTCATATAGTACAAGGGAGTCTACAAATAAGCCACGGTGAGGAACTTTATGAAAAGAATGTCTTGTATTTAGATAGCACTTCTCACATCTGTTGGATGTCTCAAAATGATTCACAATCAAATACTTTTGAATGTTGGTTTATATTAACATAAGAAACGTGGTAACTAATTCAAACTCAAAAAACTCCTCCCATAAATAGTAATGTGATCATAGAATGCTATATTGCAGAAAGAAGCCATTTGGCCCATTGAGTCTGCACTGACCACAATCCCACCCAGGCTCTATTCCCATATCTCTACATATTTTATCTGCTAATCCCTCTAATCTACGCATCTCAGGACACCAAGGAGCAATTTTAGCATGGCTAATCAACCTAGCCCGCACATCTTTGGATTGTGGGAGGAAACTGGAGCAGCCAGAGGAAACCCATGCAGGCACGACGAGAATGTACAAACTCCACACAGACAGTGACCTGAGCCGGGATATGAACCCAGGTCTCCGGAGCTGTGAAGCAGCAGTGTTAACTGCTGTGCTACCGTGCTGCCCTGTGATCATGATCATATAATCTTTTTTTTGTGATTTTGATTGAAGGATTAATATTGATCTTGCTCTTCTTCAAAATATTGCCATGGAATCTTTTACATCCACCTGAACAGACAGATGTGATCTTGATTCAATGGCTCATCCAAAAGACAGCAGCTCCAACAGCGTGCGCTGTTTCAGTCTCGGTTTTTGTGCTCAAGTTCTAGAGTGGGACTTGAACCCAGAAACCTTGTGATTCAGAGATGTGTGTGCTCCCAACTGAACCACGATTAACACTCAAATGCATTTATGTATTGATGCATTTCTTGCAAGTTTTTAAAAAGTGAAAGTAATAGGACTTGAGATAGTAAAATCTGCACAGCCTAGTTTCTTCCACGCCGAGGTATTAAAAGAAATAGTTGCTGAAAGTACAGGTGATTTTGTCATAAATGAAACTTTTATTCTGGTGAATTGCAAATGTCACTCCATTATTTAAGATGGTGAGCGTGTAAAACTGAAGTAACAGGTCAGTTTAATTTTCACTGAGGGGAAGTTAATAGAATCTTTCTTCAGACATAGAATGGCTGAACACTTGGACGAGTGTTAAAGTATTAGTAGATCAAAAGGGATCAGCATTGATTTGTGATTTTAGGTCATATGTAATTAATGGATTAATTGGCGTTTTCAAATCTAACTTGGATTTCCTAGGAATAGGTACCCAGGGATAAGCGTAGAAATCAGCCATGTTTTAACTGAATGGTGAAATAAGTTTTAAGGACTGATGACATATATTTGTTTTCATAAGTCAGAGACACATAGAAATGTGGCAGCAAGTTTTCTGAGAGATTTATTTCTTAGTCTAATTTACAATCTACAGCTGTATTTGGAGACTTTTTTGTTAATCCAATAAACATGTATCGTCAAAGTGTTAGAATTTTTATGATGAAACAAACACAGCCATTCAATGGCAAAAGTTTCTGTTTGTAAATTTTGTCCTATTTGTCCACTTCTTGATTTACTGGAAAGTGGCTTCATTCCTGGGTATGCAGTCTATCAGAGGGATATTGATGCAATCCTGGTTCAAGCTCTCCATTCAGTCAACATCTGCAAGTGCTGCAGAACTGAGGTGCCAGTAAAAGGAGTAAACATTTTCAGGAAGTATTGTTAGAGGGCTTTGTAACATATTTATGGGCAAGGTTAGTATTCTAATTCAAGAATTACTCAGTAGTTATGTTTTTTTAATGTGAAGCCAAGATGCCCAATTATAGTAATTGGATAAGATTTTTGATTTGTAAGTTTGGTTGTAGTTATTGGCTACTAATTGGTAGCTTTGAAGTAAGCTATTCAAATTTATTAGTTCTTTGGTGGTTATTTTCGGTTGGCAGCTTTCCCTTACCTGATTTGTTGAATACAAGTGATTTCCGATTTTTTCATGTTTAATTAATTCCATTAAAAATGAAAGAATAACCTAACAGCAACTATTTGAAGTCAGTTAAAATTCAAAAGATATTAGAGAATTAAAAGGTTAATTTAGATTGAATTATAATTGTTCCTAATTGTTATAATTGTTAATTATAATCTAATTGTTCCTTGGGAGCACTGTGGAGAGGCAGCGATTTGCAAGTGGAGAGTAAGTAGTTTGTGAGTGAGTAGAGCGATTTTTAAGTCTAAATTTTACTAGTTTTTTAAACTTTTTAAACTTTTAAACCCGCAAAGTGTTGCAAAGCACCTTGGGTAGTGTTTTTTTTCAACCTCGCTATAAATTGGGGTGGTGTGGAATCCCGATACTCTACACAAGTAGAGTGTCCCAACCCCCCCTCCTCCTCTAACCTAAAAAAGAGAGAGAGAGGAGAGCTCTGAGAAGGAGCAGGTAAGTTTGTTTTTGTGTGAGCTGTAAGGTCCTTGGCTCACAGAGCCTAAGCAAAAAGGGGAGGCAAGGTAAGTTTTTAATCTTTCTTTTTTTTTCTCTCTGGGTTACTAAAAAGGGGCAAGCATGGGTGTGAGGCCAGCATGTTGTTGCCAGTGTAACATGTGGGAGGTCTTGGAGGTTCCTGGTCTCCCAGATGTCCATACCTGTGATCGCTGTGTGGAGCTGCAATCCCTACGGGACCAGGTAAAAGAACTGAAAATGCAGCTTGAGGACCTTCGACTCATTAGGGAGAATGAGGAAATTATTAATAGGAGCTACAGACAAGTAGTCACACCAGGGCAAAGGGGAAAAGGCACATGGGTAACTATTAGGAAGGGGAAACCTCAGGTGATGGAAAGTACACTGGTGGATGTCCCCCTGTCAAAATAAAGTACTCTTTGCCTGAGTACTACTAAATGGGGGATAGCTCATCCACGGTGAGGCAGCGGTGGTCAGCTCCCTGGGCTGGACAAAAAAACAAAAACCTAAAAACCAAGCAAAAGGCAGTCTTATAGGGGACTCCTCCGTGAAGGAGTCGGACCGGGCGTTTTTTGTGGATGCAGAGGGGAGTCAACGGTGGTTTGTATGTCTCCTGGAGCTGGGATTCCGGGGGGGGGATGTCTCTGGATGCGTCCCGGACATCCTGAAGAAGGGGAGAGGGGTGAGAGCTGTAAGTTTGTTAGTTTCACTCAGAGGGTGGTGAGTGAATGGAATCGGCTGCCGTCGGTGGTGGTCGAGGCGAACTCGATGGGGTCTTTTAAAAGACTTCTGGATGAGTATATGGGATTCAATGGGATTGGGGGTTATAGATAGGTCTGTGGCTGGGTAGGTTTTGATGTGTTCGGCACAACTTGTGGGCCGAAGGGCCTGTTTGTGCTGTAGTGTTCTATGTTCTATAATTGACAACACTAATAACTCTATTGACCTTTTTGAACATTTTCCTTTTACTAAGTATGCTCTATAAAATAGGAAAGAGCTTAAATTTGTATTACACTACATTTTAAGGACACCCCTTAGGTATTTTATATCCATGATGTGGAGATGTCAGTGTTAGACTGTATGAACATAGTAAGAAGTCTCACAACACCAGGTTAAAGTCCAACATTTGGTATCATGAACTTTTGGAGCACTGCTCCTTCAAATGAAGGTGTTGGTTATAGAGTCATTGATGATTAAGCGTAGAAGCAAGTCCTTTGGCTTAACGTGTCCATGCTGTCCTTTTTTTAAACATTAAGCTAATCCCAGTTGCCCACATTTGGCCCATATCCCTCTACACCCATCTTACCCATGTAACTGTCTAAATGTGTTTTGACAGAATGGTTGACTGAGGAATGTTGCCCAGATTACTGGAGGAATGACCAACTGTTCTTGAAAAAAATAGAGGAGGATTTCAGCTGGAGTACAGCTCTCCTCAACACTGCATTGAGCAATCAATTTAAGTTAAAACATCAAGTAGTGCTATTATAAAAGATAATTTTGTTTACACAGATCATACTGTAATGATTAATGTTTATTCCTTCTAATTAGGCAAGCTGTCTAAATTCAGTTCTGTGATAGGCTCCATCAATAATTCACAATAGCTGCGTATGTTAAAACATTTACAAAATAGTGGTCATGGTGCACTTCAAGATTTAATGCATATCAGCCTCCTTGGACATGTTCCTTATGGGTCAGGTCAGACCCATGAAACTGCATAGCAATGCTCAACTGGTTTTGAGTGGAAACTCCTTTCACAAGTTTGAGTCCTGCAAAACTAGTAAAAGTGAAATTAATATGGTGATATCTCTGTAACTTCTTCAGATGGCCAGCATGTATCCCAGTGCCCTGGTGAATGGGACATTGGCCAAAAATCAGGATACCCACAGGGCCTGAGGGCTTTTGTAATTCAGCTGGCCCCATCTGGTTTCTGCCCAAAGTGAGCTGTAACACAATAATTATGCAGACCTGCTAATTTGAATGTTGTTAGCAGGTTTGATGTGGAGATGCTGGCATTGGACTGGATATCTTTGTAGAAACATGATGTCTGTATTGATACGCACAATCTTCTTGGAGATCCTTTCCACTTGGAGCTGGTAGTTTGCAATGTCGATGATAGTCATGATGCAGAGATGCCGGCATTGGACTGGGATATTAGCCCCATTAGCAGGTTTGGCAGACCATTCACCAATCTCTAGCCATTCACTCAGCTCATCAATGAGAATGACACTGGGCGGGCTTTGTATGTGCCACCCACAAGTAGGAACATGATGTGCTGGGCCCTGAGGGTTTAGGGAACACCACCAAACTCTCAGAAAAGAGAGGCATCCTCTTCCCCCTTCCCCACCACTCAAATCATGGGTCACCTTCACCCTGTCATGCCACATAGGCATAAAGGTGACCTGACACCCCTAAATAGCCACCCTTGCCCCTCAGAACCTTCATTCTGCCTCACTTCTGGCCATGTGCCTTGACAGTGCCAACAGTGCAGTGCCCCCAGTACCCTGACACTGACATCCAGACCTGGTACCTTCGGCTCCGAGGGGGCTTAAAGACGTAAGTCCAATGGCCATTTGCAGCTCTGCTGCTATCAGTCTGCAAAGGGAAGGATCCTTCAAGGATCCTGTAGGTTACGTGTGCTCAGAGTGGGGGCAAGGTGTTGACATTTCCACCCCCTGCTGGGATGGGGTGTCATGACTGAACTTCCCTTTCGAGCATTGGCAGACCTGAAGATCACTCTTGGCATTGTAATTTTAGGCTGATCTGTGATCAACATCTGCATTCCTGTCTGTCAGCTATGAAAATTCTGAATTGGTCAGGTCGCTTTAATCTTTTTGCCCTTGGTCACTTGACAGACTTTTAAACCATTGCAGCATTCCATTGTGCAGCATAGATTTTCCTTTCTCAGACGCTGCAGGTGAGAACAGACCCTTTTGAGATCATGTGACAGAGAGAAAGGCCGCTTGTTGGTGTATTGGTTAGCACTGCTGCCTCACAACCCTAGGGACCCAGGTTCGATTCTTGGCTTAGGTCACCATCTGAATGGAGTTTGCATATTCTCTCTGTGTCTGTGCGGGTTTTTTCCAGATGCTCCGGTTTCCTCCCACAAACCAAAAGACGGGCTGGTTAGGCACCTCAGCCATGAGAAATTCTCTCTAAGTGTAGCTGTACAGGTGCTGAAGTATGGTGACTAACACTGTAACTTCATTGTTACTGGTGACACTAATAAATGAACTGCAACTTTAAACTTTAAATCTCCCATCTTGTCCACTGTGGGAATTGTAATGGGCAAGACAGAAAATTTGGTGGACGCATAAAGGTCTGTTGAACTTGAGCGGGAATTTTGGGATTGGAGCTCGCAAAGCTGGAAAATCCAATCCAAAATGTCAATTTCACACAAGGGGGTGCAGAGGGGTAGAAAGTCAGAAAAGTCAATAACTAAAGAATGCATAATCAAGGTGCTGAGCATAAAAGCTCTGATTAGGAAAGCACTGCCTGAAAGGGTGGTCAAAGATGATTTAATAGCAACTGTCTTATTGAAATTGGATAAATGTTTGAAAGAAAAAAATTGCAAATAGATTGGCAAAGTTTTAAAGTAAAGTTTATTTATTAGTCACAAGGAAGGCTTACATTAACACTGCACTCAGGGCACAATTGGGCACTCAGCCCCAATGTATACACACAGCTTTGATTTGAAATTGCTGAGGCTTCCTAGCAAACTGAATTTTTTGAAATCTTCTCCATTCCAATGGGACCCTTTGACCTCTAACAAGTTAAATGCGCAGTGTCATGAAAAAGATTCCATTTACAGCTCAGTAGATATCTGCTCCAGCTACCTGTGTTTATGTTAACTTCTTCACACATGAGTGGGTCTCAAATACTCCATTGGTTGTGACTGTTTTGTTGACAGAGTCTAGGCCTGATTGACAGCCTGTGGTTTTACTTCCTCTTTTACAAACCACAGTCATTTTGAAGAAATCACAGGCTGTCAATCAGGCTTCAACTCTGTCAACATTGCAGTCATGCTCAATGGGGTGCTTGAGATCCATTCAAATGTGTAGGGAAATGATCATAAACAGATGGTTGAAGGATGATAGCAATCCATTGAAATTTCAAAGGAATCTTTCATATAGCATGTTAAATTTGTTAGAGATCAAAGGGTTCCATTGTAATGGAGAAGATTTTAAAGAATTCAACTTGCTGGGGAGCCTTAGATACTCGAAATCAAAGCTGTGTGCGCACATTGAGGTTGAGTACACAGTCAGGCAGACTGGAACCCCACTTCCCACCTAAACAACTCCGAGGACTTCAAAAGTGTCTGCCCACATCTGTAACTTCTGACAGGGAGAAAAGGAGAATGTCTGCTGCAAAATTGAGTGCTGCGATGATCCAGAATTCTGCCGGGGTGGAGGGAGGGTGGAGCATAGTTGGGGAGGAGGCAGTGGTTTGTATGTGTGCATGGAGTTAAAGATACCTGGCCACTTTAGAATTTGCACAGCTGACAGGCAGCAATGCAGATATTGATCACATGACTGTCTGAAATCACCACATCAAGCTTCAGATTTGCTAGGGCTAGAAGGGGCCGCCCAGCCACAACACCCCCATTCCAGCAGAGATGGCAAGGTCAACCCCCTTGCCTCCAGCTCAAGCCCATCCTTCCTTTTCTAACTGTTGCCAGTGTTCCATGAAATGGAACCTTTCTTTCCAACATCACACCATCAATCAGAGAAAGGAAGGAACAATGGAAGTAATGGTAGAGTGAGCAAGAGAGGAAGAGTGAAGAAGGGGGACATATGGGAGGGAAAGCATGAGTGTGAGGCCAGGGAAAGTGGCAGGGCTGGATGCAAATAGAGAAGAAGCAAATGGGACAGGGAGGTAGCAAGCAAATGGGAAGGGGAGGGGAGAGAAAAGCAAGTGGGAAAGGGAGGGAGGAAGTGAATGAAGAGAGGGAGGAATCAAGTGGGAAAGCAAGAAAGAAATCTGTAGGAAGGAGAGGGAGGAAGCAAGTGGGACAGGGATGGAGGGAATGAGTGGAAAATGGAGAGAGGGAGGAAGCAAGTGGGAAAGGGTAGATGTGTAGAGGTAAGGGTGGAAAGTTCAGTAGAGACAGTCAAACGTAAGTGGGAAATCATAAAAACATGGTCCAAGAGACAATTTGGCCCATAATGCCTTCACTTGCACTTTGAAAGAGCTTTTTGATTGGCCCTGTTTCTCTGCACCATTCACTTCCATTATTGGGGCGGCATAGTAGCACAATGGTTAGCACTGATGCCTCACATTGCCAGGAACCTGGGTTCAGTTTCCGATTTGGATCATTGTTTGTGTGGAATTTGCATGCTCTTCCCATGTCTGCATGTTTCTTCCAGGTGCTCTGGTTTCTTTCCTCATGCTGAAAGATATGTTGGTTAGGTGCATTGACCCAAACAGGTGCCAGACTGTGGTGACTAGGAGAATTTCACAGTACCTACAGTGCAGTGTTAATGTAAGCCTACTTGTGACTAATAAATAAATAAATTTTACTTTAAAACTTTGCCAATCTATTTGCAATTCTTTTCTTTCAAGCATTTAGCCAATTTCTATAAGACAGTTGCTATTAAATTATCTTTAACCACCCTTTCAGGCAGTGCATTCCCAATCACTGAGCTCTAATGCTTAGCACCTTGAATCTGCATTCTTTGGTTATTGACTTTTCTGTCACTAGAAATAGTTCTCCTTATTCTAACGGAACCATTTGTACTTTTAAATTCTTCCATTAAATCTCATTATATTTTCTGCTCTGAGAACAACTCAACTTTTACATAAATGGAGTCCATAGTCCCTGGTGCCATTCTAGTATATCTCCTCCACAAGTTTGCTATCCTGCTTGAAGTGTGTTGCCTGGAATTGAACACAATGCTTTAGTTGAGGGCTATCCAGAAATTTTCAAAGTTTAGACTCTATTGTTTGTGTATTCACTGCCCATATTACTAGAATTGGCCCATATTCTAATAGAATGGGACTATGATGTCTGAGTTTGGAAGATGAAAGTTGATTTCATTTAAAAATATAAAACTCTTAAGAAAGTTCAACAAGTTGATGTTCCCTGGCTAAGAGACCAGAATAAAAAGGCATAATCTCAGGAAAACGGATGTCAATTTTGATCTGAGAAATGGGGGAAAATTGTTTACTGTCAAAAGATTGTGAATTTTTGGAATTCTCTGGAGTTCTGTGGATGCTTAGTCAATGAGTGTTGCAAGACTGAAAGTGCTAGATTCATGTATGGTAAAATAATTAAGAGTCATGAAGGGAAAGTGAAGTTAATGCAGAAGTTCAGACATTTTATTTAGCAGTGGAGCAGACTTAATGGGCCATACGCCCTATTCCTCCTCCTATTTCTTATTTGATTTGATTTATTATTGCCATATGTATTGGGAGACAGCGAAAAATATTGTTACTTGAGTGTTACACAGACAAAACATACCTTTTGTAGAGTATATAAGGAGAAAGAAAAGTGAGAGTACAAAATATAGTGTTATAATTATAGCTGGGGTGTAGACAATCAGCTTAATATATGGTAGATCCATTCAGAATTCTAATGACAACAGGGAAGAAATTGTTTTTGCACCAGCTGGTACCTGATCCCAGACTTTTGTAATTTCTTACTGATGGAAGAAAGTCCAGGGTATATTGAGTCCTTGATTATACTGGCTGAAAATGGAGTTGGAGTGAAATTTGGCCACATGGTCAGAAGTGTATAAAGGAACATAGCAAGGGACTGAGGACACAATCTTGCAAGCCCCAATGTTGAGGATAATCGTGTCATTACCTATCCTTACTAATTGTGATCTGCAGATTAAAAGTCTAGGATTCAGACACAGAGGGAGGAGCCTCGCCTTAGATTACAGCATTTGGAGATGAGTTTTGTTGGGATAATTGTGTTGAAGGTTGAGCCATAGTAAATAAATGGGAGTCTGACATGACTGTCCTTGTTATTCACTTATTCCAGGGTTGAGTATAGGGCCTGGAAGATAATATCTAGTGTTATATTTTTATATTTTTAAATGAAATCAACTTTCATCTTCCAAACTCAGACATCATAGTCCCATTCTATTAGAATATGGGCCAATTCTAGTAATATGGGCAGTGAATACACAAACAATAGAGTCTAAACTTTGAAAATTTCTGGATAGCCCTCAACTAAAGCATTGTGTTCAATTCCAGGCAACACACTTCAGGAAGGCAAGCAAACTTGTGGAGGAGATGTACTAGAATGGCACCAGGGACTATGGACTCCATTTATGTAAAAGTTGAGTTGTTCTCAGAGCAGAAAATATAGTGAGATTTAATGGAAGGATTTAAAAGTACAAATGGTTGCAATGATAGATGGACTGCAATGGATCCAGGCAATCTGGGAGACTGTAGTGATGCATGCCATGACTAATCTTTTGAAGCATTTGATAATGATGGCTATCAGATCTGCGGGGCAGTAGTCGTTAAAGCATGGTGTCTGGCTTTTCTTTGGTAAAGGGATATGGGTCATCTTTTTGAAGCAAGTAGGGACCTCTAACCAAAGTAAGGACAGGTTAAGGATGTCTGTGACTATCCCTGCCAACTGGTCCACACAAGTAAACGTTTTAGGACTGAGAAGAAGAAAATTCCTTCACCCAGAGAATGGTAAATGAATGGAATTCACTACAACAGAATCTAGTTGAATCTAAAACATTGTACATTATCAAAAAGCAGTTAAATATAGCCCTATGGCAAAGGGAAACCAATGGATATGGGGGAAGGTGGAATCAGGCTATTGAGTTGGATGATCAGCCATAATCACAATGAATGGTGGAGCACGAAGGCTCGAAGTTCAAACGTGACCAGCAGAGTTTAGGATAATCTCAAGTTTATAGCGGATAGAATACAGTCAGTTTGCACTATTTTTATTTTCTGTGTTCCATACCATCCAAGATTATATCATGTAAAACATCTAGAAGGTATACATTAGTGCTCAGAAGCTCGTAAAGAATCCTGGGCTAAATGCACATTGTTTACAGTTTGTTCACTGATACAATTTTCTCTGATTCATCAGACAGATGGGCATGGATCTAGTTCCCAGAAAGGACTTTGAAATGGTTGATCCAGAACAGTTAAGCGTGGCAGATCTCTACAAACTAGTAAGTGTTCACTGTTGTTCAGTTGCTGTGTGCAGCATGGAAATTGTATGTCAGAAAGCCAAAACTCCAATTTATCACCTCTGCCTGTTCAGCAAGATGATTGTAACATTTCAACTGGTGTTGAAAGTGTGCCTTTCCATTAACATTTTATCAATGGCAGCCTTAAGAGTTCTAAAAATAACCTATGTATATCTATGGTATAAGCTGGGTTCAATAGTGGTTTAAGTTAGTGGGAAAATGTGAAATATTCTATGATGGCTGGATACAGTGAAGCTTATCCAGTAATTTCAATATTGGGATATTCTGATTGTAGTTTATTTTCTTTCCCTTTTTTCTCTACCTACAGCAATTTTTGACAAATAGCTGTGTCACAACTACAATCACTTATGGTTTTTTGATAATTCATATCCTTAAGATGGCTAATTGCTTAGTTGCCCATGCTTTCTTCAGACCATTCAGTTTTAAAGTCGATCATTGGCCTAATGGACAGAAATTTGAATTCAGAACTGCTTGTTTACTAGGCAGAAGCTTTAGCCAATTAAGCCATGGCTCTGAAGTTTCCAACCATTCACACAAGCAGGATCTGCTGATTCCACCAATGGTGCACCCCCACAGCAAGCTTCAACACAGCAAGGGATGCATTAAACGGAAAACCCATTGATGTCAAATTACTGTTCCTTAAAGGCATAAGATAGCAGCTAGTGTTCCATTAAAGATGAACAGAATATAAAGTTTTTGTTAAATGGAGCAGACTTATGATAGTAAACTTGATTTATTGTACCTAAAGTTGGTACTATGTATAAAACCCATTATTCTTCACTAATAGAACATTTACCACAGATTAAATCAAGCTTTGGTTCTTCGTATTAATGCCTAAGGACATGTTTACAGTGCAACCCACAGCATTAGATAAAAAAACCCCATTGACAGCAACAGGACCAGAAGATCCTATTGCCAGGCAATGGCAGACTGCCTCCTGCCATTTCAAAATGATAGAAGTTGCTGTAGAGCTTATGATTAATCCTTTGCCTATTCAGACCGACCTGATCTCAAAGCTCAAGGACCAGTTATAAATGGTTTTTTACTGTTTAAAATTAGATACATATGTGATTTTGAGAAAGGGTTTTCCAGTTTGTCTTGCCATTAGTAGAAAGTTCCACTTACCAGTCAACCATCTTACCTCTGCTAGCAGCGAACCCATTATTTGAAGACAACAGCTGAAATTTTTCTTGTCAGCAGAAACATTGTGAAGAAGATAACCAAGGAAAGTGGAGAGCTCATTAGGGACCAAGGAAGCAATCTGTGGGTGGAGTCAGAGAATATTAGTAGAGTATTGAATGATTACCTCACATCCATCTTCACCCGAGAAAACGAGGATGACGGTGTGGAATTCAAAGAGAGATTGTGAGGTTCTTGAACAAATTAATGTAGGAAAGAACAAGATATTGGAAGTGTTGGCAACCTGAAAAGTGAATAAATATCCAGATCCAGATGAATTGTGCCCTAGGCTACTATGGGAGGCAGGGGGGAAGATTGCAGAAGCTCGAACCCAAATTTTCAATTTGTCTCTGGCCATGGGGGAGATGCCAAACAATTAGACAAATATGATTCCACTATTTAAGAAGGGTTGTAGAGATAAGCCACGGAACTACAGGCCAGTGAGTCTCACGTCAGTGGTAGGGGAACAATAAAAAAAAAATTCTGAAGGAGGGCATCTATCTCCACTTGAAGAGGCAAAGCTTGATCTTGGTTCCAGAGAAATTAGGGTGCCATCTTGAAAGGCCACTGCAATAAACAGAGAATTAAAACTTCCTCCAGCACCTCCCGTACACCATAATTATTGGAGGTTCTGTACTAAACAGGTCATAATCGTCAGGGCTCTCTTCCACTATTCACCCTTGGCACAATTGTTGAGGGCTGTCAACCCCCACTCTATGCAAAATCATGCCCCCCACCCCCACTCCCATGCCCAACAATTATTGTGGCAGTGTTACTGCAAGCCCCGCTTCTCTTCCCTCCCGTCCCCTCCGCCCCAATTCACTAACAATGCTAGGTGCCTGCCTCAATGTTAGGTCTGCTGCCCCCTCCCCACGTCAGTGCCAGACCCCTTCCCTCAATGCAGATGCCCTACCCTTACTGCCATGATTCCTCTCCACCCTTCAAAGATTCTGTGCTGTTCCCCCATCACGTTCCCCCACATACATAACAAGAATCTGTTGGTTCCTGAAGCAGTCTGTGCTGGGGGCACTGGCAGGGCATTGCTCAGCTTGCACCTCTTCCCCTGTGTGTTACACTTAATTCAAAGCCCCTGCTGGAATTCCACCCACTGTTTCCTGTCCTTATATCGGTGATGTTTCAATATTCTGTCAGTGGTAGTGGTGTTGGGGGTGGGGGGGGGGAGGTGGCAGGGGCAGGTCACAGATAGCCTTTTAGTAAGTAATAAAATTTATTGAGATGTACTTAAATGAGTTTCCCACTCTTTCTGAGCAGGAATCTTGTTTTGTCACTGGTGAAGGATGACAAAATTGGATAAGGCCCGTGAGAATTGTTTCCCCACTCTCGCAATAATTTGCACCATGTCACTATTCTTGTAATATAGAGATGCCGGCATTGGACTGGGGTAAACTCAGTAAGAATCTGGCAACACCAATTTTAAATCCAACCGATTTATTTGATAGTAAATCTGCAAGCTTTCGACTTTCGTCTTCGTCAGGCAAATGCAGTATTGTGGTCTGCAGTAGCACACATATCAGCACAGACAGTAACAGATTGCTGATTAGAATGTGAATCCTTGCACCTAACCTGCTATTCAAGTCTTAAGTCTCTCTAACCAATGCTCAGGGTTCCCTTCACCCACATTGTTAGCCACTTTAAGACTTGAATAGCAGGTTAGATGTAAGGATTCACATTCTAATCAGCAATCTGTGACTGTCTGTGCTGATGTGTATGCTATTGCAGACCAGAACACTGCATTTGCCTGACGAAGACGATAGTCAAAAGCTTGCAGATTTACTATCAAATAAATCGGTTGGATTTAAAATTGGTGTTGCCAGATTCTTACTGACTATTCTTGTAAACAGCTCTTTCTGTGGGTGGCACAGCGTCAAAATGATTAGCACCGCTGTCTTCTGGCGCAGTGGGTTTGATTCCCGGCTTGGGCCTTTGTCTGTGCGGGGTCTGCACGTTCTCCCCGTCTGTGTGGGTTTCTTCCAGGTGCTCCAGTTTCCTCTCACAATCCAAAAGATATGCTGGTTTGGTGCATTAGTCATGCTAAATTCTCCCTTAATGTATCTGAATGGATACCTGAGTGTAGTGACTAGGGGATTTTCACAGTAACTTCATTGCAGTGTTAATGTAAGCCTTCTTGTGACTAATAAAGAAATTTTAAGCTAACACAGATGCAAAATCACCCCCAATGTTTTTGGGATCGTATTTCGAAATAGCATGTTCTAGCGTGGGCCAGAGAGCAGGCTATACTAAACTTAGTATCCTGTTGCAATGCAACAGCATTAATTAATGACCTTGTGATAAAGGCGTCCTGAGGTAGCATTCAGTTTAAGGGCGAGATGAATTAGTCGAAGACTTCTAATTTAAACTTAAATAAAGGAAATTATAAGGGCATGAAAGCAGAGCTAGCTGAAGTGAACTGACATATTAGGTTAAGGGATAAGGTCAATAAAGTTGTAATGGCAGACATTTAAGGGGATATTTCAGGATGCATAGGTAAACACATTCCAATGAGAAAGAAAAATTCCAACGGGAAAACTCAAAAAGTTTAAAATAGTATCAGACTTACGGAAAAATTGTGCAAAGATTGGACAAAATATAAAAAGTAGCAAAGAATGAATAAAAATGAGATTACAACAGAAACCTAGCTAGAAATATAGATTGTAAGAGTTTATATAGATTTTTCAAAACAAAAGTGTGAGCATTATCTTCAGTAAAGGAGAGTCTAGGAAATTAATGACAGAACAAAAGAAGATAACAGATGAATTGAGCGTGTATTTTCCTCAGTGATCTCTATAAAGGATAAAAATAACATTTGTGATATAACTGTAAATCAGGAAATGAAAGAGACGGAGAAATCTGGAAAAATCATAATCACTAGGGAAGTGGTACATATTAAACTATTGAACTGTGGGCTGACAAGTCCCCAGATCTTGATGGACTTCATCCTAAGAGCTTAAAAGAAGCAGCTTTTAAGATAATCGATACTTTGGTTTTTAATTTTTCAAAATTTTCCTGCAATTTGTGTAAAATTCCATTAGATTGGAAAATAGCCAATATAACTCCGTTATTCAAATTGAAAGGATCAGAAAGCAGAAAACTACAGGTCCGTTAGCTTAACATCTGTCATAGGGTAAATGTTTGAAGCTATTATTAAAGACTTTATAGCAGGGCATTTGCAAAAATTCAGGGTAATCAATTAGGTAGCGTCAACTTGGTTTTATGAAAGGGAAATCATTTTAAACCAATTTATTGGAGTTCTTTGAAGAAATAACGTATGGGGGGCGGGGGGCGATTCTCCCAGCTTGCTGGGGGCCACAGCCTCCATGCATTTCCAACGCCAGATTTCTGGCATTGTCGGCACCAGGACAGAAATCGGCTTGGAACTGAATAAATTATTCAAATTACCATTTTACGTCTGATTGGTGGGCCTTATACCCTGGCAATGAAATCCTGGTTTGGTGCGAAGAGCCCCAGTGGGGCTCTATGAGAATTTCTTCTGGCCATTAGCCCCTCAGCTGCTGACAAGCTGTAGAAGAAGGGTCCCTCCTGGGTTGGGTAGACTCGGACTTGAGGTAAGGGGTTAACTTTGCCATACTCCCCTGAAATGTGGGTTTTGTGGTTAGACTGCTCCTTCTAACTCCGGCAGACCTCAAGATCACTCTTGTCATGATGATTTAAGGCTGCTGTCTGAACAACATCTTTATTCTTGCTTGTCAGCTCTCAAAATTTCAAAAGTTGCCTTGTCACCTTCATCTCCATGACCTGCCTGTCATCTGGCAGGTTTTTCAATCACTGCAAAATTCCATTCTGTAGCAGGGATTTATTTTTCTTTCTGTCAGAAGCCACAGGCGTGAACAGACTCCTTTAAAGTTCTTTGACCAAGAGATGTCATTTTCACTTTGGGGGTTGGTGGGGGGAGGGGGGGAAGTTGGAGGGAGAGTTCCACTTTCCACAACTATGAATGCAGCCCCAATGTATTCACACAGCTTTTATTTGAAGCCTGAGCCTTTGTAGCAAGCTGAAACCTTTGAAATCCTGTCTAATGCATTAAAAATATTTGTAATTTTCACAGTGTAGTGCTTTGATAGAGGCTTCCATTGACAGCTTAATGAATTTCTACTCAGCCTCCATTCAGCTATGTTTTTCTTATGTTTCTCTTCACAACTGAGTGCATCTTAAATACTCCCATTGTTCTGAACTGCAATGTTTACAAAGACTCAAAGCTTGATTGACAGCTGTGGTCTATTCAAAGGGAATTTACTGGCAGCTACCTGAATGATAAAAGTACAGTGCTAGAGTGAATGAATGAAAAAATAGATAGCTCTGTATATTACATTTACCATGACTAAGGGTTGGATGTGTATTAATATACTACAATAAATTTTCAAGTTTTCAATATAGTCATATCCTTAAGTGTTGCAATAATTATAAATTTCCAAGCATATTATTGGAGATATTTCAGTCTGTGTCTTGAAATTCTCAGGATAGCAATCTTACTGGCTCATCATGCCAGTTGAGAGATAAAAAAATAAGGCTTGCACCTGTTTTTTTTAAAGTTTATTCATTAGTGTCACAAGTAGGCTTACATAAACATTACAATGAGATCACTGTGAAAATTCCTTAGTCGCTGCAATTCGGCGCCCATTTGGGTACACTGAGGAAGAATTTAGCATGGCCAATGCACTCATGATGCAGAGATGCCGGTGTTGGACTGGGGTAAACGCAATAAGAAGCCTCACAATACCAGGTTTAATCCAACCAGTTTATTTGATGATAATCTCACAAGCTTTCAGAAACTGTGTTCCCTCGTCAGGTGTGTGGAAGATTCTGATCCGAGAAAGGCATGTAAAGAGAGACACAGTTTACAGAATATTGATTAGAATGCAAGTCTTTGCAGCAAAAGGACCACAATGTTTTCACCTTCAATAAACAGTTTTTCATCCAGACACATGGAACAGCCATGGGGACCAAATTCGCACCTCAATATGCCAACACCTTCATGCATAGGCTCGAACAAGACTTCTTCACTGCACAGAGCCTTCAAGCAATGCTGTACACTAAATACATTGATGACATTTTCTTCCTTTGGACTCATAGTAAACAATCACTGAAACAACTAGATGATGACATCAACAAGTTCCATCCCACCATCAGACTCACCATGGACTATTCTCTGGAATTGGTGGCATTCTTGGAACGTATGCATCTCCATCAAGGTACCGCAAGCCCACAGATAACTTCAAGATACTTCACTTCTCCAGCTTCCACCCTAAACATGTTAAAGAAGCCATCCCCTATGGACAAGCCCTGCGTATACACAGAATCTGCTCAGATGAGGAGGATCATGACAAACACCTCTGGATGCTGAAAGATGCCCTCATGAGAACAGGATATGGCACTCAACTCATTGATCGACAGCTCTGTTGCGCCATAGCGAAAAACCGCACCAACCTCCTCAGAAGACAAACATGGGACATGATGGACAGAATACGCTTCGTCATCTAGTACTTCCCTGGAGCGGAGAAGCTATGACATCTTCTCTGGAGTCTTGAACACATCATTGATGAAGATGAACATCTCACCAGGGCCATCCCCACACCCCCACTTCTTGCCTTCCAACAACCATGCAACCTCAAACAGACTGTTGTTCACAGCAAAGTACCCAGCCTTCAGGAGAACGGTGACCACAACCCTGCCACAGCACCCTCTGCAAGACATGCCAGATCACTGATGTGAATGACATCTTCTCACGTGAGAACACCATCCACCAGTACACGGCACATATTCTTGCAACTCGGTAAACGTTGTTTACCTAATACGCTGCAGGAAAGGATGTCCCAAAGCATGGTACATTCGGGAGACCATGCAGACGCTATGACAATGGATGAATGAATAGTGCTTAACAATCAGCAAGCAAGACTGTTCTCTTCCTGTTGGCAAACACTTCAGCGGTCACGGGCATTCGATCTCTGATCTTCAGGTAAGCATTCTCCAAGACAACCTTCATGACACACAATGCAGAGTCGCTGAGCAAAGACTGATAGCCAAGCTCTGCATACATGAGGATGGCCTCAGTGGGGATCTGGGGTTCATGTCGCTCTATCTGTAATCCCCATGACTTGCCTGGACTTGTAAAATCACACTTATTGCCCTGTCTGGAGATAATACACATCTCTTTAACCTATGCTAAAGCTATCTCCACTCATATTGTCTGCATCTTTAAGACTAGAATAGCAGGTTAGCTGCAAAGACTTGCATTTTAATCAGTATTCTGTAAACTGTGTGTGTTTTTATATGTCTTTCTCGAATCAGAACCTTCCACACACCTGACAAAGGAACACTGTTTCTGAAAGCTTGTGGGATTACTGTCAGATAAACTGGTTGGACTTAAACCTGGTGTTGTGAGACTTCTTACAATATGCTCAACCAGAGGAAACCAGAGCAACTGGAGGCAGAAGTGGGACAGAAGTGCAGGCTCTGTGTAGATGGTGATCCAAGCTGGGAATTGGTGCTGTGAGGCGGCAGTACTAACCACCATGCCATCGCCCTTTGCTATGATACTGACCCCATTCTACTAGTGAAATGGGCAGGACAGTGATTGGCACTGCTGCTTCACAGCACCAGGTTCCTGGATTCAGTTCCAGTCTTGGATCACTGTCTGTGTGGAGTTTGCACTTTCTCCCTGTGTCTGTGTGGATGCTCCAGTTTCTTCCCATAGTCCAAAGATGTGCAGGTTAGATTGACAGGCTTACTTTCTCAGTGGCCAATGTGCTTTTTACCACTCTCCTTACTTTCTTTGGTTCCCACACAAGGGAGCAACATCTTCCATTTTCCCTAAAATAATTATAAAATCTCCCACATTTGAAAACTCGTTACACAAATTGAAATAGAATGCTTCTCTATAAACTGAATTTCAGATGCCTAAGATCACCGAAAAATGGGAATCTCAAAAAACACTCCTGCATTTTTAGTTTGGCCAACATTTTGTTTGCTCTCATTATGTCTTCTAATGTTGGATCATTCATTTTTGGATTCTACTCTGGGTCATCAAAACTAACATCCAGTCTCGATGTCTTCCTAGCCAATTCAGTTGCCCAGATCACCAGTAACCTGCCCTGTTCCCCACATGCCAATGCTAAAGTTAAGAAAGCCCACCAATGCCTCTACTTTCTCAGAAAACTAAGGAAATTTGGCATGTCAGCTACAACTCTTCCCAATTTCTACAGATGCACCATCGAAAACATTATTTCTGATTGTATCACAACTTAATATGGCTCCTGCTCTGCCCAAGACCACAAGGAACTACAAGAGGTCATGAACGTGGCCCAATCCATCATGCAAACTAGCCTCCCATTCATTGACTCTATCTGCACTTCCTCAGCAAAGTAGCCAGCAAAATTAAGGACTCCACGCACTCCCAACATCCTCTCTTCCATCTTCTTCAGTCAGGAAAAAGATACAAAAGTCTGAGGTCACATACCAACCAACTCAAGAACAACTTCTTCCTTGTTGCTGTCAGATCTTTGAATGGACTGACCTTGCATTACGTTGAATTTTCTCTACACCCTAGCAATGACTGTAACTTTATATTTTGCACTGTCTCATTTCCTTCTCTATAAACGATATGTTTGTATAGCATGCAAGAAATAATACTTTTCACTGTATGTTAATACATGTAATGATCATAAATCAAATCAAAATCAAATCAGTTATCCTGGTATTTCAGCTAACTGGTCATCATAATTCTGTAACATGTGAGTTTCAGACGATCCTGGTTCCTCATCATGTTTTGTCAGTTCTTTCTAAGTTTGCAAATTTGTGATCTATACACATTATTCTTGATGAATGTACCCTAACAATCTCATTACCATGTTGGAAAAAATTGTTTTGCCATCTATGCCTATAACCTTCCCTAGGATTTTCCATACATTAAAATTGTCACTCTTATACTATGTCTCCTTGCTGAAAAACAGTGTTTGATGGCCATATATCATGCTTTAAAGCTCTGTAAATCTTACATGCAGTGTATTTACATGCTCAACAAAGGCAGCGCTAATCATAGTCCCTTCCCAAGCTGGAGGCTGGTCGTTCAAAATGGGCTGAATATTAGGATTTCTACCAAATACTAATTGATATGGACTATAGCCCCCAACTATCTGCCGTGAATTCTTTGCATGTACTGCTCATGTTAAGGCTGAATTTAATTTGCAATTTTGTTTTTCTGCCAAAATTTTCCAGAACATCTGATTTCTTACCACATAGCTTCTCTCACACACTCCATTATTAAATGGACTTTCCGCAGCCATATTCATGACTATGATATTCATATTTTCACACATATCCTTAAACTCATCATTAGCAAATTCCACCCCCATTGCCTGTGAGGAACTTTGCCAGTGACCCCATTCCTATCCATTTTCCGTGATCTGATCAAGGATTACTCTCTTTACTATGTACAACGGTTGATTGATTGAATTTGGTTGCTAAATCTACAAAGTGCAAAATGAATTGTTTGTTTTATCCCAAATCTTAAGATCCATGGCCACAATCTTATTAAAATCTCTGGCCAAAGATAAAGTTACTATCCTGTGGGACTCGGAAAGTTTGTGGAAGTGAAGAATCCCGATGAAAGGGTCATCCTGTTAAGGCAATATGCTTCTGAAGGAAGATTCAAATTCATCTGATGGTGTATTTCTGTACTTTCTGCAAACTCCACACCTATCACTGACTTGTTCTGTCCTCATCTTTTACACCTGAATCCTTTAATAAACGTGGCAACCTACAAGGAGATGGATGCGCAAATTGCAGATACAGCTTCAACACAATTAGCTTTTTATCAGCTAAACTCCCATTTCCGGCTGTTAATAACATTTCGTTAACGTCTTTACCCAAAAAATTATTTTTCGTTAACAGAATACAATAGTGTCCTGACTGTGTAAATTGTAAGTCCAGCATTTTTTATCAACAGCCTACTCAGAAGCAAAAGTATTTCACTTGACATAATATCTGTGCTCATGAAATGATTCACTCCGGCAATATTGCAAGGGATGACCACTCTTTTCAGTGACTTGAGGGTATTTTTATTCCCAAATCTGAAATTTGTGGAACTTTCGAATTCTTTAACCTTATTTCAATTTTCCTCATTTAAAGTGTCTGGGTAACATTTTCACAATCAATTCCACACGCAGTAGACATACAATCATTGTCCAGTCCAACACAATTTTAAAGGACTCTGCAACCAAAACTTTTTATTACGGGAGTAAAACTTCCCATTATCAATATAATGCCTTCTTTCTGGTCACTATCTTTCTCTTCTGATTCTTCCATCTTGTGTGTAACTTCAACACTCTATTTGATCTTCTGGATTACTAAAAACATAATGAAATTTGGAGCCACACCAATTAATCATATCCTGGGCATTTCTGGGGTTAATTTTTCTGTTACTATTCTCCATATCCTTGCTCCAGCTTTAGACATTAAAGGGGTTTCTGTCCTCATAATTTCTGTTATATTCTGATAGCCAGCTTGTTCCTGTATGATCTTGTCGTTCTGTTAAGTGTATTTGCCACTGTTTGATTTATCACTGACTGACCCATTTGTGTGATAAAAGCTGTAGGGATAGAATGTTTCCCAAAAAATGTGATTATTTAAGGTATCTTTGCCTGCAAATTTTATTCCTGCCAAAACCAGGAGCCTATCCATATTTTTTTTTTAAGCAACACAGCACAGGAAACAGGCCCTTCGGCCCAACGAGCCCGCGCCACCGTCATACTATATAGTAGCAAATCCATTATCCTATTTTAATATTCCTATATAATAATATATATATTATTCCTAATATGGAAAATTCTCACCATAGGGACAATTTGTTTCCCAATCAGCCTATGAGCGAATTTTTGGGTTGTGGGAGGAAACCGGAGTGCCTGGAGAAAACCCACGCAATCACGGGGAGAACGCGCAAACTCCCGCAGACACCAGCCCAATTCCAAGTGTCTGCACAGCCACATCGATAGTCTCTGAGCTGTCATGGTAACCTTCAGATGGTCCACATAAAGCACTCATTTACGACATGAGGTACCCGGCAACCCATGAATCAACATCCAAGAGCCGTACCCGCACCACCTGCCGAATGCATGCTCAATGTTGGTCAAGTATGGACCGAATTACCTGTGGTACCTGTGGTATTTGTAACTTTAGCACACTCCAGTAACTTAAATACCAATACAGCTTAGAATTTCCAGCCTATCTTTTTGCAGCCTTATATATAGTCTATTAAATTCCATCATATACTCTTCAATAGAGATATTATCTGATTTCCAAAATCTACCAAAATTTGACCAGGCTTCATATGCAATTAAGTCACCCTTTTGATAAATCTTATCCATAAAGATTAATAAATTATCCAGACCTTCCTCTGAGTCCAAATGTTCCAATTCCAATTCAGAAAATACTTTGCTTCTAATTTTATTTGTATGATACAGAAAGAGCCAAGGCTATTCTTTGTTTTCTTTTTCCCCAAACCAGTTACCTTACTACACATGATAACTTCATTCCAACATTGCTCATAAGGTTCAGTGTCTGAAAATAATGGTGGATAGTTGTATTTTGACACTTTTACTCTGGGTTCAAACATTTTGTTGTCTCCTACTCGCTGCTTTGTTGATTTAGAACTTGAGCACAGTTTTTTCTTTTCTTTGAAAATGTAATTTGCAGCTCTTTATTTGGCACCAACTGCCATCCTCTGCGACCACAGTTGAACCTCTTGATTACAGTTCAGTAAAGGAGACACGAGTTCTGTTACTACTTTTATTTCTTTAATCCAACTCCACATGCAGAACACAATTCTCCCATCCCAGCTATTTTGGTGCGTTGAGATAGGAGAATCGCGTATCATCCATTTCGTGGGATTTGCGCGTGTGTTCCTTATACTTGCTTCTCTGCCATTGCCAGTCGGGACTGCTCTGGAAACTGGCAGGAAGAGAGATAAGCAATTTAAATCTTTTTAAAATGTATTTTAAATGTCATAATCGGGCCTGACATAGAATTCTCTGGGCCTAATAGCAATTCCCACCCCACTAGGAGCATTTCACTCTGGCAGGGTTGAGAGCAGCTCACACTTGCGGGGACCTAGTGCGAGACCTCGCTGGAGTGAAGTGGGGGGCAAAATAATTTGCCTAGGGGGCAGATTGGCACTGCCCACTGGGTGTCAGGCAAGGTCTTTGGGGGGCACCTGGTGGCAGGGTCAAAGAGTGGAGGTGAGAGGTCCGGCTGCCACTTTGCTTTGGGAAAGATGGGAGGTGGAGGGAGGCCAGCAATTGAGTCAGGCTGGAGGGATGGGGGCATCGCCATGATTGAGAGTGGGGAGGGGGAGCGGTGGGCTGGAATTACGGCGCTCCAGGACAGGTGCAGGATATTGTGCTGGCCCAGGAATGTTTGTGGGGACCGCAATCAGGCCCCCAAGCAGAGGCCCAGAAGTGTTGGACTCTGGTGTGAATAGGTCCTGCCCCCCACCCCTCCTCCGAGCTTTTAATGAAATTCACAGTTGTGACCTGTGCATTGCACAGAGTGTGAGAGATTCAGGTCTGAAGTTGCACTGAAAAAGCAGTCGAGATACACACCAGTTTTCTCACGAATTCAGCACTTTTGACAGCATCGCCTGCATAACCCAGTGCTAACTGTGTTTTTATATATCAGTGACCTCAGATGAATAATTGATATCAAATTATGATTTAATTGGAAGGTCTGTTAACCCATTCCATCAGTAATGCACTTTATTGTGTTCTATTTAGTCATTCACGAGTTGTGGGCATTTCTGCCAAGACCAGGATTGATTGCCATTCCTTAATTTTGTTTGAAATAACTCAGAACCCTGGTGGACGATTTCAGAGTGGAATTAAAAGTCAATCATATTGCTTTAAGTTTGGAGTTGCATACAAGTTAGACTGGGTAAGGACAGCAGACTTCTTTCCCTGAAGTGCATTCATGCATCACACAGGTTTTTAACAACAAAATGGCAGTTTCATGGTCACCATTTTTAAGTCCAGACTGGGATTTTTTAGGACTCAGGGATGAAGGATAGAACAAGAAGTGAGCGGCACGGTAGCACAGAGGTTAGCACTACTGCTTCACAGCTCCAGGGACCTGGGTTCAATTCCCAGTTTGGGTCACTGTTTGTATAGAGTTTGCACATTCTCCTCGTGTCTGCATGGGTTTCCGCTAGGTGCTCTGGTTTCCTCCCACAATCCAAAGATGTGCAGGTTAAGTTGATTGGCCATGCTAAAATTGCCCTTGGTCCCGAGATGCGTAAATTAGAGGGATTATTAGGTAAATATGTAGGAATGTAGGGGTATGCCCTGGCTGGATTATGGTTGGTGCTGACTCGATGGGCCAAATAGCCTCTTTCTGTACTGTAGGGTTTCCTTGATTTCTATGAAGAAGTGAATGGCAAAAGCCCTCCTGCTCTGGTCTCTGTTCATAATACAGATTCTTGCCAATTAAGAGCTGGTAGGTGGTGGTTGCTAACCACTAAGCTCCCAGAAATGGGCCTCAAGGCAGCAGACGGCAGTGTCAGTGGCATGTTTCAAGAACATCAAGCGCACAAGCCCTAATTCAAATGGACGCCTGCAAGAATCCAGTGGCCTGTGATCTCACAACAGCCAGTAGCCTCCACCCACAGCCAGTCTCTTCTACCCACAACAGTCTGCAGTCACAATTCTCAACACCATAGTCTGCGGTCTCCTCCTGCATCAGCCTGCGGCCTCCACCTGATGACAGAACCGCCAGGGGCCTCTGCCTGCCGACGCAGAAGCCAGGGGACACCACCAGGCGACACAGCAGCCGGGGACCTCCGCCCACAACATAGCAGCCAGCAAATTGGGCCATCCCTGCCAAATGCCAGTAGCAAGCAACTATTTCCAACAGCAGGCAGGATCACATTGGATGGAATTTTCCCATGTAGCCCTCAGTGGATTTGGTTGCAGTTGGGGTCTGAAAATCTAGAGAGTCCAAAAATCAGAAAAATAGGAAAATGGTTTTGAAATGTGCCCTCGTCTTTTTCATGTGGGCAGATGATGGATTTCTCAGTCCATGGCAGCAATGTCGTTTGCATGCATTATGTCATGAATGCTCACTAAAAACTCTGCTCACCAGAATCATGTAACTAATCCCAATTATATGCCACATTGGTAGAAAATTGGACAGTCTGGAATATGTTTGGATATAATTGGAATGGAACTGTCAATCTTCATTTTATATGTGACTTCAAGATACTAAAACAACACTGAAATCCTTCCTGCAGCAGTGCAACTCCAGACTCTCAAGTCCATGCAATGCAATACTGTTGGGACGTAGATTTGGCTCTTCACCATCTTCCTCTGCTGTCTGGGAGGAAGTTATCTTGGGGTTGGGGGGTAGGGGGGGAGGTGCAGTGAGAGACATATGGCAATGGGCAATGTTGGAACTGTGAAAGGCAGAACACAGAAAATAAAGGGCAAAGATGAGATTGAGAATGTGGATAGGAAACGATGGCAAGCAGAAGGAAGGCTAGGAGTGGGAGAGCTAGAGCCCAACATGAAACATAGACACACTAGGGGATGGAATGGGAACAGAGCTACAAAAAATGGAGGTGGGAGACTCAGAAATATAAAATGGGATTATGTTCATTTGCCAGAAGAGGGTAGACTTACATAAAGACTCATAGGTGGGAGAGGGGAAAGAACTGCACGTAAGAGCAAAAAGTCATAGTCCTTCATCTGGGGTCAAGTACCAAACTGAAGTCAGGCTTTGCGGACCTTTCTACGTGGCCATGCAGGACTCGCATATCATTGTCCCACTTCAGGGAAGAGCAGTGGCTACATGTTCAAATGGGATAAGGCATAGCTTGGTGTGCAGGCTGTAGTCATTGTCTTAATATTGCTGGCCACGGTAATGCGTGTCTTGGTACTAAGCTGAAGATGGAATGGTCTGGGTGAGGAGAGGAAGCTGCAGCCCGTAAAGGGGGAGAACATAATACAAATGGAAGGGTGTGTGAAACCTTCCTGGAGGAGGCGAGTTCTGTCTTACTTGTAACCATACACATGCCTTCAAGATGGGAAGGGATGAGGCCCACAGTTGACATTGGGACATTTACAGTTATGGGTTCAGAAGGGAGGTTGGATTGTCAATCACAATGATTATAGGATCCAGAATTTATGAGGGAAGCTGGAGAATAAAGAGAGGAATCTCTACTTGCATACCATGAAATTTCAGGAAAAATAATGAACAGTAACAGGTATGGACAGAGGGCTGAAGCTGGTCTCATAAGAAAATCTGAGCACCACCATCTTGTCAAGTTGAAATCACGGCAGTCAGAAATCAAAACTGAAAAAGAATTTGAAAAGTAGAGATTGGTGTCTATGTATGGGAGGAACCCAGGGATGAATTAGGCGCTCCATTTCACGGAGCATCCTAAATCTGCTTCTACTCAAAACTTCGAAATGACAGCAAACCTGATATAAAAGTGGAAGAATTCCTTGAGAAGATTTTATCAAGCACAGCTGGGGAGAAGGTTCCAAATGACGTTTGTATCCAGGAGCCCAGTAAGAACCAGAGGCAACTCCTTCATCCAAGGCCCTGCCTTGTGCAGTTGTGTAAGAGACTATGTTGCACTTGTCCAGAGACATGACAGATTACATCTGCAACATTGCAGGAAGATCTAATGCCCCATGGAGTGGGAGGATATTCCCTGCCTATGGCCCTGAAGGTCACTGCTACACTCAATTTTCTTGCCTGCAGCTTATTCCAGAGATCCACAGAGGATTTGTGCAGCATCTCACAGACTTCCTTGAGGATGTGATGGATCCTCACGACAGTGACAGTTGCCATCCTGTGTCTCTGTGTCTGCGCAGGTGCTCCAATTTCCTCTCACAATCCAAAGATGTGCAGGTTAGCTGGATTGACCATGCTAAATTGCCCCTCAGTGTCAGGTGGATTAGCAAGGTAAATATATGGGTTACAGCGATTGGAATTGTTGTCAGTGCAGGCTCAAAAAAGCCAAATGGCCTTCTGCTGCACTGTAGAATTCTCTGATTCTGTGAGGTTCACACTTGATTAAGATAGTCAGCCTGCCAGATTTATTGATATTGCAGCTATCTCAAGCTTCCGTAAAACGTAGGATACAATTGACTGCACATGTGGCTTTGAGGACTCGATGGCATCAGTCACTGATGTTCATCCACCAGAAGGGCCTGTATTCCATTATGTTCAAGTGGTGTGTACTCATTGGATGCGCATAATGTGTGTCAGTATCAGATACTCTGGGAGTTGCCATGACTGATAGATCCTGAGTCGCCTCTAGGTGCCTCACATATTCGAAGGGCCTCAACAAGTACAAGGATCGCTGCTTGATGATAAGGAGTACAAACTCAAATGATGACTCATGACACTTGTGTGTTGTCCTCAGATTGCCTCTGTGCCACCATATAATCCATAATCAAGCAGACCATTGAAATCTTGGAGATGCACTTCCAATGTTTGGTATGCTCAGGTAGGTTCCTACTGTGCACACCACATCGTAGTTATCTGTTATGCTCTTCACAGCCTGGCACTTCAAAGAGAGTATTCCTTGCCAAAGGGATAAATGGAGGAGAGTCGGAGCTCCTGGGACAATGAAGAACAGGAGCGCGCCAGGAACTTGAAGAGAGACATAAGGGCCAACTTCCACATGATGATGCCATCAAAGAAGCACAATGTGGAACACATGCACATGACACATTGAAAGCAACAGGATTCCAGAGAAGTAAGGTATAGGCAACTGGAGATGGGCACATTCTGCCTGTTTCTTATGGCATACCATTGCATTGAACTGGCCACATTGACAGCAAATCCCCCATTCAGACTTGCACCTTCAACCCTCAAGATTCATCAGCCCATATTCTCTGGAAAGGCCAGTGCTGAACCTGTATGAGTTCACTGTGGAAAATTAAAGTTGACACAACAGCACAAACACAACCAAAAAACATGATGCAGATATAGGTACCTTAATGAATAATTACAGTAGACAGTTAAATGAGCTTATAATTGGCAGTTCTTGTGCCATTTAGGAGATACAATTACGGCTAGGACTGAAAAGCCCTCACATAATGTTGTCTTGCAAGCAATAAGGATTACAAATTCATTTAGCGTACTCTTCCATCAAAAATTTTGACACATCTCCCTGATGTCACACAAGGATCCAGTAAGTATCTTATGTGACGTTAACATCACATGAATGTAATGCTCACAAAGGAAGGATGGCTCACCCTCGCAATAAAAGGGTACACATATGAATATGTGTGACAACTCCAACTAACTAAACCATTCTCATTGACGTCAGATTTATTTACAAAACTGCAAGATTTATACAGTGATTGAACACCTGTGACCCAGAAGTGGAATTAACATTTCTTCATTTTCTTAGCCCTTACACTATGCCTGGATGCAGTCCCAACTTATGCAGCAGAATTAGAGGCAGGCTGCTGACTGCTGCATCCTGCTGTCCATGATGACTTTGACAGACATTCTGAGATGCCCCATGGCATGGAAAGCCCAGCCTTATAAGAGTTTCCGGCTCAGGAGCTGATGCACCCTCCTTGGCTTGACAGCTGGAGTTGATGGGGTTACAGGCAAAGGGGATTCTAAATAGATATGGGGAAGCCTGGGGAGTTCAATTGACACTCATCCTGCCTTGAGTGCCCAAGAGCCTCTCCCTGACTCTTTAAGAAGAGCACTTGGAGGAAAGTCAAGCCACCCCGCCACGCTTTCACCTAGTTGCTGATCCCACCAGTGCCTATGGTGCTAGAGTGCAACCCCGAATGCAAATCTGGCAAAACCAAGATTCCCAAGCCAGTCACCACACTTCCAAGAGAGAACAGAGATGCTCACGTGTTGGAGCCATACTATCAGACAGAGTGCAAATGCTGTTCTCCATGCTTCTGAATGATTCTTGCAGCTCTGCCAGATTTTCTGCACCCATCACTGCAGCTCCAGATTGGTCTCGATGGCTGCTCATAGAAACTTATCATCTGACTCAGACTCAGCGGATGTCTGACCTCCAGGAACTAATCTAAAACAATGACCCATCAAGTATATGTCTCTGTGTTGGTGAAGGGTGTGAGAGGATACAGTGATAGATATTCCTCAGGTGGTTCCTCAACATCTTCCTCTGATGTGAGTTGGATACTGAGGATCCATGTTGGCTTATGATTGTTCTCCTCCTCTGCCTGTACCTTCTGGTGCCTATAAGGGAAGGAAAACAGATTTAGTTCATGAGCAGGCAGAATACGAGATTACATGTTGCTCACTGTGAAGGTTAAGATGTGATCAACTCAAGAAGGCCTCACTTGTACCAGGTTATTGCAAAAAGCTGATCTCACTTTCCCTATATGAATGAACACAGTTCTCCCAGTAAGCTCAGCGGCCTCCTCTTCAAATATGGAGCATTCTGTAATGTTGGCTATCCTTCCTCTGGTGGTTTGGAAACATGCTAATATGACATCCCTATTTAAAGAGAGAAAGGAAAATAGTAGGAAAATATAGACCAGCTAACTTGACTTCTGACGGGGAAGTTGCTGGAATCAATCATTAAGGAGGATATGACTGAGCATTTGAAAAGATAAAGCTCGATCCATCACTGTCAGCATGGTTTTATGAGGAATTGGTCATGCTTGACAAACTTGCCTGTGTTATTATGGACATAATCAGCAAGATTGATCTCCACTTCCAGAAGGCATTTGACAAAGTGCCATATAAAAAGACTAATCCAGGTGAGATCACAAGGGTTTGGGATAGAGTATAGATTGGATTGAGGATTGGTGACTGACAGAAAGCAGAGAGTTGGGGTAAATGAGTTTCTCTGGTTGGCGAAATGTAGCTAGCAGGGTCTTGCAGGGGTCAGTCCTCGGACTTCAACTGTATAATGTTTGTGTAAATGATCTGCAAGCAGGCACAGAGTATAACATAGCAAAATTTGCAGTTGATGCTAAAATAGATGGGAAGAAGACATTGAGGAAGAGATAGAGAACAAAGAAAAGTACAAATGCCCTTCAACCCTCCAAGCCTGTGCCGATCATGATGCCCTAACCAAACTTAAAAAAAACCTTCTGCCCTATTCAACAGTATTTATTATTCTCTCTCCTTTCATGTACCCATCCAGATGCCTGTTAAGTGTTGCTAATGTGCCTGCTTCCACCACCACCTCTGGCAGCGTGTTCCAGGCATCCACCACTCTCTGCATGAAAAACTTCCCCTGCAAATCTCCTTTAAACTTTCCCCCTGTCACTAGTCAACTTCCTTTAAGGATCAAGCATGAAGAGGGTACCAACTGGCTAACAACGAGTGAAGATCACTCAACCCTTAGCACATCTTTCAGCTTTAAGTTATGAAAAAGGGTGCATTCCAAAATGTTTATTCTCCAATCCTATATGTTTTGGCAAATCTTAGAACCTGATCATATTGTAGCTGCCATTTTTCTGTCCACTTGTAAAAATCAGTATGTTTGTGTGCATATGAACATTCATTATTTGCCATTGCTGTCAATTTGGCAATGTCTGCCATTTTAGACACAATTCCTTCATCTAGATTATTAATAAAAAAGCATAAAAAACAATAGCCAAAACACGTAGCCTTGTGGCGTTAACTGACTACTTGTTTTGCTTTGGAGATCTTGTGGTGCAGTGGGAAGCATCATTGAATCATACAATCCCTATAGTGCCAAGGGAGGCCATTTGACCCATCGCGTCTGCTTCGACTCTCAGACAGAGCATCCCACCCAAGCCAACCCCCTGTCCTGTCCCCATCACCCTACACATGTAGCTGCTAATCTACACATCTCAGGACAGTAAGTGGCAATTTAGCTTGGTCAAGTCACTAATCTGCACATCTTTTGACTGTAGGAGGAAACCGGAGTACCTGGAAGAAACCCACGCAGACACAGGGAGAATGTGCAAACCCCATGCAATCACTCAAGGCTGGAATTGAAACAGGGTTCCTGATGCAGTGAAGCAGCAGTGCTAACTCTTTTTAATAGAATCCTCACAATCAGGAAGAGGTCATTCAGCCAACTCTTACAGAGAATCTTACTCGGGGCTTATCCCCATATTCTTCTTCCCTCTCAACCAGAGGCTCTAGGTTTGAATCCCACTCTAGGGGTGGAATTATCTGAGTGTCAGTTTCAAACTGAATTTATCTGACTGTCAGTTTCAAACTGAAAACTGAAAAATGACCTGTAGCTCTCCAGCTGCACAGTTGTGTTTCCTAGCCCCATTCTCTGGCACTCAGTCTACAAAAATCAGTATGCCTTCTTTAAAGAGCATTCTAATCTGTGCAAAATAAAATTCCACACCAATCCTCCCACAGATACAGAAGACCCTAAACAAGCATCAAGACCTAAAATGGAGATTCCCAGAGGGCTCGATCTTTGCTCTGTCAAGTTGACTCTGCCAGGATGCCAGGGACATGTCCCTCACTTTCAAGGCAGCCATCCCCAGCATGGTCATCCTGACTGATTTTGAATTTTGAAAGCCAGTAGTTTGTCATGATGGCTTTGTGGAAGATACTTTGAGGGTGGAACTAGTGGTGTCAAGCCTGCTAATTATATTATAGTGTCTGCAAATCAGGTTCGTGCCCTTCCTGGGAACACTGAACCACTACAGATTAGCCATGATCTTATTGAATGGCGGGGCAGGCTCGAGGGGCTGTATGGCCTACTCCTGCTCCGATTTCTTATGTTCTTATGTTTTCACAAACCAATGTGACAGTAAAAAGTTACAGAGAAATAGTGAAGTTAATCTTGCAACACATAGCATTGCAGCTGGTATTTAGGTATATTTTCTTTCATCCTCTAATACTATATATTCAAAAATATAGTAAAATATTTCCATGTAAAATATTTTGCATAGTGTCCGCAACTCAGAAGTTGGTTTCAGAACTGAGCTGCCATATAAAGGCTGGATATTTCCCTTCTGTCTTATTCTATTCTTATTCTGTTCTCATTTTCCTGGTTCCCACTATTGTCCTGTCCTTTGTCCTTTCAGCATTCCTGTATTTTACCTTATATTGCTGGAATATACAGCAGGTTAGGCAGCATCTTTGGAGAAAAGCAGAATTAATCTTTCAAATCATTGATGAGTCTTCTTTGGAAAGACTGCATTTAACAAAAGGTGTGCCTTGAGAAGGCTTGAATGACAGTATCATGAACAGCTGTTATCTGGCCCAAAAAGGAGAAACCAAAACCAGGAAAGAAAAAGGAAGTGGGAATAGAGGAAAGACAGCCTCTTTCAAACTCCAAAAAACACTGATGTAGATTTGATCTATTGAACTGTAGCAGCTTATTGAACTTAGCGGAGTCCAGAAGGCCCTGGTGTCTTAACTGAAAGGTGAATTCCTTGAGCTTGAGGACAGAGAGATTAGAGCACAAGCAAGACAGATAATTAAAATGATAAGTAACTGGAAGCTTCAGGTCAAGCTTGCACATTGAACAAGGGTTTTGTAAAGCAATCACCCATTGGAGTTTGGTCACTCCAATGTAGAGATTCCATCATGAGCAGTGAATAAAAGAAATGCAAGTAAATCACACATTGGCAACTTCTTCAAATGAGATGCTGGTACTGCTTGATCCCAGAAGCAACCGAGTAAAACTCCAGGATATTTGCGCATCTGCTATGCATCCATGCTGCCTGTCACTATTGGGTCTGTTCCATGCCTCAGCCACTGATCCTATTTCATGCATCTTCTACTGAGCATGTTCCAGCCTCTACTACTGAGAAAGTTCCATGTCTCTGCTATCATGCCCTTCTTGTGTCTCCGCCATCGAACCTGTTCCACACTTGTGCTGCCAAGCCTGTTCCACATCTCCACTGCCGAGCCTGTTCCACATCTCCAATGCTGAGCCTGGTCCGTATCTCTGTTGCTGAGACTGTTCCACATCTCTGTCGCCAAGACTATTCCACATCTGTTGCAAAACTGTTCCACACCTCTGTCACTGAGACTTTTCCACACCTTTGTTGTGGAGACTGTTCCACATCTCTGTCGCTGAGACTGTTCCATACCTCCTCCTCTGGGTCATTTGCTCCCACTTCTCAGTTTCAGGCTAACATTCTCCTGTGTGGCTTATTTTTATAATGTGATTTCTTTGTTCTGCGTTCCAGGCATCTGTAATAATAACTGATCTTGATTGTCTGTGGGGAAACCATGTATTTAATAAATAACACAAATTGCTGTTGTGACGTTAATTTGTAGTCTTCTACTTTCAGTCATTTAATGTTCCTGAAACTCTAATCATTGTCAAGGCTTGTTTTATCCCTAGCTAAAGCATCTTTGATTCTCACATCAAACTTCTTGTAATCAAAGGATCTGGGACAATATCTCCAGTCCCTTCACAGGATATGATTAGATAAATTTAGGTAGTCATTATGTTAATTTAGCCAGTTTGAATTTTTTATATTTCATTTCCTAATTTCCAGCTGTCTGAGGTGACCCAGCCAAAAACCAGCCAATAAATTTGCAGAAAATATAACTCTAGAGCTGGTGTACAAGAACATAGAACATTACAGCGCAGAACAGGCCCTTCGGCCTTCGATGTTGTGCCGACCAATTAGGAAAAAGCAATGACCCTCCAACCTAAACCATTCCCTTTTTGTCCATAAACTTATCTACTAACCTCTTAAACGCCACCAAACTTGGCGCATCTACAACTGACGCAGGCAGGGCATTCCATACCCTTACCACCCTCTGGGTAAAGAACCTACTTCTGACATCCGTCCTGTAACCACCACCCCTTAATTTAAAGCTATGTCCCCTCGTGCTTGCTTTCTCCATCCTAGGAAAAAGGCTATCACTGTCTACCCTATCCAAACCTCTAATCATCTTATATGTTTCAATAAGGTCTCCTCTTAGCCGCCTTCTTTCTAACGAAAACAACCTCAAACCCCTCAGCCTCTCTTCATAAGACCTGCCTTCCATACCAGGCAACATCCTGGTAAACCTCCTCTGTACCTCTCCAATGCCTCCACATCTTTCTTATAATGTGGGGACCAGAACTGCACACAATACTCCAAGTGCGGCCGCACTAGAGTTTTGTACAGTTGCAACATGACGTTGCGGCTCCCAAATTCAATCCCCCTACCAATAAAAGCTAAGACTCCATATGCCTTCTTAACAACCTTATCGATTTGATTGCCAACTTTCAGGGATCTATTAACGTATACACCAAGATCCCTCTGTTCATCAACACTATTGAGAGTCCTACCATTAGCCCTATACTCTACATATTTGTTATTCCTGCCAAAGTGAATTACCTCACACTTTTCCGCATTAAACTCCATTTGCCACTTCTCGGCCCAGCTCTGCAACTTGTCCAAGTCTCTCTGCAAACTATAACACCCCTCTTCACTATCTACCACTCCTCCGACTTTGGTGTCATCCGCAAATTTACTAATCCATCCCTCAATACCATCATCCAGATCATTTATAAAAATTACAAACAGCAGGGGCCCCAAAACAGATCCCTGAGGTACTCCACTAGTAACCAAACTCCACGATGAATATCTTCCATCAACCACTACCCTCTGTCTTCTATCTGCTAGCCAATTCCTAATCCAATTAGCTAAATCACCCTCAATCCCATACATCTGCATTTTCTGCAGAAGCTTCCATGGGCCACCTTATCGAACGCCTTACTAAAGTCCATATATACCACATCAACTGCCTTACCCCATCCACCTCTTTGGTCACTTTTTCAAAAAACTCAATAAGGTTAGTAAGGCACGACCTACCCTTCAAAAACCATGCTGACTATCCCCAATCAATTCATTTCTCTCTAAATAACTATAAATCCTATCCCTAATAATTCTCTCCAATACTTTGCCCACAACAGAAGTAAGACTCACCGGCCTATAATTCCCCGGAAAGTCTCTCTTCCCTTTCTTGAACAAGAGGAATAAAAAACATGCTGGTTAGGTTGTGCAGTAATATCTCAGTCAAAGGCCACATAGAAAACAAATTAATGAGACAAAAGAATATTAATGTGTTCAGAGTGAGAGCACGATCGAAATGTGCATCAGCTTGGTTGTTATTGTGTGGTATGTCTTTTGGCATTGTTTCATGCAATACAGGGCCCAATTTTACCAATTGGAGGCTAAGGGCCGGATCCGGACGTAAAACGGATCCGAGCCTGGAATCCTCGTTCCAACATGCCCGTACGCTTTTTGCCAGCTCCAATCAGGTCGCTACTGTGGGCGGAGCTTAGCGGTGCCAGAATGATCGGAGCATGCACGGTTCAAACAAAAAATGAGCCATGGTCGGACTCCCCTGGGAGGCAGCCACCACCACCACCCCCCCCCCCCCCCCCCCACCCCAGCAGATGTCTCTTGATCAGATGCCCCCCTAGGAGGCAGCCCCCACCTCGGCAGAGCACACCCCCAATCTACTTTGATTGCTGCTCTCCCTCCACCATCCTTATGAGCTGCACTCATTGATGTGGAGATGGGGTCAACATAGTAAGAAGTCTCACAACACTAGATTAATGTCCTGTTGGAGTTTAACCTGGTGTTCTGAGACTTCTTACTGCACTCATTGGACAGCTTCCAGCAGTTTCCTGGTCTTCCGCTGGCATCTGCCAGAGGAAGAGGGCAGGCTCAGATGGATCTCTGGTTGAGGGAGGGAGTAATGGGGATTCTCCCAAGTCCATCCTTCCCCATTCTCCCCTCCCCCTACCAGAGATCAATCTGAGCCCACACCCCTCCTCCAGCAGACGCCAGCGGAAGGCCAGGAAGTGCTGTGGGCTGTCCAATGAGTGCAGTAAAAAGTCTCTCAACACCAGGTTAAACTCCAACAGGACATTAACCTGGTGTCGTGAGACTTCTTACTGTGTTCAGCACAGTCCAACGCCAGCATTTCCACACCAAAGAATGCAGGTCAGAAGGATGGTGGAGGGAGAACAGCAATCAAGGTAGGTTGGGGGTTGCCTGCCAAGGGGGAGCCTGCCTCACAGGGGAAATGGGGGTGTCTGCCTCTGGGGGGGGGGGTTTGATCGCAGGGATGACCTGCCTTCCAGTGGGGGGGAGGGGGTGGGGGCAGGGTGGTGTGCTCTGCCAGGGGCCTGCCTCCCAGGGAGATTCCAGTCTGGATAGCGGGTCTGCCGAGGTGGGGTGTGAGGTGGGGGGGGGGGGGGGGGGGGGTGTCTGTCAGGGTCGTTAGCAGGAGGCCTGCAAAGGGTGTTCGAGGAGGATGGGCTTCGGAGGTTCCCCTGCAGAATAGGAATCCGCTTTGGATTTTTATTCTGCAGGTTGATAAACAGTGCAGATCCAGAATGGATCCTAAGACTGTAAAGTGGGATTTGGTGGTAGAGTTGGGCACGCGGTTCATTAAATCGATTTAAATACATGCTAATGCATTTAAATCGTCGGGCTGCCCGACTGGCACGTGGACCGGATCGTTGCTCGTATTGGGCTTCGGTGAAGGCACGATCTGCTTGGGTGCTAATTGCATTACAAGCCTGATGCCAGAACCTACTGCGAATTTTTGGTAAAATCAGGCTCACAATGTGTGAACCCAAACTTGAGCACTTCCATAATTTGGTTTTCTACAAGATATGCCTGTAGCCTTAAATAACAGGTAAAATGCAGTATATATTCATAATTGTTATCGCTGCTAATGCAGGTAAGATCAGTGAACTGCAGTAAATCTATATATGTGTCTTGTATTGAGCATACATTGGTATTAGGTTGCTACGAAGGAAATACTGGCATCACATAACACAAATTGCTTGATAAGCTGAATTGCCATCTCCCAATACTGAGCAAACCTAAGTTGGATTCACGGAATGGAAGATGAGGGGCTGTATTTTATACTTGCTCTCTGATTCCTGCCATCTGCTGTTTTTCCTGGGTTGGAAAACATGTAGCAACTTATGCCTACTTAAAGTGCCATCAGGTTTGCTATTTAAATGTCTGCTCCAAATTTAGCTTTCCCTGTCACCACTATTTTTATGGAGGCAGGTGATTTCAGAAGGCTGTAGAAATCAGATAAATCAGTTTATGTTCCTTGAGATAGTTTGTTGTAGAGTCAGGTAAGTTAAGCCATTGGCAATTACAACTGTCATTACTGCTATGCTATTAAGTACATTTTTAATGTAGCAATTGATCATAGGCTTTCTCCTTAAAAGGTAAGAGACTATTAAATTGACAAGAAATGTGTAAGAGTTGAGCTGCATTTAAGTAAATTATTTAGTAGATAAAGTCTATTTCTGCATTCTGCTATATAGGGAATCAGATATGCATGCATGTGGGGGACACTGTGGTTTTACTTTCATATTGAGTTAATGTCTTGACATCTGTTTAGCCTTTAAGGTGTACAAGATTATGAAGGGCATTGATATTGAGGATAGGATTGCAGAGAGGTGATTTAGCAAGAGGTATAGGTTTAAGTTAAGGAGGTTTATAGGAGATGTGAAGAAAAACTCCTCTGATCTGCATTAAGTGTGCTACCAATGAAACTGGCAAGTCTTTGAATGCTTTGGAAAGAAAAAACAAACAGCCCATCAAACATTCCTTTGAAAATTTCTCCTCATCTTCTTATAAAATTGTCAAACAAGGACAGAATTTTGCCATGCAAAGTGTCATCTCAGGCTGGAATAGTGGAGGCTAACTCACCAGCAGTGCTGCCAAGTTTTCCCAAAGTGAACACTTTGCCAAAAAAAGTGAAGAGGCACATCCCACAACATCATCCTCGTGGGGTGGGCCCTGAATGAGCCTGCCTCACCAGCAACTTTAGTTTTTAAAAGATGAGATGCAGATTTTAAGAAACAAAAATGGACCCCCCCACTCCCCATAGCACCTTACCCTGGACGACCCAATCGCATAAAACATCCCATTGCAGACCACCAATGCCTGGATATGCTCCTCTACCCCCTGGGGGTTGTAATCTCCTGAATAGATAATTCTGCTCACCAAGTGAACATCATGAGAGATCTGTCATGATTCAATTCGATATGTTTCCTTGCCCATATGATTGTGCAATTTAATGTGGGTGGTCTATCAGGCACAAAGGCCTGATTGTGATATATAAATGAACGCAAATTGGATTCCCAACTTTTAAAGGTGGGATTCTCGTTACATCATTGGGAGGCGGGGCCAATCATTTGGGGAATCCTGCTGGCATAAAAGCCTGCATCATTCTCTGTCCCTCTGCCATTTCCACCCCAATAACAGGAGCGGACCCCCATACCCCAGGAAGTGAAAGTCCCATTAAAGAGTGTTGCTTGGGCTGGAAAGTTTCAGCTTTCAAGAGATTGGATAAACTGGCATTATTTTCGTTGGATCAGAGAATGTGAGGGAGGTATATAACATTAAGACTGGCATAGATAGGGTGGATAGGAAGGAACTCTCTTTGGCAGAGAGATCAATCACAATATATAGATTTAAGTAAAGGAGCTGAAGAATTAGAGGAGATAGGAGGAACAGCTTTTTCACTGAGAAGGTAATGGAATTTGGGACTCACTGCCTGAAAAACTCAAACATTTATGCAGTATTTAGATAAGCATTTGAAATGCCATAGCATTCAAGGCAGATGCCAGTTGCTAGAAAATGGAATTAGAATAGAAAGGTGCTTGATGACCAAAGCAGACATGATGGATTGAAGGGCCTCTTTCACTGCTGTAAACCTCTATGGCTCTATAACCTCAATTCACTTAACATCTCCTAATTGTGTCCAAATAAACAGACAGCTTATGAAAAACTGAGTCATAAACGATAGCATCATTAGAAGCTCATAAAACTATGAATCCAACAGCTGACCTTCAAGCTATGCAAACAACCCTCTGTCCACAGAGATGGATCTATTAGTTAGCCTTGGAGTTCAACTAATTACTCCCCCTCCTCCTTTCATTTGCTTTCAAATTATTACATCTCTAATTTTTCTCAGTTCTGATGAAATGACTTGACTTGAAAATTGTTTGCCATTTGGTAAAACAGATGCCTGGTCATCTGTTCAGCCTGTTTCTATAGATACAGTTGTCAGGCTTTCTAATCTGCTAGCCTTACCATTCACTTGCTTCCACTGCTGTTTCAGCCCTGCTGTAGGAGACTCCATAGAACATTACAGCACAGAACAGGCCCTCCGGCCTTCAATGTTGCGCTGACCAATATAAAAAGCAATGCCCCTCCAACTAAACCATTCCCTTCTCTTCCATATACTTATCAACTAACCTCTTAAACGCCACCAAACTTGGCACATCTACAACTGCCGCAGGCAGGGCATTCCACTCCCGAACCACCCTCTGGGTAAAGAACCTACCTCTGATATCCGTCCTATAAATATCACCCCTTAATTTAAAGCTGTGTCCCCTCGTGCTAGCTTTCTCCATCCTAGGAAAAAGGCTATCACTGTCCACCCTATCTAAACCTCTAATCATTTTATATGTTTCGATCAGGTCCCCTCTTAGCCTCCTCCTTTCTAACAAAAACAACCTCAAATCCTTCAACCTCTCTTCATAGGACCTGCCCTCCATACCAGGCAACATCCTGGTAAACCTCCTCTGTACCCTCTCCAATGCCTCCCATCTTTCTTATAATGTGGGGACCAGAACTGCACACAATACTCCAAGTGCGGCCGCACTAGAGTTTTGTACAGTTGCAACATGACGTTGCGGCTCCGAAATTCAATCCGCCTACCAATAAAAGCTAAGACTCCATATGCCTTCTTAACAACCTTCTCGATTTGACTGCCTACTTTCAGGGATCTATGCACATATACACCAAGATCCCTCTGTTCATCAACACTATTAAGAATCCTACCATTAGCCCTATACTCTACACTTATTATTTCTGCCATAGTGCATTACCTCACACTTTTCCACATTAAACTCCATTTGTCACCTCTCGGCCCAGCTCTGCAACTTGTCCAAGTCTCTCCGCAAACTATAACACCCCTCTTCACTATCTACCACTCCACCGACTTTAGTGTCATCTGCAAATTATAATCCATCCTTCAATACCCTCATCCAGATCATTTATAAAAATTACAAACAGCAGGGGCCCAAACAGACCCGAGGTACACCACTTGTAACCGAACTCCACGATGAATATCTCCCATCAACCACCACCCTCTGTCTTCTATCTGCTAGCCAATTCCTAACCAATTAGGTAAATCACCCTCTATCCCATACATCTGCATTTTCTGCAGAAGTCTTCCATGGGCCACCTTATCAAACGCCTTACTAAAGTCCATATATACCACATCAACCGCCTTACCCCCATCCACCTCTTTGGTCACTTTTTCAAAAAACTCAATGAGGTTAGTAAGGCACGACCTACCCTTCACAAAACCATGCTGACTATCCCCAATCAATTCATTTCTCTCTAAATAACTATAAATCCTATCCCTAATAATTCTCTCCAATACTTTGCCCACAACAGAAGTAAGACTCACTGACCTATAATTCCCTGGAAGGTCTCTCTTCCCCTTCTTGAACAATGGGACCACATTCACTATCCTCCAGTCCTCCGGAACCACACCCGTAACCAACGATGACCTGAAGATCAGAGCCAGAGGCTCTGCAATCGCCTCTCTTGCCTCCCAGAGAATCCTAGGGTAAATCCCGTCCGGCCCAGGGGACTTATCCAACTTCAAACCCTTCAACTGATATCCATCCTATAACTATCACCCCTTAATTTAAAGCTGTGTCCCCTCGTGCTAGCTTTCTCCATCCTAGGAAAAAGGCTATCACTGTCCATCCAGATCATGTCCGATTCCCAGAATCAAAATGCCAGTGAATAGGTGCTGCCTTTTAAAAGTCAGAAGTGCAATGTTGGGAAATGGTTCCCAAAGTGATGACAAAATCCAGCTCAGTGTCTTCAGTTGATGTCAGAGACTCACTATTGTTGTATAGCACCAAATATCAAGGATCTACTGGAAGGACGTGGAGACTGTGGAGAAAGTGCAGAGGAGGTTTACCAGGATGCTGCCTGGTATGGAAGGTCTGAGTTACAAGGAGAGATTAGGCAAATTGGGACTGTTTTCCTCACAAAGACATAGACTTAGAGGAGATCTAATAGAGGTGTACAAGATTATGAAGGGGATAGATAGAGTAAACAGGGTTAAGCTTTTTCCCAGGATAGACTCGAATAGCACGAAGGGTCATGGGCTTAGGGTGACAGGGGTAAGGTATAATTTGGATGCTGGAGGGAGTTTTTTCACACAGAGGGTGGTGGGGGTATGGAATGCCCTGCCAAGTAAAGTGGTGGAGGCAGGTACTCTGGAGTTATTTAAGAAATACTTAGATGGGCACATGAACAGAATGGGAATGGAGGGGTATAGAAAACTGATTTAAAATAGGGATCATGAGCCTTGGGAGTCCCTGGGAAGTGTGTAAATAGATGATGATATTGATGTACTTGTTTTTATCCTACAGGTGCTTTGGTCCACCTTGTTGTCTAACGAGGGGCATACACGCGATGGGTCGTGAGAGGGCTGCTCTTGGATCTTTTTTGAGAGTATCCTACTGCTCCACGTCGTTAGTGTACGCTTGACCTGGACCATTTGATGGGAAACACGACAGCTCAGTGACTATCGCTGTGCTGTGCAGATACATGGATTTGGGCCTGTGTCTGTGGGAGTTTGCACATTCTCCTCATGCTTGCGTGGGTTCTCCCCGTGGTTGCGCGGGCGCTCCGGTTTTCTCCCACATTTCAAAGATGTGCTGTTACGCTAATTGGCAAAAGAAATTCTCCCTAAATTGTCTCAAATTTGGTTTTTAATCCATTGATCTATAAACATGGACAGGGATCGCGGGTAGAGGTGGGAACATTGGGGTGGCAGCGCAGGCTTGTTGGGCCGAGGGGCCTGTTTCCCGTGCTGTTTTGTTCTTTGTTCTTCTTTGTTTAATCACTTTTTCACCCAAATACTAAGGAATTAGAGCTCTCCCAAAAAGTGACCAAATGTAGAAAAATTACGGTGCAGTTCACACCTGAGAGACTGGCACAGTTCAACCATTTTTCTCACTATTGAGACACTTGGAGATTTTTTTGGGAAAATTCTGCGCAATGGGTGGGAATTTAAAGCCTCGCTCATCCCGAAACCATAAAATCCTACCTGATGTCAACAGACCTTTTCATGTTCTGCCCCTTGCCTACTCCAATTCCTGTGGTGGGCGGGGTGGTAAAATTTGGCCATTGTGCCTGAAGCAAACTTACTACACGTATTTATTGATTATGCTCCTCTGGGACAGTTTAAAAAGTTGTAAATATCCCTCTGTCTGGGTAGATTTCCTCTGGGTGCTCTGGTTTCCTCCAGTCCAAAGATTAGGTTAGGAAGATTGATCATGCTAAATTGCCCCTTAGTGTCAAAAGATTACCTTTGGTAAATGCATGAGGTCATGAGAAAGGGCAAAGGGGAGGATCTCGGTGAGATGCTGTTTCGGAAGGCCTGTGCAGACTTGAAGGGCTGAATGGCCTCCTTCTGCATTATAGAGATTGTATAATTCTATATTCCCCTAATCTACACACTTTGGGACACTAAAAGCCAATTTAGCATGGCCAGTCCATCTAATTTGCACATTTTTGGACTCCAGGAGAAAATTGGAGTACCTTGAGGAAACCCATGCAGACACAAAGAAAATGTGCAAAATTCACACAGACAGTGACCCGAGGCTGTAATCAAACCTAAGTCACTGCTAACCACTGTGCCACCATGCCTCCCATATCTTGATTACTTCATGCAAGATATCCACTGAGAGCTCATTTTCAAAACACATAATTTACCTGTGAAATCGTGCTACTGAATTGACTGCTCTTTAGTCTCATATTTTAGAATACAGCCAACATTAGTTCAATATTAGTTTATGATTAATATGCCCATTTAGGCCCTCACAGATTCTCAACTGAGACTTTGAATTAGTTCCTAAACAGTTAATGCATCATGGTTTGAACTTCTTCAAGCGTCTGTACAAATGTTTTATTGAAAAAAACTGTTCTGCTTTTAGTCATAGTTTTGTTTTCCATTTAGTAAGTCCTTATTGTGTTTATTTGAATTTTGATGAGACTTTTTAGGACTCACCTGAGATTTGTATTTCAGCTGACACAAGTCAGAATTGGATCAATGTATTAGATGCTAGCAGAAACCTCTCTTTTTGAATCCTCCCAATCAAAGGTATAGCCTTCTTCACCCCTGCCTTGAATCTAACCAAACTTAAATTGAAGAATGAAGGCCTGATCGAGCAAGTAGACCAACCTTATGAAAGATATCGAGGGAATGGCATCAACTGAGCACCATTGTCACAAGTTATCAAATCGCATTTACCCATGCTTTGCACGCTTTGTGAAATAGTAGAAGTATTGTGATGTGATTGGAGATTTAGTCAGCGAATCTCCAACCTCGCCATACCTAATGCAGTTTATTCCAATCCAGAATACTGTGCAGATCTAAATATCGGTTTCATGTCTCGCACCAAGCAGTTTGGAATCCTCCCAGCATCTTTGTAATGATGTGAACTGGATCATGCAAAAAAGGTTTGAATCCAATTAGCATATTTAAAGTAGCATTCATGCCCAGAAAGGGCATGAAGTTTATGAGCAAGTATTTGACTAGATCATGCAGCATCAGATCGCATTGAGGGTCATGACAGGGGAAAGCTGGGGGTCATGGTTGTGGGGCATGTCAAGGATCACAGTTGGGGAAAATGTCGACAGTCATGATGGGAGGGCATGTCAGAGTTCAGCCAGAGGACCCATCAGAATGCCCTGCTGCTCTGGTGATGGTGAACATGCTGCCAACAAGAGGGAGGGAGGTGGGGTGTGGGGGGGGGGAGGTAGTTGGTAGTGGTGGTCTGATGTCCGTGGGGGATGTGAGGGGGTCTCTCAGTGTGCTCTGCTGAGATATTGGAGCTCCATTACAACATGCTACTGAGTGCTTTGAAGTCGCTTTTCCCGACATGCCTGTGCCAAGCATCCAACTCCCCAACAAAGTATTGAAATATTGTGGAAAATTCCTGTGACATTTAGGCTGCAATCTTACCGGGAGCTGGTAAGGCTGCAAGCAGTTCATGACTTGGGTTTGCAGCCACTTTCGCACTGCACACAATGCTACTGGCATTGTTTGACCAGTGGAATCGACTTTGTGCCCAGAAAAGACATGAAGCCAATTTAAATATGAATATCATAATTTGCATGACATTAACATGTCCTGTCCCTTATGGGTTGGTGATTGACAATGGGCCTGCAAGGGGGACAATTGGCAAGGGTGGTTTTGATGGGGACTCATCAGGCGGGTGTCCAAAGGAAAGTCAGGCAGTTTGTCTTAAGCCTATCAACTAGTGGTTCTGATGTCCATCATTATGAAGCGATTCATAAGATTATTCATGGCACGAATCAGTTCTGGCCTCCCAGACTACCTGGATCCATTACAGTTTGCCTAAGGCTTTCCTAGGATGGAGAAAGCTAGCACGAGGGGACATAGCTTTAAATTAAGGGGTGGTGGTTATAGGACGGATGTCAGAGGTAGGTTCTTTACCCAGAGGGTGGTAAGGGTATGGAATGCCCTGCCTGCTGCAGTTGTAGATGCGCCAAGTTTGGTGGCGTTTAAGAGGTTAGTAGATAAGTTTATGGACGAAAAGGGAATGGTTTAGGTTAGAGGGTCATTGCTTTTTCCTAATTGGTTGGCGCAACATCGAAGGCTGAAGGGCCTGTTCTGCGCTGTAATGTTCTATGTTCTAACATTAAATGCACAAAAAATGATATTTCCCTAGTCCTACACTCAACACTGGAACATCTAGATAACAGACACCTATGTCAGAGAGGAGGGTTGATTGCATGGGGACAGTGAACAGCAGTAGGGGATGATGTCCAGAAAGAAGGGACTGGCACAGAGAGGAAGATCAGCAGCATGTCTTGGTGTGTTCAGGAGTAATTCCCTCCCCTCACTGACATTGAAGGAGTGTCTGTACAGTAGTGCCCCAAGAATTCAGGCTCCAACACCCCCTGTCCCCCAGTGAGTATCCTAGCACTCTAGAAACTCGTCCAAAGAATTGGCACAATTCTGTCCTATTTTCACGCTCATTCAGCACTTGAGAATTTTTTTCATACAATTCCTCCCTTTGAATTTTTTTTGTAAGATTCCATCCTAAGAAATTTTGGGGGAAAATTCCACCCTTAGTTTTTTTTTGGGAAAATTCCAACCTTAATCTACTTATGCATTCTAAACCACACTAAGTTACTGAAGCAAAGTAATAAAGTGCATACATATGAAGAGCCTTACTTGTGATCTTGAAAAAGGACAATCAAAGTGAGTAATTGAATATGTGAAAAGTTGAAATGTAAGATCTCCTTCAGCATTATTCAGGCAGGTTAATATGCTTCTCCAGTGTCAAGCATGTGTAGAAGGGCAGCTTGAAAGATCAACTGAAATTATGCATAACAACACTATGCTGCCATTGATTGGAACTTCTTCCAAAAGTTCAGTCTAGAAACAGCCTGAAAGAAGGCAGAGGGAATATATTGATTTTATACCACAATTATCACCTTTCAACCTTGTATTCAAGGCAATGCTGTCTCCTTCTACAGTTGATGATGGGTCTGCCACTTCACTAAAAATATTATTAAAAGTAAACAGTCTGTTTTTGATGTATATGGAACTGCTCCAGATATTGGGCAATCACATGGAGACAGCTGACGTTAAGGAAGCAAAATGGTGAAGATGCAATTGCAACTTTCTAACAAGTATATATGTGTAAGATCTTACTAAAGGGACTATTTTATCATCTTGTTTCTGACACTGGAGCAAATATTTCTTATCTGCAGTTGCTTTTGTTGCTCAGTCTGCTCCATAAATACAGATTATTGTATGTCAAAAAAATGAAAAGGAGGGACATTGATTAAATGCTCTTATGAGGCTGGAAGGCACAAAGCCAATTGGAGTTAAACTAGAAGTCAAGATTGATGTAACTTTACGTACTATTAGATGGAAAAGTCACCTAACTATTTGAAGAACTATTTTTGCATCTATTTACAAGAAGCATTGGTTCTGCCTTTCTCCATTAGTATGATAATTTCACCAATTTAGTCAGTGATGTATGAGTTCTAGGAATTTCTTTATTTCAATAATGCCTTTTTCTCTAAGCCTGCTGTTAAGCTCTCAAATTTATAGGTCTTTTGTGCTACAATTTTTAACGGTATAAAATATCTGGATTTGGATCAGTGATTTGGATGAAGTCCAACAATTTTACAGGAGTTAGCCAAGATTTCAAGGACCACAGTTCATTTGATTAGAATCTCAACTTATTATTATGCATTTTACTAATTATGTTTCCTTTGATTTGACAGCACTTATCCAGTAGACACAGCATACAGCAAAGTACAGCACAGGTAAGTTACAGGAAGCCCAAAAAGACCATCACTGATGTTTATTAAATGTGATTATCCTTTAAGATAAATTGCTGCAGAAAATTTAATATCATTGACGAAAATGTAAAATGTAAGCATTGCTATATTTGAGAATAAATATTGAAAGTATCTCAAGAATAGCATTTTCATTGTTAATCTCCTGTCTTTCATTTACAAATTCAGTATCAAAAATAATTATCTTACAAAGTCTGGATGATTGTACATTAGAACATGGGGTGCGACCTTACCTGCTCACCATACCAGTTGCCCCACCAGCAGCCCTGGCTTCCCCAGAAGGCTGAACACCCCAACCCCTGTACTCCCACTCTGATGGTCAGCCATGATTGCTGGACTTTCTATCGTTGTCACTTAGCCTGAATGCAGACTGGCAGCATGACCCACCACCCACCCACCCACCCCCACACCAAAATCAGACCCTGCCCCAATTAGGCCCCACCCCTTGTGCACTGCCAAATGGCTGGTGGCAAGTGCCTCCAGGCATTAGCACTTTGCCCCTTGGGCAAAGCAGCACAGTGGCTTGGGAGACTCACCCCTTATGTTTCCGACAAAAGATTTTTCATTTTGCTCAAAATCAGATTGGTGTCACTATTGATCAGTAGTTAGCTATGATAAACAAGCATTTTTATGAATACCAATAGTATTTAAATCCTTACTGCTGTTTTTATCTAACTGATTTTTTCTTTTTTATGTGTTATGTCCTTTGCTGGAGAATAGATTCCTAAAGATATTCCAACACCTTTGTTAAAAACCAGACATGATATTTATCTGTGGGGTTATCATATAAGAACTAGACCATGTTCTAATTTAATGTCCCTATAGACATTTCCAAGCACAATCTGAGTCAGGAGTAGGAAATTTAGCTGATCTACTGCTCTTTTTCACCCTGATCAAATGCTCTCCTGAGGTTGGAAGGCACAGCACAACTGGAGTTAAACTCGAAGTCAGGATTGATGTAACTTTACATATTATAGGTGGAAAAGTCACCTGACTATTTGAAGAACATATTTTTACATCTGTTTACAAAAAGGGATTGGTTATGTCTTTCTTTATTAGTATGAAAACTACACCAATTCAATCAGTGATGTATGAGTACTAGGAATTTCTTTATCTCAATAATGCCTCTTTCTCTAAGCCTGTTGCTGAGGCCATTTTGCAAAATTTCTAACTGCAACATCTGTTGAAATTGATCACAATACAGAGCAGGAATTGACCTCAAGACTTTCTTGTCTAAGTATCTCGGTTATAGAAATGCCTTACAAACTAAGTCACTCGTGGTGCTCATTGCATGAAGTTTGATTCCATTTGTAAAATTTTGCCATGATGATCACATGTATGCATGGAATATGATTTTGAACACTGATATTTACAAAAAGAAACAAAAACAGAAAATGCTCAGCATGTCTGACAGAGCAGAGACTGACCAGGGCCTTGAACTCTGGACACTCAGGTGGAAAATCTGATACTCCACTCAAAGAAGCCAAGAGAGGATTTTCATGCCATAATTAAACAATAGGTATAGATAGTTTACTCCTCCTTTGCACATGATAAATGACGAGTGGGCTATTGAGGTAGGCTGAGTCTCCAAGTAAGGGGCCATCAACAATGAAAAACATTTTGAGACAGTTGATGCAGAACATCAATCTGTTGTGGACTTACCCCTCTACCTTGAATTCCTCCTTCTGTTTTCTGTTATGCAGTTCCTCTGGCTTGTCACAACACAGCCCCATTCCTCCCCAACCATGGCCACTGTCCCTTGTTGTTCAGTTTTGATCCCACTAAGCACTGATCTCAGTTCCTTTATGAACACATCCTGCTATCCTGCCTTTGCCATTATTAACACTATTCAGGGCCTAATGGCGCACTTAACAGCCTCTTTGTCTGATGTCCATGACATCTTTGTCAACCTTTGCTTAGTCCTGACATATCACTGACTTCACATTCCACCCCACCTCTCCTTCAAGTATATAATTCATCATATTTCTATCCCTTCTCAGTTCTGTAGCAGTGTAATATTAGTTGCTGAGATAAATCTCTATTTAACTCAGCCTGTCAAATTAAGATCAATTGTGAGAAAATGATCTAAATAGGTAATCTTTGTAGCTGTTGGTAAATTTCTGATTTTTGTTTATATATTTTGTATTTTTAACAAAGTATGATGCTTTTAAGTCTAACATCTAAAAAATAAAATGGAAAAGAACGAAACAAAAATACCTCCCACTGCCACACTCCTCACGCCCATCTATATCAACCTATAGTATCTCATGCTCCCCCCCCCAACTTACCTCTCTCCCTGATCTTTCATGCTCCCAATGCTAACTCATGTCCCTCTGCCTATCCTATGGCACTTCATACCCCTGTGTCCCCATATCTCCATAGCCCTTTATGGTGCTATGCCAACTTAGTGCTGGTTCATGCCTGCTTATGACCCCCAACATCCTTTGCCTATAATCCCTCCATGCCAACTCACCTGGTATCCTTTGACAATCCTTTGACAACTTTGATTGTTCCATGATAGCTTAGAAGTTATATGACAACTTGACAGTTCTTTGACAGTTCCTTGATAGCTTGATAGTAACAAAGAGTTTGTGCATTTTTTTTGCACACGATCACATTTTTATATTTAACAATCCCAAAGGGTACATTTCCTCTCACAATGGGTACCACATCTCCCCAAAGATGTCCTGGGACCAAGTCTAAAAGAATACCTTACTCTGCAAAGAGGTACAGTGGCTTAATAAACTAATCTGCCAAGTTCAGACCTCTTATCTCAGTTAATTGACACATCCCAGGTTTCAAACTCCAGGCCTATCAAAACTCCACAGATGGTTGGTGATTTAAATGGCCAGATTCCTTTGTAAACCTTGTGAACACTTGCCTAGTCACTCTTCCAAAATACAAAGTATTGTGTTCAGCGGTGGGACTTTGAATTTCCAGCCATATTCTAGATTTTTGCCATAATAGAGAGCCTCTTTATATAGCGAAAAGCTGGCTTTGGTTCCACTGAAGGAAGTTGCATTCAATTATTTGCACAAAATCTAGTTGTTTTGAATTCAAAATTGATGTTCTTTCTAGGATGTGAGAAATACAGGTATATGCTCAACATGGTGAATGAAATTTAATTTAGGTGGTGGGGGGTTGGGTATGTAATGTGCTGCTGGGACTCCCATCTCCTCCTATCTCCCTCTGTTAAGCCTTAGACAGGAGAGCCCATGGATGGCTTTCTTGCCCTGCCACAGCTGATGCCCATAAGTGAGTGAGGCCCATAAGTGGGAAATTAATGCCATTTAGTGGAATGGGGAAAATGAGATTAGAAGAATTAGCTCAATGGCAGCACGGACAATAGACCAAAGAGCATCTTTTTGTGCTGCAAACCTCTATGACTGTAAGGGCTTCACTCCGTCACAGCTGGTGTTAGCTCAGTGGTAGCTGGGTGGGCTCATGATTTAGGATGCATGGACTCGAACAAGTCTGGACTGTGGCAACTTGGGAAATTTCACAGTAGCTTCATTGCAGCGTTAATGTAAGCCTTACTTGTGACTCATAAATAAACTTTAAAAAAAGAAGACTTATGTGAGGTTGCTTGCAGAATCTCAGGGAAGGTCTCTCACTCAAAGGCACTCAATGCCTGATCTAGGACCCGTCATTGGGAATGAGGAACCGCTGAGAGCAATCCCACGCTTTTGTTGACTCCCTTCCCCCGCACTTTGGCTGACTCCCACCCTGTGAACCCCTTCCTGCCATCAATGACCTCCATCTTGGTATCTAGTAACAATATTGGTCTCAGATGGGTGTTTTACCAGCAACATCCACTGACTCCCCGGTGCCATTCAGTAGAGCTGTCACTTCCTGGCTGGGGCTTCTGTCTCCTGTCCTTGATTCCAGGAATGCCCCACACTGACCAGTTAAGTGCTGAGTTGCACTTTATACAGTGAGCCTTCTCTTAAAGAGGCAATGCGTGGCTCTCACTGCTCTTCAGCCAGTGGATGACATAACTGTTGCCTCCATTAAATAGCCAGTAGTTTTGTTATATTAATTAATAAATAAATGCATGAATGTTGCAGAATGTCAATCAGTCTCACTCCACTGCTCTTCTAGAGCTTTGCAAAATTTTCCTTTTCACATATACACCCAAATGCTCTGCAACAGTTGAGGACAATTACTATTGTTCTATTGTATTTTTGAAAAATGTAACCTTTTTCCTTTTTGAAACAGACAGATACCATGAAACACCGACATGGTGACACATGTCGAATTCCTGTTCCCCATCACCTTTTCCTGAACATGAAGAGCTTTACCTACCACACCATTGGAGAGGATACAGACATCTTCTTTTCTCTTTACGACATGCGAGAGGGCAAGCAGATCAGGTAGGAGCTTGAGAGATGATGAACTCCGCTAGCAATTGTGGGCTATTCAGGAAAACATTTTACATGTTTGAACTTCACATTTCTAGGCTACCAAAATCTGACTCGAGTGAGGCAACTGTTGATCTGAATGGCCACTTCCCACCCTTGCAAAAATGATGCATGCCTTATTTGAGAAGCAGGATTCCATGACTTTTTGAACAGTTCAATTATTTTCATCATAGCAGAAAGGCTGTGTACTGTGGTAAATATCTAGGCCACGGTTTCCGCTATGCATTTGTATTTTCATGGGTTGTCATTCACAGCCTACCTCCCTGTTACAAATCAACACATCTATAATAATGTTTGTTACAGCCTACTCATTTCATAGCAAGAATTAAGCAATTGAGAGCTGGGTGTTGTGACCCCTTTGTTGCCAAACCAAACTGTTTTCACCATAAAAAATAGAAGGATGTCAGGAAAGTTAATCTGCCTCACTATTATTTCCCCAACTTGTGCTATTGAGAGCAGCAGATCAAGCATGATTCTGGGAGCGGGCAAAGTTCGGAGAATGGCATTCTCTATTCGCCTCGGACGGGATTGTACGAATCTCAGGTGGATATGCTGGTAAAATGCTGCCCTCTGAATCAGTACAAAGCATGAGGTGAGTGGTTCAGAAGCTGTTTTTAGCCTGGATGGGAAGACATCTGATGACAAAGCTCATAAAGAGTACAGGAATTCCTACATGGAGATAAAACTCAATTTTCGTGATAACCCCACCAACACTCAGTGTTGCATTCTCCCAGCCCATATGTATGATTCAATGTTAAAGTTATAGGCAGCGCAAGTCTGGTTGTGTATTTCTTCAGTGTATAAATTAACTTTAGCAGTATATAAATTAACTAGCTAGGAATCTTTAAAAATTGTTTATTATTTATAACACAGTCATAATTTGCAATGGGTTTGGAAAAAAAACACTTTTTGACAGAAAACAAGAAGAATTCTTACAGAAGATAGTTACAGTTACAAAAGGACATGAAGATTTTGTCAGGGGAGAATCTGAATTCCCATTTGAATTTATTGGTGACTATCTTGCATTGGTAAATTCTAATTATGCCTTCCCATTAGAGGAAACATTCTCTCTGTATCCATTCTATCAAAACTTTACTTATTTTAAAGACTCCTGTGAGGTCACCCCTCAGCTTTGTATTTTCAAGAAAGCGGGGGAGTAACATTAGAAATCTTTTTTTTGTCTTGATATGTTTAGCCATGCCTTCTAGTATCATTCTTGTAAATTTTCTCTGCACTCTCTCCAATGCCTCTATCTCCTTTTTATAATACAACGACCAGAATTGCACACAGTACTCCAATCTGACCAAGGTTTGATATATAGGTTTAGCATCACTTATGTACTATTCGCCTATTTTAATTTGCCTCTCACCACTTCTTTTGGGCAAGTGAAAAATTCTGATGATTGAGCTATAAACATAAAAGAGATATAAAAAAGATTTGCATCAAAATGAGATTGAAATTCCATGCACTCTGATGAACTGTGGAAATATATATGCAGTTGGTGTGAGCTTTATTGTATTGATTTATGTCCTGTTGATCAGTGAACTTGATTGGGTTCACACTTCGCTGTTTGCATGCTGTGCAGCTTCTGCTGCTTATAATCCTGGCACAATAACTCATAACCTCAATCCTCACTGTGTTTTATGTACACAACTAATTTAGATAGCAAGAAAAGCTGCCTTCTACAAGACAGAAAGATAACAGTAATAGGTAAGTCATTTAAGTTCTGGAAAACTTATTTTTCAGGCATGGTGCAATCACAGTGTAGTGAAGGATGATAAATCATGTATAATGGGTCCGGTCTATCCTTGAAATGCAGGACTGCAGGGTTACTTAATGGCTATTTCAACTCCAGGTAACTGAGCAACATGGAAAAAAGATACAAAAGGAACAGCTTTAGTCATTAATTCCCATATATAAAGATGGTTCCTTGCTCATAACAGTCAATGAGTAGCATGTAAAAAAGCAAAATGTTTCTAGGTCCATTTTATCAGCCATCCTTGGGAAATAAAAAGGTTTGAAGATTTTGCAAAAGTAAAGGGATATTCCCACTAGCAATCTGCCACATCAACCTACAAATTATGTTTGATTTTCTACCATAAATGTTTGGTTTCCGTTTAAAATATGCAGGTTAGATGAAATGAAAGATTCTTATCTCCTTTCACAGAAATAGAGGACAGGATTTTCCAGCTCAACCATCGGCTAGAGTGTCTTATTTCTGAAATTAGGCTTTAAATAATTCAGGATAATCCTGAAATTTGAATCTTGACTGACACTGCTGTTCAATCTCCAGCAGCATGACAAAGACAGGCTTTTCCAGGAAACCTGCAGTAGAGATGATGCATTATTGGCCAGCAGCATCTTATGACCTTACGGATCTTATGTTGTCAGTGGGGATTCCTGGTGAATGCACTCCCCACTACTGGAAAACCAACAGCAGGGGTGTGCCATCAGCGGGAACGGATGGAATATTCCAGCCATAGTCAGAGCTAAAGGTCTCCATGGTGCTGATGGTGGTCAATGATCTGCCGCTTCCTACATTGACATGTTCAAGTCCCCAAAAATGGGTACACTTGAATGTTCCCATTTCTTTATCAGAATGTTTCTAATTGCTCATTATTCACATCTTCAACCACATGACAAAATATAGTGGAGGATGGGCAAATTATGCAGCACTGATGCATTGAAGTTCAGATCTGTGCAACAGATTGTTCTAATGGATTGTTTTTAAATAACATGACTGCTTATGGAGAGCTTTACATTATTTATAGGCCTAGAAACTTGTTTCTTTAGAAAATATTGTAAATATAAACAAGCACTGTAGTACATTAAAACATTATTTTCCACATTGGTGCTTATTACAAAATTTGAGGCTTCAACTACAATCATGTACATTGCAAAATTAGCTGTTGCATTTAATATGGTAAAACATCCCACAGCACTTTATGAGAATGTTATCAAACAATAATGATACCAAGTCATGTTGAAAATATTAGGTAATGTGACCAAAAGCTTGGTCAAAGAAGTACGTTTTAGAAAAACATCCATTGATTCAACACACAATAGCAATGATTCAACACCCAATACCCATTTATCAACAATCTACACACATTGATTCAATATACAGCATATGTTGATTCAACACCTATTGATTCAGCACCTAGCATTTGTTGATTTAACAAGATCACTTTGCAGTCCCTCAGCCGTGGCCCACTGTGACTGGGCCACGCTTTCAAGGCCCAGAGTCATGGTCCGCTATGTCTCTAGGATGTTCCCGAGCCCCTTAGCCTTGGCCCGCTGTGACTTGGCTATGTTCCACAGAGACTTTGCTATACTTTGGACTTGCCAACCTATGGTAATCATTTCTTGCTCCGTGCTTTCCACGTGCTTTCCAAAGATGGAAGCCATCTTTGCAGTATTGACCTGGCAACTACACTGTACCAATGCCATCTTCTGCACTTGAAGAGTGTGGGACTTCTTCCAACAGCTTCACAGTTACTGTAGTGTTGCTGACAGAAACTGTCAACTGACTGGTACTGGGGTAATGGTCTCAGAGAATTCCTCAGGCTCTTCCTCTGAAGTTTGCTGCAAACTGTCATTCAGTGTCTTGGCAGGAGAAGCAGGGAGGGGGCATCGGAGTAATTTCCTCCAACAAAGGACACAAGGTTGAGCAGAAGAGAAGGACAGATATTTGGGCAGCATGCCACTTACTTGACATATGTCGTACACATGAAGGATTGGCCAATGCTCACTTCTGTGACACAGACCAACCTGCCTGTTATGTCCTCTTCCCCCTCTAGATCCAGGACTCTTTCCTCAAAGAGACTATTTGCAGGTTGGATTCCACCCACTGTCTTCTGTCGCTCCTGGTGGTTATGGCCCATCTTCTGCTGTGGCGATAGAAGGAGAATTGAAACCCTGATGGCTGGAAGGATTTGGAGTATCAGATGGTCGGTTGTGAGGATAGTTGGGTGAGGTCTGTCAGGCAGTGCTTTGACAGGCAGGGGTTGTGATGGAGCATCCAGAGGTTTTGGAGGCAGGTGCTTACAGGGTCAGGTGCTGGAAGGCCGTGGGGTGTCTAGGCATATATGGACATTGCAGCTGCAACATATGGGACCGATGCCAAGACAGGATGGACACTTGCTGCCTGAATGAGGTCATTAACTTCCTTGCAGCACTGGTGGCTGGTCCTCTGCGCCATTGCACTGGCGCTAATTACCATCATCTCCCAGACCACTTTGCTGTTCTGATACCTTGCTCATCGCCTGTCTGGAGGGAAGGATGTGTCTCTTTTCCCTTCCATTGCACTTAGTAGATGATCCCAGCCTTCCCTTGGTAAACTTTAGATTAATTCTTTGAGATGCCATTTTTCTGGTATCACTGCCTATGTGTCCATTGTTAGAGCTTACATGGAACTCTCCCTTGTTAAGGAAATTCAGCTGCAGGCAGTTTGGTCAATTCATGCACCCGGAGGTTCCATTCCACCACAAATCACTGGAGGATACTTTGTTGCAATAAGTGGGGGAGAGGGTGCAGGTGGAAAGGGGAGAACTCTGCAGGGGTACTGATTGGGGAGAGGGGAGTTGGGGGGAATTCTGCAGGGGTGGTAATGGGGAGATTTGAAGGGATGGTGATGGAGGTGAACTCTGCAGAGGTAGTGATCGGGGAGAGGGGGAATGTTGCAAGGATGGTGATTGGGGAGGGTGGAGCTCTGCTGGTATGCTAATGGGAGAGCTCTGTAGGGGAAGTGAATAGGGAGTGGGGGCATGGTGCTCAAGGGTATCTCTGCAGGGGTGGTGGTTGAGCAGGAGTGGGAAGGGGAGAACTCAGCAGACAGAGGCAATTAGCAGCTTGATGGTGATAGGTCCTGATGTCTGTGGAGGGCGGCTTGAATGTCCATTGGAGGAGTTGGTGGTGGAGGTGGGGTTGATGTGCGTGGCAGGGATGGCAGGAAATTTCCCATTATACTGAGAGATTAGGGAACATGGTCAATAACGCCCCTTGAAGTCAACAGCCAGCTTCTCCAGGCTCTGCCCCTCCCTCCCCACCATCCCCCCTGCTCAACTCCTCCAGGTGACTCGCCTGATGAAGGAGCAGCGCTCCAAACGCTTGTAATTCCAAATAAACCTGTTGGGCTTTAACCTAGTATTGTGAGACTTCTTACTGTGCCCACTCAATCCATCACCGGCATCTTCACATCATCTTTATTTGTACTAAGTGCCATAAGGTTGCATTTTTAAACGCGCCCAAAAGACAAATCTGAAACTCTCCAGTTTTCTTGGTCATTTGGCACTTATGTATTTTTTCATAAGATCATATCCTAAGTGTTAAAAAAGTCTGAAAGCAGAAGGAATCATGCTGGTCTTTGTGGCACGCTCCGCAATTCAATCTAATGTTAGACGCTTAGTACAATGAAAAATCCTCAGTGCAGACCATCTGATGGGCAACACGACAGCTCAGTGACTATTGCTGTGCTGTGCAGATATATGGATTTGGGCCTGTGCCTGTGGGAGTTTGCACATTCTCCCCGTGCTTGCATGGGTTTTCTCCGGGAGCTCCGATTTCCTCCCACATCCCAAAGATGTGCTCTTAGGCTAATTGGCAAAACAAATTCTCCCTAAATTGTCTCAAATTTGGTTTTTAATCCATAGATCTATAAACATGGACAGGGATCGCGGGTAGATGTGGGAACATCGGGGTGGCGGTGCGGGCTCGTTGGGCCGAAGGGCCTGTTTCCCGTGCTGTTTTGTTCTTTGTTCTCTTTGTTCTTGTTCTTATTGGTGTGGAGGTTTCAAGCGTGTGATTCACCCAAACTGTTCCCAGTTGAACACCATTAAGTGGGGGCACACACACACACACATACCCGGCGGTCAATGCCCATGTATTGGCACGGAGGATAAATAGCCATTGCCAAGGAAATAGAATGACTTCATTTGGGCAGCAAGGATGATATTTCATTCTGTCCTGACATCAGTCCAGTCTGCATGAAGAGCCTCTCCCTGATGCCTTACAGCTTCCCAGCACCTCTTGCCTTTGCACCTTCCTCCAACTACTTTAGCCCCTGTCTGCCTAGGCACAGTCCCCATGTACCCTGGCCTTTTCAGCCATCAGTGTTTAAATTCCTCATGCAGTCTCTGCAGGAGAAGAAAGCCCATAACACAATATAAAGGGCCAGGAGCAGATATGGGATCTCCAAGCTTCGTACCCTCACTGCCTTTGAGGGGCAGACCGTAGAACTGTTGGGGGAGTTGAGGGACAGAATCATAACCGGCAGCCAGTTTGGGGTGTGCCGCAGAAATGAGGAGCCACAAATCCTTCTTTATTATGACTTATCCCAAGTAAGCTGCAATTTGTCCATAAACCTGCCACTCCTTTGCACCTAGCCTTGTGTCTTGGTTGGAGGAGACAAATCAGATGAGGCAGAGCCCTTGGAAGTCAGCATGTCCCCTGCTGCTACTGCAAAGGTTTGGGCAATACTCCAGAGAGACACTCCCTTGACACCTCCAAGGAAAGCACCCACAAGACAGCAGATCCACCAGTGCAGATATGGTCACCATGGTGGGACAAATTACTGGTAAAGTAACTGGGGCACTTTCTGATAAACATCACACAGCTGTTGGTGCACATCAGGTGGAGGCAGGCATGTCCAAGGCATTGGGCACACAGAGTTCTCCAAGAACCAAAAAATCAGCTGGTCCCCAGCTAGCTGTCAGTCCGCTCGGATCTGTTATCTTAAAGCTGTTGGAAATGCAGAAGTAGAGCTGAGAATTGCAGGAGGGACTATCAGCAACACCGCAAAGCTGTTTGAAGGAGTCCCACAGCCTTCAGTTGGAAAAGATGGTGCCAGCATTGCAGCTTATCCAGCCCAATACTCCAAGGGTGGCAACTGCAGTGGAAAAACTGGGGAAGAAATAGTCACCATGAGTGACATGGTCCAAGGTATGACTAAGTCTCAGAGGACCAGGGCCACGTGAGCATGCTGTAGATGCAGTGGGCCTTGGCTACTTACGTCGAGAGCTTGGCCCAATCTCAGAAGGCTACTGATGAGGAGCTCCAGAGCTTCACCCAGTCTCAGAGCTCTATCTATCAGGGGATCCAGAGCCTGGCCTGGTCCCAGATCTCCATCACCGAGGGCTTCCAGAGTTTGGTACAGACTAAGAGAGTCCCTCGCTGGGACTTGCACATAATGAGTTTAGGCCTCCAGGACTGACAGAGCTAGGTGATGCCAAGGTCTCTGGAAGTCACTCCAGCTGGCCTGGTATCTTATGGAATGTCTCGGAACTAATGAGCACCTCACAGGAGGAGAAAGCACTGGACCCCATGCTGGAGACTTCCACCCAAGAGACTTAGACTGACCCAGACCTTCTGAATTCCCTCTTCTTGCCACTGGTGCATTTCACGGGCAGTGGGTTAACAAGGCAGCATTGGCTGCATCTGCAATGCCCATAAGTCGGCTGGGGCCCTCCATGTCCCAACCCCTCAGGGGAAATCCCACCAAGACCATCACAGGCCACAGGAAATGGAACATAACTGACTGCCTCGAAGTCTGATGTTCGTCCTGAGAACACACCAATAAATGTAGCGGTAGAGAGCACAGGTGAAGATACACAGTAGTTAAAGTTTGATTAACTGACACTTAAAGCACTATTCAATTTTATTGCACCCACAGCTATGACTGATCGGTTTGTGATTCACATCCCATAGAGATGACTGCACCTCAACCGTATGCATAGAAGTGAAGAGCTTTGTGCTGCGTGAGACATGTCTCAGCCCATTGAGTCTGCGAATCCCAATCTTCAGCATTATGCCAGATCCCTGACTGCTGTAGTAATCCAAGCTTTCAAACAATGCAGCGGTAGCAGCTGGTGCAATATAGATGCACAATCTCATACAGTCTGGCACCCACTGGACTCTCAAACTACTGTCTCCCCCGCCCCCACCCATTTCTAGGCCATTGGGGCAGATGATGGTGACTCCCAACCCTTTGTAGATGTGGGCCCCGGCACCACTGCACAGTCAGAGAACAGGTAGGACTCAGACATATGTGGCAGCAGGGCTGATCACAGCGTGCCACATAGCAAGTTGTTATCACCCTTCTGCCTGGACCAGTAACTCACTAACACAGACAACCCAGGCCCATCACTCTGGTATGATGACAATTGGACTCATAGAAGAGAGGTGTGGACAAGCAGACCTTGGCCTGCTCCTCCCCAGGGGCGTCCACATGTTCCTTCTCCTCCTCCAGTATGTCTCATCACTGTTGCACCAGTTGTCGAGTGCACAGCAGACCACGATGATGTGGGAGATTCTTAGTGAGCTGTATTGGAGCAATTCAGGCAGCACAACCACATCATTATTAGGCCGAAACACTGATCAACAATGGGCCAGATGGCAGCACGGCCCTCATTGTATTGCCTTTGTTTCAGATCTCCACAATGACATTGTCAGCCGAGACTTCAATGGATAGTCCTGGTCCCTCACTAGCCATCTCAACAGCTTGGACTGGACCTCAAAGAGGTCAGGGATGTCAGAGCTCAACAAGGTGGAACTATCAAGGATGCATGATGTTCGGGCAGTGGTCACACACCATCTGAACCTTCAGGGAGTGAAATCCCTTCCTGTTCATATACCAGACCCCATAATGGAAAGGGGTATATGTGATGACATGCGTGCCATTGATGGCCCCTCAGCATATTGGGTATCCCATCGATGGCGGCAAAGCCTGCAGCCTGGTTGTCTTGCTGAGACTGGCCGTATCAAAGTTGAAATAGGTGTCTGCCCAGGCATACAGGGCATCTCTAACCTCATGGACGCATGTGCATGGAGGACTGAACGATGTTGCAGAGATCCCCACTGCTGGCCCAGAAACATCCAGTTGCATAAAAGTTGAGGGCCACCATTAACTTCATTGCCACTGGGAGCCAATGTCCTCCTGTCCCCCGAGGTAGGCAGGCATATGACACAGGTGCTGTACTGTCTCCCTGCCAAGATGCAGCCAGCGGTGGTGCACAGCGTCTGACAGCCCTTTGAAGGACACACATATCCCACCCTGTAGTATTCGGTCTCCATACCCAAGATATTCTGTCCCTTCCCTGGGGCCGATGGGCACCCAACCTGTTCTCCCTATCAGTACCCCCTTCTCCTTCTGATGCAGTCTCTGGGCTGGCCTTGCCACAGCTGCACATCTTCCTCCTCCACCGCCACAAATGTCATGTCCAGCTTAAGGGTTGCTTCGCAAAATGTATGTTATCTATGAGGTTGGGGTGAGAAGGAGAGTCAGTCAGTCAGGAAAGTTATCCAGTTCTGGTTCCTCACTGCCTCCCAACATGAGTCTGAAGGCTGGTAACCCAATATCATTGCCATTGCCGTGCGCCACCTCAGTGGGCTCCCGATTGCTGCATCATCATCGCCAAAGTAGACATGGGGGGCATGTAGGTCTGTGAGGGTGTCCCCATTGGGACCTCCAGTATCATAGACATATGTGCACGTCCTGTGCAGTGGTTTCCAGGAATGGGTAGCAGTTCAGGCAGGCTGGGGAGGGAATAGCCTTATGACAATCACAATATGACTTCCCATCAAAGGCAACACTGCAAAGTCCCTGCAATGTAGGAACTGTGTTAACAACACTTACCAGACTCCCTTGATGTTGCTTATTAATGTTAGTGAGGCTTGGGATGAATGTCAGCCATCAGCCACAGAGCCTGTTCAGCATCCAAGTGGCAGAGTGACCATGGCAACATCACTGGATTGGGTACCGCCATCATAAACAATGCCTTGGAGAGGGATTGGTGAGAGGCGGTTGGGGGGGGGGGGGGGTTGCTCAGCAGCCAATAGGAATGCATGCAACACAAGCTCCAAGCCAACACTGACTGCCGACCTAAGTATCCATATACCAGAATCCTCCCAAATCCCTGCACCTATGCAAGCTTCTTACCTTGCACCATATCATTGGCTGAGATTCCCCCCACCCCGGTCCCCTTGCAGCCCGGCAGAGGTTGGTGCTCAGTGGTACTGTCTTGCTCTCTTTCCCTACTGCTATGCCAGGCTCTTTGTGAACCAGTACTGATTTGCGCCAGCATTTCATCACAGCGGTTAGGTGGTAAGATTCTGAGGGGACTGGGGGTAGAGGTGATAGCATGCAGAGCTTGCTAATGATACTGAAATGTATTCAAATTCATGCTAATAGGCCTTACACCAATTTGGGGTACAAAGCAGTTTGCTTCTGTAAAATGGGGTGGAAAGATAGTAAGCTGTTTGATACTGGGCACAAATCTGATTATTTGTTTGTCGTGCTGGTCGACCGGCATGACAGGATAGTAAGATCTCCCCTAAATGCTACATTAAATTTATAACCAAAACAATAAAGGAAGAACACATAAATGCAATTAGCTGGTCGCGTAGTTCTGAAGATTTATTATTGTATAAAATGCCTGTAAAGCAATATGTGAATAGTGTCTACATGGGTCTAGATTAGTAACCATTTTTAACCACTAAGTAAATATTTTGTACACACTTTTAATTTTGTATGCATATTACTTAAAATGCCGATGACATAATGTATAGCATGAACAGACTTCCGACATAATCCCCCGGCAGCTGGTGTAGTCAAACAAAGATGGGATTCAGAGAGTAAGTCAGTGACGATTGTTATTCTGTGTACCCTGTTGAGGGTCATTAGTGTTTCAGAATTGCTGGCAGAGATTAGAAAAGGAGGGAAAATAACACTTCCCTGGCAGGGAGCTCAATATCAGTTGTTTCATATTGATGCAACCCTGATCTTCACCAAGCTCATCAGCAACTTCGTAGCCTGCAAAGGATGTGGAGAGAAACCTGAACTATACTGCACTATCTGAGTTATAATGTTGCTAAATATCTTGGCAATCAGTTGTAGAGCTGGCAATCATGTATACACGTAATCCAAACATGAAACAGTCAAATACAGAGATATTGAAAAAATTTAATAAAGGGGAACGAACATGATTTCACTATTTGGATCATTGAACAAAAGAGACTTGAGCCAAATTTATTCATATTTGTAAAAGGAAGTTTGTGGGGTAGAGAGCCATATGAACCATTGTGTGGAAAAACAATTAGAATTGGTAAAATGGAACGCCTATTGAGCTAATAAGGAATAAGGAACCATGAGGAATAACTTGTTTCCCCTTAAGTTTGTTGACTGTTGATCAGGCTATTATGCTGTGCTATAAATAATGACTATTCCTTATTTATTGTTACAATAAATGAAGGACAATATTTGTATAGATTTCTAAGTCTGAGAAGATTGAACTGGACGGATGGAAGTGGGCTGTTGGAGCATGAGAGACCAGGATTCTCTCAATGCCTCAGTGTGTTGCCAAAGGAATAAGTAGTTAGACAGATAAACTTCTCTTACAGCTCTATGTGACACACAGCATTCAAACTAAGGGATTGGACTTAATGGGAGGGGCTGGATCTATAACTGGGGAAAATGGGGTCTTTATACAGCAATAGGATATCTAATATCTTTTGTCCTCTCACCCTTAGCAGACTTGTATGGAGAAAGAATCTTACCTGCACAAACCAAGATTATTTGCTTTGGGAAAGGTCTGACAATCTTTTAACCAGGGCAACCAGGACCTGCATGAGAAGAGGCTTTGAGCTCCAAAGCAGAATAGGCAGGATATGTATTGGGAGAGGTTCTAAATTCTATCACAAATTAACTAGGATCGGTATGCAGAGAGGCTTTGATTCCTGTTGTGCGTGTGTGTGTGGTACATGCTATTTCTTCAAGTCTGACTTTTCCTTTCTCTGGCTCTGTTCAACGAGTCTTATTGATGTAGTCTTGTTTTTGTTAAGATATGGATTGGAGTTACATTAAATGTAGTAAAAGTCTACTGCGACCTCTGCTAAAGGATGACAAATTGTATCATCATTTTTGCAATGAAAACTTCCAATGCTGAAATGATTTATGTCACATTCATATCCACTACTATTAACAATACCCAATCCAGTATAGCTGTTTTGAAAAATAATAAACCATTCATTATCAATAGAATTATCTCTATTGAAACCATTATATATGTAGAAAAATGTTTTTGTCTTCAGATTACACCCACTGCTAGTTACAGTTTCTGATGTGAAAAAAATTTCCACATTTAACTGTATAAATGATAAAGCATTAGAGCACTAATGGAAATAATAAACTTGCAGGTATGACAATTTTACTGATCTGTTCTTCACCTCTGAGTTATATAACTCTTAATTGCTTCTTGAGGCAAAACGTAAGTTTGGAAGGATAGAATCAATAACCATACTAAATGATTTTTACAGTTAAAGGAAAAAGAGCATAAAAATTGCTACACTTCACCCATAGGTACATTTCACTGAAATTCTAGGCTGACATGTATTCCCTACTTCAAGGTGCAGTTGAGGCAAATAGCAAAATCCATCTAAGAGTAAGCTAGATGAGAGGGTGATGAATAGAAAGTTATGTTGGTATGATAAAGAAAGATGAGAGTTGTATGGAGTTTGAAGAATGACATGGGCTAGTTAGGTCAAATGATATTCCTGTGCTGTTCAATCAATGGTAATTCTATGTAATAAGTAATTTTGCCAGTATTTGTATCTATCATGAGAAATTTGAATTTCGTATTGTACCATGTCTTGTATATAGAACAAGAATGAAAGCAGATTCAGGATATCACATCTACTGTATAATTTGTGTATCTGACCTATATTTTTAGCAAGCAAATTTTACACATGGAAATTTTATACATGGCAATGGAAACACATTTTGCAATGCGGCGAATAGCTTCCCTGTTCTTGTCACTCAGTTTAGCGTATCATGTCTCATTTGTGATGTGACATCAAGGAAGCAGACAAGGATGCGATTACTGTGACACATACTTTCATTACATTTCAATGCATTTTGTAAAACAATACTAAAAAATTATATAAACGCCTATGCCAAGTTTTAGAATTTTTGATTATGCCATCACGGAACTTAAGTGTAAAATGTGAATCTTAGTGTAAAATATGAATCTTACTGTAAAATACTATTGAGCTTAACTGAACACTCAATGATGTTATGAAACCTGTTGATGTTATGTACAATAGTGTACTAACCAGAAAATAAAAAAAGTATTTGAGTGAAATTTTCCCAAAAGGTTTTGAACTATCATAATGGCAAGAATAATGGAGTGATCTGCACTGGTCTCTTACAGCATACGCCACACCACAATCCTCCTAGACTCAGTCTTTTTGTAGTGAGTTGGGAGTTTTGCACTAGTGCAAGTGGGAACAGGGCCTAAACACACTAATGAGCCCAGCTTCTGCGTCTCGGCATGGTTTCTCAAGGGCGCCCTGATCTCAGAGTGCATCGAGAGACCCCATTCCTCACCCCATGGACATCAAGACTCTCCCGATGAATGTCCCTGCCTGACTCGCTACAGACCACTCCATCAAGACCCTCACAATGCTCCCACTTCAAAACCTCTGATATGCCCCACCATCAAGACACTCAACATGCCTCCCATGGGGTTGGGGCTGCAGGTGGGCCTTCCTTCGTGGCCACCACACAGGCCCCACATCCTTAGCACTACCTTGGCACACTGGTAGTGCCCAAATGGCATTGCTGGGCACTGTCTGGTGGCCACTGTCAGGTACCACTGATGTGCCAGATGGTGCTGCCAAATTGGCACTGTCCAATAAGCACTGCTCAGCCACACCCAACCACCTAGGGGCATCTGAACCCTTGATGTGACCATCACACCAAATCTTTGCTAGTGGAGTTCAGTAGTGATTCTTATTATCACGTTGTGCCCAATGGCCAGTGAATTCCATGCAATGGAATTTGAATGCAGTATGCATGTTTAAATTCGACTTTAAATATGCTATTCAGACTTGTGCCCTTTATAGGCATGATCCATTTTGTGCATTAGGAAGGGGCCGGTAGAATTGCAAACTGTTTGGCACGGGTTCAAAATGGATCTTTAGCCTGCATGCTATTCTCCAGGACAGGCATGATCGACTAATAATGAGACAAGATCAGAGAATTGCCCCCTTTATTAAAGTAGAAGAAAGAAAATACTACAAACAACAATCTTATACTTTGGCAAATTAACAATAAGCATTTAGTCGTTCAAAGACTGAATGCCCAAAAGTATCCATTTCCCCCATAATCCTAAACTCTGCTGAGACCCCCATTTCCCAAACAGTAACTATAAACCTATTAGTCAAATTCAGTCAGTGATTACCACATCATGCATCTGTGTGACCAGACTTGGGGGTATGGTCTTTGGTTCTGCAAAAAAAACAGTCTTTTTGCACAAACTGGTTCTTGCCTTCAGCCCTCATCTCTAGCTAAATTGGCTGCCTCTCTCTCTCTCTCTCTGCTGCTTGTTCAACGCCTCATTTGTCTCTAAACAGCTTCCTGGCTCATAGCCATCTGACTAATAATTGTATCAATTGCAGGGAACACCCCTTTTCTTATTCTTTCCTTCTCTATCCTTTTTCTTAATAGCTGCCCAGATATGGTTAACACAATACATGGCATTTTGATTTTAAGTGTTTAAAAAAAAATTCATTTTAATAACATCATTAATAACATCATTAAACATTCATTTAATAACAATAATATTTTGTGACTTATGCACCCGAAAAAAATTTCTAAATCTTAAAAGACGAATTCATTTTACAAGAATTTGTTTAACTTAGCACTGTTAAAAAACATTTTATCAAGCTTTAACAGAACAACAAACGACAGTAAACTTATGTACATTCACAACAATCTTTTAAACTCGTGATAGAGCACGTGCTATCATATCTTCGTCCATTAACATGAACATTTTTAAATTAAATGGTGGCAAAAATAGACTCCAATAAAATAGTCTAGTGTTGCAGTTTCAAAACTTTTCCAAGAACCTTAATGGATCATGATCTGTATTCACAACTGTAGAATTACTAGAATTGTAAATTTCAAAATGTCAATGACTGTTTAATTTCCTGGAAAAGTGTCCCACTGGTTTCTCAATTATCTGGTCATCCTCTTGCAGCAAAACAGACCCCAACACTAATGTCTCCTACCATTTTGTGATAATGATTTAAATTTCCCCTTCTAACCCCGCTATACCTACATCACATGGACTGTAGCAGTTTAGAAAAGTGCCTCAACACCAGTTTCTCAATAAATACCTAGCCAGCAACATTTTCATACAGTAAAATAATGTTTTTTTAAAAAAAAAATTAGCATGAATCAATTATATATTGGATGCTGTATCTTAATCAGTGTGCTGTGAACAAAGAAAGTCTGTTTAACATTCTAATAATCTTTTGCATCCATTGATAGTATAATAACTTTATTCATCTGACTGATAGTGCTTATTGCCAAGGTAGGCTGGTGCATTTTACTCTTGGTTAATTTGACTAGAAACTGAATTTGGAGTCATTCTGAGTAACAAAACAGGGTAATGAAGTGGATGTCCCATCCAGTGGATTTATCCAAGTTAGGATTCAGTAGTGCCGTTCCATTCAACAAATGCAATGAGTACTGATTTGAAGATGCATGATTGCAATGAGTTGTGTTGTTTTGGATGTTAATCAGCAATGAACAAACCAGCTTAATGATTCGCGTCAACCTTTGTCTCATCAAATACTTCCTCCATGTACCTTTCAAAAAAACTGAAGAATTGAACACATAAAGGTCATGGATATTCAAGGCAATTCTATTTTTATCGACCATGCTATTATAAAAATAAATATAAGCCAAATCCCAGAAAAGAAGGTAGTCAACCTACTTCAGGAAGTAACTGAGGACATGGAACCTAAGAAGCTATCTGTGGCCAACTCAAATTCAAGGAAATTTGAGTTGGAATTTTCTGCTCCCACCAGCAGTGGGAATCATGATTAATGCGGGCACAAAAGCCTGGCGTGATGGAAAATGTCAGTTTCCCACTGGCAAGAAAATAATTTGGTATTTTGTTCTCTTGGCTTTGATTGTGGGTTAAAGATAGAACATAGAACATTACAGCACAGAACAGGCCCTTCGGCCCTCGATGTTGCGCCGACCAATTAGGAACAAGCAGTGACCCTCTGACCTAAACCATTCCCTTTTCATCCATAAACTGGGTCAAGTTTCCCATTGATTCATGTCAGGAACCATATTTGCATTCATTTACATTTCATTAATGTTCATTAAAAGGCCAGCTTCCCAGAAATACATTTCCCCTTCCTAGTTAAGTGCCCTGTCAGCAAATAACTTGAACAGTCTGTTTCCCCACTGTATATAACATCAACAACATTGAAGTATGGAACTGCTGCATTCACCTACCTTTCAGAGCATTGCTGCAAGATTTCAGGAGCTTGTATCAGAACTGTAGTGTCGGCATGGGGGGACCAGGATAGCTTAATGGTGATCTGGACAATAAAAATATGAAATTTTTGATCATTTCTACTTCGTCCCCAGTTGATGTAGATAGGGGCATGTTCTCCTTTATGCTTCCTGAAGTCAATGACATTCGCCTTCATTTTATTGACATTGAGAGAGAGATTATTGTCATTGCACCAGTTCAGCAGATTCTTTATCTCATTCCTGTATTCTGTCTCATCATTGAGATCTGAAACATTATGGCAGTGTCATCACAAACTTGAAAATCAAGTTGAAAGGGAATTTGACCACATTGTCATATGTGTATAAGGAGTATGGTAGGGGACTGAGAACACAGCCATGTGGAGCATTGGTGTTGACAATGATCATGGAGGAGATATTGTTGCTGAGTGTAGTCTGTGGGTTAGGAAGTTCAGGATCCAATTGCACAGGGAGTAGCCAAGGCCCAGGCCACAGAGTTTGGAGATGATTTTTGTAGGAATACTGGTGTTGAAGGCTGACCTGTAGTCAATAAATAGGAGTCTGACATAGGTGTCTTTGTTATCTAGATGTTCTAGGATTGAGTACAGGGCCAGGAAGATGGTGTATGTTGTAGAATTGCTGTGGTGGTAGGCGAACTGTAGTGGATTAAGGCAATCTGGGGGCTGAAGTTGATTTGTGCCATGAGTAACCTTTCAAAGCACTTCATAATGATAGATGTCAGAGCCACCGAACAATAGTCATTAAAGTATGCTGCTTGGCTTTCTTTTGATACTGGGATGATGGTTGTTTTCTTGAAATAGAAGAAATGGCTTAGGTTCTCCAGTAGTGCACCTCTTGGCAACTACACATGAGGCAGAATTTTACAGCCTCTCCCACCAGCAGGATTTTACAGTCCCAAAGAAATCGGTGGACTTTTGAATGGCTTGCCACATTTTCTGGTGCTGCCACTACTGCAATGGAACTGTAAAATTCTACACACGCTGCAGTTTTTCAACTATAAAATGAAGAAGTCAGTGGGCATGGTAGTTTGCAAGAGGCAATAAAGCTCTTGCGCACACAGATACACCCATGCAAGTCTGACAGCAGCTTAGCAAGTTGGCTCTCAAAGGAAAAACAACTGTCAATGATTCTTGCTTGACCATCTGAAGATTGAACTACTGCCAGACAGCATTATCTCTCCAAATGCCGGCTCCCATGCAAGATTAAAGCAGAGGCCGCATCTTGATACTGAGCCACATGATGTTATCAGACTTCAGGATGCAGTAATCCATCACACTACTGCATGGATGAAAACTGAGTTTGGATGTCATTGTACTCAGAGTGGTGCAACAGGACCATTGTGTGATAAACACTCATTGTCTGCATTTGTTGGAAACCTGCCAGGTTTACGTTCTGCATTGCCTTTGAATCTGAGAGAGACATGGCATAGTAATCAATGATAACTTAGTCCATTCATAGATAATGATCAGCATTCAGGAGATTTCAACAAGTTAAAGCAACTTCCATTGTTCAGTGTCATGCAAGGGGAGAGTGGGAACTACTAAAAGAGGAATTTTCAGCCTTAAAGGTGGTGATGAAATAATACTGCAGGCAAGCTTGAAAGGTGATGGTGTTTACCTTACAGTCATAAAATAAGGTCCATTGCAAAGTGCCCTGACCCAGAAAGCCAGATATGATTATGGAGCAGCACAGTGGTTAGCACTGCTGTCTCACAGCGCCAGGGATCCTGTTTGATTCTGGCTTGGGTCACTTCCTTTATGGGGTTTGCACACTCTCCCCGTGTCTGCGTGGCTTTTCTCCAGATGCTCCAGTTTCCTCCACACTCCAAAGATGTGCGGGTTAGGTGGATCCATCATTATGAAATGCTTCGAAAGATTAGCCATGGTACAAATCAATTTCTGCCTCCCAGACTGTCTGGAACCACTACAGTAAAGGACAGAGATCACTCTTGCATAGGGGACAAGATTGGGAGAACTCGCCCATTATTTGATCTAATGAGAATTGTTCATGGAAGGTTAGTGATTATCCTGAAGCTGCAACACTGAGTCTGTTCTTAGTGGACATTGTAAGTACTGATCACCACCTATGTTGGATGACCCAAATATTTCATGTATTATTGTCAAATATATTAGCATATGTTAAAAGTATTGTTTCTTGCACGCTATACAGATGAAGCATACCATTCATAAAGAACAAAATGAGAGAATGCAGAATGTAATGTTACAGTCATAGCTAGAGTTTAGAGAAAGATCAACTTAATGCAAGGTAAGTTCATTCAAAAGTCTGATGAGACCTACCTGGAAGACAGTGAGACATTTTAGTCACAACTGTGAAGCGCGATTAAATTTATTTTTGTAATTAACAGTCTAATAACTCGAATTGCTCTTGCTTAACATGTGCTTGTGAAACCTAATTCTCTCTACCCTGGATCCCTCTTGGTGATCCTACAACTTCTTAATGTTACATGCCTGCCCAGGACTGAGCTTCAAAAGCTCTAGTGTCACCTAGCCCTGTCAGTCCTGGAGACGCACCTGCATTCGCTCCATGGCTTGAGAGCACTTGCTGATGAGCCTCTCAGTCTGGGGCCATCTGTTGATAGAACATAGAACATTACAGCGCAGAACAGGCCCTTTGGCCTTCGATGTTGCGCCGACCAATTAGGAAAACGCCATGACTCTCCAAACTAAACCATTCCCTTTTCGTCCATAAACTTATCTACTAACCTCTTAAACGCCACCAAACTTGGCACATCTACAACTGCCACAGGCAGGGCATTCCATACCCTAACCACCCTCTGGGTAAAGAACCTACCTCTGACATCCGTCCTATGACTACCACCCCTTAATTTAAAGCTATGTCCCCTCGTGCCAGCTTTCTCCATCCTAGGAAAAAGGCTATCACTATCTACCCTATCTAAACCTCTAATCGTCTTATATGTTTCAATAAGATCTCCTCTTAGCTGCCTTCTTTCTAACGAAAACAACCTCAAATCCCTCAGCCTCTCCTCATAAGACCTGCCTTCCATACCTGGCAATATCCTGGTAAACCTCCTCTGTACCCTCTCCAATGCCTCCACATCTTTCTTATAATGCGGGGACCAGAACTGCACACAATACTCCAAGTGCGGCCGCACTAGAGTTTTGTACAGTGGCAACATGACGTTGCGGCTCCGAAATTCAATCCCCCTACCAATAAAAGCTAAGACTCCATATGCCTTCTTAACAACCTTATCGACTTGATTGCCAACTTTCAGGGATCGATGCACATATACACCAAGATCCCTCTGTTCATCAACACTATTAAGAGTCCTACCATTAGCCCGATACTCTACACATTTGTTATTCCTGCCAAAGTGAATTACCTCACACTTTTCCACATTAAACTCCATTTGCCACCTCTCAGCCCAGCTCTGCAACTTGTCCAAGTCTCTCTGCAAACTAAAACACCCCTCTTCACTATCTACCACTCCTCCGATTTTGGTATCATCTGCAAATTTACTAATCCATCCTTCAATACCCTCATCCAGATCATTTATAAAAATTACAAACATCAGGGGCCCCAAAACAGATCCCTGAAGTGCACCACTTGTAACCGAACTCCACGATGAATAACTTCCATCAACCACCACCCTCTGTCTTCTATCTGCTAGCCAATTCCTAATCCAATTAGCTAAATCACCCTCAACCCCATACATCTGCATTTTCTGCAGAAGCCTTCCATGGGCCACCTTATCGAACGCCTTACTAAAGTCCATATATACCACATCAACTGCCTTACCCCCATCCACCTCTTTGGTCACTTTTTCAAAAAAACTCAATAAAGTTAGTAAGGCACGACCTACCCTTCACAAAACCATGCTGACTATCCCCAATCAATTCATTTCTCTCTAAATAACTATAAATCCTATCCCTAATAATTCTCTCTGCTGCTGATGTCAGCAGCAAGTGTTGTCTGAGACTGGCCTTTCAGTCATGCACTCTTTGACTGGGCCATGATCTCAAAGGCTGCAGCTGTAGCCCGCTGTGCCTTGGTGATGTCCTGCTGGTTCTCCTGCAACTTCTTGAGTTTTTCAGCCATGGACTGTAGAATCTCAGTATGGCTCCCGTGTGCCTCAGCTATGGCCCACTGTGACTCCTTCTGGAACTGCACCATGGACTGCTGCAATTTGGCCTTGGCTTGGATTCTGCCAGTCATGGTGATGATTTCCTAACCCAAGTTTTCCACCATGGATGCCGCCTTTACAGTGTAGTAATAGCTGCTCCACCTGAAATTTTCTGACTGCTCCCAACAGCTTCACTATTGCAGCAATGTTCTTGTCAGCCCATCCTGCATTCCTTGGCTCTGTTGTTGCATCTCCACCAGCTGAGGGAGTACTAATCACAAAGGCCCAGCATGTAGCCTGAGGACAGTTGAGTCCTTGTTTCAGGCAGGCCTCCACATGCCAGAGGCCTTGGACATTTCCACCTCCACCTGATGTACGTCAACGATGCGTCATGCATACCACAGAGTAATCCAGAAGCTTCATCACTAACTTAACCCATCAAGGTGATAGTCACTAGGATGATGAACTGTGATGGGAAACCTGTGTCAAAAATTTGGTGCTGACCTTGGAGGTTTCCTCCTGCCCTTCCTCCGAAGTGTATTCTGAGTTGTTTTGGGTTGTCTCAGTGGGAGCAGCAGAGGGGTGCAGAGATGCCACATGTCCCCAGCACATCCGGGTCATTTCCTGCAACACAGGACACAATGTTGAATGCAATAGAGAGACAGGAATCTGGGCTGCATGCAGCTTATTTGAGATATATCAAACAATTGGAAGATTGGCAGATGCTCATATCTGTGGCACAGCCCAATCTGGTTGTCACTGATTGTACAGTTGTCATCCTCTCCTGCTGCACCCAGTGCCCACTCCTCAAAGGGGTGAGGACTCTTATTTTGGGCACATCATCCCCTACCTTTTCCCATTCCTGATGATTGAGAGCATTCTTCCCCTGTGGGGATAGAAGGAGGCATGTAAAGGCTGGTGGCAGGAAGTCTGCAGGATGTCACAAGGTGGCCTTCAGAAGGCAAGATTTGAGCAGCCTTGGGGTTGGGAGGGATAAGGAGAGATGGAAGAATTTGTAAATTAAAATCCCTTTTGTGGATCATCTGCAATATGCATTTTAAAGGCTGAATTTTGTTGGGATGGGAGTGACCCCACTGATGGTCCAGTAAACCACCTTGACCATTTGGGGAAGCTCCCCTCCAGCTGGATCTTATAGCTGCCTTGCAGTGAGGTAGTTGTCATTGAGGCTGCTGTCCCTTTAAAGGAAAGAATCCACCTCCAAGAGCTGCAAGAACTAGGAAAATGGCCACCTTCAGGGACTGCACTCAGCTGAGAAACACATCGATAGGCGGTGGTCTTGCAGCAAGGTAAGTGATGTTGGAGGTCACTGTGGCCAGTAAGGGAGTGTAGAATGTTGATTGTTGATAAGAGTAGGTGAAAGAGATTTCCATAAAGGTAGCCGTTGCCAACAGGGAGTCCATCTACTAGCCATACAGTGCCCAATCAGGTGAGCCCCTTTCCTTGAACCCATTGAAAGGATGCTTCCAGTATAGCTTCCAGAAATATATTGTTCACCTGTTTCAAAAAAGTGAAGAAAAACTGCACAGGAATGACTACTGCCCTGATTTTCTTTTTCCTACTCACTGAACGAAAGCAGTTATGGTCAGTAGTAGTATAGCTGTGATTGCCATTGAGTGCAAAATGGGAGATGGAAGTAACTGACTTCAAATCAACTGCCCATATCTTCCTACCACGCCATTATCCAATACCATCCCACCATTGTGTGATATTTATTGTCCCATTACGCTGTGACATTTTTTCATAGATGGTATGGTCCTGGCTGTCACAAGTCCCAGGCATGTGACTTGACACACTGTGACATTGTTGTCTCACCCACTGTGGTATCAGTTGTCTCAGCAAACTGAGGTACTGTTGTCTCAGTATACTGTAACATTTACTGTTCCACTATAATGTAATCTTGGGGGGGGGGGGGGGGGGTTGGAGGTGGAGAGAGGTTCTCCCAGCTCATTGTGCTGTTCCAGCAGTGCAACGGGCCAGGAGACATCAGCGGGGGCAGCTTCGTTGGCTTTCCGCTGGACGTCTGAGCCTTCGCGAGTCTCCAAGGCTAAGATTTTGTGTTTGATCAGCTCCATGCCGGAAATCTTCACAGAGCTGATTTCAATATCTAAATGAGTACGTCAATCTTATTAGCGCCCCCCTCCCTCCCGCCAGTGATTCGCTCCAGCAGGGTTTACGAACTGGAAAAAGGCAGAGGTTGGGGTAAGGAGAGTGCACCCTGTGCAGTGCCAGCCTGTCCCCCCCGGCCCTGTCTATTGCTAAGGTGATATGGACAGAGCGGGCAGGGTATATGGGGGTCTATAGGAGGGGGGAATGGGTGGGGGTGGGGTTCCTGCTGCCACTTTGTTTTGGGGTCTGTGGTAGAGGGAGAGAAGTCAGCAATTGGGACTGGCCATCTGGATGAGAGGGGGTGCGGGGCTGCTGGGGCTGGTGGGGAGACATCAGGGCTTGCCTTCAGAGGAATTTAATCCAGATAAATGCGAAGTGATGCATTTAGGAAGAACTAATGTAGGGGAGAGTTATACAATAAATGGCAGAGCCATCAAGAGTATAGAAACACAGAGGGACATAAGTGTGTGAGTCCACAAATCCTTGAAGGTGGCAGCACAGTAGAGAAGGTGGTGAAGAAGGCATATGGTATGCTTGCCTTTATAGGACGGGATATAGAGTATAAAAGCTGGAGTCTGATGGTGCAGCTGTATAGAACGCTGGTTAGGACATTTGAAGTACTGCGCCCAGTTCTGGTTGCCGCACTGCCAGAAGAATGTGGAGGCTTTAGAGAGAGTGCAGAGAAGATTTACCAGAATGTTGCCTGGTATGGAGGTCTTAGCTATGAGGAGAGATTGGGTAGACTGGGATTGTTCTCCCTGGAAAGACAGAGAATGAGGGAAGACCTAACAGAAGTGTACAAAATTATGAAAGGTATAGATAGGGTGAACAGTGGGAAGCTTTTTCCCAGTCAGAGGTGACAATCACAAGGGGTCACGGTCTCAAGGTGAGAGGGGCAAGGTACAATTCAGATATCAGAGGGACGTTTATTACACAGAGGGTGGTGAGGGCCTGGAATGCACTGCCAAGTAGAGTGGTGGAGGCTGACACGCTGGCATCGTTTAAGACTTATCTGGATAGTCACATGAGCAGACTGGGAATGGAGGGATACAAACAAATGGTCTAGTTGGATCAATGAGCAGCACAGGCTTAGAGGGCCGAAGGGCCTGTTTCCTGTGCTGTACTGTTCTTTGCTCTTTGTCCAGGAGACCAATGATCAATGGATGGCGGAAGGGTGATTGGAAGGCTAGGGATGGGGGTTGCAGGGTTGGACAGCGATTGGGAGGTCAGCAGTGCAGGGCTACTATGCATGTACCGTTCTCCAGTCTGACAGATCGGCACATGCACAGTGGCTTGCTCAGAGCGACGCTGCCAGCTTCTCAGGTGGGAATGTGCCCTGCCTGCTGATTTTTAGAGGGAATCTTGTCAGGGTATTGTGTAGTGCTCAGTGTGGTAGATTCAATCTGAAAATCACGCTTAAAAAAAACAGCAGGAGTTACTCCCATTTTCATGCGGATTGGAGACTTAGAATTTTTTTGGAAAAATCCTGGTCCTGGTGTCCCAACATACAGTGACACCTACTGTTCCTAAATACTGAGGCATCTGATTGGCATATTGTAGCAAATATTGTCCCAGAATACTGTGTTAAATGTTATCCCAATATCGAATGACACTTAGACAAAGGCAAAATACTGTAGATACTGGAATCTGAAACAAAAACAGAAATTGCTGGAAAATCTCATTAAGTCAGAGGCAAATGGAAATTCTGTCAGAGAGAAGAATAGTACTTCTTCAGGGTAGGCATTCTGGAAGAGAAGTGGCAGTGAGTTAAACACTAAGATAAATACTGTGGATGCTGGTCTCTGAAACGTGGGCCTACTGAGCTTTTCCAGCATTTTCTGTTTTGCTGTTGAATAGCTGCTCAAAAGTACTACAATGCCTGATTTTCCGTTCACAGTAAAGAACCTGATGCCCACCTAATTTCCATTCCCAAACCCTCACTGCATCTGCATCTCATATATGATCTTATCTTCAATTATTAATGCCCTAATTGGCCTGCTGCTAAGCTTGGCACTCAATTAGTGGCACCAAGCATCACCAGGAGCTGCCTGTAGAGTGGCAAGCGCAGATGGCTACCATGGTGGGACCTGCTGTTGCTTTTCATAAGAGAGCAGACAGCACTTTGGAGGGCCAACAGCCTCAACATGCACAAAATGAACAAACAAAAGTTAATGCACATGGTCCAATGCATGTTATCCCAGATCTCAAAAATTTTCTGTATTTTAAAAAAAGCCTTATCTGCCGGCTTTGAACTCAACAGCTATGAACAACAGACTGCTTAGTTTGGATGATTTACAAATTGAAAATGGTCTTTTCAGCTTACTACTATACAAGCCACTTGAGGAGCTTAATTAGAAATGAACGGGATCCAGCCAGCCTCCCTGAGTCCACACTGTGAAAATTCCAGCATGTCAGAAAGGATCTATTCCTTTTCGATCCTCACAGCAATTGGAAATGCTGGTCCTGGTGTACCAATGTTCTGTGGTATCTGGCCCATCATACCTAAATATTTGCTGCCCTGACGTTTTGTCACAGTCCCAATATGCCGAGGCAACTGCTGCCACAAAATACCAAGCCATGTTTTAGCTGGATATACTGTGCCACCTGTTGTCAAAATTTACCTTTCACTGTAGTTTTTTTCTTTATAATAAGCTAAAGGGAAAATCATAAATGTTTTGCAACACAACCTAGTCATTTGTGGAAGTAGATTATCCGTAAACCTGCCTTAATTTCAAAATATAAACAATTTATGTTTGTGAAAAAGTATCTCAAAAAGATCAATTTGAAAGTAACCCTAATAACTATTGGATAAAAGGATACCCCGATGGAGCACAGAACCATTTAAAGCAGAAGGCCTCAAGTTGCAACCATGATTCATTGTGAATTAACTTCTCTCATCCATGAAGCAGTTGTTACTACAATTGAATCCCTACAGTGCAGAAGGAGGCCATTCGGTCCACTGAGTCTGCATAAACTCTCTGGCAGAGTATCTTACACAGGCCTTGTCTTCCCCCGACCTCCTTGACCCTGCACATTAACCATGGCTAATCCACCTAACCTACACATCTTTTGGACTGTTGGAGGCAACTGGAGCACCTGGAGAAAACCACGAGGAGAACATGCAAACTCCACACAGTTATCCAAGTCTGGAATTGAACCCAGGCCCAATGCACTGTGAGGCAGCAGTGCTAATCACTTGACACCCACAAGAAACAAGGAAGAATTCCAGAGTTCAAATCCTGATTGCTAATCAGTAATCCATGATGGAATATGTGCATGTGTAGCCATTGATAAGAAGATACAAGAGACAAAATAAGCATTGAAAAAAATCAGGAATGAAATGTTTCTGATGTTTGGTTTAATGGCTTAATTATTTCCAATCTTCTGCGCAGATGCCCATTATTGAACCTTGCTCTTGTGTTGATTTAAATCATATAATTTACCAGTGCTTGAGGGAAACTGTTAGAAATCAAAAACTAACTAATGCATACCTCCAACCGTATTTAATAATATATTTATACTGCTCTGTTAGGAAACAAAATGTCACCTATGTTCGCTGTGCAAATATTTCCATAGTCATGCCATGAGTAACCATCAGCTTCAGTTCAGTCGTGCATTAAAAATGAGGCAATTAAAACATTACACTATAGAATTAAAAGATCATTCAACATTAGCGGTTCAGTTGACTGATAGCTCCAGCAAATGCCGAGCAAAATCACTAGTTCATGAGTGAGCCCTACCAGGTAACCATAGACAGTGATGTATTTGCGATACTGATCTGAAACTGTGAGGTTTGTTTTGTGTCTGTTGCCAGACTCCTTGTAACTTTGCAACATTTGTTCAAACTTACCTATCCTGTCAAAAGCATGTGGGTAGAATCTTCTCATAATTTTTCCCCATCACAAGCATGTGTGCCCCCCACACCCTCCACTTCACAGGCATCAGGATGACTCCGCCCCCCCCAACCACTCCGGCACTAGGACACGCATTGTTCCAACAAACATTGGGGCATTCCCTACCCTCCTCCTTCCCCTACATTCCTCTCCACACAGGCATTGGGGCACCTCTTTCTCCCTGCTTCCAACCACTACACAGGCATTGGGCCCAAACAACCTCCACCTCCCCAATTACCCTCATGGATAAGGGAAAACCCCTAATGAGGCACTCCAGAAGCCCGACTCTGACACTGCCTGGGCTTGTCCTTCTCCGACAAGACATCATATCAGTAAGGTATGAATATTGAGTGAAGGGAGAACATATTGTGGCAAAGACAATAATGAGATGTAAATTTATTAAAATATATTAAAATGATGTTCCTTCCCTTGTTACAATATAGAACATAGAACATAGAACAATACAGCACAGAACAGGCCCTTCGGCCTTCGATGTTGTGCCGACCAAAACAAAAAGCAATGCCCCTCCAAACTAAACCATTCCCTTCTCTTCCATATACTTATCAATTAACCTCTTAAACGCCACCAAACTTGGCGCATCTACAACAGCTGCAGGCAGGGCATTCCACTCCCTAATCACTCTTTGAGTAAGAACCTACCTCTGATATCCGTCCTATAACTCATACCCCTTAATTTAAAGCTGTGTCCCCTCGTGCTAGCTTTCTCCATCCTAGGAAAAAGGCATCACTGTCCACCCTATCTAAACCTCTAATCATCTTATATGCTTCAATAAGATCCCCTCTTAGCCGCCTCCTTTCTAACGAAAAACAACCTCAAATCCTTCAACCTCTCTTCATAGGACCTGCCCTCCATACCAGGCAACATCCTGGTAAACCTCCTCTGTACCCTCTCCAATGCCTCCACATTTTTCTTATAATGTGGGGACCAGAACTGCACACAATACTCCAAGTGCGGCCGCACTAGAGTTTTGTACAGTTGCAACATGATGCTGCGGCTCCTAAATTCAATCCCCCTACCAATAAAAGCTAAGACTCCATATGCCTTCTTAACAACTTTATCCACTTGACTGCCTACTTTCAGGGATCTATTTACACATACACCAAGATCCTTCTGTTCCTCAACACTATTAAGAGCCCTACCATTAGCCCTATACTCTACACATTTATTGTTCCGGCCAAAGTGCATTACCTCACACTTTTCCACATTAAACTCCATTTGCCACCTCTCGGCCCAGCTCTGCAACTTGTCCAAGTCACTCTGTAAACTAAAACACCCCTCTTCACTATCTACCACACCACCAAATTTAGTATCATCTGCAAATTTACTGATCCATCCCTCAATACCCTCATCCAGATCATTTATAAAAATTACAAACAGCAGGGGCCCCAAACAGACCCCTGAGGCACACCACTTGTCACCGAACTCCACGATGAATATCTCCCATCAACCACCACCCTCTGTCTTCTATCTGCCAGCCAATGCCTAATCCAATTAGCTAAATCACCCTCTATTCCACACATCTGCATTTTCTGTAGAAGTCTTCCATGGGCCACCTTATCAAACGCCTTACTAAAATATAGGTGAGGGCTGTGGACAATCAGAAAATTAGATCTGACCAGCGAAAATCTCATTCCTAACTCTTGCGAGATTTTGGATTGTTATTTATTGTTATTTACACTGCATTGTTATTTATACTGACGGCTAATGAGAGCTCAGAATTGCTCCCTATATTTTGGAGCTCAGTACATTTCCCAAGGAGATAAAGAAAAATGTTAAAAAATGAAAACACCTGGATTAAATTAAAAAGATATTAGGAACTCTGCTGATAAAACCAAAACACAAACATTTGCCATTGTCTCTCATTTTCAATGACATCTTCTTGCAGATTTTTTTTAAGCAGGAAAGAGAGAATTAACGGTGGCTTATTATCTCTTTCAGGCTTAAAATCTTTCAAGGAGTGGTACACTGGTTGACTATACACAACTTGAAGCTGCCCTATGTGCAATGAAGTGACCACACTTTTCCTGTGGGTGGTTTGTCTGCCATAGGCCACAGTGCCCACCTGGTTGTTGGGGTCAGGTGCTATAAATGAGTATAGTTCCTGGAGCATTTGACGAGGCAACACATTGCACTTTGCTTCAGTGACAATCTTTACCTTCTGTTTTGCTGTCGTGCAAACATGTTCAAGATGGTGAAAATCTCATTCTTCTGTGTGATGATATTGACACTTACACAGTAGAGTGTTGTTGGAGGCTCAGTGGCTTGATTGCTTTGATTGAGCTCCAGTTTGGTTACCTTGCTTGCACTTCAATTAGGTAAGATGTATGCTTGTAACGTTTTAGATTTGTCAGATAACCTGGCACCACAGTAGATGCTCCACTCCTTTTCAAACTCGGTCCAACTGTCTACAGTGTTTTCATCAAACACAAGTGATTGATGCACGAAATCCTTGTCCCATATTGCCAACTGCTGACAACATGTAGAAGTACTGGGTTCCAATGTCTGGCGACCAAGGACTTATAACAACAATGGTTCATTAAATACTTTGAGTAGCTCCACTCTGCTTGGACTTCAGGGAGAATTCCTGCACTTCTGATATATGAACCTCTAAATAACCACATGATTATGTGTCCACTCAGTCTACAGTAATGAAACAGAAAAACTTATCTATTAATTGCTATTAGTCATTGGCATTTATAGGCTTTCACGGGTCTTTGATGAATAAATCACATCTTCAGACCTGATATTGAGTAAACATATTAACAGGCAAATTTAAACTGTTGTAAATTTAATAGTACATATGTCTGCAATAGAAAATATTCCATGAGCTTATTCAGTGGAAGATAGTAAAAGAATCTGAATCTATACTTCATCAATTAATTTTATATTATGTAATTTTTCTCAACAATTTTAATTGATGAATTTCTTTTTTGGGTCAATTAATTTGACTCTAAATAATGAAATTTCCTGTGAAGCATTATCTGCAAACTCCACTGGAAATTACACAAAATTCTGTTCCCATTTTGCCAATGTCTTTTTACACCAAATTATCTGCCTATCTCATTAGGACACAACAGGAGGTAAAAATAGGCATAATGATGTAGAAATCTGCAGAGATAACCAAGGCATGAGAGAAATGTTAGAAACATAGAAAAACTACAGCAGAAATAAGTCCTTTGGCCCACAAGCAGCACCGAACATGTCCCTACCTACCAGGCTTATCTATAATCCTCTATCTTACTAAATTCCATGTACTTATCCAAAAGTCTCTTAAAAGACCCTATCAAATCCTCCTCCACCACCACTTCCACCACCACTGCTGACAGCTGATTCCATGCACTCACCACTCTCTGAGTGAAAAACTTACCTTTGACATGTCCTCTGTATTAGTCCTTCCACCTAAACCAGTGTCCTTTTGTGGCAACCATTTCAGCCCTGGGCAAAAGCCTTTGAGAATCCACTCGATCAATACCTGTCAACATCTTATACACCTCTATCAGGTCACCAAGGAGACCTTTTCTCCAAGGAGAAAAGACCTAGCTCTCTCAACCTATCCTCATAAGGCATGCCACCCAATCCAGGCAACATCCTTGTAAATCTCCTCTGCACCCTTTCTATGGCTTCCACATCCTTTCAGTAATGAGGCGACCAGAACTGAACACAATGGGGTCTGACCAGGGTTTTATACAGCTGCAACATTATCTCCTGATTCCTAAACTCAGTTCCTCGATTGATGAATGCTGCTACACTATACGCTTCTTAACCACAGCCTCTATCTCCGAAGCTGCTTTCAGCATCCTATGAGTCTGGACCCCAAGATCCTTCTGATCTTCCACACTGTCAAGAGTCTTACCCTTAATATTATATTCTGTCATTCTATTTGACCTGCCAAAATGAATCACCACACGCTTATCTGGGTTGAAGTCCATTTGCCATTTTTCCATGCAGTCTTGCATCCTATCAATGTCTCGTTGCAACTTCTGACATCCCTCCACACTATCCACAACACCTCCAACCTTTGTGTCATCAGCAAACTTATCAACCCATCCTTCCACTTCCTCATCCAGGTCATTTATAAAAATCACAAAAAGCAAGGGTCCCACAACAGATCCCTGGGGCACTCCACTAGTGATTGACCTTTGTGCAGAAAAAGACCCATTTACAACCACTCTTTGCCTTCTGTCGGCAAGCTAGTTTTGAATCCACAAAGCAATGTCCCCTTGATCCCATGCCCCCTCAGTTTCTCAGTAAGCCTTGCATGAGGCACCTTATCAAACACCTTGCTGAAATCCGTATAAACTACATCTACTGCTCTTCCTTTGTCAATGTGTTTAGACACATTCTCAAAAACTTTAGTGAGGCTTGTAAGGCATGATCTGCCTTTGACAAAGCCATTCTGATTATTCTTGATCATACTGTACCCCTCCAAATGTTCATAAATCCTGCCTCTCAGGATTTTCTACATTAACTTACCAACCACTGAGGTTAGACTCACTGGTCTATAATTTCCTGGGCAATCTCTTCTCCCTTCCTTGAATAAAGGAACCACATCCACAATTCTCTGGAACCTCTCCCTTCTCCATTGGCTCAGCAACGTCTTCCCTTGTAACCTGGTATACATCCCATCTGGTCCCGGTAATTTATCTAACTTGATGCTTTTCAAAAGCTCTGACACATCCTCTTTCTTAATGCCTATATGTTCAAGCTTTTCAACCTGCTACAAGTCTGCACTACAATCACCAAGTTTTTTGCCATTATGAATTCTGAAGTAAAGTATTCATTGAGTACCTCTGCTATTTGTATCAGTTCCATACAAACTTTCCCATTGTCACATCTGATGGGTCCTATTCCTTCTCGTCTTATCCTCTTTTGCTCTTCACATACTTGTGGAATGTCTTGGGGTTTTCTTTAATCTTGCCTGCCAACGCCTTCTCATGATTCCTTCTGGCTCTCCTAATTTCCTTCTTAATATCCTTCCTACTAGCCGTTTACTCTTCTAGACCTCTAACATTACCTGGCTCTCTGACCCTTTTGTAAGCTTTTCTTCTTGACTAAATTCATTTCAGCTTTCGTGCACTGTGGTTTCTTGCACTGTGGAACCATAACTTCTCTGTTTCATTGAAACGTTACTGTGTAGAACTTTGGATAAATATTCCTTGAAAATTTGTCACATTTCCTCTGTACATTTCCCGAAGAAAATCTCTTTCCAATTATGCCTCTAATTTCCTGCCTGATAGCCTCATAATTCCCCTTATTCCAAATGAACATTTTCCTAGCTTGTCTGATTCTATCTCTTTCCAATACTAATGTAAGGGAGGTAGAGTGATGATCACCATCCTCAAAATGCTCTCCCACTGACACCTGTCCAGGTTCATTTCTCAATACCAATCAAGTACAGCTCTCCCCTTGCAGGCTTATCCTCGTACTGTGTCAAGAAATCTTCCTGAATGTACCTAACAAACTCCTTACCCTATAAACTCCTTACCCTAGGAACGTTCCAGTCAATATTTGGGAAATTAAAATCTCCCATCGCGACAATTGTGTTATTATTACATCTTTCCAGGATCTGTTTCCCAATCTGCTCCTCAACATCCCTGTGACTATTGGACAGCCTATAGAAGACACCCAGTAAAGTTAATGACCCCTTCCTGTTCCAAACCTCCACCCACTGAGACTCTGTAGACAATCCCTCCATGGCGTCCATCTTTTCTGCAGCCATGACACTATCTCTGATCAACAGTGCCTCTCCCCTACTTCTTTTGCCTCCCTCCCTGTCCCTCCTGAAACATCTGAAAGTTGGCACTTGAAGTATCCAGGCCTATCCTTGAATCATCTCTGTAATGGCCACCACATCACATTTCTAAGTAGCGTTCCACATCTAAGTTCATCCACTTTGTTCACAACTCATACCATATATTCCTTCTTTAAATCTGTAAATAAAAGTGTCAAGCCATCTAACTGTCATTCAGACATTATATAAAACAAGTTTGAGTTGAAATTGTAGAAAGTGAATTATGCCAATACCATTCAAAGAAATAAAAATATTTAGTCTCAGATTTGCTTTTACTTTTGCAACCAGGACAAAAACACATTGATTGTTTATAAGATATCCAAAAGCTTACATGTTGGAATTCCCCAACATCAGCAGCCCAGGGTGTTACCATTGATCAAAATTAACTGATCCAACCACATAAATACTTTGTTCACAAGAGCAAGTCAGAGACTAGGCATTATAAAGTGAATGACTCATCTTTGACTCCCTAAAGCGTTTCTGCACAAATTAAGAGTGTGATAGAATACTTCCCACTTGCCAGGGTGGGATAGCTCCACAGCACTCAAGAAACTCAATACCATTGAGGACAAAGCAGCCCACTTGATTAAGATCCATTGATGCCATCAATGAGAACATCGAGTCTGCATTGTTTAGCTTCAACAGCGTGCGCTGCCTGGAATGTGTAGTAGGAGCAAGTTTAACTGAGGCATTTAAAAAGGCATTAGATGATAATTTGAATAGAAACATACAAAGATGTAGATAAAAGGCAGGAGAATGAAACTATGGCATGATGCTCATATGGAAAGCCAGTGCAGAAACAATGGGCTAAATGGCCTCGTCCTGCCATGTAAAAATTCTATTATTCAGTAGCAATTCATCAAGATATCTTTAATTACAGCCCACATGCCCAAACTTCTTCTAACAAGGGCTGCTACCACTTCCAAGTTCCCCTCCAAAATCTAACCTGGAACTATACTGCTATTCCTTCATCATTACTGGGTCAAGGTCCTGAAAATCCTTAGCCAACAGCACTGCAGGCCACATGGACTTCATCAGTCCAAGAAGGTGAAGCAATGCCCTTCACAAAAGCAATTTGGGATTGGCATCCAATAAATGAATTTTTAAAAAATGCTCCATGTATCCAACTATTCCAAAGATATCAGTGGTGAACATTGGATGTTTATTTCCATTTGACAAGCTACGCTCTTTGAACCACAGTTGCTCATTTGGTTTCCACAGTTCAGTAATTTGGAGCCAATGTACTGCCCTTAAGTGTCAGTTTACCACATGAAAGATTTCATCTGCAATCTGTTGTGTAAAGGACACAAAACTAAACACAATGAAAACGTTTAGTAGTTCGTTCATTTCATGCAGTGCTCTCAGCAGAAATACAGGATTAGCTGCAGGACCTTGATTAAATTCACTGGACAGCACAGATTGCAATCAAAAAATCTCATTGCTTCTGCACCAGGCATGTTGAGTCACTACCACTTCAATTAGTAGGATGCAGTTGACTGCATAGCTTTATTATTGTGGTAGATTATGATAGTTAAGTGCTTTTATTGCAGGGTACAATATATTTTTTGGTGCATTACATTTTTTAAAACAGCATTCAGAACTAGAGTAGTTTGACTTGGTGTTTTGAACGTTTACTAAACTATAGATTGGGAGTAGTTTTTTTTGTGTCACATCACAATAACACAATCAAGAATCTGCACCAGCAGCCTCACTTGCATATTAACTGAAACTTACGTCAATGTCTTTTATTCTCTTCCCATCTTGCTATGTTGCCCTATCATCAGATGCATTTCTGGTATATAAGTAAGATCTGTGCCAGGAGAGCACTGCCTGGTCATGCCCCCAACCGCCTGAGGACTTTGGTGGCCTCCAGTCCTTCCTGTGTCACTATTGCAGCAGATTTCTGCTAGTGGAGACCAATAGAGGTTTATAGAGTCATAGAGGTTTACATCATGGAAACAGGCCCTTTGGCCCAATTTGTCCATGCCACCCTTTTTTTGTAAAACTCTAAGTTAATCCCAGTTGCCCACTTTTGGCCCATATCCCTCTATATCCATCATACCCATGTAACTATCTAAATGCTTTTTAAAAGATAAAATTGTACCTGCTCCACTACTATCTCTGGCAGCTTGTTCCAGACACTCACTACCCTCTATTGAAAAATTGCCCTTCTGGACACTTTTGTATCCACCCCCTCTCACCTTAAACCTACACCTCTAGTTTTAGACTTCCCTACCTTTGGGAAAATATTGACTATCTACCTTGTCTATGCCCTCATTATTTTATAAACATCTATAAAATCACCTCTCAGCCTCCTACACCCCAGAGAAAAGAAGTCCCAGTCTATTCAGCCTCTCCTTATACCTCATTCCATCAAGTCCCGGTAGTATCCTCGTAAATCTTTTCTGCACTCTTTCTAGTTTAATAATATCCTTTCTATAATAAGATGACCAGAACTGTACACGGTATTCCAATTGTGGCTTTACCAGTGTCTTGTATAACTTCAATAAGATGTCCCAAATCCTGTATTCAATGTTATGATCGATGAAACTAAGCATGCCGAATGCCTTCTTCACCACTCTGTCCACCTGTGACTCTGCTTTCAAGGAGCTATGAACATGTATTCCTAGATCTCTTCATTCTGTAAATCTCTCTAATGCCCTGCCATTAACTGAGTAAGTCCTGCCCTGGTTCAATCTACCAAAATGCATTACCTCGCATTTCTCTAAATTAAACTCCATCTGCCATTCATCAGCCCATTGACACAAATTGATCAAGGCCCCACTGCAATTGGAGATAACCTTCTTTACTGTCTACCATTGCCACAAATCTTGGTGTCATCTGCAAACCTACTAAACATGCCTCCAATATTCTCATCCAAATCGTTAATATAAGTGACAAGTAACATTGGGCTCAGCATGGATCTCTGAGGCACATCGCTGGTCACAGGCCTCCAGTTTGAAAAATAACTCTCTACAACCACCCTCTGACTCCTGTCAAGAAGCCAATTTTGTATCCATTTAGATATTTCATTCTAAATCCTGTGAGATTCAGTAGTGAATAGTTACCGCATCACAACTGAAGGCTATGAGTTCCATGTGCTGGGATTTGAATGGATAATGAATATTTAAATGCTATTTTAAATATGCTAAATGGATCCATGCCCAGACCTGCTTCATACCATTAGAAAGAGGCCAGGAGAATGACGAACTGTTTGGCACCGGGTGCAAAATAGATTATGGGATTAGCGTGATCTGCTAATGGCGCAACAAAGTCAGGGAATCAAACCCTATGTAACCATTATGCATGTTCTAACATAAATTAATAAATAATTAATAAATGAAGAAATGAGAATCAAACAAGTTAATTGGGGGAGTCTGTGGGAAGATGTCTGGTAAGTTGGAGGCTTTCAAAAGTGTGTTAATCAGGGTTCAACGTAAGCATATTCCTTTTAGAGTGAAGTCAGGGCTGGTAGAAGTAGGGAACCCTGGATGACTTGGGACATTAAGGCCCTGGTCAAGAAGAAGAAGAAGGAGGCACATGACATGCAAGGCATCTGGGATCAATGGATCCCTTGAAGAATATAATGAGTGTAGGAGTAGAATTATGAGAAAAATCAGGAGGACAAAAAGGGGATATGAAGTTGTTTTGGCAGATAAAGCAAAGCAGAATCCAAAGAGCTTCCACAAATACATAAAGGGCAAAAGATAACTAGGGAAAAAGTAGGACCTCTTAAGGATCAACAGGGTTATCTATGTGTGGATCCACAAGAGGTGGGTGAGATGCTAAATGAATATTTCACATCAGTATTCATTGTTGAGAAAATCATGGATGTTAGGGAACTTGGGGAAATATCTTGAGGAGTGTACTTTTAATAGAGAAGGAAATGCTGGAAGTCATAAAGTGCATCAAGGTAGATAAATCCCTGGGATCTGATGAAGTGTATCCCAGGACACTGTGGGAGGCTAGGGGGGAAATTGCGAGTTCCCTAGCAGAGATATTTGAATTATCAATAGTCAAAAATGAGGTGCCTGAAGATTGTAGGGTGGCAAATGTTGTTCCTTTGTTCAAGAAGGGCTGCCTGGGAAAAGCATAGGGACTACATGCCAGTGAGCCTCACATTTGTAGTGGATAAGTTGCTGGAAGGTATTTTGAGGGACAGGATCCACAGGCATTTAGAAACACAAAGACTGATTAGGGACAGTCAACATGGATTTGTGAGTCGAAAATCATGTCTCAAAAAGTTGATTGAGTTTTTTGAAGGGGTAACCAGGCTCTCTCTCTATAGGCTGCATTGATTTCAGCTACATATTATTGGGGCTATTTTAATTCAGAATCCAGGAAATCAACGTCTTTAGGCCAACTTCCAACATGTATTATAAATCTGACACATTATTGCCAGGAACATACTTATAGAAACACACAAATCTTAAATCTATTACAAGAATAATAGAGCCAGTATTAATTTTGTGGTGCTGAGTTTCCGATCATTCAATCCTAGTTGCTATGGCAACATGCACTTTTTACACGTTACCTGTTGGAGTTTAGGAAAATGAGAGGCAACCTTCTTGAGACATGTAGGATTCTCAGGAGGCATGACAGGGTACATGCTGAGAGGATGTTTCCTCTTGTTGGAGAGTCTAGGACCGGAGGGCATAATCTGAAAATAAAAGGTTTCCCATTTAAAACAGAGATGAGGAGAAATTTCTTCACTCAAAGGGTAGTGAATATTTGGAATTCTTTATCGCAGAGAACTGTGGAGGTTGGGTCATTAAGTATGTTCAATGCTGAGATAAACTGATCTTTATTTAGTAAAGAAATCAAGGCTTATTGGGATAACACAGGAAAGTGGAATTGAGGATTATGTCAGATCAGCCATGATCTCATTAATTGGTGGAGAAGACTAGAAGGGGCAAATGGCCTATGTCTGTTCCCATGTCTTATGGTCTTATGCATAGTACCAGCATGCAACAGCTAGCTTCACCAGTTGCTCAAATTTTTGAGATTCATTGCTCTTTCAGATAGACTGGGCATTCTCAGAGCTGAAAGTGACAGTCTTAGGCCCATCTATAAGTTTACCTGATATATAGCACAAAATGAGCTGATTGGGATAACCATTATCCTGCAGGATGCCTCTGATGCACCCTATTTCAGCACCAAACTTGCGTGATGAGCAAATCACTTGGGCCCTATTTACAAGGTAGCAAGTAAAGCCAATCTTATAGCGTGTGGAACTGTAAGAATCCCAACATCTGTATAAGCAATAAAGGGAGTCTAGCAATAGGCCCTGATAGAGAATCCCTTGCAAATTTCTCAACTTGTACATTAAAGAATTAGAGTTTATTTGACTGCTCCATTACCAAGGTGAAATTGAAAGCAGAATGGATTCCATTAAAACATGCAAGGAAATTAACAAGATGCTGTGTCAAGCCAAAAAGATGTTCTGTCTAATACACAAATTAGCAATGTGGTATAAGAATTTCAGTGCAAGTGTGACGCCAGGTATGTAGGCCGTACTTCCCAAAAACTGGTGAATCATTTCAAATAACATGTCCCTTCCACTCTTCAGTACCTAACCATCCTATGCATGGAAAGTGCAAAACATGTCCAATGTGATTGTGCAGTTAGACAACATTGATTTTAAAAAATCAAATGTAGAACGTAAAAGAAAAGTAGAAGATGTAGAAATGTAAAAGAGGAAATATTCTGTGGGAGGACCGTTGAGGTCTGAATTGTTAACTCTGTTTCTTTCCAGAGATGCAGCCAGACCTGCTCAGTTAATCTATCAATTTCTGTTTTTATTCCAGTTATTTCTTTTTTTATTTCATATTTCTGGCATTTCCAGTATTTTGCTTTTAAATATTTGATTTTAAAAATCCTCAGTGTGCTAAGAATTACAGTGACAATTTAAGATTGTCAATTGGGCTTACAGTGTGACACGTTTGTGCATACTTGAAACAATGTAAAAATGGGTAAATCCCACTACTTTTTTTCAGTGGGACTTGCAAAATGAATCTCCCACACTCTGTGCATCACAGAGTGCCCCAGCATAAAACACAACGAAAAGTTCATAAAGTTGTAAATCTCACTGGAGTGACAGGAAGTCATGGAGGCCCCCAGGAGGGGGGGGAGAGGCTAGTGGGACAGGAGACTTCAGACCCAGGGCCACTAATAACATCAAAGTTGGATTTTACATATTCAAATTAATGCTGGAAATCCAGCATTAACTCGGCATCGCCACCAGCAACAACCAAGCCTCCCTTGGCACCACAGTAGAAAACAACACTACCACAGGGAGGTCCATTGTTAACCTGTCGGACTACACACTTCAATCAGAGGAAATCGAAGTTCTCAGCCGAGGGCTCAACTTCTGTCCCACCACTAAAATGGACCCCATCAGTCTTGCAGCAGATACAGAGGAATTCATCAGGCGAATGAGGCTGCGTGAGTTCTTCCACAAACCCCAAGAGGCCAATAGTGGACTCAATGAGATAGCTAATGAACCAGAACAGCCGACGGAGGGATCCGCAGTGCAGCAACCGAAGAGGAATGAATCCAGTTGGACTCCTCCAGAAGGCCACTGCCCCCGACTGGACATGTATGCCCAAGCCATCAGCAGGTGCGTGAACACCAGATTCATCAACCGCACTTACAAGACAGTACCGAACATCACCCAAGCACAAAGCAAGGCCATCCGTGCTCTCAAGACCAACCGCAATATTGTCATCAAACCAGCAGAGAAAGGAGGCGCCACCGTCATACTGAACAGAACGGACTACTGTGAAGAAGTGTACCGACAACTAAACAATGTGAAACACTACAGACAGTTACCAGCAGATCCGATCAAAGAACACACTCGTCAACTCAACACTCTGATCAAAACCTTTGATCCGGACCTTCAGAACACCCTCCAGGCTCTCATTCCACGTACTCCCCGCATTGGAGATCTCTGCTGCCTCCCAAAGATACACAAGGCAAACATACCCGGCCGTCCCATCGTATCGGGCAATGGGACCCTGTGTGAGAACCTCTCCGGCTATATCAAGGGCATCCTGAAACCCATTGTACAAAGAACCCCCAGCTTTTGTCTTGACACTACGGACTTCCTACAGAAACTCAGCACACATGGAGCAATTGAACCAGGGACACTCCTTGTCATAATGGATGTCTCGGCGCTCTACACCAACATCCCCCACAACGATGGTATTGCTGCAACTGCCTCAGTACTCAATGCCAACAACTGCCAGTTTCCCGATGCAATTTTACAACTCATCCGCTTCATCTTGGACCTCAATGTCTTCACCTTCAACAATCAGCTTTTCATCCAGACACATGGAACAGCCATGGGGACCAAATTTGCACCTCAGTATGCCAACATCTTCATGCACAGGTTCGAACAAGACTTCTTCACGACACGAGATCTTCAACCAAGGTTGTATACTAGATACATTGATGACATCTTTTTTCTTTGGACTCATGGTGAACAATCATTGAAACAACTGTATGATGATATCAACAAGTTCCATCCCACCATCAGACTCACCACGGACTATTCTCCAGAATCAGTTGCATTCTTGGACACACGCATCTCCATCAAGGACGGTCACCTCAGCACCTCACTGTACCGCAAACCGACAGACAACCTCACAATGCTCCACTTCTCCAGCTTCCACCCTAGACACGTTAAAGAAGCCATTCCATATGGACAAGCCCTCCGTATACACAGAATTTGCTCAGATGAGGAGGATCGTGACAGACACCTCCAGACGCTGAAAGATGCCCTCGTGAGAACAGGATATGGCGCTCGACTCATTGATCGACAGTTCTGACGTGCCACAGCAATAAAACGCATTGACCTCCTCAGAAGATGAACACGGGACACGGTGGACAGAGTACCCTTTGTTGTCCAGTACTTCCCCAGAGCGGAGAAGCTACGACATCTCCAGAGTTTTCAACATATCATTGATGACAATGAACATCTCGCTAGGGCCATCCCCACCCCCCCACTTCTTGCTTTCAGACAACCGCATAACCTCAAACACATCATTGTTCGCAGCAAACTACCCAACCTTCAGGAGAACAGTGACCACAATACCACACAACCCTGCCACAGCAACCTCTGCAAGACATGCCAGATCATAGACATGGACGACATCATCAAACATGAGGATACCATTCACCAGGTACATGGTACATACTCTTGCAACTCGGCCAACGTTGTCTACCTAATACGTTGCAAGAAAGGATGTCCCGAAGCATGGTACATTGGGGAGACCATGCAGACACTACGACAGCAGATGAATGAGCATCGCTCAACAATCACCAGGCAAAACAGGTCCCTTCCTGTGGGCGAACACTTCAGCAGTCATGGGCATTCGGCCTCCAACCTGCGGGTAAATGTTCTTCAAGGGGGCCTTCGTGACACACGACAGCACAGAGTCGCTGAGCAGAGACTGATAGCCAAGTTCCGCACACATGAGGACGGCCTTAACAGGGATCTTGGCTTCATGTCACACTATCTGTAAACCCCATGACTTGCCTGGGTTAGCAAAAAACCTCACTCACTGTGCTGTCTGGAGACAATACAGATCTCTCTAACCTGTGCTCAGGGTTCCCTTCACCCACATTGTTAGCCACTTTAAGACTTGAATAGCAGGTTAGGTGTAAGGATTCGCATTCTAATCAGCAATCTGTGACTGTCTGTGTTGATATGAGTGCTATTGCAGACCAGAACACTGCATTTGCCTGACGAAGGCCATAGTGTCGAAAGCTCACAAATTTACTATCAAATAAATTGGTTGGATTTAAAATTGGTGTTGCAAAACTTTACTGAGGAAATCCAGCAGCCAGAGACAAGTGGAGGCCATGGTGCCCAGTGTGAAGCTGTTTTCGCAGCAGCGTAGCGGGCTGGGAGATTCTGTCCCTACATATGTTAGTACATTGGGCCTTGTTCTTGCAGAAAGAATAACATGTACATATAAAGTGTCAGACCTGCTGAGACTTTCCAGTATTTTCTGTTTTTCTTTCAGATTCCAATGTACACAGTAATTTGTTTTTATATAATTTATATAATTGAGGAATAGTTCCAAATTTATTGGATGTTCCTTACTTAAGTAAATTTTATACCTCATTCACAATTAATGTTCTTGTGCAAACTTCTACACTACAAGATGATTAAACTCAGCTGTTCCTGTAATAAAAGATATGTGATAGGTGATCAACCAAATCCTATGGAGTTGTTCAAATATTTAATCCACCAGAAAAAGAAATCACTGGTAAATAGTGTAAAAATGATTGAACAGAGGGAAAAGGTGAAGTCAAAATGATCAAAATATGTGTTTGGGCAGCTGTCTAGAGGAGTAATTCAATGACAGCAAATCACTTTATAGTAATAGAATGGTTTTGCAAATCAGTACTTGTAAAACCTCTTTTTCTCATAATCCAGTATTTTTCCATCATTGTAATCAAGAAAGGGGATCAAGAAGATTAGAACATTCTAATCAGCACTTAGATGATTATGGTACATATCTGGAATTGTTTGGCAGCAGTACAAGGAGGACATTCAAAACAAGGTGAAAAGGTTGATAGGGAAATAACTATAAAAGCACTATCTATGAATGCAAGTGATTTAGTAACTGATCAAATTCCTTTTAGCTTTTATAGTCACAAATATATTTACATTTTAATGACCAAACCATGCTTTTGGAAGTAGATAATGGAATTTTACATTGCACATTACATTGCACTGCCCTGCCATAAATGTCATTACCTTACCTCCCAACATTGATGGCATACCCACAGCAATTTAACTTGGTGAACTGTTAAGTGGCTTGAGGCAAGACTTGTACTCACATCTGGAAGAAAGTCCTGCTTCTACAGCTACTGGCCAAAGAGCAGTTCTCTGGCTCCAACAGAACCACAGAAGTGATGGTCACTGCTGGAACTCCATCTAGTCTCTAAAAGAGATTGTCAGTTGATCCAAGCACCAAGGTAGATTGGGGGGGTATGAGGGGAAGAGTGGGGGGGCGCGAGGGGGAGGTGGTGGTTGGTATTATTGCTAAGGCCAAGCTATATGTTCGTAGTGACGAAGTGAAAGGCTAGGTTGGACATATAGGGGACATAGTGAACCGGGGTGGGGTGTGGTGGGGCGGGGGGGGGGGGGGGGGGGGGTGGTATTTGGGGAATCTGATTTGCTGACTATGAAGATCCACCATGAAATAGGTAAGAACTTGGTCACCCTTTTGCCCTCCACCATCCTAAGAATGAAAGATCCCAGCCTTCCCATTTTGCAGTAGCCTTTGCCTGCCACAGGAAAAATTGTAGCAGGGAGAGAAAATGCCCTTCAGTATCCATTAATTGGCCAGTAAGAATTTTCACAGTAACTTCATTCTAGTGTTAGTGTAACTTGACATTAAAATAAACTTCACTTAAGCACCTCGATTGACCCATAGGCAATGGACCGCCCAACGCCTGCCTGCCGCATGTAAATTGTGGTGGCATGGTGGAAGAGGAATTTTCTGGTGTCTCCTGGGGTGCTCTATACTTGTTGAACCTCACTCAACCAATACATAGACTGCGAAAGACAGTATATAGTTAAAGGAATTTATTTGCTAATGCATGCATCATAAGACAGACACAGTCAGTGAGGATTGACTGTCCTCTCTGGGCTAATATTGCTAGGTAAAATTTCTATATTACTCTGAGCATTTCAGTATCCCACCCAGTCTTGTCAATCAGACTGGAGAGTCCAATCACAACATTATATATTATTAACTCAGCCAATAATGTTCCACCCATCAATAGGAAAAGGAACTTATTAGCTTATTAGCTATGGACGTTCCGTTCCCTTTACCTAGGAAAATTAATCCAAATCATTACCAGTAACCAAGGCCAATATTAACATCTGTGATTTTTAAGTGATGAAAGGTGTCACTCGTTCACTGGAACCTGGGCCTCCTTTATCAGCTTGGGAGTCTGTTCCAGCCTCGCTACCCAGGAATGAATTTACTCTCTTAAATAGCAGGCCTATAATTAAATTTGTCTTCGTGTATCCAAAAACAGACAACAGAAGCTATTTTTTTGTGCTCTGTTATATTAACAGAATTTGCCCTGTCTGCCACTGTGTTTCCCATCATGCTGCATTCAGAATGAAGTTAGCCAAGATGCACAATACATATATATTGAAAATATAGTTTAAACTTATAATACTTGGTTAATTTGTGGTTGTACAGTTTATTATACCTTTGCAGTTTATAATACCATGTTCCAGGCACATTGTGGATTCTTACTATATATATAAGGTACTTTATAATTACCTTAACCTAGTCTACTTATTACAGTAAAACTAAAATGAAGCGCATCATACTAAAATTCTATACTACCTCATCACATGGGTGGGTAGGCAGCCAGAATGGCACCACAGTGTTGCATCCAATTTTATGTCTCTCACCCACATGCCAACCTATCCCCAAACAAGCATAAAATTTGGTTCTTAATCTTCCGTAGTGTAAAACAGAGAATGCATATCACTGTGGAAGTATTGTGACAAAGTGAACCAAAGTATTTTATGGAGAGATGAAGCAGCAATCATTTCATTCATTTAAAGAGTGTAAAGCCATAGTTTTCAGTGCACCTATAATCATTTTCTAAAGAGATATTTCCCATCTATTTTGTTCAAAATTAACTCTAAGATTTCTTTCTATCCCATCTGTGTTCCTACTGTTTGGCTTAATACATTAAAATAACAGGATCTAAGATAATAGAATAACCAGGGTAATAATATGCTCAAAGTGCTGTGAGAGTGAACAGAGAGACCAACTTGCAAGTGTGATTCTTTGATCGAGTTCAATTAATACAGTTTGAAATGGATTTATCACAAATATGACTATTTTAATCAATAATGTGTAACCTGATTTTAAAAATGACTTTTAAAAATATAGAAACATAGAAAAACTATAGCACAAACATGCCCTTCACCCCACAAGTTGTGCCAAACATGTCCCTACCTACTAGGCTTATCTATAATCTTCTATCTTACTAAGTTCCATGTACTTATCCAAAAGTCTCTTAAAAGACCCTTTCGAATCTACCACCACTGCTGCGGCTGATTCCATGCACGCACCACCATCCGAGTGAAACATTTACCCCTGACATCTCCTCTGTACCTACTCCCCAGCACCCTAAACCTGTGTGCTCTTGTGGCAACCATTTCAGCCCTGGGGAAAAGCCTCTGATGGGTTTTCTTCATCTTGGGGATGGGTTGGCATGTGGGTGAGAGACATAAAATTGGATGCAACACTATGGTGCCATTCTGGCTGCCTACCCACCCATGTGATGGGGTAGTATAGATTCCACTTGATCAATACCCCTCATCATTTTATACAACTCTATCAGGTCACCCCCCCATCCTTCGCCTCTTCAAGAGAAAGGACCAAGCTCTCTCAACCTATTCTCATAAAGCATGCCACCCAATCTAAGCAACATCCCTGTAAATCTCCTCTGCACCTTTTTCATGGCTTCCATATCCTTTCTGTAATGAGACGACCACAACTGAGCATAGCACTCCAAGTGGGGTCTGACCAGAGTCTTATACGGCTGCAGCATTATGTCCCGACTCAAACTCAATTCCTCGATTGATGAATGCCAGTACTCCAAACGCTTCTAACCTGCAAAGCTGCTTCGAGCATCCTATGAACCTGGATCCCAAGGTCCTTCTAATCTTCCAGGTTGCCAAGAGTCTTACCCTTAATATTATATTCTGTCAATCCTAATGACCTGCCAGAATAAATCACCACACACTTATCTGGGTTGAAATCCATCTGCCACTTCTCTGCCCAGTCTTGCATCCTATCGATGTCTTGTTGCAACTTCTGACATCCCTGCACACTATCCATAACACCTCCAACCTTTGTGTCATCAGCAGACTTACCAACCCATCCCTCTACTTCCTCATCCAGGTCATTTATAAAAATCGGAAAGAGCAAGGGGTCCCAGAACAGATTCCTGGGGCACTTCACTAGTGACCGACCTCCATGCAGAAAAAGACCCATCTACAACCACTCTATGTCTTCTGTGGGCAAGTCAGTTCTGAATCCACAAAGCTATATCCCCTTCGATCCCATGCCCCTTCACTTTCTCAATAAGCCTTGCATGAGGCACCTTATTAAATGCCTTGCTGAAGTCCATATAAACTACTTTTACTGCTCTTCCTTCGTCAGTGTGTTTAAACACATTCTCAAAAAATTCAATCAAGCTCGGAAGGCAAGATCTGCCTTTGACAAAGCCATGTTGACTATTTTTGATCATACAATACCTCTCCAAGTGTTCATAAATCCTGCCTCTCAGATCTTCTCCATCAACTTATCAACCACTGATGTTAATCTACCTGGTCTGTAATTTCTTGGGCTACTTCTTCTCCTTTTCTTGAATAAAGAAACAACATCCGCAATCCTCCAGAACGTCTCCCATCTCCATTGATGATGCAAAGATCATCACCAGAGGCTCAGCAATTTCTTCCCTCGCCTCTCACAATAACCTGGGGTACATTCCATCCAGTGCCAGCGACTTATCTAACTTGATGGTTTTCAAAAGCTCCAACACACCCTCTTTCTTAATGTCTACAGGCTCAAGCTTTTCAGTCTGCTGCAAGTCTGCACTACAACCATCAAGAACTTTTTCCACTGTGAATGCTGAAGTAAAGTATTCATCGAGTACCTCTGCTATTTCTATCAATTCTATAAAAACTTCCCAACTGTCACACTTGATAGGTCCTATTCCTTCACGTCTTATCCTCTTATAACGAACTGTTTAAAGTCAATCTCTTCCTGTTAGCTTTTTGGTCACTACCCTAATACCTCCTTGTGAGGCTCAATGTCAAATCTGTATTTCATAATCTTCGTGTGAAACACCTTGAATTTGATCTGATTTATTATTGTCACATTACCATGCAGTGGAAAATGTTGTTTCAACTTGGGGTGTTTTAACACATTATAGACATGGAATAAATACATTTTGTTAAATTGAAATACAGTGGTCAGTTTCTTAGTACCTTAAAAAAAATCAGATTCTTTTAAAATCTGCCTCTTAGTTATCATTTTTCCCAAACAAACTAGCATAATTTTGGAGCTTTCATGAAGGCTTCCAAATGAGTGCAAGAATCAGAAATGATTACTTAATCCAGGAGCATAACTAATTTTTAAGATAGCTTTGAGCATGACCATGTTTATAACTGCAAAAGATTGCAGAAAATTGAATCACGCTGAATGCAATATACTTTTTAAATTCTGCAATCTTTAGCATAGGTTGCATCTGTTGTACTTTAAAAAAACAGTTGATGAAGGATAGAGCTGGAGTCAATCTATACACATTTCTGTATCAATTTATGGAATTATACATTACAAGAATGTACATCTTAAATCAACAACCACAATTTTAGTTTGTGATTATTCACAGACAGCTCAAGTGGATGCTCAGTTACTTAAGTTTATTTATTAGTGTCACAAGTATGCTTGCATTAACACTGCAAATAAGTTACTGTGAAAATCTCCTAGTTCCCCCACTCCAATGCCTGTTTGAGAACACTGAGGAAGAATTTAGCATGGCCAATGCACCTGACCAGCATATGTTTCGGATGATGGGAGGAAACTGGACATTAGGAAGGAACTCACGCAGATATAGGGAGAATATGCAGAACCTGGGCCCTTGGTGCTCAGAGGTAGCACATTCTTAGCACCCCCTCATAATATTTAAACAGTCAATATATAATTAATAATACCGATTTCAAGCTATTCATACTGGAAAAAACAAGAGGCTCACAATGTTCTCTACACATGCAGTACAATTGTATGAACAAAATATTTAATTGTATAGTTCTGTGTTTCTCACAGTTCAAGTGGAAGTAGCCTTGCTGCAATCTCAGTGTAGAACTGGACTGTTTGCAAACTTGCTAAGTAATATTCAGATTCTGACCAATGATGCATTCCCTAAATATTCAATTGCATTTTCTTTTCTTCCGCAGTGAGAGATTTATGGTGAGGCTGAACAGAAATGGAATGCCGAGAAACCCTGAGAAAATAGAACGGCTGTGTGCGCTATTTACGGTAACATGGAATCTCTCTCTGCTGTGTTCACTGCTTTATTCTAAAAGAGAGTTGAATGCTTTAAGTTTGAAATTAAATTACATTTTCTCTCTGTGCTTGAAGGTAGTTGTTGTGAAAGAATTTTGATGAAGCCTATAAAATGTTATAAAGGATCAGCTATTGCACAGCATTCGGGTTTTAATTCCAGGGCAAAAGGAGTTTTTCCCCCTCCAGTGTCCTCCCTCCTCTTTGGAATGTGAGAATGTCAATGAAAAAGAAGAAAACAGAAATTTAATAATATGAAGTGTGTTCGTAGTAATACACAGATCAGTCATGAAACAAAAAAACTTTTCTTTTTTTCATCCATCTCGCAGTCATTATTCCTACTAGGTATGTTGCAAGGCTAGGTGAGATACATGCTTATGACTTCAACCATAATACCAGCATAAAGATGGAACATTGCACAGGTATATCCTGTCTGTAGTGTTTAGTTGTTCAATTGTTATGTGTTGGATTATTTTAGTCTGGCAACTGATCTATGCTCACTGTGCCTATGATGGAGAGTCCTGTCACTGGTCTTCGGACGTGCTGTTAATAACTTCAATACCACTCGTTTACTTGACATTTGACATTGTTTATTTTACTTTGCTTGTCTTTCTTGGTCATTATGATGCCAGTCCAAAAGTTGCACATTCACAGATCTCCATGCTTGAAATAATCCATGTGTGAAAGGGGAGTCCATTTTTGACTGTTGGGAAGGTGATTTCATTTTGACAGTTGGAACTAAAACAGTAGTTTTATGGTAGAGTGCTTGGCTTGTGTTTGAATAATTGTTCATTAATTTGGGCCAACAGATTGGTATATTTTAAATAATCTCTTTACATGTACTGTGAATTTGGAGTATAAGCACCTTTGCACAAAGGTGTTATCGTGTGTTTTTCCATCATCAGTATACATATTTTTTAGCCCGTCTTTGGGTCTACGTTATCCCCCAAGCCATGGCTGTGACATTGTGACATTGCTTAATTAATTGAACCTGAATGTAGACTCAGAATTTGAGTAAACAGCAAAGCTGCTGGAAGCTGAGCTGTAAGCATAAGTGCAGACATTTCATTATAGCAGAGATAATTAAAAACTCTTATGAATAAAAACTGGTGCACACATACCAATGAATCTACATCACATGAGAGGAGGTTTACCAGGATGCTGCCTGGTATGGAAGGTCTGAGTTACGAGGAGAGGTTAGGCAAATTGGGACTGTTTTCCTTAGAAAGACGTAGACTTAGAGGAGATCTAATAGAGGTGTACAAGATTATGAGGGGTACAGATAGAGTAAACAGGGTTAAGCTTTTTCCTAGGATGGACTCAAATTGCACGAGGGGTCACGGGCTTAGGGTGGGGGGGTAAGGTATAATTTGGATGCCCGAGGGAGTTTTTTCACACAGAGTATGGTGGGGGTATGGAATGCGCTGCCAAGTAAAGTGGTGGAGGCAGGTACTCTGGAGTTATTTAAGAAATACATAGATGGACAAATGAACAGAATGGGAATGGGGGAGTATAAAAACTTATTTAAAATAGGGATCATGAGCCTTGGGAGTCCCTGGGAAGTGTGTAAATAGATGATGATATTGATGTATTTGTTTTTATCCTACAGGTGTTTTGGTCCACCTTGTTGTCTAACAAGGGGCATACACGCAATGGGTCATGCGAGGGCTGCTCTTGGATTTTTTTTTGAGAGTATCCTAGTGCTTCATGTCGTTAGTGTACGCTTGACCTGGACCATTTGATGGGCAACACGACAGCTCAGTGATTATCGCTGTGCTGTGCAGATACATGGATTTGGGCCTATGTCTCTGGGAGTTTGCGCATTCTCTCCGTGCTTGCTTGGGTTTTCTCCGGGTGCTCCGGTTTCCTCCCACATCCCAAAGATGTGCTGTTAGGTTAATTGGCAAAACAATTTCTCCCTAAATTGTCTCAAATTTGGTTCTTAATCCATAGATCTATAAACGTAGACAGGGATCACAGGTAGAGGTGGGAACATCGGGGTGGCGGCATGGGCTCGTTGGGCCGAAGGGCCTGTTTCCCGTGCTGTTTTGTTCTTTGTTCTTTGTATGTAATGTTCTCTTTGTTACCCAGAGATTTGTGGGAGCTAGCAAGCCACATTTTGACTGTCAGCATTTCTTTTTGTACAACCTAAATTCAATTATTATCAAATTTTCACTTCATCCAAAAATCATTCCCACAAACATTCGTTTGTGCAATTTTTTTTCAAAGTAGCTGAAGATCTGGCAATTTTTCTCACAGTTAGCACTGGCAGGAGTCTCTTTGGTTTTCTTGTTGAAACCAACACTTTGAAAAAGCATTAGAAAATTCCATCCAATATATTCACAAAATGATTCATAATGGTGACTGGCCTCATATAGTTAGCTATTTAGTTTCACTTGCAAAGAGACTCTAAGAATAATACTTTCTTGCGGTTTATGGAAATTTGACTGATTGTACTTTTGCTCTTTACAGGTAGGCTCTGATTTTTTTAATAGAGAAGAGTTTTTAGAGATGGTTTTTGCACTGTTCACCTTATCTGGTTGCTTGAACTCATGTATTTTGGCAGCCCTTTCCTCTCACGGGCTAGAATCAATTTTTATATATAAAAAGGAGAAAAAAATAAAATGTAGCTTTATGGTTGAAGAACATAACTGCAAGCAGTATTTTTAGTAGCCAGGAAAGCAGCAGGAAAACAAAAATTGTTTATCAATTGTCTAACAATTAAGAATCGTTAGCATCTGAAATTAAAGAATACTGTCCAGTCAGTTTCTTAATTTCGTGTGAACTCTTGGTAATCCTGAAATATTGGCCGGAATTCTCTGGCTTCGCCCACAGCTGGGATTATGTGGCTTTGTGAACAGGAAGGGTTTTCACTTGATGAACATTTGATTGTCTGTGCCTACAAGACCCAGCTTCTGCAGGTCTGCAAACGATGCATACATTCTTCACCATTTGCAGTTGCCAAGGTTCATCGACACTCCAGGTGATTTAATAGCAACAAGGATTTCCCACTGATGATGCCTGAGGACAGACACTGAGGAAAGATGAAACCACTGCCATGTATCCACAAAGGTAGTGTGGAGTAGACTATTGGGCTGCTGAAGATAATTGTCAGATAGCCCAGACAATCTGGGGGCACCCTTTGGTATCTGCCCAAGCAAGTGTCACACTCTTCACAGTATCGCTGTTTCCAGAGGGCATCTTGTTGAGCAGAAGGATGCTGATGCTAAAGGACATGGACATTGACAAACACTCAAGTCCTATTTTATCCCGTGGCCACTAAGAGAAATCATCAAAAAGTTGAGGCAATTCCCGTAATGGAGCAATTAGACCTCTCCAATGAATTCTAATGTATATAATTCAAAACAGATCAATTATAGATTTTCTTTTCAATTACTCCCATCTTTCATTAGTTTTAAATCAATCATCTTCAATATACATAAATCAACAATAATACCTGTTATATACTTTAGCCAACTGTATCTTACTTTCTGGCGTAATGGAATTTCATTCATCCTTAGAATCCAGAAGCTAACTCCTATCTTGGCTAACCCCACTTCCTGTGTTACTTAGTAACATTAGACACTGGTCACAAAGTTCAAAGTGTATATTCCCATAAATTCCCCTATGGGTCGCTGCCAAGCCAGATTAACACATGACTCCATGTTTAGGCATGCATCCATTGTAACTGACAGTGAATAAGCCTGATTCATAAAGTTTGATTAGGTGTTCTAAATATTTTTACCGTTAAAAATTCTGATAATTAAATACAGCCATATTTTCAAGGCTTCAGTATTCTCTTAGAATATGGCTTTGTCCTAATGCCCTTTACCATAATGTTTCGTGGCAATGTGCCCTTGGGTTAAGTGAACAATGATTCTTAAAAATACATTAAAAATATTCAAAATATCAGCATATGTGTTTTTAAATCATAATCGCTTGTTTAAATTTCTTACTGCATTTTATAAGTGTGTAAATTGCTTTCTTGTTAGCTTATAAGTCTGTTTTAATGTCATTTAACTTAATGCAGATAGTTCTGTCAGTGTTTTAATGTCTAATCATTTAAAATTCTTTACTAACCTATTAGGATTTTCCCCTTTCAATGGGAACATCAAACCTTCTGTGCCCCTTGGGAATCATGGAGTATCGATCATTTTAATCAGATTTTGTGGGGGCGATTCTTCCAAATTCGAGTAGCACTGTGGGATGAGAGAAATCAGCAGTGGCTGTTTCATGGGCTTCCTGTTGGATGACCGTGCATCTACACATCTCTCATCTTAAGCTTTTCAGTACTAAAGGATTCACACTGAAAATTAGGATAGTGGTGATTTATACATGTTACCATAACTTTACATATCATTAGCAGAACCGCAATTGAATTCTCACCCCTCCCCTGCTAGTGCCTTCCACATCTCTGGCATGATGTCGTGCAGGCAGGGTTTACAACTGCTCTAAAAGTCGGGAATTGAATATAAAGTTGAAAAAACGGAACCAGTTGGTGTAGTATATTGGGACTTTCAGAAAGGGTTTGACAAAGTCCCACATAAGAGATTATTGTGCATGATTAAAGAGCTTGGGATTGGGGAAACTGCGTTGAGACAGCTAGAAAATTGGTTGGCAGAGACGAAAGAAAGAGTAGGAATTAATGGGTCCTTTTCAAATTGGCAGGCAGTAACTAGTAGGGTGACAGGGATCCATGCTGGGACTACAGTTATTCACAATACATGATAATGATTTGGAAGAGAGAAAAAAATGTAACATCTCAAAGTTTGCAGATAATACCAAGTTCGGTGGAAGGGTGAATTGTGACGAGGATGTGAGAGATCCTTCAACCTGATCTGGACAGGTTGGATGAATGAGCAGATCAATGGCAGATGCTGTATAATTTGGAAAAATGTGAGGTTATTCACTTCTGAAGCAAAATGAAAAGGCAGATTACTACTGGAATGGCTGTAAGTGGAAGAGGGCAGTGTGCAATGAGACCTGGATATCCTTGTGCACAAGCCACCGAAGGGAGGCAGCTGGTGGTAAAAGAAGGCAAAGGTGAATGTTGGCGTTCGTAGCAAAAGATTTCAAGTACAAGAGCAGAGATGTGTTGTTGCAATTATATAAAGCCTTGGTGAGGCCACATCTGGAATATTGTGTGCAGTTTTGGTCTCCTTTTCTGAGAAAGGATGTTCTTGCTCTGAAGGGAGTGCACTGAAGTTTTACTAGGCTGATTATGGGGATGGAAGGACTGATGTATGAGAGAAAATTGACTAAGTTAGGATTGTTTTCAGTGGAGTTCAGACGAATGAGTTTGGGGGAGAAGTGTGGGGGGGAGGATGGCAATCTATGGGTGAATGGGGAAAGAGTATGGGGAGGTCAGTGATATGCAGGTCTGTGGGGGATGAGAAAGCCAGCAATGTCTGGGGCAGTGGTGGACGGGGAGACCTCGATGTCTGGGTCGGCGGTTAGAGACGCTAGTGATGTCTGGGTCACGGAGGATAGGAAGCCTGAGATGTCTGAATCAGTGGGGTACGGGGAGGCCAGCAATGTTCCTGTGAGAGAGAGGAACAGTGGTGAGAGGCCAGCAGTGTTCTTTTGAGGGGGGTGGAGGTGAAAGGCCAGCAATGTTCTTCTGGGGGGCAGGAGAGGTGGTGAGAGGGCAGCAATGCTCTAGTGTGTGCGTGTGAGAGGGCGGGGGAGGTGACGCAGTGGCAAGAGGTCAGCGATGAGGCCAGCAATATCCAGGGAGGAGCGAGAGGCCAGCAATGTCAATGCTGGGAGAATTTGTTTAGCGATCTTCCAGAGATCGGTGCATGTACGGTGGCTCACTCTGTGCACTAATTTCAGCCTCTTCAGTGGGAATAGACTCCACCTACCACCTTTCAGAATGATTCACACTAGGGCACCCTGCAGGGCTCAGAGCAGCAGAAGTACCTTGGGGTCTAGGTCCATAGGACTCTTAAATCGGCCTTGCAGGTGGAGGATGTGGTCAAGAAGGCGTATGGTGTATTGGCCTTCATTAATCGAGGGATTAAGTTTAGGAGTCGGGAGGTAATGCTGCAACTTTATAAGACCCTTGTCAGACCCCACTTGGAGTACTGTGTGCAGTTCTGGTCGCCTCACTATAGGAAGGATGTGGAAGCTATAGAGAGGGTGCAGAGGAGATTTACAAGAATGTTGCCTGGATTCGGAGGCATGCCCTATGAAGATAGGTTGAGAGAGCTAGGTCTCCTCCCTGGAGAGACGAAGGTTGAGAGGTGACCTGATAGAGGTTTATAAAACAGCCCCACAGCAGACTAGGAGGGGCATATCCTACATTACTGCACAGAAGAATCAGGTGCACCAGTATCAGCTGAAAGCAGTGTTGGAAACAGCTCATGTCACATCAAAGACTTCGGGAGGAATTTTCCCATCCTCGCCCATGCAAAGGTCCGTTGGATAGTATTTTCCGATTTTGGGCCGAGCGTGGTGTGAATGTGGTGTGCTTCATTATATGATCAGTCAATGGTGCATAATAGCTTATGCACTCTTGCTGTGTCCTGCAGTTGGTTACTCTTTCCTCATCTTTTTCATACTGGATCACATTATATTCTCAGACCCTTCTTCGAGATCACAACAGCTTTATGACAGGACTCTCATTTTAAATACTGGCTCCATCACTCTATATTGCAAAGCTTTCAGCAAAGGCACATATTTCTGAGTAACAGTAATCTTTAATCTGAGGTACCAGTGCAGCTTCTTCAGAAGAAGCCACATGCTTACACAGAATTAACATCTGCAGCATACAGTCAGCTGCCCCAGCTCACCCAGAAGGCACAGGGTCCATCATTGAGAGGCTGTAGTGTCAACTCTCTGTCCTGCAAAGAGCCAGAGATGGTGCAGGAATTGGAGGTCAAATTGTGGTCTGTTACTTGATTTGAAAATGTCAGCGATGACTATTTGAAGTGTGGCAACAACCCAGGAAGAAGGTGATGTGATGGTCACTCCAGATCATACAACTTGCATTTATCTTCGCCACTGCAAGTGTCTGTGCCCTCTCATATTCCTGGTAGCCCTGAGTCTCCTATCAACTGGCCATCATCATCATCATCATCAGCTAGTTCCTCAGGCACTAAATCTAAGTCTGGCTCAGGAGAAGAGGCAGTTGCAAGTAGAACCATGGGCTCGCAACCATGGGGCATCCACTTGTACCAGAACATTATATGCTGCATAACTGGTGACGTGAAGGAAGGGATCAGCCAGACCGAAAGCCATGGTTTGAATATAAGATGCCGTGTCCATGCCAGTACAAACTAACTGGTGTGAACAGAAGTTCCTCAAGACTGCCCTGGGCAGCAGAAATACTATGAGGTGGGCACCCTTCATATGCTGGATCATGATGGGATGAGGGAGGATTTGAGGGATAAAGGATAGATGACCTGGCTGACTGTGTCTCTCTCCATCTCTCTCCCTTTCATCTTACTGATTAAAGTTGAATATCAGTCTACTGGCAGGCCAGTTAACATTATTCCTGCTGACTGCTGCTGAGTCAGATAGGTGGTGGTGAGAGTCCTATGACCAGCCCAACTTAACACAGCACCATATAAGCTGGGACTGGAACATTAGCAGAGACTCTAGTGCCGGCTGTCTGTCAGGCTGACGAAGAGGTCAAATGGCAACAATACTTTAAGCCACATGTCTGTAGGAGGCGCTGGTCTTTTCACAAGCTGTCAGGTATCATATGTTGCCAAAGACTGCACTTTCACAGAGACGTAATGTGGAATCTGTGCCAGGTTGTCACACACCTGGCTCCACGCTCCAAGAGGAGGAGAAGGACATCCGCTTTCAGTAGCTGTAAAGCACCAGCTGCTCTAAACTTTCTTGCCAAAGAGCCCTTCCAAGGCTTGGGTGGAGACTTGTGCGGGATTTCACAGCCATCAGCACACAAGTGCGCCCCCAAGGTGACAGATATTCTGTATGCCTGAGCATCAGATGACATCACATTTTAGCTGGATCAAACTCACCAGAATGCCTGGACAGCAGGATTTTCTGCCATCGCCAGTATGTCCTATTTGATACCCATGCAGCCCTGAGAGCATTGTCTTGACAGGTAGTGCCTTTCTTAAGCAGGAAGGGACTCTTTTAACATCCAGCTGGTAGGTGACCACCAGCTAAACATCATGCACTGGCATGCTACCCTGGGAGCATGACATCCTTGGGACACTCAGAGGCACCTGACATCTTTGAGGGTCATCCTCAGATGAAGGGTCGGCTAGTGAGGGAAGGCCCGAGCCTGAGGCCATGTCCCACTACAATGAGGTCTTTATGCAAACAGGAAAATAATCTAGTGATGCATAGGTTTTCTGAAGATGCAGTATAAGATGCAGAGATTTCTAGACAACTCTGGTTCTTCTCTGCAGTAAAGACTTCAGAGGTTCATGTGGATAGTGGTGTTCTCCACAACTTGGCACAGCAGCAAAGTGACATGGTGGAGGAAGACAAGGAGGAACAGAAGGCCTTTTTGGAGGAAGAGGAGGGTCATGAGTGAGTCTTCCTACTCATTCCTGAGTGTGTGATGGAGGAATTTTCTTCTGCACTGGTGGAAGGGAAGAGGGAGCAAGATTCAGCCACATAGACCAATGCAGCATGATACCAGAGGTTTCAGACTGCTTATGACTTATGACTTTCCACTTCTGTGTGAGACAGCTGAGGGAAACCAGTGGGAATGAGTGTCAAGCCGGTTTGGTTGTGAAAGTGGTTTAATTGCGAAACTTTACAGTTTTTGCGCCCTTCTTCTTTTGTGACTGCACCTGTGTCAACTCAGTGGTCTTGCATCTTCCAAATCTTCTGCAGCCTCCCACACCTTCCTGGTGTTCCCCCAGATCACACATCAGAAGTGAAGGCAACTTATAGCTTTCTATGCCTTCTAGCTTGTGATGCCATTGTTGGGGCATTATCTGGAGGGCCTGGACCCAAAATGTCCTGGCCAATGTTCGGATGTCATAGGTGATGCCATGTCACCCATGAGATGCGTGGGATAGGAAAGGGAATTCAAAAGAACTGAAGAGTGCCAGAGTCTACCTGTTGGAAGGTCAATGTTTCCTCCTCCCTCAGGTGTCCTCAGTGGCTCCTGGGCTACTCTGTGGGATGGAGGGGCAGCTGCACTGAGCTTCAGGAATCCTAGTGTCATCTGGCCCTCCACTGTCTGAACCATGGTACCATGGTTCCATAGGGTCATAAGACTCTATGGCCTTTGTCAGGCAAATGAGGCCTGACGAAGGCCATAGAGTCGAAAGCTTGCGAGTTTACTATCAAATAAATTGGTTGGATTTAAAACTGGTGTTGTCAGACTTCTACCAAAACCATCAGCCATTGTCCTCTGTGACTGGGATTTGTTTAGTTCATTTATTAGTGTCATAAGTAGGCTTACATTAACACTGTAATGAAGTTATTGTGAAAATCCCCTAGCATCTGTAGGTACATGGAGAAAGAATTTAGCATGGCCAGTGCATCTAACCAGAACATTTGCAGACTGTGGGAGGAAACCAGAGCACCGGAGGAAACTCATGCAGACACAGTGCAAACTCCACACAGACAGCCACCGTAGACTGAAATTGAACCCAGATCCCTGGCACTGTGAGATAGCAAAGCTAGTCCCTCAGTGACTGGGCCTGCTCTTGAAACCATCAGCCATGGACCTCTTCGATTTGAACATATCCCTTAGCGAGTGAGCCATGTTGTCAATGCGCTCAGCTATGGTCTTGTGTGACTGGGCCAAGCTTTGAAGCGTCTCAGCAATGTGAACCTGCACTTGTGACATATCCACATGTGACCGGATCTTGAGGTTTCCCGGGAGCTGGCAGACCACTGACTGCCTGCTCCTTTGGAAATTCCTGCTCCACCTGATGTGCTACAACAGCTGAGTGGTGCTCACCAGAGAGTACTCAAAAGCCTGTCCACAAACATATTCCACTGAGATGAGTGTCTCTGCACTGGTAGATAGTGCTAGTGTGAACTGATATCCACCCCTGAGGTGTTGCAGAGGAGGTTGCAATGCCAGATGGCCTGGCCTCATCAAATGGAGAACCAAGTAGAGGGAGGACATAGGGGGCAGCATTTGGGAATATCAAAGGCATGAGAAGTGATAGACTCACTTAAGATGTGTTGAGTTCTCACTTTGTCTGGGGTATTCTGACCTTGCTTTCTGCCATAGCTCTCTCTAGGGCTTCCCCCGTGATTTCCAACACACACTCTCTCCAACACTCCGCAAGTCGGGGAGGACATGCAGCTTGGGCATGTTCCCGCCTATCTTCCCACACTCCCTTCTGTTGTGGGTTACTTTGTCCTACGGGTACACAGAAAGGACATTTTGAAATGATGGCCTGGCAACTAAGGGGGTTTATAGCAGGTGGCATGTGTAGGCATTGCACCTAGTTTATGAGGGGATTGCTTGCGGCAGGGCAAGGGTTGGCGAGGTTATTGAGGGAGATGCTGGTAGTTTTGTTGTTTGAGGTTTGCAAGAGCTTAGTGTGAGATGCCACAGGTTAGGGATGGGAGTGATGCCAGCAGCAGACAGGTGGGTAATCAGCCTTTCATCTCAGAAGAAATCATTCAACATCTTGCAACATTGAAGTCCAGACTTCCTGGTCATGCTGCTGCGACTGACTGCCTCTGCCACTGCATCTTCAGCTTCCAGCACCATATTGTCGAGCAGTCTCCTGCCAACCATTGGGAAAAAAGTGGCCCTCCATTCCTCCATGGCATCCAGCATCCAGTTCAGGGTTGCATCCAGGAACCCTGGGTAACTCTTTTTGCAAACACATTCCTGGTTGAATGAATGTGTGCTGCAGAGAGCACTTATACCTACCCCCATGTGTAGAGGGCTAAGATCTGATTTTTGACTCCACAGAATCAGTTGTTGGTGTAATTGTGAAATCAGTGTGATTATGTCAGAGTTGCTGGGACATTTAAATAGGCTAAATGGGGTCTGTTCAGTGCTTGCAATGCCATTGAGAACTCTAGGTTGCCCAATGATGTAAATAATTAGAACCAATTTGGGAGAATTATGTCCGTACTGTGATAACATTACACCTGAGGAGCATTGTTAAGTACATCACGACTAAAAATGGAGAAAATAATGTCTAATTTGTTCTAAAGCTCTACTGATCTGATTACTTGACACTAATCTTAGTGGAAAAAAGTTGATTTTTAATGTGAAATGTTGATTCTGTTTAAAATGCTGATTGGTAATACTAATATAAATTTTAATATACTAATAGAATATGTTATTAACTTAATTGCAGCATTGACCTCAAGTAATGTGTTCATTGTAGTTCTGCCTGTAATGTTGACTGTCGTTTGCATGACATAACTTTGCTTTTTATGTTTGGACTTTCAGGATCTCAGTAACAAGGATCTGAAACGAGATCTCTACATAATTGCTCATGTCATTCGAATAGGTAAAACCCAAAATATTTACAATATTCTACTTTTGAGAGTTTACATGTGAAATAATTGGTAAGTCACTAGAATGGATGGACAAGGTTGGATGCAGGTGCGCTTTGAAAATAGTACTCACAAATGGCATGGCAGTCTTTTGACATCTCCTTGACACGCTGCAATTTTCAAAGGGAGGACAGGGGGAAGCTGGCATCTGCATGTCACCAATTAACTTGTTATTAAATTTGCTGAAGAGTGTGTTGACAAGTTGGAAGGGGACAGAAGTAAATTTTTAAAGGTAAGAACAGGAAAAGCGAATAGTCTGAGGGCATGTTAACGCACAGTTGTCAGCAAGGATAAATTATCGAGTTCTTTGAAAAGGTGACCAAAGAAGTGGATAGGGGTAAGGCAGTTGATGTGGTGTGTATGGATTTTAGCAAAGTGTTTGATAAAGTTCCCTATGGTAGGCTACTGCAGAAAATGCAGATGCATGGGATTGAGGGTGATTTAGCAGTTTGGATCAGAAATTTGGCTAGCTGACAGAAGACAGGGTGACAGGGGAAACATTCAACCTGGAGTTCAGTTACAAGTGGTGTGCCTCAGGGATCTGTTTTGGGGCCACTGCTGTTTGTCATTTTTATAAATGACCTAGATGAGAGTGTAGAAGAATGGGTTAGTAAATTTGTTGACGACACCAAAGTCAGAGGGAGTTGTAGACAGTGAGGATGGATTTTACAGTTTGCTGAGGGACATAAATAAGCTGCAGAGCTGGTACGAGAGGTGGCAAATGGAGTTTAATGCGGAAGAGTGTGAGATGATTCATTTTAGTAAGAGTAACAGGAGTACAGAATATAGGGCTAATGGAAAGACTCTTGGTAATGTGGACGAGAGATCTCGGTGTGCATGTGCATAGATCCCTGAAAGTTGGCACCCAGGTTGATAAGTTGTTCAGAAGGTGTACAGTGTATTAGCTTTTATTGGTAGAGGGATTGAATTTCGGAGCTATGAGATCATGTTGCAACTTGTACAAAACTCTGATGCGGCTGTACTTGGAGTTTTGCATACAGTTCTGGTCGCTGCATTGTAAGAAAGGTGTGGAAGTACTGGAAAGGGTGCAGAGGAGTTTACCAGCACATTGCCTGGTATGGTGGGAAGGTCTTATGAGGAAAGGCTGAGGAACTTGAGATTATTTTCGTTAGAGAGAAGATGGTTAAGAGGTGACTTAATTGAGGCATACATAATGATCAGAGGATTAGATAGGATAGACCATAAGAGCCTTTTTCCTCGAATGGTGATGGCTAACGTGAGGGGACATAGCTTCAAATTGAGGGGTAGTAATTATAGGACAGATATCAGAGGGTAGTAAAGGCGTGGAGTGCCCAGGCTGCAGCAGTTGTGGACTTGCCAACTTTAAGGGCATTCAAATGGTCAGTGGATAGGCATATGGATAATGTTGGATTAGTTTAGGTTAGAGGTCATTAGATTCGTTCTACTGGTTGGCACAACATCGAGGGCTGAAGGGCCTTATCTGCGCTGTAATGTTCTATGTTCTATCAGTGGGGAGCCATTATTTATTGCATTCTAATTTAAAATCTTGAATTATCAAAATCAACATTTACTATGCAGTAGTAAATGTTGCCATGACTTAAGCAGAGAGGATTAATTACTTACTGAGAAAGATTTTGGGCACTTGTTCCAACTGTGAGGTTGCTGGCCCTCTGCTCTCCTGCCTGTTCCATTCCCTCAGGCAATGAACAGTTAAGTTATGTCTGCAATTTGCATTTTAAAATCACTGCCCCTAACTAGTTCCTGTCTTCTTGGAGCTCCCATCAGCACATATTGGGTTTCAAACATGCTTCCAGCCAAATTAAAGTACTTGCATGTCAAAATAGCACTGTGTCAGTGACGCGCATCATGGAACTGTGAGCCAACAACGACCATGGCTTTGGGTTCTGACCGATTGAAAATCCAGCCTGATAATGTAACTTGATTGTTATTTGAAGTGATATATTCTCAATATTATTGCATGGTATTGCACATAATATTTGGTGAGGATCTGTAAAATATCATTGAGATACCAGTTAAAGGAGCAAGGTTCAAGGGTGCATGCATTATATAGGACCTGGATTTTTTAATGTGTTAATGAAGCACTAAGCAATTCAAAATAGACTTACCTTGTGACCATATTCTGATCATAGACGTGTTGTAAAGAGCCTATTCGGGGTAACTGCAATGTTCAGAAAATTGAGCCCATGCATGTGCAATTGGTGTCCTGATGATTTAGTTGCAATTTTAGAGGACTCATTGGCTGACCTTTCTTCTTAGTATCTCTGCCCATTCATACAAGCGACAAGCAACCTAAGCGGAAGCAATTGAAGGCTATACTTGGGAAACAGCCACAACATTTGTCACAATTGTCTTTTTGCATAGCTAGAAAGCCCACTGCATGAGCATAGTTGTGACTTTAACTAGGTCCATGAATATGATTCAGGCAGTAATGGCTTGTCTAATCAGGGATCCCTGAATGTGTGCGTAATGTGGAGTACCAGGGTTACTGGCATTCTGGATTTATACTCTGTATAAGGAAGCACCCGTTAGAGTGTTACTATGTAAATAAATCTAAACTTAGTGAAACCAGTCTGAGAGGAGTTATTTCAGTGGTAATGAAGTAAAGCCTGACCCTGGAGGAACTCACTTACAACAGTTTGCCTAAGTTAGGGTAAGTCATTTTTATGCATCATGCTTTTGTTTGGAAGTCTAGACTCGTTCTACTATTCTGTCAAAGATTGGGCCCAATACGTAGAATGTATGCATTACTTTATTTAGACCAACAACATAGTGGCAGATGAAAATCAGTGGGTAATTCTGACTGCCTATGGTGCTTCAGCACTTGCTGTCATTCAGAGTTTAACTTTCCCTGAAGCACCCGATAAAACTTTTCAAGCATTGACTGAACCAGTTAGAGACTACCGTGACCCTAAGTCAGCTCCAGTTTTTAGATGTTATTGTTTTTACTTGACAATCCGAGAGCCAGAGAATTTATTACAGGTTTTGTAAGTAGATTGAGATGATTGGCAGAAGGATGTAATATGGTTTAACCCTTAATGAGAAACTTAGAGATGATTTGGTTTGCAGGATCAATAATGTAACTATAATGGCTGTTACCTGAAACACAACTGGACTTCAAACAAGTGCTACAGCTGGCCCTATCATTAGAAAATGCTGCAAGTCAGGCATATGGCTGGAATTTTACCGCTCCACTCACCACTGGAAGCAGAGCACACAAGGAGCAGACAATGGAAAGGTCCATTGACTTCGGGCATGATATTAGGATGAGCTAGGCCATAAAATTCCGCTCTATGAGCTGCAAGATATCCCAGTGGAAATGGATAACCATGCCAGTTTGACTGAATTCGGGGAGCACCACTTGAGCATATGCAATTACATACCTCAATCAGAAAATACCCAGTCACACTTAACTCCAGGTCACAATACAGCCCCAAAACGAAGCCAAGCGCTAACCAAACAGTTACAAGTCCCTTCAGAATCCCATTGTAATTGTTGCCAGCATGTAAAGTCAAAACAACAGAGAAGTCCTACAAGACTTAGATTTAGCAAAATAAGTCATAAGTCAGTATTCAGGAGAGTTCACACCCTGAAAAGTCCACCTACATCTGAATTAGAACAATTAAATTGCATTTTGATTCAAATTGGACCCAATCAAGATAAATGTGTGTTCAAATGGAGGTGCAGTAGTAATGGAGGTTGATGCTGTGCAGCCCTAGAACAAAGAACAAAACGGCATGGGAAACATGCCCTTCAGCCCAATGTGCCCACGCTGCCACCTCGATGTTCCCACTTCTACCCATGATCTCTGTCTATGTTTATAGATCTATGGTTTGAAACCAAATTTGAGACAATTCAGGGAGTATTTGTTCTGCCAATCAGCCTAGGAGCACATCTTTGGGATGTGGGAGGAAACTGGAATACCGGGAGAAAACCCATGCAAGCACGGGGAGAATATGCAAACTCCCACAGATACAGGCCCAAATCCATGTATCTGCACAGCACAGCGATAGTCACTGAGCTGTCGTGTCGTCCATCAAATGGTCCAGATCAAGCATACGTTAACGATGTGAAGCACTAGGGTATTCTCGAAAAAAAAATCCAAGAGCAGCCCTCTCACGACCCATCGCGTGTATGCCCCTTGTTAGACAACAAGGCGGACCAAAGTACCTGTAGGATAAAAACAAATAGATCAATTACCTACCGGTGGTCAGAGAATTCGCTGTGGATTCCGGTCTTTAACTTTACTCAAGCCCTCATCAAGGCTGAGAACCTACCCAGAAAAATCTTTGCAAATTGTGGATACAGTCTCAGTCCCTGCCTTTTATGAAAGGCAGTTGGTTCGATTACCAGTGATTGTAGTGAGGGCTCGGTATCAAGCCTAATAGGGTGATATTGGTTGCAAGACATCCACCTAGATTGGCTCTAAATTTTCCAGCTGGAGAATCGCAGACTTAGTGATGTCCTGTTTAAGTATCCTTTCCAGCAGGATCTCGGGACTATCAAAGAAGGCAAGGTGACCTTATATTGTGTACAGGAAGCAATTCCATGATTTTGCAAGGCCTGCTAGTATCATTTGCCTTGGGGGAAAGAGTTGAAGGAGAAATCTGAAGATTGGTAAATGAAGGCGTCATCATATGAATCCAATTTGTGGAATGGGCAGCTTCAGCCATACCAGTTTTGAAGCTGGGAGGCCCTGATCATCATGCGCTTTGGAAACTAGGGGCCTGTGTTGAACACCAGAGTAGTGGGGCTGGGTATGCTGTGTTAGCAAATGGCAGACAGGCAGAATGGTGATGACGAATGCTATGTACCTTTGTGATGATGCCCTTCTGCAAACTATTCTGACTCCTACCTGAGCTCCACATGCACGCTGGTACCTGGACCCACATCTCGGTGATGGGTAAAGGAGCACTAAACACCCATCCTTGCTGCTGTCAGCCTTCCAGCACCTGGTTGATGTTGGTCATCATCCTCCTTTTCCTCTTCCTCCTCCTGAGTGGCCTCCTCGCCAGCAACACCTGGTCATTGACCTTTATCACCTGCTTCTCCAAAAGGTCTCTCTGCTGATGTGGCAAGTTGTGCAGAGCACAGCACATAGCCACAATGAGAGGACAATATCAAGCTCCATTGGAGGAGCTGGCCAGAACAGTCCAGGAATCTGAACTGCATTTTGAGGAGCCCTATGCTCGGCTCCAGTATTGAACTGATGGTAACATGGGCCTTGTATCAAGTCTCAGTTTCAGGCCTCCACATAACTGTCATCAGCCAAGTCCAAAGTAGATACCCATTTCTCCCACAAACCATCCCTGCATCCTGAACTCCTCCTTAAAGACTTCCAGGACATCTGGTATCCTCAATATAAAGCTGTCTTGCACGCTGCTGTGGTGTCAGGCACAGACATGCATGCTGTGCAGCTGATGATCACACACTAACTGCACATTAGTGGAATGGAAGCTCTTTCTGTTCATAAATCTGCTATGAATTTTCTCCAAGGCCTTGAGAGTGACATGGGGGCAGCCTAAGGCACCTGTACATTTGGTGTCCCCACATTGGCCATGAATCCTGTAGCCCAGTCTTTCTGCTAGTCCTGGCCCAGATCAGATTTAATGTACTGACCAGTCTGGGCATTCATAAACAGCTTCATACACTTGTAGATGGATTGTGAGATGCCACAAAGGCCTCCACTGGTGGTTGGAAGGAAACAGGGGCATAAAAGTTGAAGTCAGCCATCACTTCCACAGGAGTGGGTGTTCTCCTGTGCCCTAGATGCCAAGTCCTGAAAGAAATTGCACAGGTTTCTCACTGTCTCCTTTTGGAGCTGCAGCCATCGGCAGCAAGCGGTGTCTGACAGTTTGTGTGTGCAGAACTGCCAGGGTCTTCACTCTCCCCTTCTCTTGCACCACACCCCCCAACCCACACGATAAATGGTGGCCACATTCTTCATCCAGCTACTGTTTCCCTCTCCTCTAGGTTTGGGGCGGGGCCTCCCGTGCTTGCAATTCATCCTCTTGCTCCTTCTCCTCAGCTCCAGCAGCAACCAAAAGAACAGCAAGATTGATGGGCTGTACTGCAAAAGCCATTTTATCAGTCTGGAGATGGAGAGACAGATGAAAAAGTTAGAGAACTCAACCCCTAGACCAGCAACACACACTCCACATACCCCCTACGCAGAACCCAAGCAACACATAATCCCCATACCTCCCTACTGCCTCACAACAGCAAACACCTTCTAATTGCCCTCAGTACCCCCCAGCAATACACACTGCTCACATTCCACTCCCCCACAGTCCCTCAGAATAGCAGTACAGCACCCCCACAGTCCCCAGAATGGTAACATCGAGGGCCCCCCAACATCTCCCTCCCCATCTCCCCCAGATTGGCAACTCAGCCCCCCCACCTTCCCCCACACATAGCCAGAACCCCTGCTGTGGTGGTTCCTAGATACTGTTGCTTGATAAATCCTGAGGCTACATCACTGCCAGTTCTGAGAGTTTCCAGACAACCTCTCACCAGCTACATTGATTGCTGCTGCTAGCTTCAGGATCCAGAGTCAACTCTAAAACCTGAGGTCAATGCTCAGATCTAGGGCTGTGTAGAGAGGCCAAATTCAGGCCCTGTGAGCACAATGTACCCCACACCGCTACACATTCGGAGGCTCCTCCCTACCCAAAAGGGAACATGGCCATCACGAAATAACCCCCCGCTCTCTGCAGCACAGAGCCATTTGAAACCAGAAACCTATGTTCTCACTCACCCTCACTACTCCAGTGCCTGAAACCAACTTTTATGCAGGAGGATTTTCCTCACCAGTTCCAGCTGCAGGAAATGTAATCATTAAGGCAGATGAGCTGGGTCGATTGAGATTGAAGCTTGCTAATTGCATTATAATGAAATCAAGAAAATGCAAATTGACATTTTGGGCAGGTTTCACTCATGCTGACTTTTTCATGGCAAAATGGGAATGGGCGCAAAAACGGGAAAGAGCTATTGTGACCTGCAACATATCCCATATGGCATAGGGGCAGTATTGGCTATAGGTGGCCAAACAGAAAGCAATACCCAATTACATAAGCTTCCAGGACCTTGGTGATTGCAGGACACAAGTAAGGAAGAGTTGGTGATGATATCTGATATAAAGAAATTCCACCAGTACTTTTATAGGTGGAAATTCATCATTATCAACAAGGCCTGCTAAGAGAGGACAACCGTGTGCTGCCATAACCTCAACCTGAATCCAGTGGTGGGCTTTAGTACTGGCCACCTACATTTACCAGTTGGACAACTTTACCTGTCCAGGAGTTGCGAACACAGATGTCTTGAGTTGCGTACCATTAGCAGAGAACCCACTGGTGTTGCATCCAGTGCAAGAGACTGTAGTGACAATAGTTTGGAAACTTTCCTAGTGGCAGCAAGTAAAGTTCGATTGTGGACTCAAAAAGACCAGTTCTGAATTATTCCAGCCATATTGGAGTCGGAGAGAGCAGCTGACCAAAAAAGATGGCATTCTCATGTGGAATAAAGAGCTGTCGTCCCAAGCCATCCCATCCTGGCTAAACTTCAGTATGATCTCCCAGGGATGACCAAATCAATATGCTCTCAAAGAGTAATGTCTGGGTATGGGTATGGACATTCGTGGGTCAGTGTTAGCAATGACAACAAAGCAGAAGTTCCCACCATCAGCTCTTCTACACCCTTGGGAATGGCTGGCTAGGCCATGGACTTAGCTAAATGTTGATTATGCCAGTTCATTCATGGACTCAGTGTTCCTTCTAATTTGGTGCCCACTCCAAATGGATGGACTTACACAGAGTGGATTCATCGAATATGAGAATGACAATGGAGAAACTTCGTGCTTTCTTCATAACACATGGAATCCTGGAGGTGCTGGTTTCCAATAATGGACCGTCCTTTACCAGCCAGGAACACATTAGGACCATATCATCCATCTCCAGTGGTCTTGCAGAAAGAGCAAGCTTAAAGGAACAGTCTTCAGCTTTTTGGACATCAGACTTTCCAGAATACTGTCAACTACAGAACAATCCTGCCCACCCCCATGCAACTATCGAAAGAGCACCAGCCATGTTGCTGGTGGGTTGATGACTGCACACCAGTTGAGCCAGTCCTTCCTGGACCTGGGGGAGGAGGGTGGAAAGGCATCAACAAGCCCTAAACCAACACCACAACAACATCTGCCGAGAGAGACACTTAAAGACAGGTAATAATGTATTGTTTAAGTATCATGAGAGTGGCTCTGAATTGTTACAAACTATAGTTGACAAGAGAATAGGACCGGTTTTCAGTCTGTGTAAACACCTGAACCATTTGAAAGTCTTAAATTCTCAGGTCATTCAAGGACAAACAATGCCCAGCATGTCAGGAGCCTCAGAAAGACTTCTGGGATCCACTGCCTCCTCTCTCTGTTTCCCATATCTGCAACCTCTGAGTTCAAAATGGACACAGTGGACATAGCCGAGTTTACTCCCTTACTACCTGAAGAAAGGAATGAAACTGTGTCTTAATGGTCTAGATGAGACAGACAAGCACCGATTCGTTACACCCTGCTTACGTAAGATGCAAAGATTGAGGAACCGCATCCAGTGCTTAAATACGTCAAGAAGTCCTTGAGGTGAACAAACTGCTGAGGTTCCTTGGACCTCAAGGGGGCGGGCGGGGAGATGCAATGATTTTGACAAAGTCCGTGATGGAGACCTCTAAGAATGCAAGCACAGTTTAAGGCAGCAAAGGCTTATCAAATCAGGGAGCCTTACAAATGTACATAATCTGGAGTGTCAGAGTTACTGGCACTCCTGGTTTTACTCTTTACAAGGAAGTACCTATCTGAGTGTTGCTTGCTATGTAAATAAATTTAAATTTGGTGAAGGGTCAGCAGCCTCAGAGGAGTTGTTTCAAGTACCTCTATTTGACTTTCCTTTTTTGTTTCAAGATTTTAAATTAGTAGCCATGAACAATAATGGCTACTGTCTGTTCAGCCGACAGCTGTACCTCAGAGTGTTTGCTCTTTCTGTCCTTAACTTTAAAAATATCTGTCCCTTTCAACATGTTCTTCAGTGAGTTTGACAGCAAGTTAATTGGAGGCATGTGATTGCCAGCTTTCACTCCCATATCCCTTCTTTGAAAATTGCAGTACATCAAGGCAACACCAGAAGACTGAAGTGCCATTCAAGTGTTCTTTTTTCAAAGTGCGCCCACAACTGACCTTGTCCCCAGCAATGACGGAAAATCTAGTTCTTCTAGAATGAGCCTTCTGGATCCTCAAAAGCAATGTGGGCTGGTGTAGGCTCTGTCTCAGATCCTCTTCTCCCTCCTGATTTTCTCCCTCTGCAAAGATGAGATTTCTGAATTCAAGTAATAAAGTCATAGAGGTTTACAGCATGGAAACAGGCCCTTCAGCTCAACTTGTCCCTGCTGCCCTTTTTTTAAAACCCCTAAGCTAATCCCAGTTGTCTGCATTTGGTCCATATCCATCTATACCCATCTTACCCATGTAACTATCTAAATACTTTTTAAAAGACAAAATTGTACCCGCCTCTACTATTACCTCTGGCAGCTTGTTTCAGACACTCACCATCCTTTGAAAAAATTTCCAGTCTGGACAATTTTGTATCACTCCCTTCTCATCTTAAACTGTGCCCTCTAGTTTTAGACTCCCCTATCTTTGGAAAAAGATATTGACTATCTAACTGACCTGTGTCCCTCATTATTTTGTAGACCTCTATAAGATCATCCTTTAGCCTTCTATGCTCCAGAGTAAAAAGTCCCAGTTGTACTACAGTGAAGAATTAGGAGCTTCCCTGTATTCATCAGGGTTATGTTTTGCACTGATTTCAAGGTGTCATTGCACGTAAGGAACAGGTCACTGCAGGTGCAGCAAATAATTACGAACTCAAGTATAATGTTGGCCTTTATTGCAAGGGGGATAGAGTTTAACAGTCTTGCTGCAACTGCACAGAGGATTGATGAAGCCAAGCATAGAATATAGTATTGTGTACAATTTTATTCATCTAATTGCATTGGAAGCAATTCATAGAAGGTTCGTTAGGCTGATTTCAAAGAAGCATCAAATCCCTATAGTGCAGAAAGAAGCTGTCTGGCCCATCAAGTCTGTACTGACTCTCCAAAGAGCATCTCATATAGGCCCTTCCCTCCACCATATCCTCATAATCCTGGGCATTTATCATGGCTAATCCAACTGAACTGCACAAGTCTGGATGCCGGAGCACCTGGAGAAAATCCATGCAGGCACTGGGAGAATGTGCAAACTTCACATAATCAGCCATGGAGGGTTGAGACAACAATGGTAACCACTGTGCCACCATGCCTCCCATTGTGCAACCTTATCCCTCATCCTGGGGATTGCTGGAATGAGAGGTTGGTCTTATGAAGAAATGTTGCACCCATATTTATTAGATTTTAAAATAATGAATGGTGATCTTATGAAAAGACATAAGATTTTGAGGAGACTTGACAGGGCTAGATGCTAAGAGGAAACCTTGAACTTGGGATCACAGTTTCAAGATAATAGGGGAATCTCCCATTTAAAGATGAGAAGGGAATTATTCTCTCAGAGGATTGTTAATGTTTAGCATTCTCTTCCCCATTGAGCAGTGGAGACTAAATCATTGCAGGGAAGCAAATACAAAGGAGATGTCAGGGGTAGGTTTTTCATTCAGAGGGTGGTGAGTGAATGGAACTGACTGCCGTCGGAGGTTGTTGAGGCAAACTCACTGGGGTCTTTTAAGAGAGTTCTGGATGAGTATATAGAAAAGAATAGGATAGGGGGTTATAGATAGGTCTGTGGATTAGTAGATGTGATCGGTGCAACTCGTGGGCCGAAGGGCCTGTTTGTGCTGTATTGTTCTATGTTCTATGTTCCATATATTCAAAGCTGTTAGGTAGATCTGTGATTGACAAGGGAACCAAGCAGGGATAGGCAGGAAATAGAGATAAGACTGCAATCACAGTCTTGTGATCTAATGATGATCTAATTTAATGATAGAATGGCCTACTCCTGCTCCTATTTCTTATGTTCTTATGTTCTCCTATTTCTCTGTTCTTGTAAGGACGGATGTTATCCAATGATTCAAAAAAAGGCCCGCCTCACGTGCAGTACCGACGCCCATACGGTTGTGCAGTGCTGAGTATGATGGATGTTCTGCCTTCAATTGCCGAACTCCGAGAGGAAAAAGATTTTGTGCTGAAAGTTTACACGTAAGTGAATTTTGTTTCATATTACTGCAAGATTGACTTAAAGCTAATACTTGCCCAAGAAATCACAGGATTCTTAGGTCTTTCATGTTCTACACAAGGCCTCATACTTGTGCGGGTCAGATTGGATTGGTTAAAAGGTGCTTTCCTGTCATTTGTTATTAGTTTGTTAATAACCAGATATAATTCTTCCAAGTCATTTAGCATGTGGTTATTCAGTTTTCATGAAATGTTTATCATTAGCTATCAGAGAATATAAAGCATAGAGTGTTTTTCTTATCTGTTCACGGAAAATGGGTATTCCTGTTCAGGTTTGTACTTGTTGCCCTTCCCTAATTGACCTTGAGAAAATGATGGTGAACCACCTTTTTGAACTGCTGCAGCCATTGTGACATATGTATACCCACGAAACTGTTCAGGAAGGAGTTTCAGGAATTCAAAGTAACAGAAACAATAAAGGAACATAGGAAATAAGAACAGGAGTGGTCCATTTGACCTCGGAAGTCTGCTCTGCTTATCAGCTAGATAGTGGCTGACCTTCTATCCCAATGCTATTTTCCTGCACATGCCCGATTTCTTTGGTATATTTAATATTTAAAAATCTTTTCATATCTGTTCTGAATGTACTCAATGACTGAATCTCCACAGTTCTTTGGATAGAGAGTCACCTCCTTCTGAGTGAAAATATTCCTCTTTGTCTCACTCTTAAATGGCTCGCCAATTAATTATTCTGTGTCCCCTGATTCTAGAATACCCATTCCCATCCCAGGCAGGAGAAATATTCTATTGAGGTCTGTAAGAATATTTTGATGTGATCACCTCACATACCTCTAAACTGTAGAGAATATTGGCCCAGTCTCCTCAATCATTTTTCATGGACAACTCCAACATCCCAACTAAAAGTATACACCAATGTGGTCTCACCAAACTATATGCAATTGCAGCAAAACTTCTTTCTTCTTCAGATCCTCTTGGAATAAAGGCAGCATATCAATTGCCTTCGTAATTTCTTGCTGCACTCACATGTTAGCTTTCAGTGACTTAGGGACAAAGAGTCAAGATCCCTTTGTGCAGTAACACTTCAGATCTCATTTAAGAAATACTCAGCTGCATTTCTGGTTTTCATACCAAAGTGGATAATTTCACAATTTTACACATTATATTTGATCTGCTATTTCTTGCCTGTCAAAATCCTCTTGCAGCCTCTTTGCATCCTAATCACAATTCACACTCTCAATTATTTTGTGTCATCAGCAAAGATATGGTAGAATAGTTCCAAATTCAGTGGTGTGTGATTTTGGGAGGGGAACTTTTCAGGTTGCGGTATCCCCATGTGCCTGCTGCCACTGTTCTTTAGTGTGGTAGTGGTCAGAGGGTACGGAAGGTGCTGTTAAAGGAGGATTGGTAGGCTTCTGCAGTGCATATGATATGGTACACAATCTAAGTGTGAAACATTTGCATTAAAATATTAGATTGTCAGGTAATTTAAATTATCTTAAGAAGATTAAACTTACGATATGCCAATAATTTATTTGGTTAGAACAATTCATTAGAACACAAACATACGCTCTCCAAAATTCTGGTAAGCTGTGACTACCTCTGAAAAGGGCAACGTGGTCAATTATTGACATTTATATTCCTATCTGATATCTCATTATTGCTCTTCTTCCAGATATGTCAAAACTACATTATTCATGTGGTGCATGGCCAGTTAAAGTAGCCATGTGATGACCACTTAAAGATTGGTGAATGAGTCAGAAGTTGCTGCCATGTTTTGTGAAGTCATTTCACTGCTTGTGCTAGTGACTCATATGATGCAATGGTACGAACACACAGAAAATATTCACAAAGCTGAGCACCAAGACCATCTTCCTTATTAGTTGGAACCTGTGGAGTGGCTTGTGTGTTGAATACAGATTCATCATGTACGTTCTGGAGAGAGCTGGTTGATTTCTATCTGGTTGGCTGGAATCTCACCCATGCAAGCAGCTTGGCAGTGGTGGGGAGTAAATCAAATGACATGGCATTATGTATCGTTTATCTGCACCTTCTTACAATCTTAACAGCACTAGGATAAGCATTGGATAACTTATCTTCCCTTAGACCGTTTGAGGCTCTTAAGTCGCCATTTAATAACTCCCTGGACCATGTTCTGCCACTGTTTGTATTTTACCACCGGGAAGGATGCCCATGCCACAAAGACTCTGGTGGCCTGAATGTAGGCACAGGGATTAAGAGAATAGACCCTTCTATTCAGGCACCCTGTTCCCAATGTTGGCTCTCCCCAAAGGTGATCACTGCCACTGTTTGGTTTAACCCATTTCCTGATTGCAGTTCCCCAATTACCTTGACAGGACCTGTCTCAATGGCCCTAATGAAACCGCTCAACTTAACTTGCAATCTGACCAACTTGGTGCTCCTGGTGAGATACTGACTGCAGTCAAATCAGTGGCCGCTACTCTTGCTTATGTTATTGAAACTGGAAAGTGCCAGCCATCTGACTGGCTGTCAGCTGTCAGAGACAAAGGTGGAGGTGATCTTACAACCTCCTCACATCCGTTTTTTGCCAAGGCGAGGTCATAAAAATCAGGATGGTGCCTGGTTTGTTCCCATTCCCATTGTACCAAAAGAATGGCATGAAGTAGAATTCACCCAAAATGCGAGACATCAATTTACATGCTTTTGTATGCAATATAATTTACAGGGTTCAATTTGCAATTGTCCCACCTTTCTGACCTCAACAACCTTGTTCATGGCAGATGCAACTGGCGAGTGAAACAGCTGCTCTATGGGTGAGGAAGGAATTACGCTGTTCTGTCCACTGGGCTCCATTATATAGGAGAGGGATAATGTTGTGTTTTGAACCAGGAAGGCCTGAACATATGTTGGGGGTTAGGGGTCAAGGTGCCCTCCAGGGGGTCTAAGCACTAACCATGGGTTGTAGCGCTGGCCTTGGGTCTTAGGATACAATAAGCAAGATAGGCCACGTGTTTTTCCTACCTAGTGTTTTTCCATGTTCAAAGTAATTTGCAAAGTTTAGTTTGCTGTTTTGTCAGCTCAGTGAAATCCTCTATCAAGAGTTAGCAATACTGATATCATATTAAAGCAAAAAAAATTTACTTCTGTGTTTGAAGAGCAACCTTGATTGGGTCAGAGTTCAGTACCAGCTGCAGCGGACCCTAAATGCACAATAATTCAGAGATTAGAATCATAGAATCCCTACAGAGCAGAAAAAGTCCATTCGGCCCATTAAGCCTGCACCGACAATAATCCTACTCAGCCTGTAACCCCATGTATTTACCCTGCTAATCCTGCTGACACGAAGGACCAATGCACCTAACTCACACATTTTTGGATTGTGGGAGAAAATCAGAACACCCAGAGGAAACCCATGCAGACATGATGGTACATGGTATACAGTGCTTTGTGACCTTGCGACATGACAGGGGTTTTAAAATGCATGTATCTCTTGCTACTCATTCTGCTTCCTATAATTGCATGTACAGTAATGCAAAATCCATTAACGCAGCAGTACTTCATTTATTATTAAGTCCCACTGAAAGTTTTGTAAACGTTACTACATATTGCACAAGTATCATATTTATATTTTCTACAGACATATTTAAAAATAAGCCATTGATTATAGAATTTGATTTCAGTGAGTTAAAATATCAAAACATTCCTCATAAAGAACAAAGAAGAAAAAAGTCTTGCATTTGTACAGTGCTTTTCAAGATATCATTTGTTCACTTCACACACACCATTTTTGACAAGTTTATGAACTTCTGCCGAATAACATTGCAAAGCCAGAAGCAGCCAAGATAAATGTAATGAGTTAACACTAGTCAAAGAGAAAAACAGTACTTCTTCAGGGAGGCATTCCTGAAAGAGAAGTGACAGTGAGTTAACACATAATGCAATGAAACTTTCTTCCAAATTCAAACCTGTGGGTTGTGACTGCCCAAGGGTTCATCCAATTCATTAAAAAATGCAACATATTTTTAACTGTCTAGGCGATTGCATCTTCATGATAAATTTAAGGAAGTTTATTTTTGTTAACTGCACTGTGGAAAATAAATAGTTGATTTCTAAGTCACAAGAGACAAACAAATTAAAAAGTAATTATATTTGACTATATTATGATTATTAAACTCGTGCACCTGAGGTCCCTTTTGTGCAATTGTAGAAAAGAGCTTGAACTGGGTTGACTTTGACTGATTCAAAGAAAGAAATAAAACAAGGACTTGTATTTATATGAAAAAGGGGGTCAGTTAGCTCAGTTGGTTGGATGGCTGGTTCGTAATGCAAAGCAATGCCAGCAGTGCAGGTTCAATTCTTCAACCAGGTATGATTATCCATGAAAGCCCTGCCTTCTCAACCTTGCCTCATGCCTGAGATGTAATGACTGTCAAGTTAAATCACCACCAGTCAGCTCTCTTTTTCAGACAAGAAAGCTGCCAATGATCCTCTGAGACTTTGACGACTTTCATTGATACAGAACCTTTCATGCTTTAGGACATCGCAAAGTGCTTTACAGTCGATGAAGTACTTTAGAAATGTAGCCATTGTTATAAAGTTGGAAACATGGCAGACAGTTTGCACACAGCAAACCCCATAAACAACAATTTGAAAATGAGTAGATAACCTGTTTTTGTGATGTTAAATGAGGGATAGATATTGGATACGAAGATACATTTTTGCACCTCTCTGCCCCTCATGCAGATGCTACCATGTCTTGCTCTTGCATCTCTCAGCTCAGCATATAATCACCTGACAAGAACAGCCTCAATACTGTTACCCAGAAACATGCACTTTTTAAAATTCTTCTTTGTACTGGCTTGGACATTAAATCAAATGAAACATATCACCTGTCTTGTGCCCTTTATTCCATAGTTTATCTATTTAACTGCTTTAGTGTAGAGATTGGTGAAAAGGGTTGATAAGGCTTCCAGGAGGTTCATATCTCATCTAGATCAGAAGTCACTGAAGAGAATTTTAAAGGCTTTAATTTTTGTTATTATTTTGAAACTGATGGTATTAAAGTTAAGTACAGTGTAGATTATGTTTGCCTCCTGACTTTATTTTGTATGTGATTTTTCTATTATAATAAATGTGGTTAATTGTTATAACCTGAATTCTGGTCTGTCAACATGGAGTTTTCTGCCTCTTTTTTTAGAGCAACACAGAGCAACTCTTGAGAGATGTAGTTGATACACTGTACTATTTCCAAGATATGTCTTAATATCATAAGAGATTTTGTTTGCTCTGCAACAATGTTATCCCAAACACTTAAATGTAAATCTGTACTAGTGCTTAGTTGTGAAATTCGTTTGCATGGGATAAGAGTATGGAGTATTATGTTAGAAGCCAATTATTTAGTACTCTGTCTTTGTGTGTTTGGAACTCAGTAAGAATTTAGCAACACCAATTTATAATCCAACCGATGTGTTTGACCAGTATCCTGAGATTGAGGTTGAGAGGTTATTTCGCATTGTAGCCTGAGATTGATCCAACAGTTTTACTGTTGTAGTCAGATGGATTCCATAAGCAGTTTGACTAATTGTGCAATCATCTGCACATCACTTGAACAGTCAACATACTTCTATTATTGGAAATTAGCCAACTATTCCACTAGTAAGATGCTGATGAATAGAGCTCACTGGGTGCATTTAAGTATGAACACTGAACTTTGATTATCTAATTAAAATATAGTGTCAGTAGGAACTTTGCCAAATCCGCAGGTGTGGTATAGCTGATGGTTTTAACTGGTCTTAAAAACGCACTGTCACAGTTTTTTAATGCCAAATTGAGTGTTTGATGCTAAGCAGATTTTCATTGCTAATATGATTTTGATCATCATATTAAAGTGCTGTTTTCCATGGATTGAGTAGATGACTCACAATTATCACTGATCACTCTGAAAGACGATTTCCATACTGACCTTCCAAGGTGATTGAGGGATTTGACACATCTCTTTTTCTCTCCACCTAAATAGGTGATTGATGTCTCAGTGTGACCATTTTGGGAACAGTGATCATAATTCTATAAATTTCAAGATACTTGTAGAAAAGGATAAAAGTTGTCCCAGAATGTAAGTATTAAACTGGGAGAAGGCTATCTATAACAGTATTAGACAGGAGCTAGGGAATGTAGACTAGGGGTGACTGAGGGTAAATTCATATACGATAAATGGGAGTCTTTTACAAGTCAGTTGTTAACAATTCAGAACAATAAAAATGAACAATAAACAATGAACAATAAATGAACCTGTAAAAATGAACAAATAAAGATGGCAAGATTCAGACCCTGGATGACAAGAGAGATTGTGAACTTAGTGAAAAAGAAGGAGGAGACAAGCATAAATTTCAGGAAATTGAAAACAAATAAGGCTTTTGAGAAATACAAAGATGGCAGGAAAAAGCTTAAATGGGGACTTTAAAGAGCAAAAAAGGGCCATGAAATGTCCTTGGCAAGCAGGGTTAAAGAGAATCCCAAGGCTTTCTATACATAGAAGAAAGAGGGTAGCTAAGGAAAGGAGAGGTCCAGTCAAGGGTACTGGAGGAAATTTGTGTGTGAAGCCAGATGAGATAGGTGAGGTCCTTAACAAGTATTTTCCATCAGTAAAGGATGCAAAGGAGTATGGATGGCCTCCCCCAATCCATATTCCCTAGTTTCCATCTGATACTGTCATAGTAACAGGCAACGGAGTGTGGCAACTAGGGAAGTTTCAAAGTAACTTCATTGCAGTGTCAACGTAAACTGATTTGTGACTAATACATGAACTTACTTTAATTTTAATTTAGTTTTAATTTTTTAATTTTAATTAAACTTTTAATTTAGTTCTTTGTTCTCCCCGTGCTTGCGTGGGTTTTCTCTGGGTGCTCCGGTTTCCTCCCACATCCCAAAGATGTGCTCTTAGGCTAATTGGCAAAACAAATTCTCCCTAAATTGTCTCAAGTTTGGTTTTTAATCCATAGATCTATAAACATTGACAGGGATCACTGGTAGAGGCGGGAACATTGGGGTGGCGGCGCGGGCTCGTTGGGCCAAAGGGCCTGTTTCCTGAGCTGTTTTGTTCTTTGTTCTTTGTTCTAAACTTTAGTCTTACTTTACTTCAGTTAACTCTCCTCCAGTTTAGTACTTCCACTCTGGAACTATTCCATTCTATTCTACAAGTACCTTAAAATTTATAGAATTGTGATTAGTGTTCTCAAAATGGTCCCTCACTGAGAAATCAATCACTTGTCCAGGCTTGTTTCCCAGGACCAAATCTAAGATAGTCCCTTCCATAAAAAGAAGGGCGTTGACACTCCAGGACACGTTGAGGCAAAAAGGGAGGAGATATTGGAGATTTTAAAAAATGTTAAGGTGGACAAGTCCTCAGGTCAGATAGCATTTACCCCAGAATTCTGAGAGAGGAAAGGAAAGAAATTGCTGAGACCCTGGCCAAAATCTTTGTATCCTTTTTAGCTACAGGTGAGATATCAGAAGATTGGACAGTAGCTAACATTGTTCTAGTGTTTAAGAAGGACAGAAGAGACAACCTGGGAAATTACATCAGTAGTGGAGAAATTATTTGAGAAGACCCTTGAGGACAGGCTGTATTCGCATCTGAAAGAGTATAGGCTTATTAGCACCAGGCAGATGGTTTTGTGAAGGAGAGGTCATGCCTCACAAACTTGATTGAATTCTCTGAGGAAGTACAAGAAAATTTGACCAGGGCAGGGCAGTGGATGTTGTAAAAATGGATTTTAGTAAAGCCTTCAATAAGGTTTCTCAAGGTAGGCTGATACAGAAGGTGAAGTCATATGCAATCCGAGGGGAACTGATAAAATGGATACAAAACTGGCTTGGGCATAGAAAGCAGAGAGAAGCAGCGGAAGGATATTTTTCTAACTGGAGGTCTGTGACAAGTGGTGTTCATACAGATCAGTGCTGGGTCCTCTGTTGTTTGTAATATATATAAATGATTTGGAGGAAAACGTAGAGAGTCTGATTAGTAAATTTGCAGAAAAGGTTGAATAAACTTGGATTGGAGAATGAGTGGGGGCCTGATAGAAGTTTACAAGATTATGACCGTGTTGGATAGAGTGGATAAAGCCTTTTCCCCAGGTCAAAGGATCAAATACTGGGGCATAGGTTGAAAGTGAGAGGGGTAAAATTGAAAAGGGATGTAAGGGCAAGTGTGCACACATTGGAACACATTGCTGAAGGAGGTGGTGGAAACAGATTCTATAACAACATTCAAGAGGCATAAGAAATGTAATTAAGTAAGTCCATTGACATTTTGACTGTTCTCTTAAATGCCAAACCATGGCAGTTCCAACAGTGGAGTAAGAAGAATGGCCATTAAACAAGTTACTGCATTTCCACTAGGCAATATGCTTCTTATCTTATTTATTAAAAGTTGCAAAAAGTAAACTTTGCAAGGCAATAGTAGCCATACTTCAGAAAGATCCCATGAGAAAAGTTAAAACATTTTTAAAACAGCTGTTTAGCACCTTATTTGTTATATGTAACTTCTTTGCGCAAAACAAAAAATAAAATGAAAGCCGGTGACTGTGATTCTTAGAAATATTTTTCTTATCTTAAATTTTGTTCCTCTTTTATGTACAAAAATTAGTTATATCTCTTTATATATAAAGTTATATATAAGTTACTGGGGGCATAAATTGAAAGTGAGATGGATAAAGTTTAAAAGAGATATAAAGGCAAGTGTTGCACACAGAGGATGGTGAATGCCTGGAACGTGCTGTCAGAGGAGGTGGTAGAAGCAGATTTTATAACAACATTCAAGAGGCATCTGTATAGATACATGAATACAATAAGAAGTCTGACAACACTATTGGTGCTATTGTGTGTTTACCCCAGTCCGACGCCGGCATCTCTACATCATAGATACATGAATAGACAGGGAATAGAGGGATATGGACCATGCAGAGGAAAGAAAATTTTGATTAGACTGACTATCTACACTATTGAAGCTGGTCATAATCTTGTAAACCTTTATCAGGTCTTCCCTCATCCTCTAATGCTCCAATGAAAACAATCCATATTTGTTCCACCTTTTTTCATAGTTCATATCCTCCAAACCAGGCAACATCCTGGTAAACCTCTCTGCATCCTTTACAATGCATTAACATCCTTTCAGTAGTGCTGCAATCAGAATTGTACACAGCACTCCAAATGTGGCCTAACTGGGTTATAACCCCTTCAGCTCTTCTCTCTAACATCAGAGAAGAAAGATTTATTTTTCTAAACTGTTGGCACATTTTCTAAAAACCTAACCCTTCACTTTGCTAGGTACATTGAAGGTCCATTAGGAATCTAAGTGAGGGTACTTGAAAAGAGAATGTTGCCAGAGAAAAATAGCAAAGACCCATTCAATTACCTGGGACAGCTATATCAGATTTTATAATAGTACAAAAATAAACTTAAAATTGAAAATACATCTGATGGAAGCTACAACTTCAGCAGGAATATTATATCATAAATATATGCTGATGTATTTGGATTAGCAGAGGCAGAATTACAAGCTCTTTGAAGATAAGATAGTAATTTAAGAGAATGTCAAGAGAATTTTTTAAAATGATGATAGTGATGCCCATTTGAATGGATTGAGCCCAGTACCAAAAAAAAAGGGACAGTAGGGTGTTATAAGGAATTTCAAATATGATAAATAAATCAATAGCAAGAGAGTCAAGTTGTAGAAAAATGGGAAGATTTATTGATTTATTTATTAAAGATAGTGTAAGCAAGCCATAATATGCTGAAGGAGACTTAACATTTGCACTATGATGCCATATGGGTGTGCCATTATTTTCTGAATCTGTTTTCTTTGAACTTACGAATTTAGACTCATGCTGTTGTCTTCAGTTTAAATGGCATTGTATATGGCCAAATAGATGATGTAGCCTTGGAATCCCCTCTTAGTCCAATGCTCACTAACGTTTTTTTCAGCTTCCATGAAGAATACATTTTTGATTCAATGAGTCCATGCATATTTCCAATATGTAGATGATTGGTTCACAATTTTTGAATCTTCAGCTGCATGGAAGGATTTTCTTACACATCTGAATATGCTTCATTCCATTCTCAGGTCCTACTTTTGAAATGGAGCAGTTTAGCATGCTCCCTTTACTCAATATGTCAATTGAGAAAACCATTAATGGCTTCTCTACCTTCTTCAGTCAGTACACATATTAGGATTTGTATAGTGCCACGTGTTTTAAGATTCACCTTATCAGCAATCTTGTAAGTAAGGCCCTAGCATCTACTCATCTTTCAAGATTGCCACAGAAGTAGAACACTTCAAATGTATTCTCCAAGTAGTGGCAATTCTGATCGGATTATTGTTCACATTGTATGGAAAAATTTGCAAATCGGCCAAAGCTCAGCATTTATGGAGCTGACAAGCATCCAGTCTGCCTTAAATTACCATGGAAAGGCAAGGTATCGCAAATGATAGGTTAAGGAAGCCATTTCTCATTGCTAATGAGCAGTGGCTAGGCACGTGGTATTTTCCAGTAACAGGAAACTATGTCAGTTCAAAAAGAGTTCACACTACCATATACTTGAGCAACGTCATGTATGAATTTCAATGTTAGTATGATGCCAGGTATATCCCAGCAACTGGCTGATTGAATCAAATAGCATGTTCTTTTGGTTATTTGTAATAGACAGAGTACAGATAGTACTCATCCAAACTAAGCTTGTAAAACCCAAAACGACACATCTACATCTACTGTTACATGTGATTCTGCAGTTGGGCAGCACTTGCTGAACAACCCTGAGTGTGCTAATAGCTACATTAACAAATAATTTAAGAAATTCAGTCAAACACACAGTATGACTCACTTATGCTTGCTGAAAGCGACACATATTCATACACAGAGTCCCATTCTTTACAAAAGAATTTGTTCAAACCTTGCACCTTTTTTTCAATTCTAAGATGTCCTGGATTTGTCTAGTAACATAAAGAACAAGAATTTAGCAAAGACTGATAGGATATGATGTATTCAGGAACAGGTTAAAAAAAACTTGTCTAGCATTTGCCTTTTCTTTAGTTTAATAAATAGTCTTTAGCAATTGTTACATGACATCAGGGCTGGTATTCTCACTAGAGATTTCACATGACTCCTCACACCATTCCAAAAACAAAACTATACACCATTACAAATTTTGTTTCAAATTGAAATGCCCTGGCAGATAACATCTGTGTGGTTGTGATAAATTCAGGGCTCTGACCAGGATCTTAAAAAAGCATAATTCCTTGAGTGTAGGGGATTTTTGACTTTTTGAACATAATGGCAGTGCAGACTACATGGAACCAAGTAAGAATGTGTAATTTGAAGTAAGAAGGCTGCAGAATGGCTCTGGATTTGGCTTGATCTTACCTGAAAGTAGACAATATAACCAGAGCAAGTTTGAAAGGCATACGAAACAAAATTGATAGAACTGACAGATGAATCTCAAATCTTATGAGATATAGACATGAGTTGATCCCTGATGTTGTGGGATCAAGGAATTTATTGAAGTAAAATGTTCTCATCAGCAGCATTCATGGTGAAATGAGAGAAACCCCTTTCGCAAAAATAAACTTGAAGAGTAGCTTAAAGACAAGGAAACTGTGGGAGGCATAGTTGAAACCTTGCCCATTACAGGCTTTCAGTTAATTCTAGGGAATGATATAGCAGGATCATCGATGATAGTGTTGGTTACTGTAGTTAACCAGCCAATGGAGATTCCAGCCATTGAGAAATTACAAACAGACTAGGGTATTTCTGGGTTGCATGGTGATGTGATCCAGTCTTATAATCTAAATCAAAAGAAGGAGCAGTTACATGCTCAGATGAGGTCAATGAAATCAGGTCATCTGATACCATTTTTAGCAAGCTAAATGAGACTGAAGCATACATAGACAGATGTGTTCAATTCAAAAAGGTTATTGAATTGCAGCAGAGTAATTCAAAATTAATATTGGACAGCGTACTCAGCATTGGAAATTCAATGCATTCCTGGGTGTTACGATGTACAGGAGAACATATTAGTGAAAAAATAGCGGCCACGTGTTAGTGCAGAAGACAAACAGGCAAATGCACCAAATTGCATTACCTTCTGAATATAAGAAAGAGATTTTGAGGATAGCTGACAAGATTCCTTTTGAGGGGACACTTTAGAATTAAGAAAACCTGAGCAAAAATCCAAAGTTTTATTGGCTCAGACTGTACAAGGATGTAGTCACCTTTTGTTGAGTCTGTCACCTCTATCAGATTATAGGCAAACTACAAGTGGTAATCAAACATGTACCTTTGCTCCTTATCTCAACATTTGAAGAACTTTTACCAGGGTCCGAACTGAATGTGTAATGCCATTGCTAGAGACGCAAAGAGAGAACCAGTATTTGCTATCATGGATATATCTATCCAACTCCCTGAAGCCATATCCTTAAGAACCTTTGCAGCTAGGAGAGTAATAGAGGAGTTAACCCAATTAATTATTAGATATGGCTTACCAAAAGAGATATCAGACCAAGGGTCAGATTTTATATCAGGACTATTCAAAGAGTTCATGAATATCCTAGAGATCAAGCAGTACAACTTATCAGCCTATCATCCAGAGTCCAAGGGAGATCTAGAAAGATAGCATCAGACTTTGAAAACCAAGATGAGAGCCAAGATTACCCTCATAATTCCTGATTCCATTTTTATTATTTGAGATTAGGAATGCAGTAAACAAGTCTACCAAATTTAGTCCTTTTAAATTGGCCGACAGGTGTGAGGTCAGATGACCATTGAAATTATCATGAAAAATTACCCCTATGAAGTCAGAGACTGTCCTTTGAGACAATGCCTCAGATTTCAGGGAATGATTGATTGGAGCCTGAGGTAGTGGTAAAACACTTAAAGACAACCCAGCAGAGTATGAAAGCCAGGGATGATAGGAAGGTCTAAATCCCTAGTTTTACAACAGGACAAAGAATTCAAACCCTTGAAAGCTAGATTTAGTGGACTGTATCACAGAAAGGAAATTGAGGTAAACTATCTGGCACGCACCCAGATTGATGCAGGGTGTATCATGTGAACATATTCAACAAGTATTGGGTTAGAGGAGATGAGAACAAGCAGAAGATCTTGTTGGTGATGATGCAGGGGGGAATATGAAGTGTTAAAGTATTGGCAGCAATTGCTGTATAATTCATTTGGGAAATGAGGAAGTACTAGAGCAGTAAAACCAATAGTTATGCCATCTTTCAGATAAGAGCCAGTGCAAGCTGACAGACTTACTGCAATCCTTATGGGAATAAACAAGACAGAACGGGTTTGGCAACACGTAGATGTGGGATGTAGACATAAATGTAGATGTAGGTCTGTACTCGTTGGAGGTTAGAAGGCTGAGAAGGGATCTTGTAGAGACGTATAAGATAATAAAGGGGAAAGATAGGATAGAGGTAGAGAGATTATTCCTGCTTAGAAAGACTAGAGGGCACAGCCTCAAAATAAGGGTGGGGGAAGGGGGCGCAGTTTAGATCGAAGTTGAGGAGGAACTTCTTCACTCGAAGGATGGCGAATCTCTGGAATTCTCTGCCCATTGAAAAGGTGGAGTCTACCTCACTGAATATATTTAAGTCACAGGTAGATAGGTTTCTGATAGACAAGGGGATTAAGGGTTATGGGGAGAAAGTGGGAAAGTGGAACTGATCCACTTCAGATCAGCCATGATCTTATTGAATGACGGGGCAGGCTCAAAAGGCTAGATGGCCTACTCCTGCTCCAATTTCTTATGTTCTTATGAGACATTGTTCTTATCAAACAATATTCACATAGGTTAATTTCAGCTTTGGACAATGGGACACACAAAAACCCAAACTAGATTTGTTTTGTAGATCTCTGAGATTTGACTTTTTCTTAAACCTTTAGTACCGTCATCAGATTTTTGTACCCTTTTCAGGCTTTTCAAATCTAGGTAGAGATATTTCTCCTTGTTGGATCTGTTTTCTCTCCACTGCAATAGATATGGTTTCAGTCCCCTTTCCTATGTGCTTTAGATTACAGAAGTCTGATCACAGCCCAATGTGGTGTTATAGTGCTTGTATGTCAATGTTACAGAAAGTTACTGGTTACATAGTGAAAATAGTTCTATAATTTTTATAATGATTCCTTTTGCTTCTATCTCTTTCGTTTCTTTCTGTGCTCATTTATGAATTTACAACTCATTTAAATTAGTCTCCTCCTTTACAAATCATTTGAGTCAGCTGAACAGTTACCACAGGATGTAATTGATGTTTAATTTGCTCTGGATATCAGGTGTTAGTTCCTAAGCAACACATTTATAAGTAAGAAGATTCTCACGTTGTCATCTTATCAATTTGTACCAGTTTGAACCAGATTCCTACAGTTTCATGCTGATCAAGTTCCAAAATATGCAAGCCAAGGTGGCAAAGCTTAAATTCTAAATTATTATATTTAAATGTATACAGATATGTGCTACAGCTATAGAATGTGAATGCAAGGTTTAATTTATTTACGAAACATAATTTTCTCTGTGTTGACAAAGCGGTGGTGTGAAGGAGGTAGGAACTGATTCACAAAGAGTTGGAAGTCTTTGATAGTGAACTTCAACAACTTATATTTAATTATTACCTTTAATAATAAAACTTTCCAAGATGCTTCATGAGAGCGTTATAAAGCAAAATTATACACTTGGTGTATAATATGATGTTAGAGCAGATGGTTCTAAAGTTTGGTCAAAGTGTTATGTTTTGAAGAGAACTTTAAAGGAAGAGAGCTAGAGCACTTGAGAGGTTTAGGGAGACAATTCTGGAGCTTAGTACTGAGGGAGCTGAGGACATGCTCATCTGTGATGCAAGGTCAGCGTGCTGCTGTCATGGATGTTGATTACAGTCTGGAAAGGATCCTTGCAGGGTGTCAAAGCACCTTGTGCAACTGACAGTAGTTCGATGGTTACTTGCTATTCTCTCTGTATCCTTGCTGTTGCCTGTCCAACATATTACAGAGACTAGCTCATAAAATCATAGAATCTCTACCGTGTGGAAAGAGGCCATTCAGCCCACTAAATCTGCACTGATTCTCTGACAGAGTATCTTACCCAGGTTCTATACCCATAACATCACATATGTACCCTGCTAATCCCCCTAACCTTAATTTGATTTGATTTATTATTGTCATATGTATTAGTGTACAGTATATTAGTTTCTTGCGCTCTATATAGATGAAGCAGACCATTCATAGGTAAGAAAAGAAGAGAAGGTAAAAGAGAATATGACCAGGGTCCTTGGGGTTCTTGATTATGCCGGTTGATTTTCAGAGGCAGCGGGAACTGTAGACAGAGTCAATGTCGGGAGGCTTGTTTGCATGATGGACTGGGTTTCATTCACTAGTTTCTTATGGTCTTGCTCAGAGCAGGAGCTATACTAAGCTGTAATACATTCAGAAAGAATGCTTCCTATAATGCACATGTAAAGTTATGAGACTATTGGTGGACATGCCAAATTTCCTTAGACATTGGTGGGCTTTCTTAACTTTGGGTTTGGTGTGGAGGGATTGTTTGTGATCTGGACACCTAGAAACTTGAAGCTCTCAATTTCCACTGTTTCGATGTTCCACATCCCTGTTGACTTAGTCAGGAGTATGACCTTCCTGAAGTCGATGACTATCTCTTTCATTTAACCGACATCGAAGAAGAGATTATCATCATCACACCAATTCACCAGATTCTCTATCTGTTTTCTGTATTCCATCTCATAGTTGTTTGTGATCTGATCCAATATGATGGTGCCATTAGCAAACTTGTAAATTGAGTTGGAGAGGAATTTAGCCATACAGTCATAGATGTGTTGGAGTTGGTGTAGGTGATAGGTGTAGGGAGCTGAGGACACAGCCTTTTTGGGCACCAGTGTTGAGGATAATAGTGGAGGAGGTGTTGTTGCTATCCTTACTTGAGTGCATTTGTGGGTTAGGAAGTCTAGAATCTAGTCGTAGAGGGAGAAGACCATCATAGAATCCCTACAATATGAGAGGCCATTCAGTCCATCGAGACTGTACTGATCATTATCCCACCCAGACCCTATTGCCATAACCCTATACGTTTATCCTGTGAATCCCACTGATACTATCATCAATTTAACATGGCCACTTAACCTAACCTGCACATCTTGGGCAGGAGGAAACCAGAGCACCTGGAGAATATGACAAGTCACAGGGAGAAAGTTTAAATTTAAAATTTACATCTTATAAAATTACACTTAGTACATCAAATGCATAAGTTTTAAATATCATTTCAAACATTATACAAGTTCAAAGATATCCCACTGCAAACTCCACACAGAGAGTGACTGAAGGCCAGAATTGAACCCAGGTCCTTGGTAATTTGCAGATAAGTTTTGTAGAAATAATGATGTTGCAGGCTGAGCTGTAGTCAATAAATAGGTGTCTAACATAAGCGTCTTTGTTATCCAGGTATTCCAGGGCTGAGTGTAGGGCCAGGGAGAAGGTGTCTACTGTGGACCTATTGCAAGAGTAGGCGACTTTAGTGGATCCAGACAATCTGGGAGGCTACACATCTTGAGACACTAAGGGTGTGATGTTACCATCGCGTTGCACTCATTTTCAGGTGCGAAACTTGGTAAAGCTGGTGTGAGGTGAGTAGCACGATTTGTCACCACCTCAGCGCCGGTTCCCCCTTTACCAAGGCCCGAAAATGGCCACAATTAGGAACCCGCCTAAAACAAGCATGACGGCCATTTACATGTATTTGCATGGATTTCAATCCACTCAATAAGCTGCATGTCCACTTTATTGGCATGTCTGCCTTTACCACCGTGTTCACCAATCTAGAATCGGTCTCAAACAGACACATTCCATAAAAATCCAATTTGGGTGCTCCATTAGTGATGGTTAGAGAGGAGGTAAGTGCCTACCATCAGCTCTGTGCAAGTTATGGAACAGTCCTTTCATGGTGGCCATTTTGTTTTTCAGGTCAGGGTGGATCTGTGAGTGTGTGGGTGGGGTAGGGAACTGTTGCTCAGTAGGATGTCTGAAGGCAGATTTGCAGCACAGACTTGAGCCTCAGCACTAAGCTCAAGTCTTGTGAATGCTGCTGGGTCCTGGTGCACTCAGCACTCTGCCAACTAAAACATTGTGCACAAAGCCCTTGAAAATGCTGCAATCTCAGAACTTTTCAAGGAGCTCTGATGTTGGGGGGCATGTGGGTGGAATGGGCAGTGTGTGTTGCTCAGCTAGGGACAAGCAGTGTTCCTTAACCTCTTTTTCTCTCCTTCTCCAGTCCCCTCCGCTTGGGCAAGCAATGTTCCTTAACCTTTTCATGTGCTTCTCTCCTTCTCCACCCTGTCATGCTCTGCATGCAGGCTGCTGCCTGTGTAGCGGATAAGGATCTGAAAACTCCCACACAAGGCCCCAGGGTGAGTGGGGTGTGGGAGGGGAGGGAATTGCCTCTAGGTTCTGGGAAGCAATGGCTTCATTTTCTCAGTCACACAGTGTTGAGGGGCCTCCTCAACTGACATCAACATGAAGTATGCCTCCGGCGACCACCAGTAGAAAAGGATTCCTGTTACAGACAAATCTGAGACAAATGAGTCACAGATGGGTGGTGAAAAAACATTTAAGGATTACAATAAAGGTGTTTAAATAATAAGATCTAACATAAAAACATGTGAAAGGAAATCATTAAGGTACTTAAAGATCAATCTAATTAATGCAGCCCTTCATTCATGCCATCTTAGTGTAGCTACAATTTTGTAACCTTACGTGGCTTCCCACGATATCTCTTATCTCCCGAGAATGTATATCAGAGGTGGAGGCGGCCAGCTGCCTATCTCGCTCTGTTGCCTATGATGTGTTTGACACGCGTTCTCTGGTGACCCTGGAATGTGAGGCCCCTGGCTGGCTGCCAAGTGACTGGATGTTTCCATGACTCTCTCTTCAAGCCACTGCCTCTGAGATGATCCCGTGTCAGGAAGGGGATGTCAAAAGGTGTAGTTACAGTCTCCTGACTGGAAGGCCCCAGCATAGGGTCAAGCCCCTCCTTCTCCTGTGGGTTCCTATAGGCCCCTGGGTCACTCTATGAAACAACGACGCTTCTGCAGTAAACTCCAAAATGAGGTTGAAGCTGACATTAAAACGGTGCCACCCTCAGAAATCCCTTCACTCATATCCTCCCATATCCTGTGAGGACACTTTGAGCTGTCTGTGGCAGGATGGGCAGGAGCCACGGTGGGGCCACTGCAGCATTGTCACGTTGTCAGAGCATTAAGTGGGGGCCTTAATGCCAAATGGATTTGTTCCTGCAATACAGGACACAAGATTAAGTGCAAGGTACGGAGAGAAATCCAGGACACCAAAAACTTGATTCACATTTCTCCATTGAACATAGAACAAAGCACAAAGATGATAATATCACAGGAACAGGCTCTTCGGTCCTCCAGGCCCACAGTGACTAGGCTGCCCCTACCCTTCCATATGCTTCTATTCCCATCCCATTCACATATCTGTAAAGATGCCCCTTAAAGATCAATCTTGTGTCTGCCTCCACGACTTTCCCGAGCAACACACTCTATGTGTAAATAAACATGCCTTATACATCTTCTTTAAACCTTGCCCCATGCACCCAAAACCCAGACCCTTTAGAAATTGCCTCAACGAGTGAAGGATTGACAGGTGCTCATTTCTTGAGTCCAGCCCGATCATATTGTCGCTGCCTGCATCTTCCCTTTCCTGAACAGTTCCAGTGCCTGCTCTTCAAAGGGGTTGAAGACCTGGAGGACCACCTCCTATCTTTGCCCTCTGTCGGATATTATGGTCATGTACTCCTGTGGGGACAGAAGGAGCCATGAAAGAAATGGCATGACTCCTGCAAAGCCTCAAGAGGTGCTCCTCAGAAGGCAAGTACACTGCTACTCTTTGGAAGGGTGGCGGGAGAGAAAGGAGGTGCTTGGGGTCACGAGCTGGAAGCATGCAAGGTGCTGGGTGTGGAAAGATCAAGGGGAGATTTAGGAGAAGATGCTTAACGGGGTTAAGCACTCATCCTTGCTGCACAGATGATGTCATTGACCTTTCTTTGGCATTGCTTCCCCATTCTGGGGGCCAATGCCATGGCACTGACAGAAGCGGCAACTGCCTTCCAGTCCACATTACCATTAACGCCCTCGGCCTGCTGGGGGAAAGACGGTGAGCAACCTTGCCTCTGCCGCATCCAACAGCTTCCCATGGGGTCGCATTCAGTGGACCTGGAGGCTGGTTGCTTGGTCATCTCTTTTCTGCACTACCTGCCTGTCAATCTTTGGGGTTTTTGTGGAGCTGCCCCTTGTTATGGCAGATCAACTGCAAGTAGTTTCGCAGAACAATCCAGCCAATTACATGCAGTTTGCTTGTTAGCATTGAGGGGAACGGCAAATGAGCACTTGCAAGTGTGTTAATGGGGGTGGGGGGCACAGGGGAGTGATGGATCAGTGCCTCTATAATGTTTGGGGACAGGGGAGAGGGAGATGTCCTACAGCTATTGGAGTCAGGGAGAGATGGGGGCCTTGTGCAGGTAGGTCTGGGGAAGGGGGAACCACTTTGCCTGAAAAGGATGGAGAGAAGTGGGAAGGGGATGCCACTGTCAGTCTGCCTGAGCTCGGTAGGATGAAAGAGGAGACTACAACTTCTCTGCCTGAATTGGTAACTCTGATCAGAGCTACAGGGTTTTGGGCATGTTATCCCCCACCCTCAGGTTTCTGCAATGAGAACTGGGCTCATTGTTATTTTTACAGGCAGAGTATGTGTTGGGATGCGTCAACTGAGCCCAGAAAACAGATCTGAAACATTTCCAGTTTCAAGTCTGCCCAGCACTTTGAATGAAAATGATAGTGTTGCCTCCCTAAGGGGCAATTTAGCATGGCCAGTCCACCTAACCTGCACATTCTTGGATTATGGGAGGAAGCTATAGCACAGGAAGACATGGGGAGAACATGCAAACTCCACAGTCACCCAAGGTTAAAATCAAACACAGGTCCCTGGCACTGTGCCACTGTGTTGCCCACCTGTCATCTATGCTGAGATGCTGCAGTTCACTGTTGGACTTTCTATGCCCAGAACTGCTACAGATTATCCTCCAAGGCCATCTGTAGTCATTTCACTGAAAGTCAGCAATTTTCCACCAGCCATGCTACAGCCACTGAGGTAGCAGTGTGTCGGAACACAAGGGTAAGAGTGAAGATGACGGCAGCCCTCAATTTCTATGCCTCTGGGTCATTCTAGCTCCCAGCGGCAACCTAGTTGGGATCTCCCAGGCTTACATGCACAGATGTGTGCAGCAGGTCACAGATGTTCTGTATGCCCAGGCAGGGCACAGCAAGTGGCCTGGACTCTCAGCTTCGCATCCACTACCAGAATTTTGAATGTGCAGGGTGCAATGGAAGGGACACAGATCGCCTTGCAGGCCGCCAATGCAGGTTGCAGCAATTTTTGAACTAGAAGAGGTTCCACTCCCTGATCATCCAAGATGTCCGTGACCATCAATGAAGATCATTCATGTCAATATACACCACCCAGGGAGTGTCCATGATACTTCTGTGATCCGGCAGTCGGACATTTCTGGGGTCCTTGTAGACCAGGCTCCCAGGATGGCTACTGGGTGACAGGGATTATCCGCTAAGGTAATGCCTGTGCAGAGGCACGAGACTGAGGTGGAGACCTGCTACAACGTGACCCAGAAGCTTCAACACTAAAGATAAAGAAAGTGGCAATCATCTCTGTATTGATGGATTGTGTGGTACATGCCAGTGACGCTTTAGTGGTGCTGCCCTCGGAGGATTCCTCAGTGCCTCCCTTTGTGGGCAGTTTGTTCCAGAGTAGCAGCGGCAGTGACAACACCCAAAGGATCAAGTTTCTCTGGGCCCACAGCTGGAAAAAAGAACACACATTAGGGGGAGGAAGGCAAAACATGCCAAAGCATTCTCACACTTAGAGGAGGACCAAGGTTGAGGATGTACTTCTGCCCACTTACATGCTGTATGCTGACTTGGCTATTGGGGACCATTCAGTATGGCCCATCACATCCCCTGCCAGCACCATGGCATGGTCCTCCATGCTATTCAGCTGCCGCAGGTCAGGTACACCACCACCAGTCTGTCATCTCCCGTGCATTGTGAATTTTCTTTTCCTGTTGGAACATAAGGTGGATAGCAAGTATTAATATCTTGCAATGCATGGTATGTAATGTATGCCTATGTCTTGGGTAAGAGTTCTTTCCCTCCCCCCATAACACAGGCACTCTGAGAACTCAGGCCACATTCCTTGGCAGTACCACACTTGCTCTAGCAGCAGCATCCTACAGTGACACTCGGATCTGATATCTTGGATTACGGGAATGGAAATGACACATGAGAGAATCCCAGCCCTCTGCTGCTGCTGGACTTGGGGCCTGAAGTTGGCGGGTTCGTGCTGAGTGGAAAGGGTTGACCTCGGGACTTCCCCCAGAATTGTGGATGATGGTCTAATGGCTGTTCTTGTCCTTGTTGTTCTGGAAAAAATGATGTTCACAGCATCTGCTGTCTAGCTACTTTGCAGTGCTTTGATTTGACAAGTTAGCTCACTTACCCACTAGCCAGGAGCTTTATTTGTTTCTTTTCCCGATTTAATGCATTGTGAGTGCTTTGTAAACATTGCAGTTAGAAAAGAGGAACGGACCGCTCATAATTGATCCAGCCTGCCAATCAAAGGCAGAATGTTTATAAACATTGTGATTAGAAACAAAGGCAGTACTTGCGACACATTCAACCAGGCCAGTCACCAGATGCTATTCTTTCAAAGATAAAAGGGGAATTCTCCATTAAAGCTCAGTCCATCAAAGCACTTTAAAGAGGTTTCAGCGCAAATAAGGCACTTGGAGAAAGCAAGGGGATTTCCCTGGTAAAACTGAAAGGACCTTTCTATAAGAGGACCTTAGATAGAACATTTAACACCTGGTGTTTATGACAATGATGAGAGCTAATCCCTAGTGTGGAATGGATTACTGCAGTGATTTTGTAGACTTCCATGGGCATCAATGTCAAAGCGACCAGAACACTTCAAAGGTGTTAAAGGACAGAGACAACAATGAATATCTTTACCAGAATTGTGTCTGAAGTCACCACACTGAGAGTGAACACCATTTTTACCAGGGCAACAAGGATAGCCACTGCACTACCATCTGGTTGGGGATGGGGGGGGCATAGAGGTATTGGAAGAGCCCTGAAGTATTTTTCCACAGCCTTTTCCACTTTTCCACAGCATTCCCCTTTAATTATGCACAATCATGCACTCACCATTCCCTGATATGACCACATTTTGATCTTTCTCCCTGATCATATATGTTTTTCTCTCATATAGTTTGACAACATGGCCTTAGGAAGAATGTGAGACCACCAGATAATGAGTTTTCCATCTTGAGTTTTCCATCTTTCTCTCCTATTTTGTGACAAATTTAAAAATTGCACTTTGAAACCTTTACAATCTACCTGGAAGTAATATATAGAAGAGCTGTAGATTTAACATCTACCCCTTTACCTCTTCCATTTCTACCATACAAGATCCAAAACACTCATTTTAGGTTAAGCAACATTTCGCTTGTATCTCTTTTAATTTGGTCTATTGCATTTGCTGCTCCTGATGTGGTCTCCTTTATATTGGAGAGATCAAACATAGACTGGTTAATCGCTTTCCTGAGTTCCTTCAGTCTGTATGCAATCAGGACGCTAACCTTCCCATTGTTGGCCATTTTAACACATGATCCTGTTCTCATGCCCACATGTCTGTCCTTGATCTACTGTAGTGTGCCAGTGAAGCTCAATGCAGACTGAAGGAACAACATTTCATCTTCCGGCTAGGCACGTTACAGCCTTCCAGTATCAAATTCAAATTCAACAACTTTAGATGATTAGCTCTACCCCACCTTGACCCCTTTGTTTTCATATTATTTCATTTTTAACTGTTCTCTATTTAACTGAACAAATATTTCTCTTCGGTATTCACGCAGGGAGATGTAAATGTAGTTGTGGAGAACACTGGGATACAGGGTTGCAAACTGGAAAGTATTGAAGTAGATAAGGAGGATGTGTTAGATATTCTTGAGGGTTTGAAGTTAGATAAGTCCCCTGGGCCGGACGGGATTTACCCTAGGATTCTCTGGCAGGCGAGAGAGGAGATTGCAGAGCCTCTGGCTCTGATCTTCATAGAACATAGAACATTACAGCGCAGTACAGGCCCTTCGGCCCTCGATGTTGCGCCGGCCAGTGGACCCTCTAACCTAAACTATTCCAATATCATCCATATGCCTATCCACCGAACATTTGAATGCCCCCAAAGTAGGCGAGTCCACAACTGCTGCAGGCAGGGCATTCCACGCCCTCACCACCCTCTGTGTGAAGAACCTGCCTCTGACATCCGTCCTATAACTACCACCTCTTAATTTAAAGTTATGTCCCCTCATGTTGGTCATCACCATCCGAGGAAAAAGGCTCGTCGTTGGTTACGGGTATAGTGCGGAAGACTGGAGGATAGCGAATGTGGTCCCATTGTTAAAGAAGGGGAAGAGAGACTTTCCGGGGAATTATAGGCCGGTGAGTCTTACTTCTGTTGTGGGCAAAGTATTGGAGAGAATTATTAGGGATAGGATTTATAGTTATTTAGAGAGAAATGAATTGATTGGGGATAGTCAGCATGGTTTTGTGAAGGGCAGGTCGTGCCTTACTAACCTTATTGAGTTTTTTGAAAAAGTGACCAAAGAGGTGGATGGGGGTAAGGCAGTTGATGTGGTATATATGGACTTTAGTAAGGCGTTCGATAAGGTGTCCCATGGAAGGCTTCTGCAGAAAATGCAGATGTATGGGATTGAGGGTGATTTAGCTAATTGGATTAGGAATTGGCTAGCAGATAGAAGACAGAGGGTGGTGGTTGATGGGAGATATTCATCGTGGAGTTCGGTTACAAGTGGTGTACCTCAGGGATCTGTTTTGGGGCCCCTGCTGTTTGTAATTTTTATAAATGATCTGGATGAGGGTATTGAAGGATGGATTAGTAAATTTGCGGATGACACCAAAGTCGGAGGAGTGGTAGATAGTGAAGAGGGGTGTTATAGTTTGCAGAGAGACTTGGACAAGTTGCAGAGCTGGGCCGAGAGGTGGCAAATGGAGTTTAATGTGGAAAAGTGTGAGGTAATTCACTTTGGCAGGAATAACAAATGTGTAGAGTATAGGGCTAATGGTAGGACTCTTAATAGTGTTGATGAACAGAGGGATCTTGGTGTATGTGTGCATAGATCCCTGAAAGTTGGCAATCAAGTCGATAAGGTTGTTAAGAAGGCATACGGAGTCTTAGCTTTTATTGGTAGGGGGATTGAATTTCGGAGCCGCAACGTCATGTTGCAACTGTACAAAACTCTAGTGCGGCCGCACTTGGAGTATTGTGTGCAGTTCTGGTCCCCACATTATAAGAAAGATGTGGAGGCATTGGAGAGGGTCCAGAGGAGGTTTACCAGGATGTTGCCTGGTATGGAAGGCAGGTCTTATGAAGAGAGGCTGAGAGATTTGATGTTGTTTTCATTAGAAAGAAGGCGGCTAAGAGGAGACCTTATTGAAACATATAAGATGATTAGAGGTTTAGATAGGGTGGACAGTGATAGCCTTTTTCCTAGGATGGAGAAAGCTAGCACGAGGGGACATAGCTTTAAATTAAGGGGTGGTGGTTTTAGGACAGATGTCAGAGGTAGGTTCTTTACCCAGAGGGTGGTAAGGGTATGGAATGCCTTGCCTGCGTCAGTTGTAGATGCACCAAGTTTGGTGGCGTTTAAGAGGTTAGTCAATAAGTTTATGGATGAAAGGGGAATGGTTTAGGTTAGAGGGTCACTGCTTGTTCCTAATTGGTCGGCACAACATCGAAGGCCGAAGAGCTTGTTCTGCGCTGCAATGTTCTAATGTTCTAATATCTTTACTAATATTCATTGGAATAGCTATAGCTCTAGCTCGTTAGAGGGGTCAGTTTTCGTACAAAGTGTGCAGGAAGGTTTTTTGACTCAGTATGTAGATAGGCCAACTAGAGGTGAGGCTACATTGGATTTGGTGCTGGGCAATGAGCCAGACCAGGTGTTAGGCTTGGAAGTTGGTGAACATTTTGGTGATAGTGACCACAATTCGGTTACGTTCACCTTAGTGATGGATAGGGATAGGCATGAAGCTGGGGGCAGTAGTTATAGCTGGGGGAAGGGTAATTATGAGGCCATCAGGAGAGAATTAGGGTGCATAGATTGGACTAGGAAACTACAGGGACTGGGAACATCTGGAATGTGGAGCTTATTCAAGGAGCAGCTGCTGCGAGTCCTTGATAAGTATGTCCCTGTCAGGCAAGGAGGAAATGGTCGAGTAAGAGAACCTTGGTGTACGAAAAAAGTTGATTTGCTGGTTAAAAGGGAAAAGGAGGCTTATGTCAGGATGAGGATTGAAGGCTCGGTTAGTGCGATGGATAGCTATAGATTAGCCAGGAGGGAGCTAAAGAGTGAATTGAGGAGAGCGAAGAGAGGACACGAGAAGACTTTGGCTGATAGGATTAAGGAGAATCCTAAAGCTTTCTTTAGATATGTTAAGAATGGAAGATTGGTTAGGGCAAGATTAGGGCCAGTCATAGACAGCAGTGGGAAGTTGTGCGTGGAGCCTGAAGAGATTGGAGAGGCACTGAATAAAAATTTCTCTTCGGTATTCACGCAGGGTGATGTAAATGTAGTTATGGAGAACACTGAGGTACAGGGTTGCAAACTGGAAAGTATTGAAGTAGATAGGGAGGATGTGCTAGATATTCTCGAGGGTTTGAAGTTGGATAAGTCCCCTGGGCCGGACGGGATTTACCCTAGGATTCTCTGGGAGGCAAGAGAGGAGATTGCAGAGCCTCTGGCTCTGATCTTCAGGTCGTCGTTGGTTACGGGTGTGGTTCCGGAGGACTGGAGGATAGCGAATGTGGTCCCGTTGTTCAAGAAGGGGAAGAGAGACCTTCCAGGGAATTATAGGCCAGTGAGTCTTACTTCTGTTGTGGGCAAAGTATTGGAGAGAATAATTAGGGATAGGATTTATAGTTATTTAGAGAGAAATGAATTGATTGGGGATAGTCAGCATGGTTTTGTGAAGGGTAGGTCGTGCCTTACTAACCTCATTGAGTTTTTTGAAAAAGTGACCAAAGAGGTGGATGGGGGTAAGGCGGTTGATGTGGTACATATGGACTTTAGTAAGGCGTTGATAAGGTGGCCCATGGAAGACTTCTGCAGAAAATGCAGATGTATGGGATAGAGGGTGATTTAGCTAATTGGGTTAGGAATTGGCTAGCAGATAGAAGACAGAGGGTGGTGGTTGATGGGAGATATTCATCGTGGAGTTCGGTGACAAGTGGTGTACCTCAGGGGTCTGTTTTGGGGCCCCTGCTGTTTGTAATTTTTATAAATGATCTGGATGAGGGTATTGAAGGATGGATTAGTAAATTTGCAGATGACACTAAAGTCGGTGGAGTGGTAGATAGTGAAGAGGGGTGTTATAGTTTGCAGAGGGACTTGGACAAGTTGCAGAGCTGGGCCGAGAGGTGGCAAATGGAGTTTAATGTGGAAAAGTGTGAGGTAATGCACTATGGCAGAAATAATAAATGTGTAGAGTATAGGGCAAATGGTAGGATTCTTAGTAGTCTAGATGAACAGAGGGATCTTGGTGTGTATGTGCATAGATCCCTGAAAGTAGGCAGTCAGGTCGAGAAGGTTGTTAGGAAGGCATATGGAGTCTTGGCTTTTATTGGTAGAGGGATTGAATTTCGGAGCCGCAACGTCATGTTGCAACTGTACAAAACTCTAGTGCGGCCGCACTTGGAGTATTGTGTGCAGTTCTGGTCCCCACATTATAAGAAAGATGTGGAGGCATTGGAGAGGGTACAGAGGAGGTTTACCAGGATGTTGCCTGGTATGGAGGGCAGCTCTTATGAGGAGAGGCTGAGGGATTTGAGGTTGTTTTCGTTAGAAAGGAGGAGGCTAAGAGGGGACCTGATCGAAACATATAAGATGATTAGAGGTTTAGATAGGGTGGACAGTGATAGCCTTTTTCCTAGGATGGAAAAAGCTAGCACGAGGGGACACAGCTTTAAATTAAGGGGTGATAGTTATAGGACGGATATCAGAGGTAGGTTCTTTACCCAAAGGGTGGTTCGGGAGTGGAATGCCCTGCCTGCAGCAGTTGTAGATGCGCCAAGTTTGGTGGCATTTAAGAGCTTAGTTGATAAGTATATGGAAGAGAAGGGAATGATTTAGTTTGGAGGGGCATTGCTTTTTATATTGGTCGGCGCAACATCGAAGGCCGAAGGGCCTGTTCTGTGCTGTAATGTTCTATGTTCTATGTTCTATCTTTTATTTCTTTATTGCTTTTCTTTATGTTTCTTTCCCCCAATCTTTTCCCTTATTTTATCTCCCCTTTCCCCCTTTTCTCAATTTTACTTCTCTCCCACCCATCTCCCCCCTCACCCATATCTTCATGTGTCACAGCTTACCCTCTGATTTCAGCTTCTCTGCCATTTGACCATTGACATCTTCTGTTCTCTCTGTGGACTCCCAATAGCAGTCTTTCCCCTTGTTTTTGTGGCTATGACGCATCTTTCATTCCCTCATCCTACGATACAAATATCTCCCATTTTCTCTGCCTTTTAGCTTTGATAAAGTGTCACCTGGCCTCAAAATGTCAGCTCCTTTCTCTCCTTACAGATGCTGCCAGATCTGCTGAGGTTTCCCGGAAATTTCTTTTTTGATTTCAGGTTCCAGCTTCCGCAATAATTTGCTTTTATTTCGGGCTATTATTGTGCTACAGTTTTGTCTACCGATCTCGATTTCCAATTTATCTGGGCCAGATCTGTGCTCACCCTACTGAAGTTGGCCTTTCCCTAATTAAGTATTCTTACTTTGGATTGCTCTTTGTCCTGTTCCACAGCCATTCTAAACCTTGATGCTACAATGACTGCCCCCTAGATGTTCCCCAATTGACATTTGATCTGCTTGATCAACTTATTCTCTAGAAAAAGTTCTAACAATGCCTCCTTTCCCGTTGTGCAAGAAATATACTAATGTAGAAAATTCTCCTGAATGTGCGCTAGGAACTCTTGCCCTCTCTGTCCTTTACATTTTTATGATCAGCCTATGTTAAGATAATTAAAACCTCATTATAACTACTCTATAGGCAGAATTTTACATTGTCCTTAAGTGGAAGTACAGAGTGTAAAGTTGCATGGATGGGATTCCCTGTAGGATCCCACCTGCTCTGACTCAGACGCAATTTTACAGTGGGAAGAGCAGGGCCGGAAACCCACTCTTTTCCCTAGGAAGATTCTTAATTGACTACTTAAGGGTCTTTTCCATCCTGCTTCAATTTTTAGGCTGGCAACCATGTGTTAGAGCAGGTTGGGAAATAATGGTGCCTCTATTGTACCTTTGGGATATCCTTTTTTTCAGCATTGTTATGTTCTCCTTAATGAATGCTGCTATCACTCCTCCTTTCATCACTTCTGTTTCTCTTGGACACCTTGTATCCTGAAACATTTACTACTTAGTTGTGCCTTTTCTTGAAACACATCTCTTATTGCCGCAATAATATATTTCCACGTGGCTATCTGCACCTATAGCTCACCAACCCATTTCTCATTTATGCATTTGTAATTTAGATCTTATTACATTTTGTCTTGCTCTGATCCCATCTAATACTTTACTATTTCCTACTCTAGTGCCATCTGCCTCTTCCAATTCTCTGTCCTTCTTGTTTTCCTGCTAATACTACCTCCTTTCCTTACCATTGCCCAGTTAATTTAACCCTTCCAATCACATCAACTGACAAGGAATTTGGTCCTGGCTCAATTGCAGCACAATCCATCCAGTGTATCAAAGCTGGTATTAAAAGATATGGAGCAAAGCAAGTACCTGATCTCATTGAATGTTGGAACAGGCACAAAGATCCAAGTAGCCTACTCCTTTTCCTAATTTGTTAACATCACTACTAGAGAACATTAATTCTAACTTGGAGAACTATTGAGTAATGAGGGACAGCCAACATGAATTTGTAAAAGGCATTTTGTGTCTGACAAGCAATTGGGTCAGTAATCAAATCATAGATGTAAAATAATTGTCAAAAATTTAAAAGGAAACTAAGAATCTTTCTGGGATCAGAAACTTACAAAAGGCAATTTGATTTCAAATGTATCTGAAGAGATCTAATTTATCAGGCTGTAGGGACAAAAATTGAGAGTGGGATTAAATTTGATAGCACTCTCAAAGACCCAAGCTAGGCACAGTAGGCCAAGTGGCTTCCTCTTATATGGTGTAATTTTGTGGTCTGTTATTTTCAATTTTATTTTCACTAGTTCATCATTCAGCATTGTTGCCTTCATCATTTTTCAGTAGCAACAAATATTGGTCATGATTTTCCAGCCACATCATGCCTGCTGCAGAATGTGTTAAAGTGGAGTGGGGACAGAGAATCAAATGCAAGTAGTTGGTGTGTTTTGCATCAGCTTGTAACCTTGATGGTATCTTCCCACCGATCTTGTTCCATCTAAGTAAGGGGATTGGAGACCATTGAAGCCCCTAGTGGTCAGGGACTTGGCTGGGCATTGCCTATCCAGCATTGTCAACTGGCACACTAGTAATGCCCAGTTAGGCACTGCCAGGATGCCAGGAGCAGTGCAAAAGGAGTTGAGGCACAAGGGAACTGAGGCATAAGAAGGCTGGGACTTGAGGAAAGTAGTCATGAGAAAAGAGTCATGAAAGAGAATCATGAAGGGAGATTCATTAGGAGGTCCCCAATGCCAGCAATTTTTATTGGTGAGGAGATGGGAAAATATCCTTTCAATGAAGCCAGGCAGTGGGTAGCCCAATAGCCATGGGGAAGTTAAGTCATCAATTTCAATTTTAGACCAGGGCATGTTGTAACAATGCTGCCCAATATCTGTGAAGCCAGGCTTACCAGCTTGTTTAGATGTGGCCTCTCTCAGAACCAGTACAAAACTTGCCACTTTTCCAAAAAGTGGTCAAGTGGGGGAAAATTGTGATCTCAGGGTTGTGGAATTTTCCCCAAAAAATTCTAAGGGCATGATCATAAAACTAGCCATGCCAGTCAATAAGTTACCGCAAGAAGCAAAAAATTTGGTGAATGCCCAATTCTTTCTGCATCGTATGGGCAAAATCAGCTTTGTGCCCAGAAAGAACACAAACCTGATTTCATTATTAATTACATCATTTAATTGTCATTAGTCCCGAATGCAATCATCGAGGCTGTCTTGATCTTACTTGCTCATCGGCCGAGGTCCTCACCAGCAAGAATAATGTACGTCCACTGTCAGCTGGGACCAGACATGATGGCCTTACTGATGGGACTGGAGGCCATTGCAAACCCTGGCCTGACATGTCCATCTGGCACCATGGCTCTGCCCACCAGACAACTTGGCACTGCCCACCAGACACCTGGGGCATCACCAGGGACAGAGCCAAGGGGTGGAGCATGTGGGGTGGGACCTGAGGGGGGATGGGGAAAACTCTGCAGTGGGGAGCGGAGGGAAGGGAGGAAACCTGCTGGGTTGGCGATTGGGCTGTGGGGTGAGTAGTCCACTTCAGATGAGGATCCATTCATTGAAGACCTGTCACTACATTCAGATGCATCCTCCTCCTCCAATACAGAGACACATACCTCCAGTGGAGCCTTATCTACATTAGATCTGGGATCACTACCTGGAGATCACCTCATTGACATGTCTCCATAGCAGTTGGAGGCAGTGACAAGCCAGGTCTCTGGCACTTAGAGGTTGCTGGAGAAAATGCACCTGTTGAGTTAAGTCAAATGATGAGCTTCTGGAAACAACCAATGTCTATGCGCTGGAGATGCAAAGACAGACAGTTGAACATCAGACACAGTTGTGTAAGATCAGCAGACTAGAGCAAAGGATGGAGTAGTTTGTCCATGTTCTGTTTGATGTCATGACTCCAATATGCAAGCACCCTGAGGTTACCGTGAAAAGAGTGGCAGCCACCTCAGTCCAGCAGTTCTGCCAGATATGTGCTTGAACCTGTAGCCCATCACTTTTGGCATAGGTGAGATACCTCATGGCAAGGCAAGAGTCAAATAGGAAACCTGTGCCTCTCTGCAGATACCCCTTCTCCTATAATTATAGATTCCCTACAGTGCAGAAGGAAGCCATTCGGCCCATCAAACCTGCATGGCAACAATCCCACCCAGTATCTATTCCCATAATCCTAAGTATTTAGCCTTTTAATCCCTTTAACCTGCACATTTAAGGAGCAATTTAGCATGCCGATCAATCTAACCCATACATCTTTGGATGTGGGAGGAAATCGAAGCACCTGAATGAAACTCATGCAGACATGGCGAGAACATGCAAACTATACTCAGACTGTCATCCAAGGCTTGAATTGAACCCAAGTCTCTGGTGCTGTGAGGCAACAGTGCTAACCGCTTGCCGACATCCCACCTCAATAATGTTGGATTATGACTCCTCAAGGAGTCAGGCAGAGACTCTCGAGTATCCAAATGGCCAACTACCCAGAAGGCTCAGAGTCCAGTTGCCCCCAATCCCTTCTGCCTATGACCCTTCTATCAGCTCCATAGCCAAGGATGATGTATCTGTCCCCCCACAGGAGATCCAAAGCAGGTCAGTTCTTTCAGGCCTTTACTCTTCGGAAGATGTCTGCCAGAGTCATGTCTGGTAACAGGATATAGCAATCAGTAAGCTATCTCCACTTCTGTTGCAAATATAGTGATAGGGTTCAGAAACCGCAGAAATATCGAGAACACAATAATGACATCGGCATTCACTCACTGTATATATCATGCACATTTTTAAATACATTTTTAGTTCATGTTAATGGTCTCATCATGTAAAAGCCTCTTACATATGAATCCATGTAACTTCTTATTCTAATAGTGACCCAAGCTTCCACTCCCTTTGGATTGCCTCCCAAAGGCTTCAGATTATGGGATGTTAACCAGATTCACATTAATCACTTTACCCTTGTGACTTGTAAGTGAGATGTTTTAAGCCATATCCTGAAAGTGGCTGCACATTGAGATTTAATCCTCAAAGCTTTGCAACACGTGTCCTGGAAGGCAAATGTAATGTTATATTATCGAGAGAGAGCTGTATTCATTATGACCTGGAGCCATTTTGGTCTCTATAACTGTGTGCAAATCTCTGGCTGCCAAATGTGTCTCCATTAGGTGGCAGTGACTGCACATTGTGCAGTTAATGCAGAGTGCATGCTGGTGAGCTACCTTTTACCTCGCTGACTGGCTTTATGCAGCTTTGGCGACTGACCTTTCCAAGAATGAGGATCCTTGAGGATTGCAGATCCAAAGTTGAATGTTGATGTTGATTGTAATGTCATTTTCCAATATCTGGCATGGCACAAAGGAACAGGAGAAGTGTACGGGAATTGTCACAGAGCTGATTATCATATGAAAATTTCCATCTCCATATGATTAGCAGCCCCAGGACGGTATTCTCTCCCCCCACCAACCCCCAACCTTGCCAGCAGTGGTTCTCTCCAGCGGGGTTTACGACTGTTCCCAAGTAATAGGGAACAGCATCCTGACCCCAGTGATGGGCAGAGGCCATTGAGGTCCCCTCTAGTAGATCAGCGGCAAGGGGGAGTGCCTTTGGGTAGTGTCAGACTGGCACTGTCCCACTGGGGACCTTGGCACTGCCCACTCGGCACGTTGGCGGGGGCAATCGTGGGGCGAGGGATTCCACTGCCATTCTGAACTTGGACCCTTGTGACAGGAGGACAATCAGGCCGGGGAAGGGGGGGGTGTCAATCAGGCCTGGCCATCAGAGTTGGGGGAGGTCGGGGCTGGCCAGGGGAGAGACATCGGGGCTGGCCTGGGAAGTCCAGAAGGCCAGCGATCGGGAGATGTAGAGGGCTCTGAAAGGGCGGCTATCAAGGCGGTTGCAGGGCTGGCCACTGCAATCCAGTGATTGGGAATTTGGAAAAGGAGACCCATGGCAAATCGGCGCATATGCAGTGACCCTCTCAAGTAAGCTGCTGGCTGCTCAGGCAGGAATAGGCCCTGCTCCTTTCTTACCAGAGTGAATCACACTGATCCGGGACATGTGTTGCAAAACTTTGAGGATTAAATCTCAATGTGTCTGTAATGCTCAGAGTGTCTGAGATTCGTTCTGGTAAGTATGCCCAAAAACCGGTGGGCATACATGTTTTCCCATCTTTGGGCACTTAATTTTTTTTGGGAGAATTCCTGCCCTTGTCTTACAGACAAATTATCAAAGTCTGGAATTCTAAACTCTCAATTGTTTTGTTTGTATCCCTTCCTCCCTCCTTTTGTCTTTTAATTCAGTTTCAAAAGTATGTATATGAATATTTTAACATAAGCATGTACACATGCAAATTTGGATATAAGAATTTACTGAGGAAAGTTTCTGTCACTGTGGGATGCTGTCCAGCGTCACTGTGGGGTGGTAAGCAGCCATTAATATTGTGCTGGGTTTTAAGGAGTTGTCAATATTTTGAATACCTCAGCAGTAGCTTGTGTGCCAATCTCTTTTAAATTGAGTTTGCCATCTGCAAATGCCGTCATTGCTACACTTTTTCAATCTCTATTGACAATAAGGTGCATGTCAAATTTTCATACTGTGCCTACTGCAACTGTGAAAAAAATATTTTTTTTGCCAAAAAGCTGATTAACTTAGATTTTAAGGCATTTAAGAAGTTTATGTTGAAGCTTTGAACCAACCTGAATGAATGTGGGTCACTTGCATTTAATTTTTGTGTTCAGTTCATTATCATTATTCTGCACAAGTTCAGACTGTAGCAATAAAAAAATACATGCAGAGGAATAGATGGGACATATTGTAATGGGAAGTGTGAATTTTCAATGTCTATGGAAAGATTCAAAAGATATCTGAATCATTAAGCAACTACAAATATTTGTATAATGCATTTAACATTGGAAATTTAGACATTACAGGCAGCTCAGGAGCATTATTAAGCAAAAGAAACAACATTTTGTCATGTAAGAAGATATTAGTTTAGATGACTATAATAATCTTACTAAAGCCAGTCTTCTATCACTAAAATTGCTAAACTTCTTCTTAATTTCCAAAGATTATAGATTAGGTAGATTATCCATGGTAAATACATGCAATTATGGGGATAGGGCAGAGGGCTAGTTGGAGTGGAGGGTGGAAATTGGACAGGTAAGATGCTCTTTCAGAGAGATGGAGAAGAGTCATTCAGCCAAAATGTTTCCTTCTGCGTTGTAGGGATTATATGATTCTGCTATATTTCTCTCGCTCTTTAGTTTTGAGGAAAAGTCATAAGGCTCAAACCAAATGGTTCCAGACCTGCTGAGGTTTTTCGGCATTTTCTGGTTTTATTTGGCAGTCACCATTTGCACCAGCTGTATGCTTCTTGGTAGAAGCAAATATCATTGCAAGAGATCACAGAGTTTTGCATGTATCATTCTATTCATATAGTTCTGTTGATGCAGTTGGCTGCATTCATCACAACTATCCTGGTCTGCAGATATGACTAGTGACATCTTCGCAGTGCAGAATTTACTACTGTGCAACACCTTGGTGTGATTTCTATCCTTCAAAGCTTAATATGCTATCAAATAATCTTAATGAAATCTTCAAATTAACTTCCACATTATGTCCAAGGTGTTCTTTATCCACTGACAATGACTGAATATCATACGCTTATGAAAAATGAAACTTGAGTGTAGCCTTTCCAGCTCTTATCTATCTGTATAAATGAAACATTCACCTGTTTTATCTGATACAATCTACGACACTGTGATGGTACTGTGCCTTTAAGAAATATATTTTAGTCATGTTTCTCTGCAGGATGTTTCAAGCAGGCCCCAGCATCTTGCTGATGCATCTTATGGTGCATCTTAAGATCTTAAAAGGGGTATTAGAAAGGCAAAAAGGGGCCACGAGGTGGCTCTGGCAGGTAGGATTAAGGAAAATCCAAAGGCATTTTACACCTATGTAAGGAGCAAAAGGATGGTTAGAGGCAAGATTGGACCTCTTAGGGACAGTGGAGGGGATCTATGCTTAGAGCCTGAGGGAATGGGGGAGATCCTGAATGAATACTTTGCGTCGGTATTCACGCAGGAGACTGGACAGATGTCTGTGCCTGATGTTGACAAAGTTGAGGATCGGTTGAGGGAAATAAGGATTACGAGGAAAGAGGTGTTGGGGCTGTTAGGCAGCTTAAAGACATATAAAGCTCCGGGGCCTGATGGCATTTACCCCAGGCTGCTAAGGGAGTTGAGGGAAGACTTGGCTGGGCCTCTGACGCAAATCTTTGTCTCTTCCTTGGACACAGGTGAGGTCCCAGAGGACTGGAGGATAGCAAACGTAGTACCGTTGTTTAAAAAAGGTCAGAGGGATCACCCAGGGAACTATAGGCCGGTGAGCTTGACTTCAGTTATAGGTAAGCTAATGGAGAGGATCCTTAGGGACAGGATGTATGAGCATCTGGAGCGCTGCGATCTGATCAGGGATACGCAGCATGGCTTCGTCAAGGGGAAGTCTTGTCTTACGAATCTGGTGGAATTTTTTGAAGAAGTGACAAAAACAGTTGATGAAGGACAGGCTGTTGATGTCGTCTACATGGATTTCAGTAAGGCGTTTGACAAGGTTCCTCATGGTAGACTGATAGAGAAGGTGAAGGCGCATGGGATACAGGGTCGGGTATGTAGATGGGTCGAAAACTGGCTCGGAAGGAGGAGACAGAGGGTAGTAGTAGTGGAAGGCTCTTTTTCCGGCTGGAAGCCTGTCACTAGTGGAGTGCCACAAGGCTCAGTACTAGGTCCTCTTCTATTTGTGGTCTACATAAACGACTTGGAAGTAGGGGTAGGTGGTGAGATCAGCAAATTTGCTGATGACACCAAGATGCTTGGATTGGCGGGTACAGAAGAGCAGTGTCAGGCAATACAACAGGACATAGACAGGTTGGTAGATTGGGCAGATAGATGGCAAATGGAATTTAATCCGGAAAAATGCGAGGTGATGCATTTTGGCCGGAAAAATGTAGAAGAGAATTATAGGATAAAAGGTAAAACTATAAGGAGCATAGAGACGCAGAGAGACTTGGGGGTGCAGGTTCACAAGTCTCTGAAGGTGTCCTCACAGGTGGAGAAGGTGACAAAGAAGGCGTATAGTATGTTAGCTTTCATAGAAAAGGGTATAGAATATAAGAGTAGGAGTTTGATGTTGCAGTTGTATACAACTTTGGTTAGGCCTCACTTGGAATACTGCGCCCAGTTCTGGTCTCCATACTATCGGAAGGATGTGGAGTCCTTGGAGAGAGTGCAGAGGAGGTTTACCAGGATGCTGCCTGGTATGGAAGGACTGTCCTATGAGGAACGATTAGATAGACTGGGGTTGTTTTCCCTTGAAAGACGTCGGCTTAGAGGGGATCTCATAGAGGTGTATAAGATTATAAGGGGTATAGATAGAGTAAATGGAGGTAAACTTTTTCCACCTTTAGAAATGGATAGGACGAGGGGTCATGGCCATAGGGTGAGGGGGGCTATGTATAGGACGAATATTAGAGGGCAGTTTTTCACACAAAGGGTAGTGGGGGTGTGGAATGCACTGCCGAGTAAGGTGGTGGGAGCAGGCACGCTGGGGCTGTTTAAGGGTCTCTTGGACAGCCACATGAGCGGTATGCAGATAGAGGGATATATTAGGACTGTTTAACTACGGCTTTTTTCCACAGGTAATTCGGTCCATAATTTGAGCACGCATTCGGCAGGTGGTGCGGGTACAGCTCTTGGATGTTGATTCATGGGTTGCCTGGTACCTCATGTCGTATATGAGTGCTTTATGTGGACCATCTGAAGGGCACCATGACAGCTCAGAGACTATCGATGTGGCTGTGCAGACACTTGGAATTGGGCCAGTGTCTGCGGGAGTTTGCGCGTTCTCCCCGTGGTTGCGTGGGTTTTCTCCGGGCACTCCGGTTTCCTCCCACAACCCAAAAATTCGCTCTTAGGCTGATTGGGTAACAAATTGTCCCTATGGTGAAAATTTTCCATATTAGGAATAATATATATATTATTATATAGGAATATTAAAATAGGATAATGTATTTGGTATGACGGCGGCGCGGGCTCGTTGGGCCGAAGGGCCTGTTTCCCGTGCTGTGTTGCTTAATAAAAAAAAAAATAGCTCTTGTGAAGATCTACATTGATTATCATAACCACCTAGGTCTGCAGATATGGTGTGTGACATCATCATAGTGCAGAATTGCTGGCTGTATAACACCCTGGTCCACTTCCGATCCTTACAATCTTAAAATACTAGAATTCATGGTTCCAACAACCTGCCATGTCTTGCCATCCTTATATCTCTTATTTCCACTCATTCAAGAAAAATAAAGCAACTACTAGTGCAAGGAAAAGGCAACAGAAAAAACCCATAGTGGCATCTGTTGAGGAAGGAAAAAGATCTTCCACAAGTACCTTAAAACTACATGAATATGGATAATTTTGCGGTGGGGGGTTGAAAACATGGCCAGCAGTACCATGGCATTGTGCTAAGAGACCTATGGGAACTCCATTGAGAAGAGGTTCCCTCTGTGAATGTGGGGAGACTTCCTTTGTTGTATAACGACACTCCAATCTTGAGACTCCCAGCTGTCGGCTTTTTTGGTCTTGCCTCCCCAGTGTGACGGCATGGGCTACACTTCAGATTTTTTCTGCACAGAGTGCTGAATGATCTGGAGAGAAAATCTGGCTGTGCAGCCTGGAAGCTGCATACTGTTTTTCTTGCCTCAGCCAGCACTCTGTGCACAGTATGGAGAATTCTGACCTGAGGAAATAATGAGCAGGAAAGCTACTGATTAAAGTAACAGCAATGAAATAAATGGCCAGATAATCTATTTGAGTGATGTTGAGCTAAACCTGGGAGATGTCCCTGCTGTTTTTTGAAAAATACCATGAGTTCTTTTATGTCTACCTGAGATGCTTTGGTTGAAAGTCTCATCCAAAAGATGGTGCCTTTGACAGTACACCATCTCTCAATCATGCATTGAAGCATCAGCCCAGATTTTGGGTTAAGTGTCTAGCCTGTACTGAAAACGACAACCTTCTGACTTGGAGGCAAAAATAAGACCACTGAGAAATGGCTGAAAAATAGCCATCCACTGACAGAAATGAAGAGTACAAGCTGAATACTGAAATTACTGATCCATGTCTAAGAATGCTAACTGACTATTAAAATGCCAGGAAAGACTTGTATGGTAGCGCTCTAACAGCTGGACCAGAAGCTCTGGTTCAAGTCCAACACCAGAACTTATTGGCCGTAGAAGGCACATTCATAACACTGTTCAATATGCCTGATAATCAGCTTGGAAATCCTTCCACCATTTGTCTTACTGTTCCCTCATGGTAAAAAGCAATGGGAGTGTGAAGATATGCTAAACAAAAACTTGAAACTGTGTCTTTAAGCATTCTAACAATTCCATGTCAGACTGTACCAATCACTTGGCAAAAAGCCTATAGGTCATTTTGTGCGATACTTTCAAATCCACATTCTTTGTATGCAGGTCCGTTTGCCGTTTTGTAAATTTGACCTCCTTATCCTTTTGAAAACAGATGCCACTTTCTGATCAGCTCAGACAGGGTTAGTCTATTCCTTAGAGGTTAAGTAGTTGGTTAACTACTTGTTTAGACATTTTGCTATCATTACTGCAGAAGTACATTGATTGGTTATCTTAATGTATCAACAGCATTAAGTTAAGATGTTATGTACCAGAACATGGAGAGTTGAAAGCTGGGACGTCAATAGATGTTCTCATTTCTTTAGCATTGGCAAAAGTGACTGAATCTGTTAGTGTGTACCCTATTGAATTTTCCTCTTTGTTAGTCAAATGTTGTCAGAAGAAAAGTCAAAAATTGACTTCATGTTAATTGATCTGTGGAGAAAATTGCTGACAATTAAGCAAGATTCAGTGAATGTTTTGCTGATTTAATATGTCATTAGTATTTCAATCCAGCATTACTACTTAATCATAGTCACAGCCTTCAGCATTCACAGACTGTGGAGTGGAAAATCAGTGCAATACAGAAAACTACATGTGACCTTGTTTTGGGGGTTGTTACAATGTTTTCTTGTTGATTGAAAACTATTGTTCCCCTCAAGTAGCCAGGCAAAGTCACAGACTGGTTTCAAGATGGTTTTTATTAAAGACTATAGCTATAGGATTCTGATTTAAGTCATTCAGACCAGTCAGAATGAAAAATTCAGACATACATAAGCAATTATAGCTTCAATTTTGATATACCAATATCAATTTTGTTATACCAATAAAAGTATTGGAGTTATCTCTATCTAATCATATATCATGCATAAATAAGATGTAATGTCCAATTAAAACTTGTGCATGTTGTATCATCAATAAACGATAGCTATATCTCTAACCAACAATATCTCAACTTTCCTTTCCATTGTTCTTTGTTCTAATGGGCAAACATGAGCTGAACTGCACTTCTTTCAATTAATATAGTCCTTGACTCTTATCTGGGTTTACTTTAATCAAGACCTATCGTTTGACTTAGCTTCTTTGGGTGACTGAAGTTCAACTTGTACGTTACGTGATTTTTAAACTTGTGTGATTAATAACCCTTTCAAACCTCATGCTCACTTACATGGTTGCATGCAATGACAAGAATAAGCCTTATAACATAAAAATAAAATACTGACATTGCCGAGGCAATGAAACTAACCTTTATCATAAAGTGATTGGAATAAAAAAGTAAGGAAGTTACTCTATAGCATTTTGGTAAGACCACACTGGAGTACACTTTCGTTTTGGCCATCTTACTGAAGAAGAATATACTTGCCTTGGGGATGTAATAATAATTAGATTGAAATCATGGGAATAAGAGGACTAACCATCAAGAATGGCCAGTACTTTCTGGAAGGTAGAAAAAGGAAAGGTGATTGCATTGAAATATGTTTTGAAACATATAGGACTTTTAGAGGGTGGGATAGAATAGACACTGTGAAGCTGTTTCTACTGTTGGAGAGTTAGAACTAGGAGTCATAGTCTGCAGATAAGGAAATCAGGCACTTGGGACTGAGATGAAGAGAAATTTCTTCACTCGGAGGGTTACGATTCCTGATGCTCAGTCATTGAAGGTTTCAGGCTGAGATCAATATATTTTAGAGGATTATAGGAATTGAAGAGAAATGAATTTTGGATAGGAAAATGGAATTGGGGTAAGAGTAGAGCTATGATTTTATTCAATGCCAGACCAGGCTTCATACGGCCCCCTCCTGCTCTTATTTTTTGCATTCTAACCCCAGGAGAAATTACACAGTGCTTGTCCAATGGCAAGAGGAAAACAACTTGCATTTACATTGCATCTTTAAAAATATAAAACATTCCAAGGCATTTCACAAAATTTGACACTGAGCCATTGAATGCAACAGTGGTACAGAGGTAGGTTTTAAAAGGTGCCAGGATGCCTAGCACTGCACACTGGGCAACAGGTAGTGCCAAGGAGCAGGGTCTAAGGGGATGAGACCTACTAAGTGTTAAGTTTGTTTTTTGCAAGACTCTTCCGTCCTTGATACAAAGGCAAACACCAACTGCTGTCCAATTCAAAAGTTCTTTATTCTTCTTACATATGTAAGCTGGCAAACCTTTGCTACATAACTCCCAGACAGCAAAGGCATGCCAGACAATGGAACAGTCTTTTATGTAGCTTTTACAATCCTTCAGATCACATGTGATCTGATACAATGTAGCTAATCACAAAATACCCTTTGTTCTACTCAGGTTAACCATATTTAAGTCATAATGTTGTTATGTTGAAAGAAAGAGAACTGATAAAAGGTAAATTCATTAATCACACATTAATCATTTTGAAATCAACTCAAAAATTCTTAGTGGCGTTCGACGTTACTCCATTAATACCTCATTCCCTCCTTTTATCATTTCATGATAAATTTAACCTTTAGAGCGGAGTTTGGACTCTGTTATAGGCCAAGCATTGACAAACATATTATAGCAAGAACAGTAATAAGTAAACCACCAGAATAATGAGTCCCAAATGCATTATCATTCCTCGTCAGTCCCCAAAGAGGCTACCAAAGGGTCACCAGCCAGGGAGATTGTAGTCTTTGAAGTTCTGCTCCTTGGTTCTAATTTTGTCAGCCGTCTTTTTAATATGCTCAGCTAAATCAGTGATATTGTCGGAGGAGTCTGGAATCTATGTACAGCACTCAGAGCCTATTAGGGTGCAAGTGTCTTCAGTAGCCACCAACAAGTAATCTTATGCCATTCGATTTTGAAGTGCCACCGACCATATAGCTACGACTTCAGCTCAAACTTTGGAAATAGTGATGCTCACATCCTTTAATCCATCTGCAATATCATTAGCTGTTTTCTCAAGAGCTGACGCCATATTAGTCAGCTCTCGAGCTGTCCTTGCTGTTCCATAGGCAGGAAAGGCTATCATTCAAAACAGTTGAGTTTCGATGATGGCCCGTTTAGATCTGAAAAGATGTATCTTAGGGTGGAGATGCAGGGAGTTATAATGCCAGACATAGGAGACCACATACACAAGGTAGCAAGATCCAGACCAGTCCCAGAGAGGCCAAGCATTGGTGTTATCTCCACAGATAAAATAGTTGCCATTGTACGCTACCATGTCGTTTAATAGAACTGGGGGGTCGAGACTGATTGGAGCTCCTACAGTAGTCCAAAATGATTTGGCTGTCGGGCAATGTAATTTAGGCCTCAGCTTTACCATACTACTACTGTGACATTAAACTGCTGAATGCAGTAGTTATGGCAACGGATTTGGTTCCATTTCTTATCAGGCAGATGGATCCCCAACAATTTGTTAATTGTTTACAACAAAGTGGAGTGGAGAGTCTGACCTATTATAGTTGGGCTGGTAATGTTTCTTAAAAGTTGATAGAGTGCATCTCCACCACCCCCCCTTCATTGTATAATCATCACTGCTGATGTCAATTAGCCAATTTCCTCCCGTGGTCGTGGCCTCTTTTCTTATTTCATCCTTAGTCCTGTTTTGATACAAAATCCACTCTATCATTTCCTTGGTTTTGGTAGTAATAGGGAATAGGGGGATTTGTGGAGGGATGTGTGAGCAGGCCCAAAATCTGCTTACATTAAACTTTACAGCATACTCATGTACAAAAAGGTATTAAAGTGAAATTGTCCATTAGTCAGTCCGTCTTTCAGGCTTCCTTTCCATTGATCCAGTTGTCCTGGTACCAGGAAAATAGCCGAAAGGCTGAAGATGGTGAAAGTGATCCTCATGATTTATTAGCAGATACTGGTATCCACTGTTTACAGTCACTCAAATGTATCCGCTAGGTTGTCCTTGAACCTTGATTGCAGTTGGAGTCTAGAGGAAAACTTGGAACAATCCTTTCTACCATTGTCCAAGTTTGGATCAATCCCAGTTCTTTATCAGCACGAGGTCTCTTATCTGTAGTTCAGGGAAGTAGTCCTGTGGATCAGAATCTTGATCCGGTGTCTGTGGAGTTGATCCAAAGGCGCACTGTACCTGTGAATGAAGAAACTTTAAAGATGATGTTAGCTGTTGGAAGTACTTCTGGATTTTGTCTCTCATGATGTGTAAATCTGTTGGGGGTTGGGGGGGGTGCGGATGCGGTGGGGATGGGTGACAGGCTTGTATTTGCATCCCGAGGCATCCTGCTTGGTTTGCCATCAATTATCTCTGCAGCTGATAGTTCAGTGGTAGGTTGAGGTGTTATTCTGATATAGTAGAGGGCTAGGCGTATGATTTTTAACCGATTTAGACTGGTTTCAGATGTTAGCTTGGCTAGCTTAACTTTAAGGGCCCCATTAGCTCTTTCCATTATTCCTACTGCCTGGGGATGGTAGGCACAGTGGAACTACTGCTGAATGTGTAATATGTCACTTAGTTCCTTATTAATTTTCCCTGCAAAATGGGGGCCATGGTCCAAGCTATTCTGTTGGGGTACCCTAAATCTCGGAATTATTTCTGTCAATTACAACTGTCAGACCTTGTTATTTGTAGTTAGGAAAGCCTCTATCCTACCAGGCCTTGGCTGGTAGGATTAAGGAGAATCCCAAGGCCTTCTACAAATATGTGAAAAGTAAAAGGATGAGAAGAGAAGGGATAGGACCTATAAAAGGTGAAGGGGGAAAAGTCTGTATTGAACCGGAAGAAATGGCAGAGGTGCTTAATGAGTACTTTGCCTCAGTATTCACGGTGGAAAGTGATCTGGGAGGATGCACTACAAGTTGCGGCAGACTGAAAAGATTGAGTATGTAGATATTAAGGAAGCGGATGTGTTAGAACTTTTAAATGCTATCAAGATAGACAAGTCTCCGGGACCAGGTGGGATGTACCCCAGGTTATTGTGGAAGGTGAGGGATGTCATTGCAGAGCCCCTGGCGATGATCTTTGCATCGTCGATGGAGACAGGAGAGGTTCTGGAGGATTGGAGGATTGCGGATGTGGTCCCTATTTTCAAGAAAGGGAACAGGGATAGTCCTGGAAATTACCGACCGGTGAGTCTGACTCAGTGGTTGGTAAGCTGATGGAGAGGCTTCTGAGGGACAAGATTTACGAGCATTTGGAGAAGTTTAGGTTGATTAGAAATAGTCAGCATGGTTTTGTAAAAGGCAGGTCGTGCCTTACAAGCTTAATTGAGTTCTTCGAAAATGTGACTGAACATATTGACGAAGGAAGAGCAGTGGACGTGGTGTACATGGACTTCAGCAAGGCATTTGACAAGGTCCCCCATGCAAGACTTCTTGAGAAGGTGAGAGGCCATGGGATCCAAGGGGCTTTGGCCTTGTGGATCCAAAACTGGCTTGCCTGCAGAAGGCAGAGGGTGGTTGTGGATGGCTCTTTTCCTGCATGGAGGTCGGTCACCAGTGGAGTGCCCCAGGGATCTGTTCTAGGACCCTTGCTGTTTGTCATTTTCATAAATGACCTGGATGAGGAAGTGGAGGGATAGGTGAGTAAGTTCGCCGATGACACGAAGGTCGGTGGTGTTGTGGATGATCTGGAGGGATGTCAAAAGTTGCAGCAGGACATCGACAGGATGCAAGACTGGGCGGAGAAGTGGCAGATGGACTTCAACGCAGATAAATGTGTTATGGTCCATTTTAGTAGATCCAACGGGATGAACGAGTATACTATCAAAGGTAAGAGTCTTAGCTGTGTGGAAGAGCAGAGGGATCTTGGGGTCCGGGTCCATAAGACTCTCAAATCGGCCTCCCAGGTGGAGGATGTGGTTAAGAAAACTTACAGTGTACTGGCCTTCATTCATCAAGGGATTGAGTTCAGGAGTCAGGAGGTAATGCTGCAGCTTTATAGGACCCTTGTCAGACCACACTTGGAGTACTGTGCGCAGTTCTGGTCGCCTCACTATAGGAAGGACGTGGAAGCTATTGAAAAGGTGCAGAGGAGATTTACAAGGATGTTGCCTGGATTGGGAGGCATGCCTTATGAAGACAGGTTGAGGGAGCTGGGACTGTTCTCCCTGGAGAGACGAAGGTTGAGAGGCGACATGATAGAGGTTTACAAGATGTTGAGAGGAATAGATAGGGTGGACTCTCAGAGACTATTTCCCAGGGCTGAAATGGTCGCGACGAGAGGGCACAGATTTAAGGTGCAGGGAAGCAAGTACAGAGGGGATGCTAGGGGAAAGTTTTTTCACTCAGAGGGTGGTGAGTGAATGGAATCGGCTGCCGTCGGTGGTGGTCGAGGCGAACTCGCTGGGTTCTTTTAAAAGACTTCTGGATGAGTATATGGGATCCAATGGGATTGGGGGTTATAGATAGGTCTATGGCTGGGTAGGTTTTGATGTGTTCGGCACAACTTATGGGCCGAAGGGCCTGTTTGTGCTGTAGTGTTCTATGTTCTATGTTCTATCCATCTATTAAATACATCAACAATTACAAGACAATACTTATTCCGCACACGTGGTAATTCAATAAAATCCAACTGAATACAATCAAATTGCCACCCAGCAAGAGTGTTTTCCCTAATGAGCATTTTGTTCCTTGTCCAATATTATTTTGTTGGCTTTTTTTTGTTTTTATTCCAATTCAATCAATTCAAGGCCAATTCAGAATCTCAACAAATTGAGACACTCCTGATCCAGCTGACAAGAATTGGCTTTCATCTCCTGTCTTGGGCTTGATCTACGTGATCCAAGTTGATTGGAGTAGGCATAGCTCCTCCTCCAAGCCTTGATCTCATTTGTATCTTAGCCAAAAGGCCAAGAAGCTGCTTTTAAAAATTGCTTCAAATAAAGCTAAAATGTAACCTAATGACTTCAACCAAGTCGATTCTACATTGTTGGCATGTTAAACATGAGACTGAGCAGCCTCGGCTAGTCAGGCGTGCCACCAGGTACAAAATAATATTCCACTCATTCCCTCCTTGGTGGGTGTCAGAGTGTAGACAATCAACCAATAAAGGCAGTAATACATCTGGTCTACAGCTGGAGTAACCCAGAAACCTTTTGACAGAGAATGCGAACATCCATGTGTCTTCCAAAGATCTTTTTCAGAAGCAGGGGCATCCTCCTGTAAGCACTGAATGGTGACAAATCTGGCATGCCCAGTGTGTTCAACGAAGGCGAGTGATTTATCGCCTGCTTATTCATGGAGGGCTAACTATGTTAGTTTGGGTTGTTGCAGCATTTTTGGCAGCATAGTCAGCCCTAGCATTACCCTGGTGCCAGTACTTTGGAACAACAATGGCATGCCAGATGTATCAGGAGGTACCTCCGGTTTTTTATCTTTCCTTTGTTTGGCTTGTCACTCTAGCCCTTCTTCTCGGTCTCTCTCCCTTTCCAACCTCTCTTGTTCTGTTCTCTTTTGTCCTTCTCATACTTCTCACATTCCCACTTCAACATTTCACAAATTTTGGGTTTCCTTTCATCATCACGTTCACTGACCCCTTTCCTATGTGCATTATGCTTCCAGCTGGCCAGCTTTGATTTTTCGGTTACTTCCTTTGGGTCAGCACAAATAGTCACAATTTCACTTAATTTCCACGCTTTTTTTTCTAAAAACAATTTAATAAATACTCCACAAGGACAAACAGGCTTTAACAATTCCTACTCTCAATTTAATGCAACAATAACTACCTACATTCGACAAGCAATCAGACCACACAAACACACTGAAATATAAAAACTACTCAACGTATTAGCTCAACTTTATATTTTTTCTCTGATCAATTTTCCATCTTGCTAATTAATGTATAGTACTTCCGTAGTAATTCCCAACCGTTACTACATCTCAGAGGACTCGAACCTCAAATTCTACCGACCTAGGAGACTCGAATCCCAGCCACCGGGGGACTCAAAGCTCCCAGGCTTAATATACCAAAAATCCTGGGGATTCTAATGTCCAGGAGACTCGAAGCCTCCGCTTTCTTACTGAATAAACCTGGGATTCTAACCACCAGGTCATCAGGGGGACTCTAACCTCCCAGTTTAGGACTAGTCAGTGTCCAAGGACGTAAGTCGTCTCCGGGTTCCGTCAATACAGGGCCTTGGGGAATGAGCGATCGACTGAGTATTAGTTCGATGAGAGAGACCAAGGTTAATCTTATCTTGTGGGCCCATCTCATGTTACTGACACCCAGACAATCGCTTATTCAATCCACCTTGGAGGACATCTGTATATATTGGAACCCTGCTCTGCAGCGCCAATTGTTAAGTCTGTTTTTTGCAAGACTCTTCCATCCTTAATACAAAGGCAAACACCAATCACCGTCGGATTCAAAAGTTCTTTATTCTCTTACATATACAAGCTGGCAAACCTATGCTATGTAACTTCCACCCAGTGCTGGGAATCAGGTAGCAAAGGTGTGCCGAATAATGGGACAGTCCTCCTTTATGGAGCTTTTACAATCCTTCAGATCACATACAATCTGACACAATATAGCTAATCACAAGATATCCTTTGTTCTAATCAGGTTAACCATATCTAAGGTCATAATATTGTTATGTTGAAAGGAAGAGAACTGTAAAAGAGTAAATTCATTAATCACTGATGTCTTAAACTGTAATTTTGAAATCAATTCAAAAGTATTTAGTTGCATGTGATGTTAATCCTTTAATATCTCACTACCGGTGGGGCCTACTGGGGGAGCAATTGGTGGTAAGGAGATGGGATGCTGCGTCCTCTGCAGTTGTGATCGGTATGGGAAGGAAGGGAGGGGGGACCTGCTGCCGTTGCATTGGGATCGATGGAGGGAGCGAGGGGAACAATTAGGACTTACCATGAAGGTGGGCAGGGGCAGGAGTCAGGCAATCTTGGGAGGCATCAGGCTGGTGATCATGGAGGAGAGGAGGGAAGTGAGAATCGGTCTGGGCAGGTGGGAGTGTCATGATAGACTGCAGGCCCCTATGGTAATTGGGGGTTTTATTTTCAAGCCATGGAGGCTGGCTGTGCACAGCAGAGAATGATTGGTCTGTGCTACTAGAGACCAGAACGTACGCAGTTGAGCCCTCTGCTGCTCTTAGTCAGCATTCAGGTGAATTAGGCTTCACCTCCCTGCCCATATAGATGAGAAACCATTTCTACTGATTTTGTATGTACTGAGTGCAGAAGATAGAAGCTTTGAACTCACCAGAAGAGCACATCTGAAACTGTCCTACTTTCCCACCCTTCTGGACTTAGAATTGTTTTGATAAGATCGACTTCCATGACTTAGACAGTACTCTAGTGTGGTTTCACAAAGGCCCTGTACAGCTGCAGTAAAATATGTTTGCTTCTGCATTCAAATCTTCTCACAATGATGAACAAAACACTTCTTGCCTTCCTAATTACTTGCTGCATCTGCATGCTTGTTTTCAGTGACCTGTGCACAAGGACAGCCAGATCGCTTTTGTACATAAACATTTTCTTATCTATTGCCATCAAAGTAATACTATAGTTCCAGGAATAATTAGGGGATTATTACTTTTGAGATCCTGTTGCTAATTTCTTACCTAGTTCTCCAATAGCAGGATCACATCCTTCTTTCAACATATGTTGTTGGTGCAAATGCGGTCCATGCCCACTGGTTGTTCACTTTCCTCTCACATTGTGCTCTGCAGCAATAGGCCCCATCCCTAGTAGCCTCACCTCCTTGCACTCCACCCCTTGCACTACCTGTTGCAGTGGCTACCACTGGGCAGTGCCAAGGTGCCCAGTGTGCAGTGCTAGCACTGTCCAAGGGATATGCCATTCACCTCCCCAGGGGTGCCTGAAAGGCTTCCAATTCTACCAGTGAGGCCATCACGACTGGTCATACTGCTGGGCACCAGTTGTGATTCTCATTGGAGAGAACCTCTCTCAGTCACAGAGGCAAGACAGCCTATACAATAATGTTCTGGGCTCATTAAATCCATGTAAATGTTGTTATAAATAAAATTATATAATTTATTCAGCCTCATGCCAGAAATGGGCATGAGATAACCTTGATGTAGAGATGCCGGCGTTGGACTAGGGTAAACACAGTAAGAAGTCTGACAACGTCAGTTTTAAATCCAACCGATTTATTTGATAGTAAACTCGTAAGCTTTCGGCTCTATGGCCTTCGTCAGGCAAATGAGGTGTTCAAACACCTCATTCAATCAGGTGTTTGAACACCTCATTTGCCTGACGAAGGCCATAGAGCCGAAAGCTTGCGAGTTTACTATCAAATAAATCGGTTGGATTTAAAACTGGTGTTGTCATACTTCTTAATGAGATAACCTTGCCAGAGGTACCGGTAAAATGTCGAGAGGCAAAATATTGGAAACGAATCTGATTTCTCATCTCTAACACAATCTTACCGGCTCGTCTTGCCCATTGGCCAATGGCATGCAACAGATTGTTCCCTTCGTCTCCTTATGTAAGAAAACATATACTTGCCATAAAGCCTGGCTCACCAGACCGATTGCTGAAATGGCAGGATTGTCTTATGAGGAGAGATTTGGTCAATTTGGCTGCATTCACTGAAGTATACAAGAATGAAAGGGAATCTTGTTGAAGCATATAAATGTCTGACAAGACTGTTTAGACTGAATGCTGGGGTGATGTTTCCCTTGGCTGCGGTTTGAGCAGCCGAGAACAAAAGGTTGCACTCTTGGGATATGGGATAGATTATTCATTTTTTCAATCAGAGAGTGATGAACTTGTGGCATTCTTTATCACAAGAAGGCTATGGAGGCCAAGACACAGATTTCTAGACCCTAAAGGTGTCAGTCATATGGGAAGAGAGTGGCAGGACTATGGCATTGAGATAGAGGATCAGCCATTATCATATTGAATTGCAGAGCAGGCTCAATGAGCCAAATGATTTAATCCCACTCCTATTTTCTATGCTTCTTTGTTTCTTGGAGCAAAAATGGTGCAGTCACCCTGATCAGTATAGCCTATCAGCCAACAACTAGTGGGAAAAATGTAGAGCAATAAATTTGAGAGGAAATTACAGAGAAGTGCAAGGAATGTAGTTATAATGGGGCACTTTAATTATCTGGATCGTAATATGATAAAAGGCAGAGAGGGGCAAGAAAGTGTTCAGGAGAATTTTCTACAGCCATGTTGTTTCAGTCCAACAAGAAAGGAGGCATTACTGAACTTGGTTCTGAGGAATGAGATAGGAAAAGTGAATCAAGTGTCAATAGGGGAAATCATTAGAGGACAGTGATTATCATTAGGTTTAAGTTGGCTCATCATCATCAGTCATCCATCACTATTAAAGAAGACCATTTTAATTTGTCATCCAATCATTGGGCTGTGTGTGGCTGATAAGTCCTATCTTTATGCAAAAGTTTCTAATGCAGTGAGCACAGGAGGTAGTTGGGAGCACTGTTTATACATGCTTTGTGCTTGTTTTGGGCTGATGCTATTTATTGCTCTGTATATGCTGATGCATCTTTGACAGTTGCACTCCTCCAGGCTGAGCGATACTGGACAAACGTTTCCATAATGCAGTGTCAAATTTAAAGCCCTTGAGAGAGGCTTTATTGAAATCTTTCTTCTGGCTGCCATGGGAGAGTGCTGTGTTCTGCAGAAGATTCACTTAGGGATTGGTTGTCAGGCATTCTAGTGACATGTTTTTGTCATAGCATTGTGAAGATGCTGATCATGTCAGCTTTCCCGAGGACCTCTGTGTTTGGGATGTTGTCTTGCCACTTGATGTTGAAGGACTTGGAGAGGCAGATTTTTTTTGTGTATCACTGGTAGAGAATCCAGGTCTCGCATAGACAAGAGTGGAGAGGATGATAGCTCGGTAGACCTTGAGCTTGATTTATAAGCTCCCTCTTCTATGTTCCCATACTGAATAGCGAAGTCTTCCAAATGACAACTAGCCTTGGCAATTTTGGCATCAGTCTTGTCATCAACATGAACACAACATGAAAGAGTGATTCCTGGGTAGGTAAACTTGTCCACAGTGGTCAGCTTATGAACATTTACTCTCATTGTCAGCACTTGATTGAGCTTTCCTGGAGCAGGTTGGATCATGGACGGCACGGTAGCACAAGTGGTTAGGACAGCTGCCTCACAGAGCTCAGGACCCAGGTTCGATTACAGCCTTGGGTCACTGTGTGGAGTTTGCACTGGATTTCCTCCGGTGCTCCAGTTTCTTCCTACAGTCCAAATATGTACAAGTTAGGTGGATTGGCCATGCTAAATTGCTCCTTGGTGTTCTAGGATATGCAGTTTTGGGAAATTAGTGAGGTAAATGTGTGTGGTTATAGGGATAGGATGAGGTGGGCCTGTATTCAGTGTTGGATCGGAGACTCAGTGGGCCGAATGGCCTTCTTCTGCACTGTAGGGATTCCATGATAATATGATGCTATGACATCTGTTGGCTTTGTACTGATAATGAGACTGAAGTTATCACAACATGTAGAGACCAGTTCCTTAATGTCTTCATGTTTATTTCATTGCCAGTATTTAATGTACATGCATCAGCAAATAAAGAGTCACGCAATCTATCAGTGAGGAACTTGGTGTTAGCCTGGAGACATCCCAGGTTGAAGAACTTGCTCTCAATTTGGTTGTTGATGTCTATACTTGGTTCCTCATCCTGGAACGTGTCAGTGAGCATGGCTAAAAATATGATACTGAACAGGGCCAACACTCAATATGCAGCCCTATTTTACTCTAATGGTGACAGGAAAGGAGGCCAAAGTTTCATTGTCATCAGGGATATTGGCCTGCATGCCATTGTGGAAGTGTTGAGCCTTCTGAGTGATTTTGTCTGGGCACTGAAACTTGTTTGTAATCTTCCAGAACTTTTCATACACGACAGTATCGACGACTTTGGTTAGGTTGACAAAGCTGGTCTATAGGTCAGCATTTTGTTCTTGGCCAAACAGCAAATACCACTTTAATGGTTCCCCTACCTTTCCTGAAAGCACGCTGGCTGTCTGGAAGTAGACGCTGCTCAAGATGTAATATGAGCCAATTAGAAAGATTCTAGCAAGGAGCTTTCCAGCAATAGATAGGAGAGATATTCCTCTGTGATAGTCACAGGGCTGGAGTTGCCTTTGCGCTTGTAGATATGAACAATGAAGATGTATTTAAAGTCTTGCAGAAGGACCCCTTGCTTCCATTTGGTGTGAAAGAGCTGGGTGACCTTTCTGAGGAGTAGTGAACCATCATAATTATAGTGATCTTTTTATCATTAGGTTTAATTTGGCAATGGAAAATGAGTAGGAACAATCCAGAGTAAGAATAATTAATAGAGCGAAGCTAATTTCAGTAGAACAGCCCCTCGAGCCTGCTCCACCATTCAGTGTGATCTTGGACTTCAACTCTATTTTCCAACCCGCTTCCCATATCCCAGCAAGCATATGAACCTGATTACAATTTTAGTACATTATAATATTCTTAAATGGCTTAATGTGACATCATGCCAGTGGGAATGACCACTGGTTTCCAACATCAGAAACCAACCATGATGACCATGCCAGGAGTTTGGAGGGAATAGAGCCCCCTGGTCGTGAGAGACACAGCTGGGCAGTTCCCTGATGCTGTCCCTTTGCACAGATTGATATTAGTCGATTGCACTGCCAAGGGCCAGGCCATTATGGAATCCTATTGGGTGAGTTCCTTTTATGTGTGGACACGGAGGAATGGCGATAGTCGAAGGGGGTTGTGCCTGCATTACAGTGGGGTGAGGGCACTCATATCCCTAAGGGTGGAGGGCGATCAGCCTTCTCTGATGAGTGCATTGTTGGGCTAGCTAACCTAACCTAAAAGGCGTTTGACAAAGTCCCTCATGGGAGGCTAGTTGAGAAGGTCAAGGCTCATGGGATACAAGGACAGGTAGCTAGGTGGATAAGTAACTGGCTTAATAATAGGAGACAGAATAATAGTGGAAGGGTGTTTTTGTAGCTGGAGGTCAGTCACTAGTGGTGTGTTGCAGGGCTCGGTACTGGGACTTTTTCTATTTGTAATATATATAAATGACTTGGAAGAGGGAGTAAGTGGAGTGATCAGCAAGTTTGCAGACAATACAAAGATGGCTGGACTTGCGGATAGTGAGGAGCATTGTCAGGTGATGCAGCAGGATATTAGATAGGCTGGTAGCTTGGGCAGACAGATGGCAGATGGAATTCAATCCTGATAAATGTGAGGTGATGCATTTCGGGAGAAAGAATGTAGGGGGAAGGTATATGATAAAGGGTAGACCTATTAAGAGTATAGAAACGCAGAGGGACCTGGGGGTGCAGGTGAACAAGTCTCTGAAGGTAGCAGAGCAAGTGGAGAAGGTTGTGAAGAAAGCATATAGTATGCTAGCCTTTATAGGAAGGGGTATAGAGTACAAGAGCTGGCCTTAAATGTTGCAGTTGTATAAAACGTTGGTTAGACCTCATTTGGAATACTGCGTCCAGTTCTGGTCGCCCTACTACCGGAAGGACATGGAGACTCTGGAGAGAGTGCAGAGGAGTTTTACCAGGATGCTGCCTGGTATGGAAGGTCTGAGTTACGAGGAGAGGTTAGGCAAATTGGGACTGTTTTCCTTAGAAAGACGTAGACTTAGAGGAGATCTAATAGAGGTGTACAAGATTATGAGGGGTAGAGATAGAGTAAACAGGGTTAAACCTTTTCCTAGGATGGACTCGAATAGCATGAGGGGTCACGGGCTTAGGGTGAAGGGGGTAAGGTATAATTTGGATGTTAGAGGGAGTTTTTGTCACAAAGGGTGGTGGGGGTATGGAGTGCGCTGCCAAGTGAAGTGGTGGGGGCAGGCACTCTGGAGTTATTTAAGAGAGACTTAGATGGGCACATGAACAGAATGGGAATGGAGGGGTATAGAAAACTGATTTAAAATAGGGATCATGAGCCTTGGGAGTCCCTGGGAAGTGTGTCAATAGATGATGATATTGATGTACTTGTTTTTATCCTACAGGTGCTTTGGTCCACCTTGTTGTCTAACGAGGGGCATACACGTGATGGGTCGTGAGAGGGCTGCTCTTGGATTTTTTTTCAAGAGTATCCTAGTGCTTCTCGTCGTTAGTGTACACTTGACCTGGACTATTTGATGAGCAACACGACATCTCAGTGACTATCACTGTGCTGTGCAGATACATGGATTTGGGCCTGTGTCTGTGGGAGTTTGCACATTCTCCCCGTGCTTGCATGGGTTTTCTCTGGGTTTCCGGTTTCCTCCCACATCCCAAAGATGTGCTCTTAAGCTAATTGGCAAAACAAATTCTCCCTAAATTGTCTCAAATTTGGTTTTTAATCCATAGATCTTTAAACATAGACAGGGATTACGGGTAGAGGTGGGAACATCGGGGTGGCGGCGTGGGCTCATTGGGCCGAAGGGCCTGTTTCCCATGCTGTTTTGTTCTTTGTTCTTTGTAAACATTGAGTGATGCAGGGAAATTATCCTCTGTGGTCAAGGATTGGCAGTGTTCCCCATATCTATCAAGGTAATATATCTATCATATCTATCTATAATCATATCTATAATCATATCTATCCTGATAACCACGGAAGATGGCTAAGCTAACCTTTAACTTTAAAACATTCTTTAAAAGGGTGCACCCATCTCTGTGCAGCTGGCCTTACCAGTACATTTAGATCTCACACTTCAAGGATGGTAGCGCAAAACATGCCTACCTGCTTTTATTTGATAAAGGGTCAGAAGATCTGGAGTGATCAGGGAAGAAACATGCCAGTTTTCAGTTGGAATCTGACACTGTGCCATTTTTAGGAAAATCGTGCCCTCAGTCTTTTATTGTAGCATAATCCGCTCATCCCATGGGCCAATTTAGTGAACCTTTGCTGTACTGCCTCCAATGAAAGTATATCCTTTTTTTAATGTGAAGACCAAAGCTCAAACAAAACTTCAGATGCAACATCACCAAAACCTTGTACAACTGGAGAAAAGTATCTTTATTCTTTTACCCCAAACTTCTCAAATAAGGCCAACATGCTGTTTGCCTTCCTAATTGCTTGCTGCACTTGCATGCTAATTTTCTGCATTTCTTGTATAAATGCATCCAAATCTCTTTAAGCACCAACAGTACATGTTTTTCATCTTTTAAAAAAAATTTATTTTATATTTATGACTGAAGTGAATAACTTCACATTTATACTCTTTCTGTCATCTTGTTGTCCACTCAGGTCCTAGCCCCATAAGGCCACATATTCACCGTCCTCATCTCCCTGTCATGCAAGAGCAATTTAGCATGGCCAATCAAACAGCACCTGAATCACAGAATACTTATGGTGCAGAAGTCGGCCATTATCATAGATTCCACAGTACAGAAGGAGGCCATTTGATCCATCGAGTTTGCACCCTGATTTCCGGCACGAGGCTGATTACGTTCAAAAACATAGGACACTGGTGATTGGCGGAACGCTGGTCTCAATTTCCACAACAGAGACCTTTCTGTTGTCTCCTGGCCTGCTGCACCACTTGAGCAATGCTGTGGTCCAGGAGAATTGCACCCAATTATTTCCAATGTATTTGGGTTCCCCAAACAAAGGACTATAGTTGCAATATACCTTCAGGCTCAATTACAAGTGATTGAAATACACTAATCAAAAACTAACATTTACATTTCTATGATTTATATCAGATTACAATCAATATTCCTATTTATGGCACTTGACTTACATGATTTCAACTAACCAGTTACAGCATCATACACTTATCTAATTACATTATCTGAGTACTAATAAGGCAAGTCTATATACTATCCTATCCAGTTGTTAATAAAGCATTTATTCAAAGTCCTTGACGATCTCCAACTGTTACCTGGGACAATGACTTGAGACAAAGTTACCATCTTTGTCCATTATTCTACTTTATGTGCAGTCACAGCTGCTTCACAAAAATTCTTGTAGCATGTATCTGATTTTTAATCCTTTCAAGTATTTGAGCCCTTGAACAGTGAGGAGATAAAGGGCAGGTGTTGCACCTTCTGCAATTACAAGAGAAGGTGCCATGGGAAGGGATGAGGAGGTGGGTGTAATGGAGGGGTGAACCAGGGTGTCATGGAGTCTGTGGTCCCTACGGAATACTGACAGTGTATAAGGGAAGATGTGTTTCCATCATGCTGGAGCTGATGGAAATGGCAGAAGATGATTCTTTGAATGCAGAAGCTAGTGGGATGAAATGTGAGAACAAGAGGTCCCTTTCATGGTTCTGGGAGGAAGGAGAAAAGATGATGGCAGATGTGCAGGGAATGGGTCAAACCTGGTTTAGTGCTCTGTTAACCACAATGGGAGGGGAACCTCACTTAAGGATAAAAGCAGACATATCAGAAACACCATTTTCAAAGGCAACATCAGTAGAACAATTGGGGCAAAGGCAGAGAAACTGGAAGAATGGGATGGAATCCTTACAGGGAGCAGGATGTGAGGAGCTATAGTTGAAGTAACTGTGGGAGATGGTGGGAATGTAATGAATATTGGTGATTAAGCATGTTGCTTTTATTCCTTTCGTTTTACCATCTCTAACTTTTGTGCGGCACTTTATCTGATCTCTTTCTGGAAATGCATGTATGCCAGAATTAATAGCATTACCCTAATCAACTCTCTTTTCCTCCATCATCAGATGCCTTTGCTGCAACTTTTAAAACTTCCAAATGAAAATTGGCTACAGCAGCCAGGCCACATTTTTGGAGAGGAAATCGCACCAACCCCACTACAGTTTATGACCACATTTATGGTCAGGCAGGCAAGGAGAGCCTCAAATAATAGTTCCTTTGTCTATCACTGGGAGGCCACCACCAGGCAGATGATCTAGTCCCCCACACTTTGATGAGGGAAAAACCTTAAGTGACTCTTGAGTATCCATTTATTTATGTTACTTCCCCTTTGCCAATCCCTCCCACCAGGCAAATGGCTCAGTGTGGGATGCTGCTGACAAACTGGAACTTCCATTGGCAATGTGAATTTACATGCCTACGGGTGAAAATCCTGCCCAGTACGTCAACTGTGATGAAGTCATACAAGCATTCTCAGATTGCCTTACTTTCTTTGTTATTTGTAATATACATAAATGACTTGGAAGAGGAAGTAAGTGGTGTGATCAGCAAGTTTGCAGATGATACAAAGATGGCTGGACTTGCTGATAGTGAGGAGCAGTGTCAGGCAATACAGCAGGATATAGATAGGCTGGTATATTGGGCAGAAAAATGGCAGATGGAATTTAATCCAGATAAATGCAAGGTGATGCATTTTGGTGAAAATAATGTAGGGGGAGTTACACGATAAATAGTAGGCCTATTAAGAATAAAGAAACGCAGAGGGACCTGGGGGTGCAAGTACACAAGGGTCAGAGGTAGAGGAGGGGACTCATAATGTTAAAATGGCGGCACAGACTCATTGGGCCAAAGTGTCTGTTTCCCATGCTGTATTGTTGTTTGCTCTTTGTCCTTTGTTCTTATGTTAGTTGAAATAAAATTATTTCCAAATTTATCTTGTCTGATTTCATGATAATATTATCTTTAGCATTCTAAATCTGAGGTACTTCTTTCATTTAAACCAAACTGAAGATAATGAAGAAGTATTTGAACTTAATTTCTTGTCAATTCCAAGAGGTGTATTCCAGGTCATGGAGAAACATTTTCCCCATATAGGATTTAGCTGTCTTTATTCATATAGGCATTTTCCAGGCATTATCTCTAACATTCCTTTACTACCCAGAATGTTGTTTATTGTGGAAGCTCAATATTCATTCAGAACTGCTGCTGACTAGTTTTTTATATTAAGAAGTAGTATTAGCTGTTATTGTGGGGAAATTTGAAGGTGGTCAATTGTGTCTGAACTCAGACAATTCAAAAACTTGTGAGGCAAATATCTCTGTGCAAAGACCTAACAAATTTATTTTACATAAAACAAACCAAACAAACATAGAGCCAACCAGAGACTCCCATACAGTTAAATAGCTTTGGGAATAGACCGTTTCGAAAGATCTGACTTACATAGGCAAATAGAGATCAATTATAATTTTTTAAATCAATAATTCTGCCTTTCACTAGCTTAAAATCAATTTCAAAACTCATTTTGTAATCATACATCAATACAAATCTCTGTCAATACCTCAGCCAACCATATAGTACTTAAAAGCAGGGTGATATTTTATTCATCCAACAAGTCCAGATGCGCTTCCCTTCTTGCCTCTAACTATTTCCTCATTATGGCAGAGGTCAAAGTGAATGTTCCCACCGGCTTACTGACAACTTGAATAAACATGTTCCTGTGATCAGAGGTATATCTATCCTTGTGTCTGGGCACTGAATGTACCTACTCGTTAATGTTGCAAAATATGTTCCCTCATAGGAATCCTCCTGACATAAACTAATGATATTTACCACCATGCCTTTCAATAACTTTGCTTGGCTAAAGTGAACACTACATTTAAGAATATTTAAAATATTAGCATATATGTTTCAAAATCATAGCTACTTGTTTTGATTCTCTACTTGCATTCACATATACAAAGAACAAAGAACAAAACAGCATGGGAATAAACTGTTCACATTAGCTTGCCTAATAATCTTTTAACTCCTTATTGATCCCCTATTCTTTTAAAGATTGCATTCTGCCTATGAATCCTATTAGCTGTTTAGGAAATCTCCTTCTTCAACTATGAACATCTTTGGCTAGGTCTGTGTGAATAGTAATCTGTGGAACAATACTTCATCTACTTCAGTTAGAACATATCACATAGAACATAGAACATTATAGCACAGAACAGGCCCTTCGGCCTTCGATGTTGCGCCGACCAATATAAAAAGCAATGCCCCTCCAAACTAAACCATTCCCTTCTCTTCCATATACTTATCAACTAACCTCTTAAACGCCACCAAACTTGGCGCATCTACAACTGCTGCAGGCAGGGCATTCCACTCCCGAACCACCCTTTGGGTAAAGAACCTACCTCTGATATCCGTCCTATAACTATCACCCCTTAATTTAAGCTGTGTCCCCTCGTGCTAGCTTTCTCCATCCTAGGAAAAAGGCTATCACTGTCCACCCTATCTAAACCTCTAATCATCTTATATGTTTCGATTAGGTCTCCTCTTAGCCGCCTTCTTTCTAACGAAAACAACCTCAATCCCTCAGCCTCTCTTCATAAGACCTGCCCTCCATACCAGGCAACATCCTGGTAAACCTCCTCTGTACCCTCTCCAATGCCTCCACATCTTTCTTATAATGTGGGGACCAGAACTGCACACAATACTCCAAGTGCGGCCGCACTAGAGTTTTGTACAGTTTCAACATGACGTTGCGGCTCCGAAATTCAATCCCTCTACCAATAAAAGCCAAGACTCCATATGCCTTCCTAACAACCTTCTCGACCTGACTGCCTACTTTCAGGGATCTATGCACATACACACCAAGATCCCTCTGTTCATCTAGACTACTAATAATCCTACCATTTGCCCTATACTCTACACATTTATTATTTCTGCCATAGTGCATTACCTCACACTTTTCCACATTAAACTCCATTTGCCACCTCTCGGCCCAGCTCTGCAACTTGTCCAAGTCCCTCTGCAAACTATAACACCCTCTTCACTATCTACCACTCCACCGACTTTAGTGTCATCTGCAAATTTACTAATCCATCCTTCAATACCCTCATCCATATCATTTATAAAAATTACAAACAGCAGGGGCCCCAAAACAGACCCCTGAGGTACACCACTTGTCACCGAACTCCACGATGAATATCTCCCATCAACCACCACCCTCTGTCTTCTATCTGCTAGCCAATTCCTAACCCAATTAGCTAAATCACCCTCTATCCCATACATCTGCATTTTCTGCAGAAGTCTTCCATGGGCCACCTTATCAAACGCCTTACTAAAGTCCATATATACCACATCAACCGCCTTACCCCCATCCACCTCCTTAGTCACTTTTTCAAAAAACTCAATGAGGTTAGTAAGGCACGACCTACCCTTCACAAAACCATGCTGACTATTTCCAATCAATTCATTACTCTCTAAATAAGTATAAATCCTATCCCTAATTATTCTCTCCAGATATCTTTCAACTCTGTGTGATTATATATTCACTGACAAATGAATCTCAATTTCTGTGCATCCCCCTGTTAAGGTAAGATTTAAAAACTCATTTTCAGCTATATCACTCTACCCATATTTGAGCATAATGTTTTTATTGCTTTCCTTCTGCTTTTTGTCATACTAATCACTGCACCCTTTTTTAAGTGTAATTTTGACTTTTCTTTCTAGCTCCCAAATGTTCTGGTCTTTGAAATCTTGTTTCATTGCTCGGATTTCTTTTTCCATTTGTTTCAATGCCTTTCTCTCAAACTTTGTATAAATTTAGTTTTGATGTTACAATTTCTTTTGTTTTTGTATATTTGGAAAATTAGCTTCTTTACATATATTCAATCTCAGAGTTTGTTTGTTTTATTTTCTCTTTCTATCCTTTTAAATAGATTGTAACATTTTCCCTGCTGCTGAGGTCAAACTAAGAGGTCTGTGGTTCTCTGTATTCTCTTGCCTTCCCTACTTAAACAGTAGGTTTGCATTTGCTCCTGTCCAGAATCTGTCAAATTTTGAAAGTGATTTGCTGTCTCGAAAACCATATCTTTCAACATTCTCTCATCTGTAGCTCATCTGGTCCAGGGGATTTAATCAACCTTCAATCCAATTTGGATTATTGGCTCTTTATTAGTTGAACAAAATAAATAATAGCTATTTGCTTATTCAGTTCTCAGAGTAATGTCTTGACCAATCACAATGTCAGTCAGTCATCATCAACTGGTGCATTCTCCATGGCAATGCCTCTACCAATCAGGCTAAACATTCCAACCAATCAGCGCGCTCTTTTCATACAGTATAAAGTTGTTCTTTACCCTTATGTTGGTATTCTTGTGATTGTCCTGTTCTGTGCAAGATGAAAAGCTTCGACAAGAAGTCTTTTAAACAATACTCAAATTTTGTACTACCAAATGACTTTCCATTATTAATTTCTTTCAGTTCCTTATTTTCACAAGTTCTTTGGTTTCCTTATTTCTGAGAGATTTTCTGTATTTTCCTTTGTGAAGACAGTTATAAAGTAATTTAGTTTCTCTGACATTTCCCTAATCTCCATTATCTCCACCTGTAATTGACCTAAATCTGATCTTACACATATCTAAGTTGTTTTTACAGCCCACCTTTATGTTTCTTGTCAACTCACATTCATATTCTCTTCTTTATCAGTTTCTTGGTCTTCTTTTTCTGGATTTTAAATTGCTCCCGACTCTCGGGTTTACCATTTTTTCTGGCAACCTTGCAAGCTATTTCCATTATTCTAATACAGTCTTCAATTTTTTTGATAGCCATAATTCATTCACCTCTCCTGTTGTGTTTTTGTGTCTTAGAGGAATGTATATTCATTGTAGATCATGTCATATTTCTTCAGATGCTCATGTTGTATATTAGCAAGTGAATGAGTATTATGTTAATAGCTAGAGTACTTCTTCAGTGATGTTAGATTACCTGAGGGAAGAAAGTTCTAATGGAGTCCTGCTGAACACTGTCTCTGTACATTATGTAAATGTTAACTTATATTTAACAGGTAGATTTCCAGCTCTCTTCTATAAAGACACCCAGATCCTGGTTATGATATTGATACAGCGATAAGGGTGCTGACTAAATTATTAGTTACTGCTGCCTGACATGTCAATAAAACTGCTAAGGGATTCCTATTAGAAGACAATATTTTCCCAACTTCTATATTCAAAATAAAAGGATCCTACTAGTGGAACTATTTCCTGTGCATTTTTTCTTCTTATTATGAAGTACCTAGCGTCCCTTGGCAACTAGCCACAATGAACAGTTGAAATCAGGAGCCCCTGTTTGTGGAACCACAGGCACAAATTCACATCCCTTCACACCAATTTGTAGCATTCATCAGGAGGGATCAGTCTGGGTTTATGCCCGCTTAGGTGCATTGAGCTAAATGGTAAAAATCTAGTCCCATCTAATAGTTGACAGCTCACTAGTTTGAGCATTTCTTTGTTTAAATGTTAAATGAGCCATCGAATGAGAGCGACTTTCAGCTAGTTTTGCCATGGAAGTAAATGGTGATGTTGATGCAAAATCCCTCAAGACCATGGGAAAGAGAATTTCAGCAGTGAGATTTAATTCTTGGATATTACTCGCTTCTCGTCTGTGACAGAATAAATAAATAAATTTAAATGAATTTAAACACGTTGACAAGGTTTACAGCAGCTTCTGCAAAACTTTGAAGTGCCAGAGTGACTGTGCCAGGGGCTGTGACGGGGTAGACTCTGAGGAGAATGGGAGGTTTCTCTGATGCTTATGGATCGGTTTGCCATGTCACTTGATGTACTTGCATACTAACTTTTTGTGATTCGTACACTAGGATCTATCTGTACTGTCGAGTTCTGCAATCTCTCTGCATTTAAATAATATGCTGCTTTTATTTGTCTTATCAAGATGGGCAATTTCACATTTTCATATATCTGTCAATTCTTTGATCACTTATTTAACCTATCCAACTCCCTTTGTAGACACATTGTAGACCTGTATATTCCAGGGCAATATATCTGGGAAATATACTAAAGATGCACAGGGGAACCACCTGCATCTCCCAAAGTTTCCCAGGTAAAGATTAAACAGCAATAGCCTGAAAAGTTCAAACTTCTGTTAGACAATTGCCGTGCACTGGAAATGATCTGAAAATGTGATATAAATAGCAAACTTTGGAAAGTTCCAGCTGTCTTATAGAAATAGTTACCCCAAAAAAATTTGAATTAAAACCACTTTTAGCTTTTGGATAATGGAGTGCTGATCCACACTAATCCCCATGGGATTTCCGACTACAGCATTCCACCACTCAATATGATTACCATCTTACACCATTATCCTCCCAATAGGGCTCCCCTCACATAGCAATACCACCTCTCTTGAGATATCTCCCCAGACTCTTCTGCTTGTCCCCAAAACCCCATGGAATTCCCCAGCCTATAAATGTGCCCCCAATTCTGCCTCCCTCCTTATTTTTATCATTCTTTGCTATTTTTGAAAATTGTCCGAAGTTCTGACTTACCAATAGCCTTTGCAGTATTGTACATATTTTTTCCAATTTGTAATTATCTTTAACTTAACTAGTTAGCCATGGATAGCACATCCTTCTTGTAAAACCTTTCTGCTTCAATAGACTAAATCTTTGCTGGGAATTATGAAATATCTCCGTAAGTGTTTGCCACTCCTTCTCTATTGTACTACTTTTAACCTATTTTCTATTTTAATTTACCCATTCTATATTCATACTCTTGTAATTTCCTTAATTTAAGTTCAGTGCACTTGATTTAGACCTACACATCTCATCTTCAAACTGAATGTGAAATTCTGTCGTGTTATGAGTCTCCTTTATAATGAGGTTATGAATCAGTCCTGTCTCATTGCATATTAACAGGTCTTAAAAATCATGATCCCTGGTTGGCATTAGGTGTACTGTTGTAAGAAATTGTCTTGAGCTAGTCATGGTTAATCATGGCACAAATCAGTTCTAGCTTCCCAGACTACCTGGATCCACTACAGTTTGCTGCAAGAGGTTCACAGCAGACGCAATTTCCCTGGCTCTGCACGCAACCCTGCAATACCTAGATAGCAAGGACACCTATGTCAGAATCCTATTTATTGAATACAGCTCAGTTTTCAATACTATTATTTCCACAAAATTCATCTCCAAACTTCTTGGCCTGGGCCCTTCCCTCTGCGACTGGATCCTGAATTTCCTAACTCACAGACCAGAATCAATAAGGATAGACAACAACACGTCCTCCACGATCATCCTCAACACCGGTGCCCCATGAGGTTGTGTTCTGAGCCCCCTACTATACTCCTTACATACTTATGACAGCAAAATTCCCCTTCAATTTGACTTTCAAATTTGCTGACAACGCTACCATAGTGGGTTGGATCTCAAACAATGATGAGACAGAGTATAGGAATGAAATAAAGAATCTGGTGAATTGGTGTGGCAGCACTAATCTCTCCCTCAGTGTCAATAAAACAAAGAAGGTTGTCATTGACTTCAGAAAACAAAGGAGAACCTGTCCCTGTCTACATCAATGGAGACAAAATAGAAAGGGTTGAGAGCTTCACATTTTTAGGTGTTCAGATCACTAATGACCTGTTCTGTCCCCCCCATGCCGACACTACAGTTAAGAAAACCCACTAACGCCTCTACTTTCTCAGAAGACTATGGAAATTTGGCATGTCAGCCAAGACTCTCACCAACTTTTACAGATGCACCATAGAAAGCATTCTTTCTGGTTGTATCACAGCTTGATATGGTTCCTGCTCTGCCAAAGATTGCAAGGAACTACAAAAGGTCATGAATGTAGCTCAATCCATCATACAAACCAGCTTCCTATCCATTGACTCTGTCTACTTTTCCCGCTGTGTTGGCAAAGCAGCCAGCATAATTAAGGACCCCCTGCACCCCAGACATTCTCTTTTCCACTTTCTTCCTTTGGGAAAATGATAACCAAAGTCTGAGGTCATATACCAGCCAACTCAAGAACAGCTTCTTCCCTGCTGCTGTCAGACTTTTGAATGGACTTACCTTATGTTAAGTTGATCTTTCTTTACATCCTAGCTATAACTGTAACACTACATTTTGCATTCTCCTATTTCCCTCTCTATGAATAGTATATTTTGTTGATATACTGCACAAGAAACAACTTTTTACTATATGTTAACACATGATAATAATAAATCAAATCAAGTACATTATATGAATTCATCTTTCAGGCTCCCTTTGCCAATCTGATTTGTCCAATCTATGAAGAGTAAGATCACCTATGATTATTGCAGTACCTTTCTTCCACACCCCAAAACTGGGTGAAGCTCAGCTACATGCCTTTTAGAGTTAAAACAAGCTATCATTACTTACTGGATTGGCTCAGACATGAAAGATAGTCACTTAAAGCATGTATTGAGAAGCTACAATGCAATTGTTGCAAACAAGAGTCCACAAGAGTTCAGGAGGAAATAAGAGACAATAAGCAAAAAAACAATTTCATAAATAGAGAAAAATACTGGATGAAATACATTAGTTGCTCTTAGATTATTGTGTGTATTCCTTTAGTAGAATGAAGATATTATTTGCTATGTGATATGAAATAATATCAAGGCATGATTACACCATCAAATGAACTATTTTTTGAGCTTGTAAGTGGCTTACTGCAGGCTGAGACATGATGCCAATTACATTTCTTTGTTACATAATGACAAGTTCTGAAGCATTCATGAATTCTCAAGGTATGAGCTCTTCAAATCAAATTTGGCATGATGATTTTACCATGCATTACAAGGTTTTCTGTTCCTGAAAACCTTTGCGAAAGATGCTTATTATGAAGCCATTACATAGCGCATCAATGCGTTGAGTGGGCTGAGAGATATAATCTGTCATTGGAGCTGTCAAGAGGGTTGGTGAGATATGGATAATAACTGACAGCAACCAACCCTATTCCCCCAAAATAGAAGCCATCTGAAGTTATTTTATTTTCATGCAAAAATAATCTGTTGGAAAATCGTTTTATTGTCTGATGCTTTTTTTAGTTAATTTGTCTTATTCAACTTATCTCCTCGCCTAGTAGGAAAGGTGCTTCACAGGTGCTCAGATACTATCAACATTGATTTGATAGTGCAATACATTTAGGGGCTTGTTCCTTCTTCCATTCTAGACATTCTGGGTGAGAGCAGCAGACTCACTGACTGAATTTTGCCATGTAGCCATCAATAGATTACAAGGTGCATGAGCCAGCAGATTTGTATTGGAAGATACCAGATGATTGCTTAATATTTTGCTAATTCCATGTGGATTTTCCTGAAGGAGCATCTCAGAAAGGAGTGAAGCCTACTGAAAGATGACAAAACATTACACACTTATTATTAATCCAATTAAATGGTTTATTTCCTTATATCTACAATGTTTCCAACAGCACACAACACCCATGATTTTTCAGAGATTCCTCCAAGCAATTGAGGTGGGAAGCCACTGAATGAAGTATCAGACATTTAGACCAAACTTCTCCCAAAAAAATTCTAAATGTCAGATTTGTGAAAACTAGAGAAAATCATGTTGGTTTTTTCAGTGGTTGTTCAGAAAAAAATCTTTCAGGAGATGGGGCCTATTCCTATTGGAGAGGCTGAAATCAGCACACTGAGCAGGCTACTGTGCATGTGCCGATCTGTCAGTGCCAACATCGGTGCATGAGCAGTGGCCCTGCACTGATGGCCTCCCAATTGCTGATATCTTCACTACTGGCCAGCCTTGCAGCCCCCGCAACTTGCTCCACATCCCATCCATGGCTCAATTGCTGGCAGACAGACACCTACGTCCCACCCCTCCATACGCTCTAGCCTCCACCACACCACCAGTCCCAACCCAATTGCTGACCTCACAGCAGCTGGACCCCACATCCCCTGATATCTCCTAGGTCCCCCCAAATGCCTGATGGGCAGTGCCAATGTGCCCCTGGGCATTGGCACTTTCTCCCTTGGGCAGTGCTAGTGGGCACAGGCTGGCACTGGCAGTGTGCCAATTCCCAGGGCAGCACCATCCCATTGCTTGACCCTTGGGGGAGCCCCACTTGCCTCCCTTCATTCCAGTAAGGCCAGGTCGCTAGTTTCCAGAAAGTGGGGAACTACTGTAATCTCCGCAGAAGTGAATCACTCTAGTGGGGTGGGGGAGGGGGATACTAACAGGCCTGGAGACTTCCATCCCCAGCCCACTAACCACATTCAAATAAGATTAAAATGACCATGTTAATGGTCTTTGCGCCTCCCCGTTGATTTCCAATTATTGGCTGATGTGACAGTCTCCCAGCCTACTGCAAAATTAGCAAAACGGGATGGGAGAATCGCGATCTTAATTTTTTTGATTAAAACTTGGAAGAAGCAAAGTAGAGCCCATGGGCTCCAGTCAGTTTCTGGCTGACAAGGGATACTAGTGAAAAGATGGCTGCTGACCTGATAGCAAAATCCCACAACTGAGGCACATGAGCAATACCAGCCCTTGCCATCTCAGCACAAAGGCCATAATTGAGCAGACCATCTTTCTCCTAAAGATGATTTTGGGACTTTGACTGATCAAAGCTGACCTCCTGGATGACCTTGCAAGGATGGACCCATCAAGGAAGTCAAACTAATAATAAAGTGATGGTAGTGTGTTGAGGGGAGCAATAATTAAAATGCTCAATTACAGTCTCACTATGTGGCAAGTTATTTCTACATCTCAAGACTTGGGAACCATCTACCTATTTAGAACTGAGCTGGAACAGTGATGGAAATCTAAGTGCGCAGCTGCATGGACAGCCTGTTGGTGCATGAGAACGCAGAAGTGCAGGTTGTGGGGTAATATTGAAAACACTTTTTCAGATGTACACTAGGTTCCCTAGCAATTGTCCTGATTCTTTCATTTTGAGATATCCACTGCAGTACTGCAGCCCTTATCCCACCACCCTCCTTGGAGAGTTTCTGGCTGAAGGGAGCTACTGGTGAAAAGTTGTCTGCTGACCCCAGTGCAAAATCCCAAGACTGAGGCACATGAGCAATATCAACCTCTGCCATCTCAGCAGACCATCTTTTTCTTGAAGGTGAGTTTTTGGGCCTTGACCAATTGAGGGTGCCATCCAGCATAGTCCTGCAAAGGTTTTCCACTTCATATGGTCTGCTGCACGGCGAGGCCATCCAAAGAGGAGTAAACCTGCGGCAGGTCTGATTGGATGATAAGAATTTGAAAGAGGAGCAGCCAACAGCACAGCAAGGCAGTGGAGTTTGGCTTCCTCCATCAACACATTAACTGGGATAGCAGGGAACAACTGGAAACTCCTGATCCACAAACACATGTTGTGAGAAATGCAGATTCTCCAGTGGAAACTAAGCCTGATATCATGCTTACATATGATGGCCCCAATCCAGAATCCAATGTGACATCCATGTCTCCTGGAGATTAGCTCTCATGATGTAATAAGTCTTCTGAGAGTGTACATTGCACATGATAGTTTCAGTCCTCACATGCAGGAGGACCTAATGACAAGGTCACAATTTCCAAAGCCAAGATACATGTCGTGTGTGGTATTAATCACAGCCATTTTAATCACATTATGATGCATATAAGAAACAAAAGCTTTATAATGTGCAGCCAGCCATGTGTCAAAGAGGTGGAGAAATTGGCTTCAGAAGACAGGGTTCTTTGAGCACTGTTACTATCAATTATATCCCTTTCTGCCTCAGGTCTTTCACGATTCACATGCGTACACCAAGCATAGGGGAGTATCTTACTGAGTGCGTGTATCTATGAGTCAGCCTGGCAACAGACTGATCAATGTTACAGAATATATAGTACAATCTCTTCATTCCACTGTGCTGCTTTTGAATCCATTTAGCCTAGATAATCATGGCTAACATTTGTCTGCTTCCGTCACCTTCTCTTATGTGATGTGATGCTTACCTTGTGTCATTTATTCTAAAGTCATTTGAAGTGGAGAGTGCATTTGAACTTGTGACGGTGGTCCTTTAGAGTGCAAGTCATCCACTGAGGCTGCCAGTGCCTCCACAGTCATTTGCTAGTGATTCTCTGCTTTAAATTGAGGGGTGATAAATATAGGACAGATGTTAGAGGTGGGTTCTTTACTCAGAGGGTAATAAGGACATGGAATGCCCTACCTGCAGCAGTTATGGACTCGCCAACTTTAAGGGCATTCACATGGTCATTGGATAGGCATATGCATGATATTGGAATAGTTTAGGTTAGAAGTTCATTAGTTTGGTTCCACTGGTTGGCGTAACATCGAGGACCGAAGGGCCTGTACTGCGTTGTAATGTTCTATGTTCTAACAGCCCTGTGTACAAAGCATAACTTATCCATTCTTGTTCATCTTAGCAGTTGTTTCATCAGCAATCTGGCAGCATATGCTGGATATAACTTCACAAAATAGCAAGCTATTCCAAGCTGCATTCGTGAATCATTCAATAAGTTTCACCACCTCTCTGTGGACACAAAGAACAAAGAACAAAACAGCATGGGAAACAGGCCCTTCAGCCCAACATGCCTGCGCTGCCACCCCGATGTTCCCACCTCTACCCGTGATCCCTATGTTTATAGATCTATGGATTAAAAACCAAATTTGAGACAATTTAGGGAGAATTTGTTTTGCCAATTAGCCTAAGAGCACATCTTTGGGATGTGGGAGGAAACCGGAGCACCCGGAGAAAACCCACGCAAGCACGGGGAGAATGCGCAAACTCCCACAGACACAGGCCCAAATCCATGCATCTGCACAGCACAGCGATAGTCACTGAGCTGTGGTGTTGCCTATCAAATGGTCCAGGTCAAGCATACACTAACAACTTGAGGCACTAGGATACTCTCAAAAAAAATCCAAGAGCAGCCCTCTCACGACCCATCGTGCATATGCCCCTTGTTAGACAACAAGGTGGACCAAAGCACCTGTAGAATAAAAACAAGTATGCTGTTCACCATTGCCAATTGCCTGCACAGCAGTTGCCCAGCCAGTGTCAACTTTTAGGCAGAATTTTGATTTAGAGGCATTTAATCATAATCCCACAGACGGTAGCTTCACACCATTGACTCCTCAGCCAAGCACATACGCCAAATGTCTGAACATGTAGTTCCTCTCATACTCCACACTCAGATTAAAGAGATAAAATTTGCAATGATTCAAATGAGGTTTGAAGTTTCACCCAGATTTGGCTAGATTTAGGAATCTCCCAAGATAACCCTCACCATGAAAGATAATTTGGGGATTAGAAGCGACCCAGCTATGCTGGAAAATGGAAGAAAGACAGTGTGAGCAGAAAATAGCTTTGGATTGGTTGTGGGATAATAAAATATCTACGTAATGAACAAAGTGAAGTTTAACCTTGACAGGGAAGTTTTGGTAATTTTAAAAGTTATACGGAAAAATGTCTATATAGTTTAGAGTATATGTTGTGTACTGAACAGTGTTGAGACAATTTGCTTTTAATTTGTTTGCTACAGCAAAAGTCTTAAAACTTGAAATCTTGCATGTTCCTTCCTCTCAGTCACTGGACATTCAAATATGTTTTTACAAGTTATCATTTCCCTAAGGCAATTGTCACATTACCTTCACATAGAGGAGAAAAGGTCACACAATGGCTAAGAGAAGAGCTCTTTAAGGAATCAAGTCTCCAATTTGTAAATACTGATACTATCTCAGGTGCAGAACTGGTTACTTCTATCTCTTACTCTCTCTCTCTCTCTCTGGCTCTCAAATTCTTGCAAATTGACTTGGCTGGGAGGTTCAGGGATATCTTAAGAAACCTGGAATTGCCTTTGACATCGAGGCAACATTTGACCCACTGTTGCATCAAGAAGCCCTAGAAAAATTGAAGTTAGTGAGGAATCAAGAAAAGCGTTTACTGGTTGGATTCATAACTCACACAAAGGAAATTGATTGTGTTTGTTGAGGGAGGTCAATTATCTTAGTCCTAGGATGTCACTGCAAACTCCTTCAGGGAGTGGCCTCAGCCCATTCATTATTAGCTGTTTCATTAATGACCTCTCCTCCATCATAAGATCAGAAGTGGCAAATTCACTGATGATTGCACAATGTTCAGCACCATTCATGATTCCTCAGATACTGGAACAGTCCATGTCCATCAGCAGCTAGACCTGGACAACATTCAAACTTTGGCTGATAAGTGGCAAGTCCATAAGAACATAAGAAATAGGAGCAGGAGTAGGCCATCCAGCCCTGGAGCCTGCCCCGCCATTCAATAAGATCATGGCTGATCTGTAGTGGTTCAGTACCACTTTCCTGCTTTCTCCCCATAATCCTTAATTCTCTTGTCAATCAAAAATCTATCCACTCTTCTCTTAAATATGTTCAGCGAGGAAGCCTCCACCACTTCAACAGACAGAGAATTCCAAAGATTCACCACCCTTTGCGTAAAGAAATTCCTCTTCAACTCTGATCTGAACTGCACCCCCCCCCACCCCTGCTAATTTTGAGGCTGTGCCCTCTAGTCCTGCTATCTTTGCTAAGCGGGAAGAGTCTCTCAACCTCTACCCTGTCCATCCCCTTCATTATCTTATATGTCTCTATAAAATCCCCTCTCAGCCTTCTAAACTCCAACAAGTACAAACCCAGCCTATTGAGTCTCTCCTCATAATCCAACGCCCTCAACTCTGGTATCAGCCTAGTGAACCTTCTCTGCAACCCCTCCAAGGCAAATATATCCTTCCTCGAATGCAGCGACCAAAACTGCACACAGTACTCCAACTGCGGCCTCACCAGCACCCTATACATGTGGAAAAGTACCTCCCAAAGATTTGCAGGCTAAGTGGATTGACTGTGTTAAATTGTCCCTTGGTGTCCCATGATGTGTAAGTTAGCAGGATTGTTGGGTAAATAAGAGGGGTTATGGGGATAGGCCTGGGTAAGCTGCTGTGTTGGAGAGTCAGTGTAGACTCGATAGGCCAAATAGCCAATTTCTGCACTGTAGAGATTCTATGATTCCATGATGATCATTGACTGAATTATGTGTTCAAATAATAGAATAGTTGCTGATTGTTTGCTGTAAACATGTTCTTTCACACGCCTCTAAAACTTAAGTTTATGGCTGAATATATGACAGCTACTGCTGAGCTCACTGCTATTTGATTTTGCATTAAAGTGTGAAATTTCTTCACTTGATTTTGACATTTGTGTGAAATGTGGGTTGGACTTTTGTGGAAGTCTTTCTCTGCCCTCTTTGCTGACAAATGATTCCTAACCTTTTCTTGTATTTTTTTTAACAGGTGTAATAATGAAAATGAATGGTATCAAATCCATGAAAATATAATTCGTAAATCTAGCAACAAGTACACTGCTGCCAGCACAAATTATGGTAAAACTCTGCATCCTACTTAGATTCTTGACCCAAATGAAAATTATCCTAAGAGATTTTTCTGCCCCAAACCTGAGCCCTCGATTAATAAATTATAGTCCTGTGTGTGGAGAAGTGCTATTATTTCCCATTGTACATTGTTATCATACTTCGTATTTAGATTATAATCTTCCTTTAACAAGCATCATATTAATTTATAATTGGCTCTCAAAAAAACCTAAATCATTCCCAATCTCAGGTGTTGCAATTTTTGATGGTGAAAAATTTAGTTGCAGTTACTCTACTGTCGCTATAATTGCTCACTAGTTCACAGTTCTCGGGCAAGTTTTTATGACCGTACATGTCCCAAAACTGTAAAATCCCACCCAAGATCAATGGATCTTTCCATGATCCCCCCCTTTTCTGTTCCGATTCCCATGGTGGGCAAGACGGTAAAATTCCAGCCCTAGTCTATAATTCTACTCACAGCTTAAGTAAATTGAACAAATAAATAAGGTAGTGTTAAATGTATGGATTAAATTATAACTGTGAAATGATCAGTAAATAATTCTAGGAGTAGGTAGCTTATCACTAAGTGTTTGAGATTGCACATTGTGTGAGTCCCAACCACAGCACCTCAGAAACTAGATTTATGCCCTATGTTTGATCACGTAAATCTTTCACGTCTTTTCTGTTCTGGGGACCTGCTTCCAAGTTGTTTGGAATGTATTAATCTTGATACAAGTGGGGGCTCCCAGTGCTGGGGGAGTTCCAGGATTTTGACCCAGCAACGATGAATGATCAGTGATATATTTCCAAGTCAGGATGGTGAGTAATTTAAGAAGTTCCCATGTGCCTGCTCTTCTTGTCATATGGTGAGGCCAGAAAGCAGAGGAAGTCCTGGTCTCTGTCGAGGGAGGGAGAGAGTTTGTGTGTCTTGTGTCAGTAGTACAGAGAATGAGCAGTCCCACACAGATCTCAATCCTGGAGGCTGTTAGCTTGGTGTTGCGCTGCAGATGGCACAGTCACAGTTATGGCGGCATCTGCAATTTATGAATGGGAAACTGATAACAGAAAGGAAACACTCAATGATTCTCATGGGGGTATTGGCAGGTCACTGTGCAAAAGGCTTCAAGACGGGGAGGGGTTAGATTGACATGGAGCATTGGGACATCAACAGAAAATGATTTGAGAGGAGGATAGGGATATCTGTAAGAATCACAATGGGCTTCAGGATTAGAGGAAAAGCAGAAGAATGATCACAGAGTAGGAAACTTGTACATGATGCTCTTTCAAGATGATAGGAGAGACTTGGATGGTCATGAGGGTGCGGTGTTGGAAGCTGGGCTCCTAATAGAACCAGAACGGTACCATTTCCCCAGCTGAAGGAATGACGCAGTTGAAAAAAAACCTAGGAAAAGAAGTTGCCAAGGAGGAGTATGTGGGCACATAGGAGGCGTTGACCACTATTTTTGGGCCAATTATAGAGACAGCCTAATAGTTCTGCTTCAGTACTTTGAAGAGCAAGGCTCAGCTGAGGCATGTTACTAAGACTCATATGCCACTGAAGGATTTGGACATCTTAATAAATAGTGTGCATTCTTGCAAGCTTCTATAATGACTTGAGACCAAACGTTGATTGAGTTTGAATGACCATATGTCCTTTTCATAGGAATGTACAAAGGTCATAAGAATCTAACTATAAAGGGACAATGGCTAAAGTGCATATGCAAAACCTCCAAAGACCCATTTACATTGCAGCCGAAATGTTGAGGTTTTACACAATTACAGTCATTGCATAAGTACAGATATGGGCACTTGTCTACTCCAAAGAGTCAGCCCTATTATTTTGTTTACTATTAGTATCACAAGTTCGCTTACATTGACACTACAATGAAGTTACTTGAAAATCCCTTAGTCACCACACACCGGTGCCAGTTCTAGTAGACTGAGGGAGAATTTAGCATAGCCAAGGCACCTAACCAATACGTCTTTCAGACCAGAGCACCCGGAGGAAACCCACGTAGACATGGGGTGAACTGGATCTGGGTCTGGATCTCTGGTGTTCTGAGGCAGCAGTGCAAATCACTGTGCCACCATATATGTGTCCACCATTGTCTGATCTTTAACAACTACTCATAGCTCAACCTTTGTATAGAGATACACAAATTCCCATCTAGCATTGCCTTTGCATCTGTGGCCCAGAAAATGTTGACACTGCATTTAGGCACTACTTTGTTACTTTGTTTATAATAAAGAACTCATATAAATGTAGTGGAGCTTAGCTCTGAACCAATTTGATGCCTCCACATTTTTATTCTAGCAGTTTCAAATAAACAAAAGGAAATCTGGCACACTGATGACATTGTGACAATCAGATAATCATGCTGATTGCCTTTCAGAGATTATGTCAAGGCACACTAGCCAGATCTTCATCTAAAGTATGCATTGCCCAACCAGTATGTTCGTAGAATAATCAAATCGCTACAGTGCAGAAAAAGGCCATTCAACCCATTGGGTCTGTATTGGCCCTCTGAAAGTGCATGTTGGTGCATGTTACCTAAGCCTATCCCTGTAACCCTACATATTTACCCCCTCTAATCTCCTAACCCACACATCTTTGGACACTAAGGGGCAATTTAGCATGGCCAATCTACCTAACTCACACATCTTTGGACTGTTGGAGGAAATCAAAACACCTGGAGGAAACACACACGGACAGGGGAGAATGTGCAAAGTCCATACAGTCATCCAAGACTTTGAAATGGTTTGCAAAAGAGAAAGTGAAACCACAGACTGTCAGTCAGGCTTAGACTCTGTTAACATTGCAGTCGAAATCAATAGGATACTTAAGATTCATTGAGCCATGAAGGGAAATAAAGTTAAACACAGGTGTCTGGAGGATGATAGAAATCCATTGAGCGGGAAGCTGAATCTTTTACGAATTTGAATTTGTTACAGATTAAAGGCTTTGTTACAGATCAAAGTGCAATTGAGAGGATTTCAACGGTTTTAGCTTGCTGGAAAGCCTCAGCAGCTTCAAATCAAAGCTGTGAGTATACATTGGGCTGAGTACACAGGAGAATGGAACACCACCCTCCCTCCCCCGCCACCCCATTCACTCCCTAGGTGAAATTGACATCTCTCTGTTAGAGGACTTCAAAAGGGTCTGCTTTCACCTGCAGCTTCTGAGAGGGAGAAAGGAAACCTTTGTTGCCAAATGGAGTACTGTAATGATTTAGAATCCTTCCAAGGGACCAGGAGGCATGGAAGTTAAAGTTAAAGTTCAAAATTTTTGCAGCTCACAAGCAGGATTTGATTTGATTTATTATTGTGACATATATTGGGATATAGTGAAAAGTATTGTTTCTTGCATGCCATACAGAAAAGCATATTGTTTATAGTTTCATAGAATCTCTACAATGCAGAAGGAAGCCATTCAGCCCATCGAGTTTGCACTGACAACAATCCCATCCCAGACCCTATCCCCACAACTCCACACATTTACCCCATTAATCCTTCTAACCTACACATCCTGGAGACACTAAAGGACAATTTAACGTGGCCAATCAACTTAACCCACACATCATTGAACTGTGGGAAGAAACCGGAGTACCTGGAAGAAATCCACGCAGACACAGGGGGAATGAACAAACTTCACATAGACAGTGACTCAAGCTGGCAATTGAACCCAGGTCTCTGGAGCTTGAAGAAACAGTACCAACCATTGTGCCACTATGCTGCCTGTATGTAAGGGAGAAGGAAAGGAAAGGGTGCAGAATATAGGGCGATTCTCCTATCCGCTTTCTCATTCTGCAATCAGGATCACGGGCAGAAGGAGAGAAGAGGTGATTGGAGCTGGCCACTTGGGGGGGAGGGGGGGGGGAGGGGGGGGAGGGGGGATGAAGGAGGGTGGGGCTGCTGGTAAGGTGATGGACGTAGGGAGATCAGGACTGCTTGGGTGGGGAGGCGGCCAGGTTGGGGTGTTGGGGTGAGGGGGGGAATGTCAGAGATATTGGGGCTGGCTAGAGGGTGGGGGGGGGGGAGGGGTGGGATGACATCAGGGCTTGCCCAGAGAGATCTGAGAGGCCAGCGATCAAGTGTCGGTGGGTGGGTGCATTGGGAGGCCAGCAATGGAAGGTGGCAGGACTGGTCAGTAGTCTAGAAACCAGCAATGAAGGGGAGGGGGCACAGGGTATGCAACGATCTCTCTGCTGACAGATCAATGCATGCACAGTGGCCTGCTCAGCGTTATGCTACTGGCCTCTCAACGGGAATATGCCCCACCCCCTGATCTTCAAAGTGAATCCAGCTAGGGCACTCTGTGTTGCACAGAGTGTCAGTGATTCATTCTGGAAATCACACTAAACTAGTGGTATTTACTCCCATTTTTTCACAAATTGGGGATTTAGAATTTTTTGGGAGAATCACAGCATAGTGTTGCAGTTACAAATAGGGTAAAGAGAAAGATCAGCTTAATATATAATTCAAAATTCATTCAAAAGTCTGATGGCAGCAGAGAAGAAGCTGTTCTTCAGTCGGTGGGGATCTGTTCTCAGATTTTTGTATCTTTTCCTAATGAAAGAAGGTAGAAGAGAGTATGTCTGGAGTGCATGGGGTCTTTGATTATGCTGGCTGCTTTTCCAAGGCAGTGGGAAGTGTAGACAGGCTGGTTTGAGTGCTGGACTGGGCTTTATTCACAATCCTTTGTAGTTTCTTGATGTCTTGGACTGATTAGGAGCCATACCAAGCAGTGATAACAACCAAAAAGAATGCTTTCTATAGTGCATCTGTAAAAGTTTGTGAGATCTTACCTGACATGCCAGATTTCCTTAGTCTTCTGAGAAAGTAGAGGTGTTGATAGGCTTTCTTAACTATTCAAGTTTCCTTGTGAGACTGTATTCCCTAGCTTTATTTGCCTTCCTAATGTATGACCTCACATTTCTCTGGATTTGCCAAATTTTCATTGTAGCAATGATATCATACTGCCATGTGTTTATCTGTGCCCTCAGTTCATCAGCATTATTTGCAATACGCCTTTAATTTTTATATGCATTTTAATATTGCTCTGTATACTTTTAAATCTTTACTACTTCTGTCTTTCAGAGTCACTCATTAATTTTCTATCACCTGTTCCCTGCTCTGAATTTGTTCTCAAGTTCTCAACCCTCTGCCTATCTAGTTTAAACTGCCCCAAACAGCACTAGCAAATCTTCCAATGAGGACATTCCATTCCAGTCCTGTTGTACGAAAAACAAAGAACAAAACAGCACGGGAAACAGGCCCTTCGGCCCAACGAGCCCACGCTGCCACCCTGATGTTCCCACCTCTACCCATGATTCCTGTGTATGTTTATAGATCTATGGATTGAAACCAAATTTGAGACAATTTAGGGAGAATTTGTTCTGCCAGTTAGCTTAAGAGCACATTTTTGGGATGTGGGAGGAAACCGGATCACCCGGAGAAAACCTACACAAGCACGGGGAGAATGCACAAACTCCCACAGACACAGGCCCAAATCCATGTATCTGCACAGCACAGCGATAGTCACTGAGCTGTCATGTTGCCCATCAAATGGTCCAGGTCAAGCGTACACTAACAACATGAGGCACCAGGATACTCTCAAAAAATCCAAGAGCAGCCCTCTCACGACCCATCACACGTATGCCCCTTGTTGGACAACAAGGTGGACCAAAGCACCTGTAGGATAAAAACAAGTACATCAATATCATCATCTATTTACACACTTCCCAGGGACTCCCAAGGCTCATGATTCCTATTTTAAATCAGTTTTCTATACCCCTCCATTCCCATTCTGTTCATGTGCCCATCTAAGTATCTCTTAAGTAACTCCAGAGTTCCTGCCTCCACCACTTTACTTGGCAGCGCATTCCATACCCTCACTATCCTCTGTGTGAAAAAACCCCCTCTCACATCCAAATTATACCTTACCCCCCTCACCCTAAGCCCGTGACCCCTTGTGCTATTTGAGTCTATCCTAGGAAAAAGCTTAACCCTGTTTACTCTATCTATACCCCTCATTATCTTACACACGTCTATTAGATCGCCTCTAAGTCTACATCTTTCTAAGGAAAACAGCCCCAATTTGTCTAACCTGTCCTCATAATTCAGATCTTCCATACCAGGCAGCATCCTGGTAAACCTCCTCTGCACTCTCTCCAGAGTCTCTATGTCCTTCCGGTAGTAAAGAACTGGACGCAGTATTCCAAATGAGGTCTAACCAACGTTTTATACAACTGCAACATTCAAGGCCAGCTCTTGTACTCTGTACCCCTTCCTATAAAAGCTAGCATACCATATGCTTTCTGCACAACCCTCTCCACCTGCTCTACCACCTTCAGAGACTTGTTCACCTGCACCCCCAGGTCCCTCTGAGTTTCTATACTCTTAATAGGTCTACTGTTTATCATATACCTCCTTCCTTCAATCTTTCTCCCGAAATGTATCACCTCGCATTTATCAAGAATGAATTCCATCTGCCATCTATCTGCCCAAGCTACCAGTCTATCTATGTTCTGCTGCATCGCCTGACAATGCTCCTCACTATCCACAAGTCCAGCCTCTTTGTATCATCTGCAAACTTGCTGATCACTCCACTTACTCCCTCTTCCAAGTCATTTATATATATTACAAATAGAAGAGGTCCCAGCACCAAGCCCTGCAGCACACCACTAGTGACTGACCTCCAGCTAGAAAAAAACCCTTCCATTATTACACTCTGTCTCTTATTACCAAGCCAGTTACTTATCCATCTAGCTACCTGTCCTTGTATCCCATTAGCTTTGACCTTCTCAACTAACCTCCCATGAGGGACTTTGTCAAACGCCTTACTGAAATCCATATAGACGACATCAATGGCTCTCTCTTCGTCGACCGTTTTCATCACCTCCTCAAAAAATTCTACCAGATTCGTAAGGCATGACCTCCCCTTAACAAAGCCATGCTGCGTATCCCTAATCAGATCGCAATGCTCTAAGTGCCTATACATCCTATCTCTAAGAATCCCCTCCAACAACTTCCCTACCACTGACATTAAACTCACCGGTCTACAATTTTCAGGGTTATCCCTACTACCCTTTTTAAACAATGGTACAACATTAGCTATTCTCCAGTCCTCTGGGACCTCACCTGTGTCCAAGGAAGAGACAAAGATTTGCGTCAGAGGCTCAGCAATTTCACCTCGCACTTCCCTAAGCAGCCTGGGATAAATGCCATCAGGCCCCGGAGATTTATCAGTTTTAATGCTACCTAGAAGCTCTAACACTTCCTCCTTCGGTATGGATATTTCCCTCAACTGGTCCACAGCTCCCTCAGAGACAGGAGCTGTCAACAAACCCCTCTCTTTTGTGAATACCGACGCAAAATATTCATTCAGGATCTCCGCCATTCCCTCAGGCTCTAAGCACAGTTCCCCTCCTCTGTCTCTAAGAGGTCTGATTTTTCCTCTAACCACCCTTTTATTCCTAACATAGGAGTAAAAAGCCTTTGGATTTTCCTTAATCCTATCCGCCAAAACCATTTCATGCCCCCTTTTTGCCCTTCTAACTCCCCATTTGAGCTCCCTCCTACTCTCTCTATATTCCTCCAACGCTGTCTCCGTTCCCAGCTGCTTTGACCTATCATATGTCTCTCTTTTCTTCCTAACCAAGTCCACGATATCCCTAGTAATCCATGGCTTTCTAATCCTACCTTTCCCATCTTTCATCTTGGCTGGCACATATTTATCTTGCAACATTTTCAGTATTCCCTTGAAAGAGTCCCACATGCCTAGCGTGGACTTACCCTCAAACAACCGTTCCCAATCAGTTTCCATAAGTTCCTGCCTAATCTGACCGTAGTTAGCCTTCTCCCAATTCAGCACCCTGCCCCTAGGGCAACAAACATCCTTTTCCATCTGAATCCTAAAGTAGACAGAATTGTGGTCACTGTTAGCCACATGTTCCCCTACTACAACATCAACCACCTGCCCTGGCTCATTACTCAGAACTAAATCCGATATAGCCCCCTCTCTAGTCGGGCTAGCCACATACTGCTCCAATGATCCTTCCAGTACACATTTTACAAATTTGTCCCCGTCCAAGCCCCTAGCTCTAGGTACCTTCCAATCCACCCTCGGGAGATTAAAATCTCCCACTATAACGACTCTGTTCTTTCTGCACCTATCCAAATTGTCTTTACATCTGCGGGCTGTTGGGTGGCCTATAATACACCCCTAGCATAGTAATCGCCCCCTTTCTATTCCTCAACTCCACCCACAGCGACTCCACTTCTAACTCCTTTGTATTGTCCTCCCTCTGCACTGCTGTGATGTTCTCCCTAACTAACAACGCCACTCCCCCACCTCTTCTGGACCCTCATCTGTCACGCCTGAAACACTTATACCCAGGAATATTCAGTTGCCACTGCTCCCCTTCTTTTAACCATGTCTCTGTCACCACAACCATATCCAAGTTCCTCGCAAACATTAAGGCCCTAAGTTCATCTGTTTTTCCTGTTACGCTCCTCGCATTGAAACAGACACACTCCAGACCTCCAAGCCCACTCGGAACCTCCTTCTCCCTGGTGGATTTCTTCTCATCCAAACTTACTCTATCTCCCATCCCACTCTCTGCCAAGAGATTGGTCTCAGCTCTCCCCCACCTCAGTCTCAGCTCTTCCCCCCACTCCCTCCCCCCAGTCTGGCATAAACTATTCTGCTTCTACAGGCTATATGTTCAATTGCTCAATTTTCCTATTTCTATGCTCACTAGTTATGTGGGAATGGTAGTAACTCTGAGATTACTGCTTTAGAATTCTGATTTTCAATCTCCTCCCCAACTATTTAAATTCTGCTTTTAGGACCACATCCCCTTTCCCACCTAAGCCATTGATACCAACGTCAATCGTGACCACCTCCTCTAAAGTACCTTGGCTCCAGGGAGGCAACATAACATTCAAAAGTCACATCTATGGCTAAAGAAATTCCTGTCTATTCCTTTAACTAATAAATCCCATATAACTACTATTCTTTCCCTCTTCCTCCTCTCGACCTGTTCAGTTGAGTCACCCACAGTGCCCTGAACTTGGCTCTCCAACAAACCAATGTCTCCACAAGCATCTAAAATGGAAAATTGATTAGCAGGATTCAGGGACTCCTATACTATTTGCTTGGTTCTCTTTGATTGTTTGGTGCTCACCAATTCCTCTTCTGCCTTTGTTCTCTTAGCTTGCAATATGACCACCTCTGTGAATATGCTCACAGCCTTGCTGATGCATCACAGTGACTCCAGCTGCCACTCAAGCTCTGAAAATCAGAGTTTAAGTTTCCACAACTTGTGACAATTCCTGCACTTTTAGACATTAAAGACACCAATAGCATTCATGGCTTCCCATATACTGCAGAACATGCATTTCACAGGATTGTGCTGCCCTTGTCTCTTACTACTAAGTATTTTCACTTACTTTAAATTTATTATACTTTGGTTTACTTATAACTATTAGTAAAACTTATTCGTACTGATAAATCTGACTAATATTTAACAATTTCATCAATTGTAACAAATTTTACTTAAAGAGTCTTTTTTCCCCATGCACCAATTTACCATGCAGCACAATACACAGTGGTTAACACTGCTGCATCACAACTCCGGGGACATGTGCTCGATTCCATCTTGGGTCCTTGTCAGTGTGGAGTTTGCACATTCTCCCCATATCTGTGTGGGTTTCCTCCGGGTGCTCCAGTTTCCTCCCACAGTCCAAAGATGTGTGGGTTAGATCGATTGGCCATACTAAACTAAAGTGCCCTTTAGTGTCCCGGGATGCATAAATTAGAGAGATTAGTGGAATAAGTATGTAGGGTTACAGAGATAGGACCTGGTGGGATTGTTGCTGGTGCAGACTCGATAGGCCAAATGGCCTCATTCTGCACTATAGGGATTCTATGATTCATAAACCTAATTCTCTATTTACTTGGCATCTTGTCTCCTCACTCCTCATCCATCCTTACTAATGTTGTGTTGTGCCTCCTTTTATAGGAATGATTATCTCTGTGCAGCTTCTTCGGGGTGACATGGATCACATTCGCAGAGAAAACCCCATGATCTTTAACCGAGGTGTGGCCATCACTCGCAAACTAGGCTTTCCAGATGTCATCATGCCAGGTAGGCTTTAGCTTGTAGCATGATTGAAGCATGATGAGGAAGCATGATTGAAAGACTTTTCCATTAAAAATAATCAAGATAGTCAGAATTTTCATCTTGTTCCAAACATTAATACGAAGATTTTCACTTTGTATGTAGAGATTAGAAAAGGATCAGCATAGATGAGCAACAATTCATATACTAAATCTCCACTCAAGGATGTTTTTCAAATCTTTAAAATGACTTTGAGGAGACACTAGGCTGATCCCCAGTTTCAGGGGCTTGAGTTGCAAAGAAAGAATGGAGACACTTGAAAGAGATGTCTGAGAGGTATTTTATAAAGATGCAGAATAGTTAACTGGAACATTATTTTAAATTAAACTGTAAATATAGAACAAGGGAGAAAAGTATTTAAACTGATATTGGTAAATTTGCAATTGATATCAGGGAATTCTTCATCATACACTAAGTGAGCAACATGGCTTCCAGATAGAGCAGTAGAGACCAAAAGAAATTGGATGATACATGGAGGGATATTATCTGGCTGGATGGTTGAGTTAAAGATGGTTTAATGGTGTTCCTCATCCATAAATAATTTTCGATCTTGTGTCTACTGAGCTAATCCTTCAAAGGATGAATAATCCTGTCCTATCCAACATAGAATGAAATATAGAAATGCGTTTGATCTTGGAAGATATGGTGAATCTTAAGAGGATGAAGATAATTGCATTGTGTAATTCACTTAGCATAATTAAGTTGAATGACTTTCTGATTGAAAGAAATGAATACATGTTAATACTGTGAAAATTAAATTTCCTTATTAAGCCCATGAAAGTATTGAATACATTTCATGAAGGAGTGAGGGCTAGTGCTTGACTTCACAAAATTTAATTATCATCCATATATTGATTGCTTGAAGCATTTTTACTTTTTGAGAGAATTGCCTGCAGGCACATTACAACTTGTAGTTACGTAACATATATAAGTATAAAGAAACATCCTACAAGAGTTTGAAATTAACCATAATGAAACAGGCATTGAGCCAGGGAAAGAGAATTTAGAAGGGGCAATTGAAGGCTTGACCAAAGATAAATTCCCTGAAGACTTGTAAAGGTGGAAAAAGAGAGGAGTCATATAGCAAGGAACTTGCAGTAAGTAAGGCTTGTTAGTACATCTCAGTCAACCTTCACACAACCCAACCAACACTCAATTTAATTTTTGTAACCTGCAGAATTCCATGGGTCTTATATTGAACAATGAGATTAACTGCTTTCTCTTTTAGCCTGCTAAATGTGGTGAGCTGGTAATGTGTATCATTTATGTTTTATGACAAAAAATAGCATCATGATGCAAGAAGCAGTATTACATAGTGTTACCTTTGTGTCCAATGTTGTTGGACTAGCAACATATATTTAATATGTCTTGGATAAATGCATTTTCCTGGAATCATAGAAACACTACAGTGCAGAAAGAGGCCATTTGGCCCATTGAGTCTGCACAACCACAATCCTACCCATACTTTACACCCATATCCAAACATACTTACTTGCTAATCTCTCTAACCTCTGCACCTAAGGACTCTAAGGGGTAATTTTTAGTATGGCCAATCAACTTAACCCACACACCTTTGATTTGTGGGAGGAAACGGGAACACCCAAAGGAAACACATGCAGAATGGAGAATGTGCAAACTCCACAGACAGTGACCTAAGAACTCAGGTCCTTGGAGCTATGAAGCAGCAGTGCTAACTACTATGCTTCGCTGGAATGCATTAGATTGTTTTGTGTTGTCAAAGAATAATTTTTTCTGAAATTGACCTCAATTTTTTTTCTGTGCTGCATTTTGCTTTTCTCAGAAGATTATATTGTTGACTGGAAAGGATAATGTACAAGGTTGCACTATCTAATGGGTAATGGGTGCATAGTGGATGTGATGATCTATTCTCACTCTCTGTTAATATTTTATTGTTAATGGCTCAGTTGTGTCCTTTACAAAATATACTGCAATGCTTGTATTTCCATTAGAGGATGACTCATTGTTCTGGCAGGTTTATTTTATTCTGTTAGACACAATCAAAGTCTCAAATATGCAGCAAAATTCACCTTTGTCTCACAAATAGATCTTCAAATGGCCTGCAAGATATATAATGATATAAACACAAAGGAAGAGAGCATGGATGTTATGCTGATTAAACAAAAAAGTTAGAAGTATCTGCAACTAGACTTACAAAATGAGCAGTCAGCACATCTACTGGAAATAACAATCTGTTGTGGAGTAGGGCTTGCAATCTAAAGGCAGAAATAATGCAGTGAGTTTGAAGTGAAGCATTTGTTAGTATGTTCACTGAGACATTGTTATCCCCAAAGTTTAAGAGGAAATCAGTCACAAAAAACTGAAATTTTGTGCTAGACTATCATCAGTTTGTCGTGGTCTGCCAATATGAGAATAATGAGCATCTTCCCCTGATTTTGATTTTCTTTCTTTAAGTTAGGATTTACCCATGACAAATAGTTTTTAGATGCAAGCAAAGAAATTAATATTATGTCTCAATTTATGAATGAGCTCATCATTTGGGATAGGAATGCTCTGATCATTCTATGTTGCAACAGTATAAATTATGAAATTTCTGTGATCAAAATATGCAGCAAAATTGGAAATGTGTCAAAATGCAATAAAGTAAATACAATCCAGTTTCTTTTTAAATAATGTTGTTTGCTCTGCCTAAATAGCAGTTTTTGATAAAGCATTCCATATTTAAATGATTGTTCATGAAAAATATTTTCTAACTTTCTTTCTGTAACAAGGTTATTCCCATTCTGTTACCAATCTGTCAAGAAATTGGAAACTCTTTCATTCGTTATGACTTCAAAGCCTTCCCCAGTTTTGGAATTATGATTATATTTTTTGAACTCGCGAAAGATTCTTTGCTGAAGATTGTCATTTTCTTCTTTGTCCTGGTATTTCTTCAGCCTGAAATTTTTATTTAATCTACCAATGATCTGTCTTCCTGATATGGTCTGACACTTCTTTTCGAAACATCTATGACAGAAATTAAGCAGGTTTTTAAAAAATTCAATCCATTATGTTCTGACAAGCCAAATACATTAATATACATCTTTCCCTTTGTCCTGTAGAATAATAGATAGTTAAATGTGTTGCCTGTTATGCAGAACAATTAGTGTCATTTTGTACAGTCATGCCCTGATGGTTATCTCGATAAGTATATTTTTTGCGCTCAGAGTTCAATGAATCTCCTAGGAAGTAAACCATGCAATTAAAGTATTGTAATTGACATCTTCTTAAGTTAAAGCCTTGATTGTCAGCTGTATCTGAATTGAAAACTTGTATCAGATTTGATTCTTTCATGGACAGAGGTCAGAAGGTTATAAATTTATGTTGTCTCCCTGCATTCAGCTCATTTAAACAACATGACTAATTAGAGTACTCAGTACATTCAATATGTAAGCAATGAGCAACAATTGTTCAAAATCAATTTTATGTTCAAGATTCACATCATAATCTTTACCTGTATGCAGCAAGACCCAGACAAAAATCAAGCTTGGGCTGATAAGTGAAAAAAAGCTACACAGGTATCAAGTTATGACCATCTCTTTTTAATGTTCAGTGGCATTACTGTTGCTGAATGCTGTGACTACAAGAGGAAAGACTAGGAATTCTGTCATGAGTAAGATCATAAGATGTAAGAGCAAATGTAGGCAATTCAGCCTATTGTATCTGCTCTGCCTTTCAATGAGATCATGACTGATCTGATATGATAATCCTCGAATACTTTCCTACCTTGTTCATTCCCTTACTGACTAAAGATATGTCTACCTTAGTATTCAACTTACTTAATGATCTAGCCTTTACAGCTTTTTATGGTAAAGAATTCTACAAATTCACTACCCTCTGAGAGAAGAAATTTCTCCTCATATCTGGCTTAAATGGGTGACCCCTTGAGATTATGCCCTCAGGTCCTGAACGCTCCCACAAGGGAAACAGCCTCTCAGCATCAACCTCAAGGTTCTTGAGGATGTTGAGTGTCTTAGTAAGGGCGTCTCTCATTCTTCTAAATAGTGAGTACAAGCCCAACTATTCAACCTCTCCTCATAAGAAAAAGCCTCCATATCTGGGATTAAAATTGTGAATCTTCTCTACACAGCATATTTTATGCGAGATAAGGCGACCAAAACTATTCTCAGTATTCCAAGCGTGCTCTAATTAGTGCCTTGTATAGTTTTAGCGAGATATTCCTATTTTTACACTCCATTTCCTTTATTTTAAAGGCCAACATTCCATTTGCCTTCCCTATTACTTGCTGAACTTGCATGATAGCTTTTTATGATTTATGTACAAAAGTACTCTAATCTATCCGTGCTGCAGCTTTGTGTAGACTTTCTCCATTTAAATAATATTCAATTCCATTATTCTTCCTATTAAGGTGCATAACATCATATTTTCATACATTGTATTCCATCTGCCAAGTTTTTGCCCACTCAGTTAATTTGCCTATATTCCTCAGTCGACTCTTTGCATCATCCTTATCACTTGCCTTCCCACCTAGTCTTGTGTCATCCACAAATCTTCCAATAGTATAGTCATTAATATATATCATAAATAATGGTGGCCCCAGCACTGATTCCTCTGGTACTCCACTCGTTAAAGATTCCTATCTGAAAATGTCCCTCATGCCAACTTTCTGTCTTCTGTTAGTTATATGCTACTTGTCAAATGCTTTTCGGAAATCCAGGTATATTATTACATCAGCTGGTTCGCCTTTATTTATCCTGCTCAATACTACCTCAAAGAATTCTAATAAATTTGTCAAGTATGATTTCCCCTTCATTATAAGAAAGACGTGGAAGCATTGGAGAAGATGCAGAGGAGGTTTACCAGGATGTTGCCTGGTATGGAGGGAAGGTCTTATGAGGAGAGGCTGAGGGATTTGAGGTTGTTTTCATTGGAAAGAAGGCGGCTAAGAGGAGACGTTATTGAAACATACAAGATGATCAGAGGTTTAGATGGGGTGGACAGTGATAGCTTTTTTCCTCGGATGGAGAAAGCTAGCACGAGGGGACATAGCTTTAAATTAAGGGGTGGTAGTTATAGGACGGATGTCAGAGGTAGGTTCTTTACCCAGAGGGTGGTAAGGCTATGGAATGCCCTGCCTGCTGCAGTTGTAGATGCGCCAAGTTTGGGGGCGTTTAAGGGGTCCATGGATAGGTTTATGGATGATAAGGGGATGGTTTAGGTTAGAGGGTCATTGCTTTTTCTTAATTGGTCGGCGCAACATTGAGGGCCGAAGGGCCTGTTCTGCACTATAATGTTCTATGTTCTATGTTCATGAAGCCACGTTGACTCTACTCAATCACATAAAATATTTTTAAATGAGCTAGTTACATCCTTTAAAATTGACTTTAGCATTTTCTCAATGACAGATATTAAGCTAACTGGCTTGTAGTTACCTAAGTTTTTTGTCTTACTTCCTTTTTGAGTAAAGGTGTTACATTGGCAGTTTTCCTTTCCTCTGGGACTTTTCCAGAATTTAAGGTTTTGGAAGTTTACTATCCAGTATGTACTGTCCACTATCTTTGTAGCTACTTCCTTTAATATTCTAGAATGCAACCCACCAGGCCTAGCAATAGCAATAGGTCTAGCAATTTTTCTTTTGCAATAGTTATTGTATTTATTTCTTCCCCTGTTTTTGCCAATTGATTATTTAGTACTTTTGGGGTGTTATTAATGTCTTCCATTGTGAAGATTAACACAAAGTTTTTTTTTAACTCATCTGCCATTTCCTTGTTCCCCATTATTATTGCCCAGTCAAATTCTCCAAGGGGTCTAAGTTCATTTTAGCCACTCTATTTTTATATATATTTAAAAAACCACTTGCTGAATGATTTTATATTAGTTGCTGGTTTATTCTCATAGTTTATCTTCTCCCTCTATTTTTTTGTCATCTTTGTTGGCTTTCAGAGCTTTCCCAATCCTCTGGTTTACTACTAATCTTTGCCACATCGTGGGTAGAATTTTCCCGAAAAATTCAAAGTATTAATTGATTGAGAAAACAGGCGGTTTTCTCGCTCGACTTTTCAGCATTTGTGGCCCTCTGTGCAATACAGAGGCTGTCATACGATTTGACAATTTATGGCCCTCTGTGCAATACAGAGGTTGTCGTACGATTCATGCCAGTAGGACAGTAGAGCCTAATCGCACTAGAGAGGCCAGCAGTAGCTAACTCACCAGTGCGCATGTGTTGAATCTCCCAGTATATTGGCAGATCTCCTGTTTTCCTTCCTCCACAGAGTTGGCTGCCCTTCCACCTCCTAGGACATCGCCGATCTCTGGCATTTCACACCATCCCCCCCCTCCAATCATTGGCTTTGACCCCAATCACCAGACACCTGATCACCAACCTTAACTCCCAATCGGCAGCCATAACCTCGAGCACTAGCTCCAACCCAGAACAAGTCTGGCAAAATCAGGAGAGACAAGATATCAGGCCTGAGCGTGTCACCAGTGAAGGGCAGTGCGTGAGATCAATTGAAAAATCCTGCCTCACTTTCACTGCTCAGATTATTCACCCAACACATTTATCAGTTTTTTGTAGAAGTAGAAGAATTACAAGATAAATTGCAATTAATGCTACATCCCTCCAGTTATTATACTCAAGTCAACACAGCACAACTCCAGCTATTGCATGAGAACATAAGAAGTAGGAACAGGAATAGACCATTTGGCCCTTTCAGACTACTCCACCATTCAATAGCTCATAACATTGAAACATAGAAAACAGATGCAGGAGTAGGCCTTTCAACCTCTCAGGACTGCACAACCATACATTTTAATCATAGCTGATCATCAAATTCAATACCCTGATCCTGTCTTCTTCCCATATCCCTTGATCCCAAGCACAATATTTAATTCCTTCTTGAAATCACACAACGTTTTGAGTTCAACTAGTTTCTCTGACAGTGAATTCCACAGACTCATCACACTCTTGGTGAAAAAAATTCTCCTCACCAGAGTCCTAAAATGTTCTTATCCTCAAACTATGACTCCTAATTTATCTACCTTGTCTAACCTTTATATGTGTGGTCATTAGAATTTTTAAAGTTTCTATGAGATCCCATCTCACTCTTCTAAACTCCAGTGAAATAGAACATAGAACATAGAACAATACAGCACAGAACAGGCCCTTCGGCCTTCGATGTTGTGCCGACCAAAATAAAAAGCAATGCCCCTCCAAACTAAACCATTCCCTTCTCTTCCATATACTTATCAATTAACCTCTTAAACGCCACAAACTTGGCGCATCTACAACAGCTGCAGGCAGGGCATTCCACTCCCTAATCACTCTTTGAGTAAAGAACCTACCTCTGATATCCGTCCTATAACTCATACCCCTTAATTTAAAGCTGTGTCCCCTCGTGCTAGCTTTCTCCATCCTAGGAAAAAGGCTATCACTGTCCACCCTATCTAAACCTCTAATCATCTTATATGCTTCAATAAGAGCCCCTCTTAGCCGCCTCCTTTCTAACGAAAACAACCTCAAATCCTTCAACCTCTCTTCATAGGACCTGCCTCCATACCAGGCAACATCCTGGTAAACCTCCTCTGTACCCTCTCCAATGCCTCCACATCTTTCTTATAATGTGGCGACCAGAACTGCACACAATACTCCAAGTGCGGCCGCACTAGAGTTTTGTACAGCTGCAACATGATGCTGCGGCTCCTAAATTCAATCCCCCTACCAATAAAAGCTAAGACTCCATATGCCTTCTTAACAACTTTATCCACTTGACTGCCTACTTTCAGGGATCTATTGACACATACACCAAGATCCTTCTGTTTCCCAACACTATTAAGAGCCCTACCATTAGCCCTATACTCTACACATTTATTGTTCCTGCCAAAGTGCATTACCTCACACTTTTCACATTAAACTCCATTTGCCACCTCTCGGCCCAGCTCTGCAACTTGTCCAAGTCACTCTGTAAACTAAAACAACCCTCTTCACTATCTACCACTCCACCAACTTTAGTATCATCTGCAAATTTACTGATCCATCCCTCAATACCCTCATCCAGATCATTTATAAAAATTACAAACAGCAGGGGCCCCAAAACAGACCCCTGAGGCACACCACTCGTCACCGAACTCCACGATGAATATCTCCCATCAACCACCACCCTCTGTCTTCTATCTGCCAGCCAATTGCTAATCCAATTAGCTAAATCACCCTCTATTCCACACATCTGCATTTTCTGTAGAAGTCTTCCATGGGCCACCTTATCAAACGCCTTACTAAAGTCCATATATACTACATCAACCGCCTTACCCCCATCCACCTCTCTGGGCACTTTCTCAAAAAACTCAATGAGGTTAGTAAGGCATGACAATATTTTCTTTCCTCATATGACAGACCTGCCATCCCAGGAATCAGCCTGGTAAACCTTTGCTGTACCCTATAGCAAGGACATCTTTGCTCAGATAAGGACACCAAAACTACACACAATTCTTATATTCAACATACTGTTTACAATTTTTATTGTCTGTTGCACCTGTGCATTTACTCTTTTATCTCAAATCTATCTTCCAAATTTATCTTTATCCTTAGTATCCAACAAAAATTATTGCTTTCTGATTTGAATGCATTCAACAAATGCAACAAATTGAAATCTCTCTTTTCAATCTAAAATGGTTGACCCCTTATTCAGAGTCTGTGACCCTTAGTTCTAGACACTCCAGAGTCTCCAGTTAAGGGAAGCATCCATGCAATTTCTATCCTGTCATTCGTCTTCAGAATTTCATGTTTCAATTAGATCCCTTCTCTTTATTTTTAACTGCAGATGAACTAGACCTAATTTAGTCAATCTCTCTTTGTAGGACTATTCCCTTTCTCAAGCATCAGTTGCACTACATTGCACATCCATTATGATAATTATATCCTTCTTCACATAAACACTGTCTCCCCCCACCCTATGGATAAATTGGCAAGTCTTAAAATTGAGGGCTATGATAGTTGTGTTGTACCATCATTTACCTGCCTTATAGACAAATAGTGGCCACTTGAAGGCCTCCTCCTAACACCGCTGGGATTTTACCCAGGGAATAAGAGGTTAGTGTCAAGTATCCAGCCTGCCAGAGGAAATCTGGCCTGTAGTGGCTAGGCTAGAGATACATACCTACTTTTTGGACTCCTGTGCCTTCTGAGGTACTCCCTGTCTTACCTGAATAATTGCCTTATTCTTGTTTCCCTTCCACCCCCCTCACTAGGTTCTCATAGCCTGGCAACAGCAAAACCCTAGGTGTATATTCAATCTAGTTCCATCACTGTATGCACTCTTTTTGGACTGCCTTTGTCTCAGCAGCAGCTACTGCTTCATATGGTGCTGCTAAAACAAGAGAGTTGGCAGCTTCAAGGTACAGTAAGAAGACTCACAACACTAGATTAAAGTCCAACAAGTTTATTTGATAGTAAATCCACAAGCTTTCAGAATGCTGTTCCTTCATCAGGTCTAGCATTCCGAAAGCTTGTGGGTTTACTATCAAGTAAACTTGTTGGATTTTAACCTGGTGCTGTGAGACTTCTTACTGTGTTTACCCGAGTCCAAGCTGGCGTCAACACATTATAGCTTCAAAGTACTGCCGAGCAAAAATCTTCAAATTCTTGGGCAGACAGAGGAACACTAAACTTGATGGAGGCTTGGTGTTGAAATAGATCAACTTGTAGGTCTTTCTTAAAAGCCAAATTTGCCCTACACCTAGATAGTGACATCTGGCAGTGTTCTCTCAGATCATGAAACCAACAAATTAATTCTTGGGCAAATAAAACATGCATTTATTTATATGATGTTTTTCACATACTAAGAACTTCTTATTTTGCTTCACAATTCTTGAAGTCAAATTGTTATTTTGTAGAGAAGAGCAGAAGCCAACATGCGCATTGCAAGGCTCCAGTAACTGCAAGTGAAATTCTCTGCTCAAACGATGAGCACACTCTTATCAGCTAGAATATTTTTCACAATGATCATACACAATGCCAACAAATCAAAAAAATTACATTAGAATTGATTTGGCTGCTGTTTTGACATGCTACCTATCTATGGGTAGGAAATCTTTGACATGCTCATTAGAGTTTTTCTTGGGATTCTCCATCTAACTTCAGCTAGATGAATCTTCCAGCTCTGTTTTAACTCCTCACACACTTGGGCAGAATTTTCTGCTCCCATTTTTGTTGGGATTGACTATGAGAGTGGCAAATCCCACAAGAGGCCCAAATTGTGTTTCGTGCCAATGTAAAGGCATGTACTATCATCCCCACTCTCCTCCAGTGACAAAATATGTTTCCTAGGATTCAGCACCCCACCTCACCCCTTGTTACATTATCCATGTGAATTACGACATGTCTTCCCAGAAAGCAGATCTGCTCAGTTGAGTGCAGTGCTCACAAGAGAGGATCATGCCTGAGTACTGCAGGGGGCAGTGCCAGGGGTATGTTGCGTGGGGAGATGTGGCATTTAGGGGGTTGTGTGTTATGTTTTTACTATTTTGTATTGGGGCAGCATTTAAAATGGCACTCTGATTTTTAAAAAACCGAGTTACGCTATCAGTCCCGCCAGTGTGACACTGTGGAACCTGCTCCTTGAAGTTCATTTCTATCAGCTAACAATATGGCAGAGAAAGCCACCACTGGAGCCAGTGGTTTTAGTGGTGCTTTTACCGCCTGCTGCAACACAATGTAGAAAACTGCACTATCATTTGTGCAGATAATGTTAGCACTTTCTCTACTTAAAGGAGCAGGCCTGGAAGGTCTAGCAAACATCTACTCTCTTCTTTCAATTGGCTCCAGATCATTTAAGATCAAAGCTGCAATTGCCTTCCCTCTGTGATATTACTCTGTTTATAGGGAAGCTTGTAATCCGATCTCAAAATAGCTTCTTTTACCCCCGTCCCCATGGCAAAGGCAAACAGTACTCCTGCATTGAAGTAAAAATAGGAATCTGCTATCTCTAATTTTCATCTTAAAAATAAAGGAACATGTTTCAATACAACTATTTCTAACTTGATAGTGATAACACCTTTGAGTTTTAGAAGATTTAGGGCAAATTTTAAGTGCCAAGCTAGCATGAAGATGGGAGAGGCTCGGATCCATTTTTTGGGTGAGTCCAAAGTCACAATCTTATGCACTTTGACGAACAGAAAATGGGCGAGACCCTAGATGAAGTGGCTGGGGCTTAAATCACCAGCTATTGTACTATTGCACATTGCAGAACTCAGTGGCTGCATATGCGCAGTTGCACCCAGGAGAATGTTAACAGATCTGAGAGACCTGTCAGACCGATGTTGCAGCAGCCAGTCTAATCTGGCTGGGTTGTAGCCACTACCGCACCACCGCGCTCCCCCCACCACCCCCCCCCCCCCCCCCCCCCGCCCCGCCCCACACACATACACAACCCCCATCCCTATTACATGGGCCATGACCAATCACAAGCCCACACCACTTGGAAATATTGCCACCGCCCCCACCACCTAGACTGATTGCGCACCCCCCATTCCCAACAAATCACAGTGCAGAGTGGCAAGCAGATACTGACACCCAATAGGCCTCCCTCCATACCCTCAAACCCCAGGGGACACTCTCCACCCTCCAATTATGCCCCACACATATTTCACCTCCATGGGACTTCATGCCCACCTCCTGACCACCACCCACAGCCCAGGGCACCATCTCCCCATAGCCAAGAGGACTATTTTCCCCACTACTTATTCCCCCCAACTCTGAAACCTCAGCGGACTCTCCCCATTCCCTGGCCAGTAGCCACCACACCCCTTCATGGGAATCTAATATATTCCCTGACCCAGCACTCTCTCCAATCACAAGTACCTCCAATTTGACCTCTCACCCTGCCAACTGCCTAACTCACTCCAACTATTCGTCCCTTCCCCCCACCTGTCCAATCCTTCCCACCAGAAATTCCACCCACTTATCTGACTAGCTTCCTTTTTCCTGGCTTGAAAGTGGCTGGGCCTTAAATCTACTTGACTTAAGTGGCCATTACTTTGCATCTAACTCTGAGGTGACTATTTTACCAAAGAAATTCCAAGTCCAGGACGGGCATGAAAGCAGGAGTTTCAGATCTGTTTTCTGGACAAGTTCAAATCTGCTGTCTTATCCATTAGGCAAAAAAAAGCAGAAACCGTTTCTCATTTATAGCAGTAGGAGTGGGGCTAAAATCGCCCTGAAGCCGGCAGCTCAGATCAGATGCCTGAAATGCACACGTGCGCATAAAGCAGCAAGACAGCAGCACTCCACCACTGCCCCACCCCCAGCACCACACCTTCACACATCCTTTCTCTAATTCTCCTCTCCCCCAATTGCGAACTGACTCTACCCCCTCTCCCCCCGATTGCAGACTGACCCTCACCCTCTTTCTCCCCGATTTCAGAGTGTTCATCGCCCCCTTTCCCCCAGTACCCGATGACAGTCAATCACTCCTCGCTCTCCCTATGTCCCTGATTATGCTCTGCCACTCCCCCATCTCCCCTACAAGTTCCAATGACAGTGTCCCACTCTCCCCCTCTCCCCAGTGAGAGTCTCCATTAGCCCTTCTCCTCCTCCTTGCCTCCGATGACTGTTGCCCACTCCCCAAACCCCTGTTTGCAGAGTGTCTCTGTCAGCATACCCTCCCCATCACCACAATAGCACATTCCTCCCCTCCCCTACATCCCCATCAGCAGACCTGCTCATGTTGCCTTGGCTTCCCCTCGATACAACAGAACAAACTGCATGTAATTTTGCGGAATGTTCTAATGGGCATGTGATTTCTCCAAACTGTCTGTTTCAGCAAGGGAGATCTGTATTTAACCCCATGGATGAAAGACAGGCAGGCAGGCAGGGCATGGAGATGGCTGCAAAAGGACTGTCCCCAGAATTTTGGAGAGAATACTGGCATAGCTGCTGGATGCAGTAGAGAAGAGGACACCTTATTCCCCCCAGATGGGCATCAAGTCAGGAAAGGGGAAGGCAGACTGGCCTGGGAGGTGGTGGCAGTGACAGTCAGTGCATGGTCACTGGCAAGGAAAACAGACCGCCAGTGCAGAAAAAAACTCAATGACCACATAGGGCAACAAGAGTGAGTGCACATCTTGTTCTGGCATCAACTCCTTATGTGATCCCTGCTGTGTGCATCCCTTCTAACTCTGCATGCTTCCTGATCCCCTATCACCCGCCCCCCACCTACCCGCTTACTGCCCCCCCTCCAAATCTCCAAATGACCCTTGCTGTCTGAGGCCCTGACATCCTGCAGCCTTCCTGCCATCAGCCTTTACATGCCTCCTTCTATCCCCACAGGAAAAGAATCCCATAACCAATGGGAGCAGCAGAAGACGGGTAGTGTGCCCAAACTGAGAGTGGTAATACCATTTGAGGTGAGGGCACTTGAGCTCATGGGTGGAGATATCAACCATGCCAGTGACAGACAGATCGATATACAGCACAGACATAATGACCTGCCCATCCTCCTAATGTTTGCAATATCTTAACCAAGTTGCAAGCAATCCAAATTCCTATCCCTCCCTTATACTCAACCCTGTATTCTGTGTTGTAGGAAATGACCCCAATGCACCGAATCCATCTGAGCACTGAACACAGAACACCCCACTCTCCACCCTGCTGCTCCCGCTGAAACTCCACATGACAGCTCAGAAGACACCTCAGACAAAGGGCAGGTTCAAATCTCCGAGGCCAGCACCAGATTTTTGTCACAGGCTTCCACATCACAGTTCATCATCCCAGAGACTGTCACTTAGAACATAGAACACTACAGCACAAACAGGCCCTTCGGCCCACAAGTTGTGCCGATCATATCTATACTTACCAGGCCATAGATCTATCTGTAACTCCCAATCCCATTAAATCCCAAGTACTCATCCAGAAGTTACTTAAAAGACCCCAGCGAGTTCGCCTCTACCACCACTGATGGCAACCGATTCCATTCACTCACGACCCTCTGAGTGAAAAACTTACTTGTAACATCTCCTCTGTACTTGCCCCCCAGCACCTTAAACTTGTGTCCTTTCGTAGTGACCATTTCAGCCCTGGGAAATAGCCTCTGAGAATCCATTCTATCTATTCCTCTCAACATCTTATAAACCTCTATCAGGTCGCCTCTCAACCTTCGTCTCTCCAGAGAGGAGACCTAGCTCTCTCAACCTATCTTCATAAGGCATGCCCCCCAATCCAGGCAACGTCCTTGTAAATCTCCTCTGCACCTTCTCAATAGCTTCCACATCCTTCCTACAGTGAGACGACCAGAACTGCACACAGTACTCCAAGTGGGGTCTGACAAGGGTCATATAAAGTTGCAGCATTACCTCCTGACTCCTAAACTCAATTCCTCTATTAATGAAGGCCAGTACACCATATGCCTTCTTGACCACAACCTCCACTTGCAGGGCAGATTTAAGAGACCTATGGACCCGGACCCCAAGATCCTTCTGCTCCTCAACACTGCCAAGACTCCTACCCTTGATATTATACTGCTTCATCCCATTGGTCCTGCCAAAATGGACCACCACACATTTATCTGCGTTGAAGTCCATCTGCCACTTCTCCGCCCAGTCTTGCATCCTATCTATGTCTTGCTGCAACTTCAGACGTCCCTCCAGACTATCCACAACACCACCAACCTTCGTATCATCAGTGAACTTACTAACCCATCCCTCCACTTTCTCATCCACATATGAAAATGACAAACAGCAAGGGTCCTAGAACAGATCCCTGGGGCACTCCACTGGTGACTGACCTCCATGCAGAAGAAGACCCATCCACAACTATTCTCTGCCTTCTGTAGGCAAGCCAGTTCTGGATCCACAAGGCCAAAGCCCTTTGGATCCCATGCCCTCTCACCTTCTCAAGAAGTCTTGCATGGGGGACCTTATCAAATGCCTTGCTGAAATCCATGTAAATGACGTCCACTGCTCTTCCTTCGTCAATGTGTTCAGTCGCATTTTCGAAGAATTCAACTAGGCTCATAAGGCATGATCTGCCCTTAACAAAGCCGTGTTGACTATTCCTGATCATGTTGAATTTCTCTAAATGCTCATAAATCCTATCTCTCAGAATCCTCTCCATCAACTTACCGGCCACTGAGGTCAGACTCACTGGTCGGTAATTTCCCAGGCTATCCCTATTCCCCTTCTTGAAAATAGGCACCACATCCGCAATCCTTCAATCTTCCGGAACCTCTCCCGTCTCCATCGATGATGCAAAGATCATCGCCAGGGGCTCTGCAATCACTTCCCTCACCTCACCTCCCACAATAACCTGGGGTACATCCCATCTGGACCCGGCGACTTATCTACCTTGATGGAACTTAACAGTTCCAACACCTCCTTCAGTGGGTCAAGTTAGTGGTGAAAATTCTGGTCCCTCTGTAATGCGCATGACACATCTATAGATGTACATTGGACGGAGGCAGAACATCTGAGGCCTCTGGCAGGTGGAAGCTACCAAAATGAGGATTCTACTAGCCCCATGCCAGATGTTGGGTCTCTGTGATTAGTTCTCCTTCAATTGCTGGAGATGAAACAAGAGACCCAGGAAATGCAGGAAGAGGTGTGGGCACACTGCAGCAACTGCGAGGCTGTTGGGAGGAGTCTCAAAGCTTTCAGGTGGAACAGCGATTGTCACTATTGCCAGCGGTACCAGGGCTAAAACTGCAAGTGTGGCATCTGTGGTGAAAAGCCTGGGACAGGAATAATCACCATGAGTGGCAGGATCCAAGCCATGGCTGAGTCGCACCAGGCCACACTGAGACACGGGAGGCCACGGCTGAAGCACTTGGCAGCCTTATTGAGATTCTGTAGCCCATGACTGAGAAGCTCAAGAGGTTGCAGGAGATCCACCAGGACAGCACCAAGGTGCAGCCCTTGAGAGCGTGGCCCTGAGAAGGACATGGCTGAAGGGCCGCAGAGCCTGGCCCAGTCTTAGAAGACTGCTGCCTGCTGCTGCCATTGCCAGTTGAGCCCAGACTCGGATGGCCATTGGTGAGGGCTTGCACACCATGGCGCAAATGTAGGTAGGCGTCCAGCATTGGCAGGGCTAGTTGATGCCAGAACTGTTGGAACTCAGTCCAGAATCTCCACCATCCTATGGAGCAGCCCAAGGGCTCATTGGCACCCATGGGCAGAGGAAGGGCTACATCTCATGCCAGATGAACAGAGTGGCATGGATACTCTGACACCAGATATTCAAGACACCAGAAAGACGAGTGGGGCCCTCCCGTTCCCGACTGTCCAGGGGATGGTCGTAAAGTTCACCACACTCCATAGTGTGCAGAACACAGCTAACCACTTTCACCTTCAATGTACGTGCTGGGGACACAACTTGGTAGGCCATGTAAAGCTAAGAAGTTGGAGGGTCACCAAAGGGCATGGGTAAAGGAGTGCACCGCCTAGATTGAGAAAATTAAGCCCACAAGCACATGTTAAAAATGAACACTTATTGCACAGTTAATGACAAAAATAAATGTACTTGCACCCCAGAGATGTGACTAATACGTCTCTAATTATCCTCCAGCAGGGATGAATATACCCTGATCTTAGCCGGAGGGGATGTGAACATCATTGTGCATAGGGAAAGGCCCTTGGCACACCACTACTGCCTCAAATCCAGGCACATGTTGCTAACCCATTACTGTACTTGCAATCGAGGTGCTCAAAACATTCACTGCTGGTTCTGGGTGCCATGCAGGGCCATGACATTCCCAGAATCAAGCGGTCCCTTCTCCCACCTGTCCCGAAATCCTACAGCGGTGCTTGTGGTCTCTGACCCCCACCCAGATGTGGGTCCAAGTGCTAGTATGTGTACAGAGCTCAGGTAGGAGTCAGACTTGTTTGCACCAGGGCACCATGACAGCATGCCACATAGTTAGTAGTAATCCCTTCTGCTTGCAATAGTAACCCACTAACACAATCTACCATCCTGGTGTTACCATAGCTCAGGAGATGTACTGGTCATCCTCCAAAAGTCTCCCGGCTGCTCTACCAAGTTGTGGAACATGCAACAGGCCATCACTAATGCGGGGCACTTTCACAGGACTGTATTGCAGGGCTCCATCAGAGCAATCCAGGCACTTTAAACGCAAAGTGAGCAGCTCTTCTGCATTGCTCTGTGCTTGATTGGGTTGCGGCCTTGTCATACTAGGTCTCCATCTCCATTACCTCTGCGTAGATGTCATTAGTTAAGTACTCAGCGGATACCCAATGTCCCCAGGAGCCATCCATTGCTGATTCTTGAAGACTTCAGGAATATCGGAACTCCTGAGTATGAAAGTGTCATGCATGCTGTTAGGGTGTCGGACACACACATGCATGATCTGCTTCCAGTGGTTGCACAACAGCTGCACATTAAGCGAGCGGAACCCACTTCTGTAGGCCATACCACAGTTGCCTCACTGTCTCATTGCAAAGCCTGAGCCTGCGGCAGGTACCCCCCGCCCACCTCCCTCTCCTCCCGCTACAGCCTGTGGTCTGGGCAGCCTTCGCTGTGCCCGCAATTCCTCATCATCAGCAGCCACAAGAAGCACCGCAACATCAATAGGCTCCATTTCAAACACGATTCTATAATCTGGAAAGCAGGGTGGGTGGTGTGGATTTGATTGGAAGAAGTGGGGAGAAGATAATGAAAGATTAGATCATTAGGGTATACAAGCAGACTTCAGCAGACTTTTATAGAGCAGGTGTTTTACTCACTAGTTGCAACCGCTGCAAAGCAGATCATTAAGATAAGTGGGATGGGAAGATTGTGAGTGAATCATGCTAATTATATTGAGATGCATGCAGAAGCATGCAAATTGACATTTCAGCCATTTTAGGTGAGTCTCACATCACGTTTGTTTTTCTTTTGGTAAGATGGGAATGGGTGTGGAAATAGACGCCATTCCCATTCTTCCACTTGCAATTTTATGACCTCACCTCACTGAAAAGCAGGCACGATGTGGTTATAAAATTGCCTCTTGAATCTCTTGACACAAAGTCCTGGGAGGACTGTGCCCTCGGAGGATAGTTCTTGTCCAATCTGTGTTGGAAGGTCGGATGGGACAGTATCCAGAAGAGTTGAAGATAAAATATAGAAGCTCAGTGGCAGTCAAATTGCCATTTTACAGACATTTATGCCATATATATTTGGATCATTGTCAGTTAAGAATTTGATTGTCATAGATTGAATCATCAGTGACAATTCCACAGCTAAAGAGTATTTCACACTTTGCCTGGCATCACAGTACAAGAATGAGTCACATGCAATACAGCATAATATTACCATTCATAGTTGGAAGACTTCTATCCGTCCTAGTATTGAAAGAATCTTTGTGTGAAACTGTGAACTCCTGTCACTTCAACAATTACATAGGTCCCATGTAGTATAGACCTGGAGTGTGGATTTGTTTTGTCATGATCTCTGCACAGAATTTGGTGTAAATTAGCATACTGTTGAATTAACAATTCACATAACTGTTAGATATTGGCTGGCCTTAAATACAAAAGCTAGCTACCTACCACTTAGTACGTGATGAAAATGGAAGCAACTTAATCTTCCCACATTACAAAATATTTATTGCTGAATTTTCTTTTAAGATACAAATGTAATATCTATTCTCTTCATCCTTCTTCAAAACCTTTGCTTTTCTCTGTTATTTTAATGATAATGAAAGAGATGTTTACATTTATTTACTTTCAAGCAATTGATTTTAGTTCTGAATGTTGCTGGTAGCGCAGGCATAAGGAAAGATCTTCCCAATGTCAATTTTCTCATAGCCTAGTCATTCAATAATGCTTAAGACAACAGCAATCAATCTCATAAATACCCTTCTCCAGTCTTGCTGCTAGCAGCAATTCCTCAGTAACACAAAAAACTCTTGTTCTTTAGCATTATTATTAATTCAAAATTTATATATTTGTGTCTTAAATTCTATAAAAAGCTCAAAATATTAGGGATGAGATAGAACATAGAACATAGAACATTACAGCACAGAACAGGCCCTTCGGCCTTCGATGTTGCGCCGACCAATATAAAAAGCAATGCCCCTCCAAACTAAACCATTCCCTTCTCTTCCATATACTTATCAACTAACCTCTTAAACGCCACCAAACTTGGCGCATCTACAACTGCTGCAGGCAGGGCATTCCACTCCCGAACCACCCTTTGGGTAAAGAACCTACCTCTGATATCCGTCCTATAACTATCACCCCTTAATTTAAAGCTGTGTCCCCTCGTGCTAGCTTTTTCCATCCTAGGAAAAAGGCTATCACTGTCCACCCTATCTAAACCTCTAATCATCTTATATGTTTCGATCAGGTCCCCTCTTAGCCTCCTCCTTTCTAACGAAAACAACCTCAAATCCCTCAGCCTCTCCTCATAAGACCTGCCCTCCATACCAGGCAACATCCTGGTAAACCTCCTCTGTACCCTCTCCAATGCCTCCACATCTTTCTTATAATGAGGGGACCAGAACTGCACACAATACTCCAAGTGCGGCCGCACTAGAGTTTTGTACAGTTGCAACATGACGTTGCGGCTCCGAAATTCAATCCTTCTACCAATAAAAGCCAAGACTCCATATGCCTTCCTAACAACCTTCTCGACCTGACTGCCTACTTTCAGGGATCTATGCACATACACACCAAGATCCCTCTGTTCATCTAGACTACTAAGAATCCTACCATTTGCCCTATACTCTACACATTTATTATTTCTGCCATAGTGCATTACCTCACACTTTTCCACATTAAACTCCATTTGCCACCTCTCGGCCCAGCTCTGCAACTTGTCCAAGTCTCTCTGCAAACTATAACACCCCTCTTCACTATCTACCACTCCACCGACTTAGTGTCATCTGCAAATTTACTAATCCATCCTTCAATACCTCATCCAGATCATTTATAAAAATTACAAACAGCAGGGGCCCCAAAACAGACCCCTGAGGTACACCACTTGTCACCGAACTCCAAGATGAATATCTCCCATCAACCACCACCCTCTGTCTTCTATCTGCTAGCCAATTCCTAACCAATTAGCTAAATCACCCTCTATCCCATACATCTGCATTTTCTGCAGAAGTCTTCCATGGGCCACCTTATCAAACGCCTTACTAAAGTCCATATATACCACATCAACCGCCTTACCCCCATCCACCTCCTTAGTCACTTTTTCAAAAAACTCAATGAGGTTAGTAAGGCACGACCTACCCTTCACAAAACCATGCTGACTATCTCCAATCAATTTATTACTCTCTAAATAACTATAAATCCACCACAGAAGTAAGACTCACTGGCCTATAATTCCCTGGAAGGTCTCTCTTCCCCTTCTTGAACAACGGGACCACATTCGCTATCCTCCAGTCCTCCGGAACCACACCCGTAACCAACGAGGACCTGAAGATCAGAGCCAGAGGCTCTGCAATCTCCTCTCTTGCCTCCCAGAGAATCCTAGGGTAAATCCCGTCCGGCCCAAGGGACTTATCCAACTTCAAACCCTCATTTAGGGGAGATTTCCCCTAAATGAAACTGAATGCCAGAAGGGTGGGAAAAAAAAGAGAAATTCCCACTTGATTTTCAGCATAAATATCTGAATTTCTGATATTCTGCACATCACAGAATGTCTCAGACTGATTCATGCTGAAAAATGGGAATAGGGGCTATTCCTGCCTAAGAATCTGGTAGCATAGTGCTGAGTAGGCCACTGCACATGCACCAATCTGTCAATGCAGGGATCAATACATGTGAATTGCCCCCACCTCCAGCCCATCACTAGCATTCTGATCACTGGCTTTCGTCAGAATCTCCCCTATGGTTGACCTTCCTCAGAACACCCCAATCTGGGCAGTGCCAATCTCCTTCACACCAGCCAATGGCTAGACCCGAAACCCCTCTGCCCCAACAGGCAGGCTCAAACTTCCGACCATCAATGGCAGGTCCAATTGCCCTGCTCCCTCCCTCTCCCCATCCAAGTGCAGAGTGGCAATAGGGTCCCCCCCTCCCCACTAGTGATCGCCCACCCAATTGGCCCTACCTCCTTGGCACTGACATGTGCCATCGTACCCAGTGGGCTGTGCCACTTTGCCTCTTGGGCAATGCCAGAGTGGCCAGCTGGCATTTGTTAAAGGACATCCCCCTCATCCCCAGCCTCCCAGGAGGGTTTCAGTGGTCTCTGACCCCACCAGTTCGGTGAGGATGCCTGTTCCCCTTTCGTGAGGAGCAGCTATAAACTCTGCTGGTAGGAACCACTCTTGGCAGTGGGTGAGGTGGGAGGAAATGCTAGCAGTCCAGAGACTACCATCCTGGGTCTGCTAATCATATGGAAATATCAATTTCCATGACATTTCCATATAATAATTAGCTCTGCACCGATTTCAGGCATGGAGCTGATGACACTAAAAAAAAAGACTTGCGACCGGCTAGATGTCAGTTGCAAATCTTGTGAAAGCTCCCCTGCTGTTATGAGTGCGAGAATCCCAGCTAGATCTTATTTTTGCTGCTGCTGGTACTTCATAGTTGTTTGTAGATTTTCCATTGGATCACAGTATACTCTGGAGTATTGTTCCACAGTTGTCAGATGAAAGTAATACTGCCAAAGCGCATCTCTGTTGTATCTCTCTCTCTCACATGCACACCTACAAACTGTTATATGCTATAGATTGTGCTGGTGTAAGTGTAATGTATGTGATCAGTTTGTCGAGTGTTCAGTCCCTCTAACTTTTCTGAGTGGTATTTATTTCAGAGCAAGATTCTTTCCTGGCTATTATGCACCCCTGCATCTTCGTGGGAGCATTGGTGTAATATAGATACTTTAGTTCCACATAGGCAGAGAGAAAATATCTTCTGCAATATGTCTCTTTCTATCCATGCTCTCTGTTCTCTCTTGCTCTCATTCTGACAAGAAATTCATCACTAAAGCCAGAAATCATAAGTGCTCAGTTTCAGATGAATTTCCTGACTTCATTCTTCGGCTCAGATAGACTTATTTAAAGTTTATTTATTAGTCAGAAGTAAGGCTTACATTAACACTGCAATGAAATTACTATGAAATTTCCCTAGTCACACTCAGATCAATACACCTAGCCAACATGTCTTTCAGACTGTGGGAAAAAACCAGAGCACCCAAAGGAAACCCACACAGACATGGGGAGAAAGTGCAAACTCCAAACAGACAGTGATTCAAGCCAGGAATCGAACCCAGTTCTCTGGCGTTATGAGCCAGCAGTGCTAACCACTCTGCCACGATGCTCGTGGGAAACATCTTGTAGCTAAGTCGAACAAATAATAATTTTTGATTTTTTTATGTTATAATTGCTGGTTTTAGCACTCAAATGACACAGATTGCAAATAAAAGTTTTTGGAAACTTAAATAGTCAATTGTGGGGCTTTACTGATTAGGGAATGGAAGCTTTGAGAAAGAAACTAACCAGTATGATTCTAGATTTTAAATGTTTAATGATGTAGATTAGGAAAGGCGTCCATGTGTGTACTTTGATAGCTAACAGCAAAACAATGAAAATTAAACATTGAACATTTTCTGATCATTGCTGTACTTGATATGATTCCATTTTTATCTTTTTCTTAGTACCAAATAATTTGTCTCGTCTTTTTAGTGCAACAATGTTTGAACTTCCATGCTGTTCTATTGTTTGCTAAAATATGTCTCAGTGTTCAGGTGCAAGTGTTGTTCTGTTGACTAATGTCCTGATCCTTCTGTGTTACCCCCTCCCTCCCTTCCTTCTTTTTCTCTGCTGCAGAGATGAAGATAGTAGGGTGTAAGTTCGCAATGCCTGTTTGTTTGCAGTGTTTGCTGCTTGCTTTCTTTGTAAATGTACATGGCGTTCAGGGGCATGCACGCAGTAATACTCATATCAATGCTATTCCACTTGCCTCAGTAAACCATCTTACTATCCTAAGGCTGGACTACATTGGCTGTGTTTCAAAAATGAGTGTTACCTTACATGTGTGGAATCCACAGCTTCCTTCCACCATCATAAATTAACTTTTTGCTTAAGAAGATGCTATCCTTTATGTGAGTTGAACAGAAATTTGAATTAACACTGAAGGATAGCTGTAGAACTTTCCAGTTCTTAGAACCCATTGATTTAGACCATGCCTAACAAAGGTCAGTAGGAGGAACATACTCAATTCAGGAACTTGGACAGACACCCACTTTCAGAAGTCATTACCATTAATGCAAAAACATTAAGTGCCATCTTCCAATATACAGATTTTTCCAAAGTCCCTATGGTATAACCCTTGCCTATTGGTATGTGTAATTGGTTACTTCAGTTGGCTGGACAGCTAGTTTGTAATGCAGAGTAACACTTGCAGCATGTGTTCAATTTCCATACTGGCTGAGGTACTCACGAAGGCCTGCCTTCTCAATCTTGCTCCTCACCTGAGGTGTGTGGTGATCCTCAGGTTAAATCACCATCAGTCAGCCAATGGTCATCTGGGATTATGGTGATTTACTGCAAACAACAGTGATTGGCACTGTTACTGTATTATTACAACTGTGACTGGCATAGTTGCTGTGTTATTCTTCAGAGCAGACAACAATGATTCGCACTATTTCTATATTATTTCTCACAGTAGACAGCAGTGACTTGTACTGTTTTTCTGTTATTCCTCTTTGCAAACAACAGTGGCTCACTCTGTTACTGGACTATTTGCTGGGGCCAATAATAGTATCTTATTGAATGTTACTCTTCAGTTTTTCACTGCAAGCAGTAGTGACTCACGACATTTCTGTGCTATTTCTCACTGCAAAAGAATTTTCATACAATGTTACTGTACTTTTCATCGCCCTAGCACAATGACTGTTATTGGCTTATTCCTGATGATTGAGAGTAGTTCCATATACTGTCACTCTGCTACTATTATCCAAGAAAAAGACTCCATTCAATATTATTGGGCAATGGTTCATTGCTGTGAGTACCTCACACCATGAGCAGTTCTTTAAAGTATAATAGTGATCCCACATCATGTTTTTGTATTATTAATTTTAGAACAATGCTTTTCATATTATTACTGATTAAATCTGCAAAATTAGAGCTTTAATTTACATAGATGAAAACAACTTATGAAGTAGTTTAATAAAACACCATAAATAATTCTCAGGTCAGCCACAAGATATTCAAATTATTCTACAATGCTATTTTGAATGAATGGTTTAATGTGTTCAGATGTAATATTTTACCTCAAGAGAAAATAAGTTTAAAACCAGAAATAAATGTTTGGCAATTCAAATTTTGCCAGCACGTGTTGCAAGTATTATAATTTGTTGTATTATAAAATTATAGCATCCTTGAAGCATCACCATCAGTATTTTGTTTTTAATTTGTCAGTAAACTGTTCATTTCCTGCACTGTTCATTACAGCAATTTGGAAAGGCATGTGAGCGGTTTGGGTATAATCAAGAATTTGAGATATTTTAAGCTAGGTACTACTGTTCAGATTTCCAGTTGCCTCATATATAATAAATGCCATTGCTCAGTTTACTGCTCGTGTGAGTTCATTTTGTTTCCAACATATGAAGACAAAGGACATTAGATGTTTATTGAAATGACTCAAAACACTGCAGTATGCTGCTGAATTTAAAGATATTTCTTTTGCTTCAATGCACAAAGCCATGCTGCATATAAGTTTGAACACACATGAGCAAAATTCTCCCTGACATCTAAATAGATATAGAAAGGTTACCGTGCAGTTCATGCCCATTAACTTTATCTACAGCAGCATCATTTCCATTTTAAATCAGCATATTTAATATTCATAAAACAGGTGGATGAGGGGGGGAGATTGGGATGGCCATGCATGCCAAGTTTGTTAAACAGTGTACCATCTTGGACAAGTTTAGTTTCACGATGTTTGAATTTTAAGGTTTTTTTATTGCTAAGCAGTGCAATTGTCGCACCTTGCTGCCACCCACTTTAGGTGAATAACATCTCCACAGCCTTGGTTCTGTAACTGTGCATTATGAGGCTTCCCTGATTTTTCAGTGAATTTATCAAACCACAAGGCACCCAGCTTCAATCTTCAGTCTGTTCTGACTTAACTGATCTCACCCTGGTTGCAAGACTTAACTGCAACATCCTTTGAAGAAAATTGGCTAGATTCCTTCACCATCTGATGACTCTTTGGAAGTGTACATTTATCAATTTAGTAGATTGTTTGTGTTACAATTGCACAGCAGAAACTCATCTGGTTTTGGAGCTGTAAAGAGAATTCAGTGAGGCATGGAAACGTGTGTGTTCAATTTTAACCATATTACTAGAGGTATCCTCCTCCACATTATTTTCAAGCCAATAGTGGACCTGGAGCAGTGGCTGGTCGAAATATACAGGTCAGTGCTCCCCCCAAAGACCGTTACCCATCCGCCATTGTCCTCTGCATTCTGCTGCCAAACCAGTTGGCAATTCATTTGGTTTAACTTCCTATGCTTTTTAAGGAGCTATGCATTGGTGGTCTATGTGAACAAAATCAGATACTGGAGGAAGGGAACAAAACCATCTCATTCTACTTGGCTAATATTGAATTGCTGGCTTCCTTTACTCTGATGCAAATGTATCTTATTGTATCTCATTCACTGTCCTGGATTGTTATGCATTGGAAAAACCTTTGTTAAATAAAGTGATCCCAGGGTACAGTATAGTAAGGGAGTTCCCAAACCACTTGGACTGAGATCTTCATCTTAATTCTTAGCCTGGACAGGTTAACCTCACATCTTTCACCTAGTCAGCTCATCAAGATATCTGGAAAAAAAGTCCCAAGTTAGATTAATAAAGTTACATTCAAAACTTTTATCAAAAAGTACATAAACAGTGTTAATGGAGAAAATTTGACAGGAAGGAAATTGGCTTCAATTGCAGCATCTACTGGGGTATTAGACTGTAATTACTGTAAGCTCCTGATTCTCCATTCTTTCATGCTGATGAGAAAACAATTCAAAATATCATCCAGATACTTCCTCCAATTTAACATAGGAACTGTGAAGTTTTGAACCTATTTGCTGCCAATAATTGAGACTCAGAAGCCCTTCCATCATGTGGTATTATTCTAGGCCTTGCCTTGCTAGAGTTAAGTTGAAACAGAAGGTATGGTTTTGAGGTTCAACTGAAAGATATACAATGGTTTCACCACCACTCAAAAAAAACTTATCAGTGAAAGAAAACTGGAGACTAAGCAAGTTCAGCAGACCCAAAAGGTATGCATCTCTATTTCCCTTGGTCAAGGATTCCCAACTTCATATCAGAGAGAACTGTAGATGGTTGGAAATATACGCCTGGCATCATCAGAGTAGCTCAAATAAAATGTAGCTGAACTTAATATGTCATATGACTGTTAATAGAACATGCATTTGTTCATTTGGGTTATTATTATAAACTGAGTAGAGACATTTGTTGGTTCCAAAGAATCAAAAAATGACTAACTACCGGGAAGCCAAACTGTGGAACTCAAGAATCCGATGATATTTCACTATATAAACTTGTGTGGAGTAGAAACACCAAAACAGACCAATTGGGCCAAATATCCTGCTTTTGTGCTGCATATTCAATGTAATTTGTTTAACTGATATGCAGATCATTAGCCAAGGACAAAATGATATGCGGCCAACTATTACTAACTTTTGATAAATTATTTATATAGAGAGACAAACTGACAATCATCTAGCACAAATTGTTAACTTCAGGGTATACAGTGACTGAACACGTTACAGGACTGTAGAAAAACTGATTTGAGATTTTGAAATGCTGTGCACTGCTAGTTTGTATTTATTGAAGGTTTGCTTCCAATGCAGAAATATGTCAGTGTATTGTGAGCAGTAACTGCTCAAATTCCCATTCTATATTTTGAGATGAAATTTAGAGTAGCAGCTACAACACTGATAGAGTTGCATATACAGTAATTTGGCAGTCACAATCAGAACTTTAGAGTAAGATTTCCCTACTACATACTGTAAAAATGCAAAAACAGAAACGGTTCTGAACAAAATTCAAGAACTGCCATCATCTGCCTCTTTGTGATCACAAGGAGAAATTACGCTTCAGCATGGAATTCCATGTTCCCGGAGACTTTGGGGCACTATCTAATTTATATTACAGTGAAAGAACTATAATACAATTTTTTTTAAATGCCAAAATGGAGCAGCTTTGCTGTACTTGCAGTTTGTTCTTAGAACGGCCTTTTTAAACTTTGTGACTGTCAAGCATACCTGCAACTTCATATACAAGTGTTACATGAGATGTAACTTGCTAACAAGTGTCGTAATGAAAGTTCAGCAATTTTGTCTCAATTTTTATTCAAACATGTAATAAAAAATGTTAGAAAAAGTCAGCAATGTAACATGGCATTGGTGTATCACCAACAACAATCATTTCATGCTCTCCTTTGCACATTGTTGGCAGAAAACCTTGTAAAGACACTTTGCCATGGTGATGTAAATGAAATAAACTAATAGTCTGAAAGAAAAATGCAGCTACTGGAAACTTAAAATTAAAAACAGAAAATTCTGTAATCACAATATAGGTCAGTCAGTATCTGAAAAAAAGAAAGGTCGACTTTTTAGGTGGGGTCATTCATTAGACTACTTCATTAGAAAACATTTGTTACAGCTCTGGAGTGACACATCTCACTGACTATGTGTTATGTTCAGTCAGACAATGCTACACAGTACTTCTTTAGATTAATCCCACAGCTGTAGTTTGACTGTATACTATCTGCACATTCACCCATCAACACTTCTGAGTATTTCATCCTTACATTATTCCTGTCAAATTTTATTAAACTGACATTTTTAGGCATGTTATATAAATGTCCTGCAGGTGACATCAGGAACGACTTGTATCTGACATTGGAACGAGGGGAATTTGAGAGAGGTGGAAAGAGTGTACAGAAGAATATTGAAGTAACAGTTTATGTCCTTTATGCTGATGGAGAGACATTGAAGGTAAGAGTTTTTTAAAACTTGATGAGAAATCCCCTGCGTTGCTAAGTTGGAAAAAGCAGATGCCAATAAATCCTCAACCTGTTTCTGAGTTAGATAGTGTCAGTCAGGATGGCAGTGTTGGGGAATGCTATTATAAACTTCTGGGCTAGGAGAGAGGACATCGCCCCTAATTTTCACTGTAAGCCACTCTGATTGGTCCCTGTTGAAAAATTAATTGTACGATCACGGGTAGAGGTGGGAACATCGAGGTGGCGGCGCGGGCTCATTGGGCCGAAGGGCCTGTTTCCATGCTGTTTTGTTCTTTGTCTTTGTCTTTGAATATTAAATGAAAACAGGATGAAGCTCAGCTGGTTTCCTGCCCTAATCCTACCACTACAACCACCATTCCTCTTCCCCCATCTAACTTCCAACATGATCAAGAATTCCATTAATACTCAATGTCCAAGCTCTTATTGTGACTTATGTAATAAAATATCCTTAATGTCAACAAAATGATCCAGGATGCTTCACAAATGTATCAAGAAATAATTGGCATCGAAACAAGGAGATATTCAGAGGAGTGACAACAACTTGATTGGGAAGGGTTTTACGTAGTGCATTAAAGGAAATGAAAGATGGATGAAGTTTAAAAAGGAAATCTAAGGGCAGGGGTTTATGCAGCCTAAGGTATACCCACCAATGGTGGATAAAAGGAAGTGAGTACAAACATCTGGTGTTAAAGAAAAAAGATAATGCTGCTGGACTACAAAACTGTAACATGAGATCACATTATATGATCCCCTGTTTAACATATGCATGTTTTACATATGCTTTGTTCTCATACATGTGCATAGAACAACTGGCTTTATGTCAGATGACATAAAGGCAACAGATTGAGCTGAGATTGAGTGAATTGATTGGGGATAGTCAGCATGGTTTTGTGAAGGGTAGGTCATGCCTTACTAACCTTATTGAGTTTTTTGAAAAAGTGACCAAAGAGGTGGATGGGGGTAAGGCGGTTGATGTGGTATATATGGACTTTAGTAAGGCGTTTGATAAGGTGGCCCATGGAAGACTTCTGCAGAAAATGCAGATGTATGGGATAGAGGGTGATTTAGCTAATTGGGTTAGGAATTGGCTAGCAGATAGAAGACAGAGGGTGGTGGTTGATGGGAGATATTCATCTTGGAGTTCGGTGACAAGTGGTGTACCTCAGGGGTCTGTTTTGGGGCCCCTGCTGTTTGTAATTTTTATAAATGATATGGATGAGGGTATTGAAGGATGGATTAGTAAATTTGCAGATGACACTAAAGTCGGTGGAGTGGTAGATAGTGAAGAGGGGGGTTATAGTTTGCAGAGGGACTTGGACAAGTTGCAGAGCTGGGCCGAGAGGTGGCAAATGGAGTTTAATGTGGAAAAGTGTGAGGTAATGCACTTTGGCAGGAATAATAAATGTGTAGAGTATAGGGCTAATGGTAGGATTCTTAATAGTGTTGATGAACAGAGGGATCTTGGTGTATTTGTGCATAGATCCCTGAAAGTAGGCAGTCAAGTCGATAAGGTTGTTAAGAAGGCATATGGAGTCTTAGCTTTTATTGGTAGGGGGATTGATTTTCGGAGCCGCAACGTCATGTTGCAACTGTACAAAACTCTAGTGCGGCCGCACTTGGAGTATTGTGTGCAGTTCTGGTCCCCACATTATAAGAAAGATGTGGAGGCATTGGAGAGGGTACAGAGGAGGTTTACCAGGATGTTGCCTGGTATGGAGGGCAGGTCTTATGAAGAGAGGCTGAGGGATTTGAGGTTGTTTTCGTTAGAAAGGAGGCGGCTAAGAGGAGACCTTATCGAAACATATAAGATGATTAGAGGTTTAGATAGGGTGGACAGTGATAGCCTTTTTCCTAGGATGGAGAAAGCTAGCACGAGGGGACACAGCTTTAAATTAAGGGGTGATAGTTATAGGACGGATATCAGAGGTAGGTTCTTTACCCAGAGGGTGGTTAGGGAGTGGAATGCCCTGCCTGCGGCAGTTGTAGATGCGCCAAGTTTGGTGGCGTTTAAGAGGTTAGTTGATAAGTTTATGGAAGAGAAGGGAATGGTTTAGTTTGGAGGGTCATTGCTTTTTATAATGGTAGGCGCAACATCGAAGGCCGAAGGGCCTGTTCTGCGCTGTAATGTTCTATGTTCTATGAGTGTGATACTGCAGACCTGTTGGACACGATGAGAGATACTTGAGGAAGGGAGGGCAACTGTTACTCCCACCCTCCCATTGCTCCTGGACTGTCTAAATGTGTCTCTTCAGGCAGCTCTAACTGAGCTTGGGCGGAGGACTGGTTTCTTCTGAAGATCATCATTTGCCACAACAACTCCTGGACTGTAGAAACTGAATGTGTGTATGGGTGCTGTTTAAATATGGAAGTTGGACCTTCAACCCCATGATGTAATGATGGGGTAGATGAATCAACAAATCAATAAGCCTGAGAATTTATTTTGCCATCCAGCAGGAATCATGCTGACTCTGCCACCTGTCACTGTACTTCAGCTGCAGCATGGAAAATTCCACTCAGAATTTTTCTAAGTCTTATTTATTACTGATCTAGACATGAAGAAGGTTGTTTGGCTGAGATGCCTGGGAGCGATTGGTGTCCATGAAACCTCATTCAAAAAGTGTCATCATTCTCAGGAGAAGTGTAAAGACAGAAAATAACTGACACCTCAATTTGAATAGATTTGAAATTTCAGTTCCTGTCCATACACTGGATTGCGCCTTGTATTCCTCATGTAAAGTTCCTGACTGAATTTCATGATGTACTATGACCCAGTATACTTATATTCACTTTCACATTCCTCTTATTGATTAAAAAATTGGTTTGCTTAAATATGTTGAGCCCTGTGTTTTCGATTTTAGAACTGCAGTATGTACCAGATCAATAGTGAATGCCAGTAAACGCTGGTATTCACCACAAAGGTGGCTGGGTATCGATCGTTTAGTACACTACCCCTTAGATTTGGAACTTGTCTTTAAAAACTTTCCAGACTAATGATATGAAAACCTCCTCTCTTTCACTGCATTGATCCTGCAATAAATGAGTTTGGGCATTCTCAATCCACTTCCCCAGAGACATTAATCATACATAAACTAATGCTAACAGATAACTCCACTCAAACAACCAATATGGAAATGTCAGACAGCTGCAGTTTGGAATACTTGTGGTTAGGTATCAGGCAGTTTGAGTAGATTGCAATAAAGGAAAGTTTATTTCTAGCAAAAGTGAAGATCAAAAGTAAAGACTAAGGAATATTTTCAAGAATAAGTGAAAAAAAATTAAGTACTCATTATGAACCACACATTAGAAGATTAGAGGGACTGCCAACATTGTTGCAATTATATGGATGAGATTATGCCTACAGACTCACTTTAAGTTTGCTCTTCCTTCACTGTGATTTTAATGTGGTGATGTCGGATTAGGCTGGGATGGGCACAGTAATAAGCCTCACAATACCAGATTAAAGTCCAATAGGTTTATTTGGTATCATGAGCTTTTGGAACACTGTTCCTGCATCAGGTGAGTGGGTGTACACAGTGAGCTCACCTGATGAAGGAGCAGCGTTCCGAAAGCTTGTGATACCAAATAAACTGTTATGAGACTTTTCATTGTGGTTTTATTATTGAAGATAAATTGAAATTACCACCAACTTACAAAGCCATATTCAGCATGTTCCATTATGATTTACAGGACTGTATTAGTCTTGGCTCTGGAGAGCCCTCCATAAGTGAACATTGCTCCTTCGTGATGTACCACAACAACAGTCCACGCTGGGGTGAGATCATCAAACTGCCCATCCCCGTTGATAAGTTTAGGGGCTCACACCTTCGATTTGAGTTCAGACACTGTTCAAGTAAGTATTCCTAAGTCTCAAGTTTAAAGGGAGAAAATGGTTGAAAAGTCATATTCAGTGTTTTCTGCCAGAACTATTGTACTGATGTAAAGATGCCGGCGTTGGATTGGAGTGGTAAGAACTCAGTAAGAATTTAGCAACATCAATTTTTAATCCAACCGATTTATTTGATAGTAAAATTGCGAGCTTTCGATACTGTGTCTTCCTCAGGCAAATGCAGTGTTCTGGTCTGCAATAGCACACATCAGCACAGACAGTCAGAGATTGCTGATTAGAATGCGAATCCTTACATCTAACCTGCTATTCAAGTGTTAAAGTGGCTAACAATGTGTGTGAAGGGGATCCTGAGCATTGTTAGAGAATTGTGTATTGTCTCCAGACAGCACAGTAAGTGAGGTTTTTTGCTAACCCAGGCAAGTTACGGGGGTTACAGATAGTGTGTCATGAAGCCAAGATCCCTGTTAAGACCGTCCTCATGTGTGCGGAGCTTGGCTATCAGTCTCTGCTCAGCGACTCTGCGCTGTCGTGTATCACAAACGCCCCCTTGAAGAACATTTACCCGCAGGTCGGAGGCCGAATGCCCATGACTGCTGAAGTGTTCGCCCACAGGAAGGGAACTGTTTTGCCTGGTGATTGCTGAGCGATGCTCATTCATCCGCTGTGGTAGTGTCTGCATGGGCTCCCCAATATACCATGCTTCGGGACATCCTTTCTTGCAACGTATTAGGTAGACAACGTTGGCCGAGTTGCAAGTGTATGTACCGTGTACCTGGTGAATGGTATCCTCACGTTTGATGATGTCGTCCATGTCTATGAGCCGGCATGTCTTGCAGAGGTTGCTGTGGCAGGGTTGTGTGGTATTGTGGTCACTGTTCTCCTGAAGGTTGGGTAGTTTGCTGCGAACAATGATCTGTTGGAGGTTGTGCAGTTGTCTGAAAGCAAGAAGTGGGGGGGTGGGGATGGCCCTAGCGAGATGTTCATCGTCATCAATGATATGTTGAAGACTCGGGAGAAGATGTCGTAGCTTCTCCGCTCCGGGGAAGTACTGGACAACAAAGGGTACTCTGTCCACCGTGTCCCGTGTTCGTCTTCTGAGGAGATCAGTGCGGTTTATCGTTGTGGCACGTTGGAACTGTCGATCGATGAGTCGAGCACCATATCCTGTTCTCACGGTCTTAACAGGGATCTTGGCTTCATGACACACTATCTGTAACCCCCGTAACTTGCCTGGGTTAGCAAAAAACCTCACTTACTGTGCTGTCTGGAGAAAATACACAATTCTCCAACAATGCTCAGGATTCCCTTCCCACACATTGTTCGCCACTTTAACACTTGAATAGCAGGTTAGATGTAAGGATTCGCATTCTAATCAGCAATCTCTGACTGTCTGTGCTGATGTGTGCTATTGCAGACCAGAACACTGCATTTGCCTGAGGAAGACACGAAAGCTCGCAATTTTACTATCAAATAAATCGGTTGGATTAAAAATTGGTGTTGCTAAATTCTTACTGAGAACTATTGTACTGACAGACTTCTGTATGAAACAACTAATTTTTTGTGTGTAAAATGTCCAATAGCCCTAACTGGCTATGCCATGTGATAGTGTCTTGCAGATGTAGCACTGACTCATCTACTACCCAAGCTCCGAACCTCAGCTTCATTGCTGAGGGGATGGAGCCAGCCAGATATGAAGCATCTTTTCTTTAAAAAAAGAGGAAATTAAATGTTAAATCATCTCCCTTGTTCATTTCCCTTGTCTCCTGCTGAGTAATTTCAAAGTGGTTTTAGACTGAGCTCCATGAGAGAATTATTTGCTTACCCAAGTGCCTTTAGACAACGTGTGAGCTGTTGAAGACCAGTTGGCACTAAAAGAGAAAATAAATTGCAACAGAATATTTATGTACCCTTTTTATTTCTAAACATTTAAATTGTGTTGCAGCAAAAAGCTGTTTCACAATATTAATTCCACGCTCTTCTCTTGTAAAGATGAGTATTGAGGTGAAGTTGTTCTATCTGTATCATGTCCTGGAGACGGTGAGTATTCAAAGAGGAGGATAAAAATGTAAAAGTAAAAAATAATTTATTAGTCACAAGTAGACTTACATTAACATGGCAATGAATTTATCATGAATAGCTCCTAGCCGCCACACTCCGATGCCTGTTCGCGTACACTGAGGGAGAATTTAGCATGGCCAATACATCTAACCAGTATGTCTTTCGGACTGTGGGAAGAAACTGGAGCATCAGAGGAAACCCTTGCAGATATGGAAAGAATGTGCAAACTCCACATACATAATTGTTCCTCATTGTTCTCCAGAGCAGTGTACTTGGAAGTTCTGGTGGCTGTGGTGCTTCGGTTCGCCTTGTTCACATACATGCATTGGGTCATGCGAGGGCTGCTCTTGGATGTTTCGAGAGTAGCCTAGTGCTTCATGTTGTTATTGTACGCTTAAACTGGACCAACTGATGGGCAACACAACAGCTCAGTGACTATCACTGTTTGCTGTGCAGATACATGGATTTGGGCCAGTATCTGTGGGAGTTTGCGCATTCTACCCGTGTTTACGTGAGTTTTCTCTAGGTGCTCCTGTTTCCTCCCACACCCCAAAGACATGCTTTAGGCTGATTGGTGTAACAAATTGTCCTTAAATTAGTCTCCCCTCAATCTGGTTTCCAGTGTGGAGTGCCATAAGCATAGACAAGTGTCATGGGTGGAAGAGGGAACTCACAATGTTAAAATGGCGGTGCAGGCTCGTAGGGCCGAAGGGCCTGTTTCCCATGCTGTGTTGTTCTTTGTTCTTTGTATAATGATCCAAGCTAGGAATCAAACCAGGTTCCCTGGGCACTGTGAGGCAGCAGTGCGAACACTATACCATCCCTGGATTCTTCCAAAAAGTTCTAAGATTCCAGTGTGTGGGATCAAATCCCGCTTTTTATAAAGTGATTTCCAAAATAAATCTCTGATATTCTGTGCACCACGGAGTGCCCTGGCAGGATTCACTCTGAAACTCAGGAGGCGGTGCCTGAGAAGCCAGCAGCATAGCACAGAGCAGGTGACTGCGCATGTGCCGATCTGTTAGCATGCAGTCAACAGCCAGCCTCGAGATCACTGGCCAGCCTGATTGCAACCCTCCCCCCCAATCACTGGCCTACTGACCATGCCACTTTCCGAAAACTGGCCTCCTGGATCTCCCCGGGCCAAGACCTTCCCAGGCCAGTGCCACATGGCCAGTCCCGATCTCCCCGATCCCCACCACACTACCCCTCCCCCTAGCCAGATGGCCAACCCCAATTGCCTTCTCCCAACGCTATAATTGCAAAGTGGCCACTCCTCCTCACACTGATTTCCCTCCAATACACCCTGCTCCCCCTGACCCTGCCCCCTTGGCACTGCCCAGTAATCGGTGCTCAGTGTCAGGGTGCCCCTTGGGCATTGCCAGTTTGTCCCTTGGCAGAACTGGCAATGACCACTGCACATGTACCAATCTGTCATGGTTGATATCGCTGCATGTGCAGTAGCCCTCTCAGCCTCCTTATTGCTGGCCAGATGATAGCTGGCCAGCTGGCCAGTCCTGCAATTCCTCATTGCTGGTCATGTGACTCACCTGCATATATTTGGGCCCTTGACCTTTCCAACTCAGCCCACCTTGATCTCAGCTGCCCCCTGCCCCCTGGCAGTCCTCATCTCCCCCCGCCACTGTTAATTCTATGTCCCCCACTGACAGGAAACCTTCAGCAAGAGTTTGCCATTGGCAGGACTGGAAAGTCATGCCAATGGAATCAGCCAGAAACTTCCGGCCACAATCTCCCTTTCATAAAACTCTGCCTGATTACCCTAACTTTTTCCAAATGCCTTGCTATAACATATTTAATAATAGCTTTTAACATTTTCCTTATGACAAATGTAAAACTAACTATCCTGTAGTTTCTTACTTTCTATCTCCCTCCCTGTTTGAACAAAGGAGTTACATTTTCTAATCTAATGGTACCTTACCTAAATCAAAGAAAAAATTTGGAAAACTAAAACTAGTACATCAACTATTTCACTAACCACTCCTTTGAAGACCAGAGTATGAAGTCAGTTAGGACCCAGGAAATTGTCAGCCTACAACAAATTGCTCATTACAAATTGCCTGGTGATTAGAATTTTGTATTTTCAAGCCTTACCTGCTTGATGTGTGCTCCCTGTATTTTCTTTCCTGTCAAGGTATATTATCATTTCACACTTGAAGACTTGCCTTTTCTTTGCTCTTTTACCCCATCTTCCCAAATTTGATCCCTTGCCTCCACTATTTAGTTTAAAACCTTCTCTACTTCCCTAGTTACTCAAATATTGATCAAGCATGGTTCAGGTGTTGACTGTCCCAAAGGTAACAGCTCCATTTTCCCCAGTATTGGTGCCAGTGCCCCCTGAACAAGAATCTAATTCTGCCACACCAGTCTTTGAGCCACTTATTCGTCTCTCTAATTTGCTGTCTCCATGCCAATTTGCATGTGACCAAGATAATAATCCAAAGATTATTATCTTAGAGATCCTGCTTTATAATTTGGTGCCTAGATCAGTATACTCTTTATGCAGAATCTCTTCCCCAGTTCTGCCTAAGTCATTGGTAGCTACATGGACCATGACAACTGGGTCCTCTCCTCTCACTGTAGGAATTCTTCCAGCTCTGAGCAGATGCCCGCACCCTGGCAGTGAGTGACAGCACACCCTTCTGGACTATTGTTCTTTACTACAGAGAACAGTGTCAATCCCCCTCACCTGTGCACTAGAATCACCACCAAATTCCTTTTTGTTCCCCTGATTTGATTGGTTTCCTATATCACATGCTGTGATCAATTTTGCTCACCACACCGCAGACCCAATTCTCATCCAAGTATGCTCAGAGAACCTCAAACCTATAGAGTGATTGCAAAAGCTGAAACTCCTATGTTTTTGTCCTTTGGGTCCAATACGTGCCTCACTTGCAGTCACACCTTTCTCTCCTTGACCACTGACCAAATCAGAAGACCCTATCCTGAGGGTTTTAACTGACTCCTGGTACAAAGCATCCAATTAACTTTCTCTTTCCCTGATCTGTCACAGTGTCTGCAGCTCAGCTTCTAGTTCAAAGGCTCTGACCCAAAGCCTCAAGTCGCAAACATTTACTGCAGACATGTTTGCCCTTGATGACTCTGGCATGCAGGAGCACTCACAGGTTGCAGCCTTTACATATTCCCTGTTCTGGTGTCCTTAATGTGTTTTAATGAATTATTTAATGTTATTTTTCATTTATTTATTTTCCTTTTTATAGATATTTTGCTAACTTTATCACCAGCTCATTTACTACTTTAAACCTCAGGATTGGAATAGACTATAACCATCTATCACATACTTACCAAACAACTAGCTCCTTTCCCTGAAGTACAGTAAGATCCAATTTTTTACAGGGTGAAACTGATCGAAAAAGCAAAAGGAAAGGAACACCTTTCCCTCCTCACCAAACCCCTATGTATGCACTTGTTTTGGATTGCTATAGCTTACCTTGTAGAGGAGCAAAGTATTCCCACAGCACTTTTGCACATGTGTGCATACAAGATATTGCTGTCTGCTTTACTCCAAAATAACAATCACTCTTAGCCTCACCATTATTATTAACACAAGGCCTGTACCATCAATGTGTCTATTTCTGGCTATAACTGTGTACTGACTGGGATAAATAGGTGCAGCTGGTCTCTTCCACAGTACAGATCATATAAAGCATTTTTCCATTGCCTCTTATCCAAAGTTCTAATTTCAATTTCCAATTTTCACTTAGCAAAAGACAAAGGTGAAAAGAAGCTGTTTGGTTTTGCATTTACACCACTAATGCGAGATGATGGTACAACACTTTCAGATGATGTCCATGAACTGTATGTCTATAAGGTAATTATAGTCCTCTTTGTTCACTTATCAGATCTAACAGCTCTTCTCATAATGTTGCATGTCAATTTGAGTGTGATATCCTGTCAACAAGCACTTTCATCAGAACTCAGATTCAGTCCCTGGCTATGGAGTGGATTTTACAATAATCTCAAACAATCTGTTATTAGTGCAAGTCGGATGGCATGGTGGCACAGTGGTTAGCACTGCTGCCTCATAGCGCCAGGGACTCGGGTTTGATTCCAGGCTTGGCTCACTGTCTGTATGAAATTTGCACATTCTCCCTGTGTTTGCATGGGTTTCCTCAGGTGAGCCGGTTTCCTCCCATAGTCCAAAGACATGCGAATTAGATGGATTTGCTTATAGCAATGAAGACCATCAGAGGATATAGCAGGTGTAGATTGGTTGGAGGCTTGGGCAGAGAGGTGGCAGATGGAATTTAATTTGGACAAATTGGGTTAATGCATTTTGGAAGGCCTAATAAAAATAGGAAACATACAGTAAATGACAGAACTCTTAAGAGTATTGATAGACAGAGGGATCTGGGTATACAGGCACACAGGTCACTGAAAGTGGCAATGCAGATGGAGAAGGTAGTCAAGAAGGCATATGACATGCTTACCTTCATCAGCATGGGTTTTGAGTTTAAAAATTGGCAAGTTGTGTTGATGCTTTATAGAAACTTGGTGAGGTTGCATTTGGAATATAGTGTTCAATTCTGGTCGCCACACTATCAGAAGGATGTGGATAGGATACAGAAAAAGTTTACCAGGATGTTACCTGGCATGGAGGGCTTTAGCTATGAAGAGAGGTTGGAGAAACTTGGTTTGTTCTCACTGGAATGACAGAAGTTCAGGGGCAACCTAACAGACATCTACAAGATTATGAGGGGCATGGGCAGAATGGATAATCAGAAGCTTTTCCGCAGTGTGAAAGAGTCAATTATTAGGGGCATAGGTTTAAGATATGAGGGGCAAGGTTTAAAGGGGTTGTATGAGAGAGTGGCAGCCTGGAACTCGCTGTCAGGGGATATAACATAAGCAGATACGATAGTGAGTTTTAAGTGGCATCTGGACAAATACATGAATAAGATGGGAATAGACAGATATAGTCCCCGGAAGGGTAAGGGGTTTTAATTCAGTTGGATACCATGGTCAGTGCAGTCATGGAGGGCCAAAGGGCCTGTTCCTGTGCTGTAATTTTCTTTGTTCTTTGTACTATCCCTGAGACCCCCCCCATATACTTACCCTGCTAATACCCCTGACACCAAGGAACAATTATCCACCAACCTTTCTGTTAACTGCAAATTTAGTAATCAAACCAGTTACATTTTTTCCAAGTTCTTTATATATATTATGAACAGCAAGAGGTCCCAGCACTGATCCCTGTGGAGCACCACTTGTCACAGCAAGCTGAAGTAGGATTGTTGTCAGTGCAGGCTCAATGGGCTGAATGGCCTCTTTCTACACTGCAAGGATTCTATGATTTTATGATTCATCCTACAGCAATATTTTGGTTTAATATTTTTGTAATCTTCTTGAGTCACATATATTTCTCTCATTTATCTTGTAGACTTAAAAACCTCTCTTCAGTGATATTCTAGAATCAGAGCCCAGCAGGCCCATTTGATAGAATCCTTATAGTGCAGATGGTAACCATTCAGCTCATTGATTCTGCACTGACTCTCTGACAGAGCATCTTACTAGGCCCACCCCTGCCCAATCCCCATAAAACTACATATTTAGAACATAGAACATTACAGCGCAGCATTGGCCCTTTGGCCCTCAATGTTGCGCCGACCTGTGAAACCAATCAAAAACCCATCTAACCTGTGCTATTCCAATACCATCCATATGTTTATCCAATGACCATTCAAATGTCTTTAATGTTGGCAAATCCACTACTGTTGCAGCAGGGCATTCCACGCTCTTACTATTCTCTGAATAAAGAACCTACCTGTGACATCCATCCCATACCTATCACTCCTCAATTTAAAGCTATGTCCTCTTGTGCTAGTTATGTACATCCAAGGAAAAAGGTTCTCACTGTCCACCCTATCTAATTCTCTGATCATCTTATATGCCTATATTAAGTCACCTCTTAACCTTCTTCTCTCTAACGAAAACAGCTTCAAGTCCCTCAGCCCTTCCTCATAAGAACTTCCCACCATACCAGGTAACATCCTGGTAAATCTCCTCTGCACCTTTCCAATACTTCCACATCCTTCCTATAATGCGGTAACCAGAACTGTACAAAATACTTCAAGTGCAGCCGCACCAGAGTTTTGTACAGCTGCAACATGATCTCATGACTTCTAAACTCAATCCCTCTACCAATAAAAGCTAACACACCATATGCCTTCTTAACAACTCTTTCAGGGATCTATGCATATGGACACCGAGATCTCTCTGCTCAACCACACTACCAAGTAACTTACCATTAGCCCAGCATTTTGTACTCCTGTTACTCCTTCCAAAGTGAATCATTTCACACTTTTCCACATTCAACTCCATTTGCCATCTCTCAGCCCAGCTCTGTAGTTTGTCTATGTCCCTCTGTAACTTGCAACATCCTTCCGCACTGTCCACAACTCCTCCGACCTTAGTGTCATCTGCAAATTTACTAATCTGTCCTTCTATGCCCTCATCCAGGTCATTTATAAAAATGTCAAACAACAGTGGCCCCAAAACAGATCTTTGTGGTACACCACTAGTAACTGAACTCCAGGATGAACATTTCCCATCAACTAGCACCCTCTGTCTTCTTGCAGCTAACCAATTCCTGATCTATACTGCTAAATCACCCTCAATCCCATGCCTCCATATCTTCTGCAATAGCTTACCATGGGGAACCTGATCGAACCCTTTACTGAAATCCATGTACACACATCAATTGCTTTATCCTCTTCCACCTCTTTAGTCACCTTCTCAAAGAACTCAGTAGATTTTGTGAGGCACAACCTATCCTTCACAAAACCATGCTCACTATCCCTAATCAAATTATTCCTTTCTAGATTATTATGAATCCTACTTCTTATAATCCTTTCCAAAACTTTGCCCACAACAGAAGTAAGGCTCACTGGTCTATAATTACCAGGGTTGTCTCTATTCTGCTTCTTGAATAAGGGGACAATATTTGTTATTCTCCAGCCTTCTGGCATTATTCTTGTAGATAATGGTGACTTAAACATCAAAGCCAAAGGCTTTGTAATCTCCTTCCTATCCTTCCAGAGAAACCTAGGATAAATCCCATCTGGCTCAGGGGACTTCTCTGTTTTCATATCTTCCAGAATTGCAAACACCTCCTCCTTATAAATCTCAATCCTAGTCTAATAGCCTCCTCGACAACATTGTCTTTTTCCTGTGTGAATATTGATGAAAAATATTCATTTAGTGCTTCTCTTATCTCTTCGGACTCCATGCACAACTTCCCGCTACTGTTCTTGACTGGCCGTAATCTTGCCCTAGTCATCCTTTTATTTCTGACATACTTATAGAAAGCTTTAGAGTTTACCTTGATCCTACCTGCTAAAGACTTCTCAAGTCCCCTCTCAGCTCTTCTTAGCTGTCTGTTTAGGTCCTTCCTGGCTGTAACTCTAAAGCGCCTTGATGTTTCATCTTAACATAAGTCTCCTTACTCCTCTTCGCAAGTGATTCAACTTCTTTAGTAAACCACGGTTCCCTCGCTCGACCACTTCCTCCCTGCCTGACAGATATATACTTACCAAGGATACACAGTAGTTGTTCCTTGAACAAGTTCCACATTTCAATTGTGCCCAAGCCCTGTAGTTTCCTTCCACATCCTATGCATCCTAAATCTCACCTAATTGCATCATAATTTCCTTTCCCCCAGTTATGATTCTTACCCTGCAGTATATACCTATCTCTTTCCATCGCTAATATAAACATAACTGAATTGTGGTCACTATCACCAAAGTGTTCCAAATCTAACACCTGGCCTGGTTCATTACCCAGTACCAAATCCAATGTGACCTCACCTCTTGTTGGCCTATCTACATACTGCATCAGGAAACCCTCCTGCACACATTGGACAAAAACTGACCTATCTAAAGTATTTGAACATTAGCTTTTCCAGTCAATATTTGTAAAGTTAAAATCCCCCATAACAACTACCCTATTACTTTCGCTCCTATCCAGAATCATCTTTGCAACCCTTTCCTCTACATCTCTGGAACTTTTCAGACGGCTATAAAAAACCCATCAGGGTGACCTCTCCTTTCCTGTTTCTAACCTCAACTATCTCAGTTTGTCCCATTAATTTTCCTAATCTACACTTTTTGGACATTAATTGCAATTTAGCACAGCCAATCCACTTGACCTGCACACCTTTAGACTGTGGGAGGAGATCAGAGCACACAGAAGAAATCCTTCCTTGAGGAGACTTGAGAATGTGCAAACTCCATACAGAGAATCATCCAAAACTGGAATCAAACCTGGGACTCTGGCACTGTAAGGCAGCAGTGCTAACCATTGTGCCATGTGCCACCCTAATTATTAGATTCAAAGACATATTGCTGCTCACCCACAATGATGTTTTAATGTCAAATACCCTTTCTCTTTAATGGCATGTCTGACTTTGACCTACGACATTTCATATGTTGACATGTATCTAGATTTGTATTGTGATGGCACTATTGTAGTATTAATATAGCATACAGAGACCGCAGCCCTAAGCCATTGGCTTTTAATAGAAGAGTCATTATTCTGTGTCATTCACAAATTTGGTACAATTCAGTTTGTAAGCAAACCTAGACAGTGAGAAACAATTTTAAACAATCAATTAGGAAACAGTTTTGAATGGTCTCGTGACTTTAATGTAATTGCCACAAAATGGATGAAGAGAGAAAGTGGATGTTGACATGACAGGATCAATAAGAAATTGCAATTAATCAATGCAACTTCCAAAACTCTGGTTTAAACAATGTTAGTGAATTTGAGGTGGTAGTTGTTCAGGCCTCTTACCAATGATCAAAGGAAAAAGCATCACAAGACGCAGAACGGGACCATTCAACCGATCAGGCCCGTACTGACTCTCTGAAAGAACTGCCAATTCTATCCAGTTCCCTGCTCTTTCCCCACAGTCCTGTGAATTGTTGTTACAAAATATTTTTTCATTTTCTTATGAAATTTCCCACTGACATAGCTTTCACAACCATTTCAGGAAGTGAGTTCTATATCATAACAGCTCACTGCATAATAACATAATGGCAGTGTATAGTGTGAAGAATGAGAAGTTTGCACCTCTAAATGACTTATCAGAAACTTTTCCTGACCTAATTGAGAACTGTAGCACTGTAGACAAATTAGAAATGCAGCATTTACAGGTGATAAGTTCTGCCTGATAACTCTTCTGCTGGCATTCTAGCTCACAATGTAATAAATCCTTTGATTTTTGCCCTCTAGTAACACAACACTAACTTTGAAGACAGCAATATGATATATTAGAAATTATACAATTATCATCTCTCAAAATAGCATACCATGCCATGTATGAAAAGTGTGGGCACTAAATTCAGAACTGCTGAGATGGTGCTGTGCAAACCACCTGGGACAGGCTGCATGTCCAGCCATTTCCAAGCAACTGCCAATGCTCATGCAGGCACCACAGTGTGCACAGGACGCACCTGATCTGATGCCATCATGATATCACTCAGCTCTACCAGTTGATGTGAACTCAACTTCCAAATGTGGAATTCATTGCATATATTCACCTGTCACTTAATGAACAAGAGTTCAACTGTAAGAGGGGATCAGCATTTGTGTTATGTAAAAGCCAAGTATCAACTTACAGGTAAGATAATTTAGAATAACGTTTGCTCCTGCGAAGAGTCTGGAAGTACACTGAGCTGTTTTTAGAAGTGTTGTGATGAATTGCTGGATTTAGCGAGAAGTATTGCTGCATTCTCACATGAGGGCAGAAAATTTGTTGACATGTCCATGCAAAGCAGTAACAAGTAAGTGGTCTGCAGATATAGGGGGCTATAGAGAGGGCAAGCTCTGCACAAAGCCCTTTACTAGCTTGCAGCCAGACTCTTTCATGCTTCTTTGCAATGATAGGAGGCTGTTTGATATGCCATCCAAGGCACCCAGTATTTTTGTTTGCATGCCCATCAGTGTTCTCCTGTATGCCATCCAGTTGAGGTCCTTATCTCAAGCCTTCGCAGAACTCATCAGTGATGCCACCTTTCTATGAGTGGTACATGCATCATTTTTTTTCCCAGAATGGTTGCTGCCCACTCATGCCTGGTAACTAGCTTAGCTCTACTAACCTTTAAAATATGTGTATGGTAGTATCTGAACTAGTACGCATGAGCCTCAAATCAAATGATCAGACCTCTTCATCGATACTCTGCTGTCCTCCTCTTGGGGCTTTTGTGAATAAGGAAGCAGCAGTCCTTGTTTCTGTGAAACCTGAAGACAAGAAGGTGAAGATAGTTGTGAAGGAAGTGGAGTCAGTTAGAAAGTAAGAGATTTCATGATTAGCTGCTTGCCCATTACATTAAATAGTAGGATCAGTGTCAGTTGGGAGTTAAGAAAGGGCATAAAGCAGGAACATTGTTTTCAGCAATGTCAAGGGCTCTGTTACAGCTGGGACCATGATGTTGGGAGCTTTGTCTCCCATTAGGATCAGGAGATGCAAGTGTCCTTGTCCTTGCCAACTCTGTTCTGCTCCCTTTATTATATGCCACCTTCTTTTGCAAGAAACAAGACAGATTATCAGTGATTATGCAGCACTGTGTTGTGATGTACTTCCCAAAACTGAATAGCTGAGGTTTGTGGAAGCAACATGAGCTGGGTGAGAGGCTGATATCATTGGAATATATATGAGCATACCATTGAGAATTTGGATGTTAAGCATGATTCCTGAGTGCCAGGGAATGCTGACAGGCAAGAAATGGAGGTGTAGTGCATTGAGCAGTTAACAGGCCAATGGAGTGGTGGAAAGAAAGATCATGTTAAAATGCATTCACTGATCTTGACAACCTACTCGAGGTCATTAGACTTCTTGTAGTACCAATGTCTATCACTGATCTGTCTATCCATCTGCTCCTGATCCCTCTGAGTACAGTCCTCGAGGATCTCTTGCCTCACTTCACACCATCCCTTGGAATACAGAGATTCTCCTGCTGTCCATTTCCTGCATTAAGGCCTCTAATGGCACATCTATGACCCAGGAGTCCTCTTTCTGCCACGGCTTTCCATTTTTCTTGTTTAAAATCGCAACAATAGTATTCAGCGGCAGTCTCCTTATATTCAATAAAGTTCATCTTTAAGAGGGATATAATTTTTTTTATTAGAGTCACAAATAGGCTTATCTTAACACTACAGCCAAGTTACTGTGAAAATCCTTTAGTTGCCACACTCTGGCACCTGTTTGGGTATACTGAGGGAGAATTTAGCAGTGCCAGTGCACCTATACAGCAGGTCTTTTAGACTGTGGGAGGAAACCGGAGCACCCGGAGGAAGTTCATGCAGATACATGGAGAATGTGAAGACCCTGCCCTGCCAAGTTGGCTGATGTGTGCACAATCACCCCAGATCCTACTACTCCTGTGCCCTTTTTATACTCTACCATTTACTTTGTATTGCCTCTCCTTTTTCTTCCTACCAAATGGATTCACTTCAGATGTCTTTGCATTAAGTTTCAACTGTCACTTTGAAATCTAATTGAAGCAGTAGGCCAGGACATATACTCAGAGTAGACCATTCCATCCCCTTTGCCTGCTAAGCTATTTAGTTAGGTCATGATTCATGTGTGCCTCAACCACATTTATTTGCCTTTGCTTTAGTGATCCAAGCCAGGAATCAAACCGAGGTCCCTGGCGCTACAAAGCAGCAGTGCTAATCACTGGGCCACTATGCTATCCTGTTTTTAAGAAGAGAAGCTGACTGCACCATATACTATTAGCACACCTTGCTCAGTCCACCATTGATGTGAACACTGCTCAGACCAATGCTGCAATCAGATAACTGAGAAGGCAGCTCCAAATTTGCCTGCAGCCTACTTCCACCTCAACAGATGTGGGAAGATTGCAAATTGTAACACTACCAAAATAGTACATGTTCAACTTTTAGCCCTGTATATCACAGTTATGATCAGTTGGCTCAATTTCACATTCATAAAACAATCACCAGAGAAATGTCTTTTTCTTAAAAAGAGAGCAGAAATTGACAAACAGCTGATAATTTGGGAAAACCCTTTAAGTAGCAATTTTCGAATCATAGAATCCTAGAATGGTTACAGCATAGAAGGAGGCTATTAAGTCCATCGTACAATGCTAACTCTGTCAAAACAAGTCATCTAGTCCCATTCCCCCATCTTTTCAAAGTAACCCTGAAAGCTTTTCCTTTTCAGATAAAGATCCAATTCCGTTTTGTAAACTAAGATTGAATTTGCCTCCACCACATTCTCAGGTCTGCATTCCAGATCCCAACTACTGACCACATAAAAGATTTTCTTCTGTGCTATTGTTTCTTTTGCCAATTATCTTAAATCTGTGTCATCTGGTTTTTGACCCTTCCACCAATTGGAACTGTTCCCCTTATCTATTCTTGTCCAGGCCTCCTATGAACTTGAACACCCAAATCAAATCTCCTCTTAAATCTTCTCTTATCCTAGGAGAACAGCCCCAACTATTCCAATGTAATCTATGTAATTGAAGTTCCTCACCTTTGGGACTATTTTTGTGCATCTTTTCTGCACCCTTTTTAATGCCTTCACATCTTTCCTAAAGTGTAATACTTAGAACTGGATGCAACTTGAGGCTGAATTAGTGATTTACACAGGTTTATCACAATTTCCTTTGTACTCAGTGCCCCGATTATTAAAGACCAAAATCCTTATACTTCATTAATTGCTTTCTCCCCTGCCCTGCCAAGTTGACTGATGTGTGCACATATATCCCAGGTCTTACTGCTCCTACGCCTTCTTTACACTTCCACCATTTACTTTGTATTGCCTCTCCTCTTTCTTCCTATCAAATGGATTCACTTCACACATCTTTGCATTAAGTTTCAACTGTCACTTTGAAACCTAATTGAAGCAATAGGCCAGAACATGTAATCAGAGTAGACCATTCCATCCCCTTTGCCTGCTAAGCTATTCAGTTAGGTCATGGTTCATGTGTGCCTCAACTGCATTTACTTGCCTTTGCTTCATATCCTTTGATGCCTCCAAACAAAATGTTAATCTCAGCCTTGAAGGCAATAGTTTCCAGGGAAGGAGAGAATTATACATTTGCACCAATCTTTGTGTGAAAAATTGCTTCCTTTGCAGAGAGAATTTATGTGGTCCTTTCCAGTCATTATTAATATGTTTGTGTTAGGGTATGTGTATCTCCTTACCCTCAGAGTGATTTTTCCAGTTCAAAATAAATTCCAGTAGCAGGCTTTTTGGTGATTAGATTGGCACTGAATGATCAAATCATTCATCTCACTGAGTATCATGCACAGGTTAGGTGCAGAAAAAGTATCAGTTGTAATTATATAAATGCAATTTATAACTTGGACTTTATAACAATGCAGGCTGATGTCTTCTTGTTTGAGCTGATACTTTGGTTGGCATGAAGGACTCAAGCCATGAGGCTGCAAAGCTTCTTGATAATAAATAGCCAATAATGTTGCATTTACTTTTCCAGTGGTGTTGACTTCACATGATGAGATAGACATGCATTGTGGGTGATGGTACAGAAGTTCCAGCAGAAGCAGTGTTAATGGGAACCAGGTTTCAATCTAGACAGAGCTTCTTTTCTGTAAGCTGATAGTTAGATGGTAAATAGCAAATTGAGTTTTGCATTTAACCAAAGAACTATTACTGGTTCCACAACTGCCCTGCTGTTGTCCCTTAACAGAAATCCATGTCACAAGATTCCCACCAATCTATAATGTCTTTGACAAAAGATGTGATTATCTCATCAGGGTTCCCAAGATTGTTCGATGTCTTTATCATTAAGAATTAAAAGGAAGGCTGTGGAATCCTTTGTCTCAGCAGATAAGCAGACAGCTATTGGCCAGCTTGGGTTCTAAAATGCAGATGGTCTTTATATAATTGCCTTTGAATTTGGCCTATGGCTATCCAGAGATAATAATATGAGTTTCCCTGCTACTGCCAAGTAGCTCCTTTTGTTCAGGGGTCACAGACAGATAACAGTTTCAGTGATTTTAAGGATTGTTGTTCGGTTTTAACATTTAAAAAATAGCCTTGAGGTTATCTATCTAAGTTTTACAAAATATAAATTTTTCCTCAGTGTATCTGAACAGGTGCTGGAATGTGGCGACTAGGGGATTTTAACAATAATTTCATTGCAGTATTAATATAAACCTACTTGGGACACTAAATAAATTTAAAAAAAGGTCATCTCTAATCTCCAAAACTAAAGGAAATGCATGAGAACTTACAGACATCATTTAGATTTCTTACGCTTCAGAGATTCTTGTGCACATTCAGACATGCTTGCATCAATCTGATGAATCAGTGCTTTAGGTCTCTCCAAGGCTAAGGTACTCTTCCTGGGGTGATGCCCAGAACTGAATACAATGGTCCAGATAGTGTCTAAGCACAATCTCTTCACCGCTTCCTTTTGTTTTCCAGCCTCTGTGAAAAAGCCAACATTCCATCAGCCTCTTTGACTGATTTTTGTTGAGTCGTGACTTAAAAAAATAGCCAGTTTAATTTCACTTGAGCAACACATCACAGTTTTGTTTTGGCAAAAAGAGGAAGCTGCATAATAGAAAGCTGTGGGGGTAGGATGGCAGGATGTATGATGGAGGTAAATGGGAGATGTAATCAAGGAACAAAGAACAAAGACCAAACTAACCTGTGAATTTTATTTTACAGTGTGATGAAAACAGCACTTTCAGTAACCATGGGCTGTACCTAGGTCTCCCCTGCTGTAAGGAAGACTTCAATGGCTGCCCCAACATCCCATCCAGTCTCATATTTCAGCGAAGCACCAAGGAGTTATTTTGGATCTCAACACTACTCTCATCTACTAAACTGACCCAGAATGGTAGTATTGAACCATTTTGTACTATCTTCCAGAGTTCTCAATGTTGATCTAGCAACTGTTTCTTTCTTATACCACACTTACAGATACATGTCCTGATACAAGAGCCCTTGCATAGTAGTATATAAAGGCTTGATATGATCATCTCAGATTTCTCTTTGTTATCTTAGTGGCAGTCTTAATGTGTTTGCCCTTTCAGTGGAATACCAGAGAATGCAATTTCAAACTAATACATTTAAATGGTCGTACACAAGTATCACATGACATAATTTCAAAGCTAATGATTCTGCCTGTGCATGTTAATGTTACATTTAATGCTTCAGCTATCTTGTATTTTTAACAGTGCATTGGGGGAAGAAAGTGCTTGTACGATGAGCACAGAACCATAGGTGATGTCTTATTTTTTTCCAGGAATGCTTTTAGTTTTTATTGTCATTCTGTGCAGACTGGAGCGTTATGAGGCCTGAAATGTTATCAGTAAGAGAGCTTAAATATAGTATAACCAAAGTTTAACCACAATTAATGGTGTACTTCTGGACAATAAGTATAACTAAATTAAAAACTCATTTTCAAAACATATTGCCCAACATTTGTCAACATCAGTGGAGAAAACTTGATTGAATAAAATGAGCATTAATTCCCAGGATGTTAGACTGGGCTGCCTCCATCTTGGTGCTAATATCTGGATATTGATAGACATTTGAGCACTTCCTATTCTGAAGGGTGGTACTGTGACATCTTTTCAATGTAACATATTAACATCCTATAGTTTGATGATTCTTTTGAAACTGGACTGAACGATACACAATTGTACATTTTATGGTAGACATTCCTGGAAAAAAATAAGGCATCACCTATGGTTCTGTGCTCAGCATACGAGCACTTCCCTCCCCCAATGCAACAAGATAGCAGTATCTTTCAGCCATAAAGGTGGAAATTTTGACTTGAAGAAGTGCATGAGGTGGGATGGCCTGTTGAAACCAACCTAAATGTGAGAATATTGGGAAGGGGATTTGAAAATTTTAACTTGTTGACATTTAACTGGAGCATGTTACGCTGCTTTTTCGTGACCCATTCAGGAAAATTAGGCTTAACTATTGGCATATGTTCTAACTGGGGCCATATTTCCATACGCTTTTAAATTTACTTTCAACCCTCATTTATCAAGCTTCCTAAGGCTGTCCAGCGAAAGAAAGGCTAGAACACAATGGTAAAATGAAGGAATTTGAATAAACCTCAAGGAAATATTTAGTACTCAAAGCTGCCTTCTTAACTAATAAAGGGAAAGGGTTTGACCATTTACTAAGCACTTACTTTCCACTTTGAAAGTTTTCTGAATTACTTTAGGATGGGTGATATCTTGGCTGTCTTAGATTGCACCTTGGACAAGAAACAATAGATTAGCAAAACTGCAACAGTAGCCTTTTGTTAAGAGGAGAGCAGTAAAACAATGCATATTGCATGAAACAGTACCCACACATAGATGTATAAGCAGAGATAGAGTTTCCTTGACATGTCCAAATAGTTTTCTGGCGAACTTAGGTTATCACGTTAGTTGGTTACATACATCTGTAAATCCTGAATGAAGATATGATCCCTAGTCAAAGTCACCAGCACACTCAAAATTTTGTCTCTAAGAACTTCCAGGGATCTACCAGAGATATATCCAGGGATAATGTGTAAGAAAGGTGACTAATGGGTTTTTTGCCAGCACCAGCAATTATGTGAACTCTACTGATGGTGATGTTAATTGGAATGATTGGGCATTTAGGATTGCAACTATGACTGACTTCCCACAGGTGCAAGACGTCATTAATGATACAAAGTGGCAATCTGCATATCCCAGATCATTCAGGAATATTTGTGAACTATAAGGATTTCCATTTAATCATTGTCCACCTGAGGAAGAACCATAAAAAGATACTCCTGCAGGTATATGCAGATTCCTGAGAAGCTGCCATGATTTTATCATACTTCAACTGTCCAAGCTTCCTGACTTTACACCCAGAAAGAGGTTTCATAACACCAGGTTAAAGTTCAACAGATTTATTCGGTAGCACAAGTTACGAGCTTTCAGAGCACTGTCCCTTCATCAGGTGAGTGGAATTTCAGTTCACAAACAGGGCATATAAGACACAAAGTCAATTTACAAAATAATTATTGGAATGTGAGTCTTTACAGCTAATCAAGTCTTAAAGATACAGACAATGTAAGTAGGGAGAGCATTGAGCGCAGGTTAAAGAGATGTGTATTGTCTCCAGATAGGACAGTTAGTGAGATTTTGAAAGCGTAGGTAAGTTGTGGGGGTTATAGACATGTGACATGAACCCAAGATCCTGATTGAGGCCATCATCATGTGTGCGGAACTTGACTGTAGTCTCTGCTCAGTGACTCTGCATTGTCGTGTCATGAAGGCCACCTAGGAGGACACCTAACCAAAGATCAGAGGCTGAATGCCCATGACCGTTGAAGTGTTCCTCTTGCCTGCTGATTTTCGAGCAGTGTTCATTTATCCGTTGTTGTAGCGTTTGCATGGTCTCCTCAATGTACCATGCCTTGAGACATCGTTTCTTGCAGCATATCAGGTAGATGACATTAGCTGAGTTGTAAGTGTATGTACCATGTATCTGGTGGATGCTGTTCTTATGTGAGATGATGGCATCCGTGTCGATGATCTGGCATGTCTTGCTGAGGTTACTGTGGCAGGGTTGTGCGGTCACTGTTTTCCTGAAGGCCGCGTAGTTTGCTGCAGACAATGGTCTGTTTGAAGGCAAGAAGTGGGGATGTGGGGATAGCCTTGGTGAGATCCAATTCAGCCAATGTTGTCTACCTGATACACTGCAGGAAAGGATGTCCCAAGGCATGGTAAACTGGGGAGACTACGCATACGCTACAATAATGGATGAATAAACACTGCTTGACAATCACCAGGCAACAGTGTTCTCTTCCTGTTGGGAATATTTCAGCGGTCATAGTCATTCAGCCTCTGATCTTCGGGTAAGCGCTTTCCGAGGTGGCTTTCATGACACACGACAATGCAGAGACGCTGAGCAGATAGTCAAATTCTGCACACATGAAGATGGCCTCAACCAAGACCTTGGATTCATGTCACATATCTGTAACCCCCCTGACTTGCCTGGGTTTGAAAAATCTCATTAAATGTCGTGGCTGGAGACAATACACATGGCTTTAATCTGTGCTTAACCCTCTCTCCATTCACATTGTCTGTATCTTTAAGACTTGATTACCTGTAAAGACTTGCATTCAAACCATTATTTTGTAAATTGAGTTGTGTTTTTATATGCCCTGTTTGTGAATTGAAATCCCACTCACCTGATGAAGAGACAGCATTCCAACAGCTAGTGACTTATGCTACCAAATAAACTTGTTGGACTTTAACCTGGTGTTTGAGGCTCCTTGTTGTGTTTACCCCAGTCCAACGCCGGCATCTCCACATCTTTGCACCCAGAAGCATACATAACAAGTGGCTGCATGGAGATAAGAGATACTCACTTCAAATGTAGATGACACCAATCAGAAAGCTAACCAATAAAGCCAAAAAGCATTGCAAGAAATAGAGGCATGCTGAATATCCTGTAAGTACCTGCAAAGATCTTGGGGCGCCTTTAAAGATGTACCAACCAGGGTGTGCAGCATGGCCTTGAGTCTTGTTCTCTGAATAACATTACATAGCAGTGAGATCTAGAATCAGAGAAATCCTACAGTCCATCAAGTCTGCACCGACCACAAATGGAAAAAAAACAAAATAATTGAAGAGCCAACACACAAGGTTTGCTGAAATTTGTTCTATTTTCCTTTTTTGGTATATCAGGTTGTTTTTAAGAGAGACTCTTTTCTGCAGAGTTGTTTTCCAGCAAGCCCTAGTTATGTGATAAATCTGCTACAATTTTTGTACTGGCTTTCATACTCCAGCAGTTAGCCTGTGAGTGATCCATTTTTATACAGCGGTGACATGCCTGTTGCTGAATTGACTTCCTGTCATGGATTCTCATGCCTACTCCTAGCTGAGCAGCCTCTTTTGCAGCAAGCTCCAATACTGTTTTTAACTCTAAATTCCATTCTGTTAACAATAGAATATAAGACCCTACAGTGCAGAAAGAGGCCCTTTGGCCTATTGAGTCTGCACCAAACACAATCCTATCCTCATATCCCTAAATATTACACCCACTAATTCCTCTAACCTACGCACCCCTAGATACTAAGGGGCAATTTCTTAGCATGGCCAATCAACCTAACCCGCACATCTTTGGACTATGGGAGGAAACCAGAGGAAACCCACACAGACATGAAGAGAATGTGCAAACTCCACACAGTGACCCGAGCCGGCAATCGAACCCAGGACCTTGGAGCTCTGATGCAGCAGTGCTAACCACTGTGCTATCATGCCACCCGAATCTTCCCTGTATAACTTTATTTCCAAGGCCACAATAAGTCTGTTTCAGACATTGACATCCAAACAGCCACCAAATTCACAACATTCCATGAGGCGCTTCAGGGTCATGGCAAACTGTATGATGTTTTCTCCATCTAATTGATTCCTTTTATGCTAATTAAAATGCTCCGCTAAGATAAATGATCTTAGTGCAAAATTTTGGTTAGTTCTTGATGAATTTTACTACCATATTTCTCAGGTTGAAACAAGTTCCATAATAGATTAGAAGTTTTACTGCAAGGGTGCTTAGGAAAACAGGGACTACAATATTGGCATGGATATAATGATGAAATCTCTCTATTCTCCTTCCAATTATCTGATTCTTCCTTAAATGCCGCAATGCTGCCAAAATTTTCTGCCATTTTTTACTAGCACTGTAAGTTGTCTACAGCTGTTTACAGTGCCTTTGATCAAAATTCTATGGCAGTGGGAGCCAAATGTAGCAACTATTTTTCTCTGAAGACTTACTGCAGTGTAAAATCCTTTTCTCTCCCACTCTACCTTCATGCCTATTCTAACATTTCATCTGGTGAGATCTGTAGCCTGCCTTCCTCAGGGTGCTAGTTTAGTTATCTAGCAACCTTCTTTACTGTCCATCACCTTACCAGTCTGATGTCACATCTCTGTTCCTAATTTTGTCCAATATCAGGACATCCTGTCTCTTCTGATGTTAAGTGTTATTTCGATTCTTCTTGTTTTTCTTTTCAGTTGAAGAGTTAAAATCCACTTCTCACTGCCTGTTTTCTTTTGATCCTGTTATATTTATAGCATTTGTTACGGGCTAAAAGAATAGGAAGTGATAGTACATGGGTTTTATGTAACAACAGAAGAGGTTTATCAGGTAGCTGTTTACTCCGCAGTGGCTGGATCTATATTGAATAAAGCACGCAAAGTAGTCAATGATGTCATGGACTGACCATGTAACAAAACATGAAAGCCAGTACAAAAATTGTAGCAGATTTATCACATAACTAGGGCTTGCTGGAAGAAAACAACTCTGCAGAAAAGAGTCTCTCTTAAAAACAACCTTGATATACCAAAAAAGGAAAATAGAACAAATTTCAGCAAACAAATTTATAAAATGGAAAAAAAACAAAATAATTGAAGAGCCAACACACAAGGTTGATGAAGAATTAAAGCTGAATGTATGATCGACTCAAGATGAATCAGACTGATTTTGGGGTATTCCAAAATTGAATGGGAAACCAACCAGAACAGAGGTCAACACTGGACTTACAAAGAAGAAAGTAGATCTGAGCACCGACACAGAAGAAATAGTTCACTTAAAGAATAAGTCACTATCAAAATAGTGTTAAATGGGCTAATGTAAAGCTGTCTCTCCACGTTATACAAGGACACTTTCCAGCTCTCTTTGGTCATTCTTGGCTAAAGAAGATAAAGTTGCATTGGAATGCTTTGAACCGAATCATGGATTCTAGCACAAACTTACAAAACATCTTAGAGAAATATAGTAGTATATTCAGAAGTTCACAGATCAATGGAAGGAGATCAAGCTTCACGCAAGATTAAACCAAACCTAAGAATCTCAAGATCAGAGCTGTACCTCATGCTAAATGTTCAAAGATAGAATCAGAATTGAAGAGTCTTAGAAGCTGTAACTATTAGTGACTGGGAAACCCCTATAATGAAATGGGGTGGCACTGTAAGTATTTGCAGAGACTCCAAAACAAGTCTGTGCAGAGCAGTGTCTGTTAATCATTGATTGGGGATTTGTTTGCTGACGAGCAGGAGGACAGATGTTCAGCAAACTCAACTTGTCACAGGCTTACTTGCAAATGAATGTTGCAACTGAATCTCAATACCTGCTTATTGTCATCACTCATAAAGGCCTTTTCCATTGCAATTGATTACCTTTTAGAGTTGCATCAGCACCTGACTTATTTCAATGGTCTAAGGACCAGATCTTAAATTGGGGATGCTGTGTTATCTTGATAACATCTTAATTATGGGCTCAAATGAACAAGAAGATTTATGTAATCTTGAACTAAAAATTTATGTCTTCTTGATAATATTTTCAGCTGAATAGTTTTCATTTCCTTTTAATGCAAGGAGTATTCGGAGTATTCGGAGTATTCGCAATAAGGGGGAGGAACTTGCAGCTTGGACCAGTACCTGGAACTTCGATGTTGTGGCCATTTCAGAGACTTGGGTAGAGCAGGGACAAGAATGGATGTTGCAGGTTCCGGGGTTCAAATGCTTTAGTCGGAGTAGAGAAGGAGGTAGAAGGGGGTGAGGAGTGGCATTATTAGTCAAAGACTGTATCACAGTGACAGAAAGGAAGTTTGATGAGGACTTGTCTGTTGAGGTAGTATGGGCTGAGATTAGAAACAGGAGAGGAGAGGTCACCCTTTTGGGAGTCTTTTATAGACCTCCTAAAAGTTCTAGAGAGGTAGAGGAAAGGATTGCAAAGTCGATCCTGGACAGGAGTGAAAGTAATAGGGTAATTGTTATGGGGGACTTTAACTTTACTAATATTGATTGGAATAGCTATAGCTCTAGCTCGTTAGCGGGGTCAGTTTTCGTACAAAGTGTGCAGGAAGGTTTTTTGACTCAGTATGTAGATAGGCCAACTAGAGGTGAGGCTACATTGGTTTTGGTGCTGGGCAATGAGCCAGACCAGGTGTTAGGCTTGGAAGTTAGTGAACATTTTGGTGATAGTGACCACAATTCGGTTACGTTCACCTTAGTGATGGACAGGGATAGGCATGAAGCTGGGGGCTGTAGTTATATCTGGGGGAAGGGTAATTATGAGGCCATCAGGAGAGAATTAGGGTGCATAGATTGGACTAGGAAGCTACAGGGACTGGGAACATCTGGAATGTGGAGCTTATTCAAGGAGCAGCTGCTGTGGGTCCTTGATAAGTATGTCCCTGTCAGGCAAGGAGGAAATGGTCGAGTAAGAGAACCTTGGTGTACGAAAAAAGTTGATTTGCTGGTTAAAAGGGAAAAGGAGGCTTATGTCAGGATGAGGATTGAAGGCTCGGTTAGTGCGATGGATAGCTATAGATTAGCCAGGAGGGAGCTAAAGAGTGAATTGAGGAGAGCGAAGAGAGGACAAGAGAAGACTTTGGCTGATAGGATTAGGGAGAATCCTAAAGCTTTCTTTAGATATGTTAAGAATAGAAGATTGGTTAGGGCAAGATTAGGGCCAGTCATAGACAGCAGTGGGAAGTTGTGCGTGGGGCCTGAGGAGATTGGAGAGGTACTGAATAAATATTTCTCTTCGGTATTCACGCAGGGTGATGTAAATGTAGTTATGGAGAACACTGAGGTACAGGGTAGAAAACTGGAAGGTATCGAAGTAGATAGGAAGGATGTGCTAGATATTCTCAAGGGTTTGAAGTTGGATAAGTCCCCTGGGCCGGACGGGATTTACCCTAGGATTCTCTGGGAGGCAAGAGAGGAGATTGCAGAGCCTCTGGCTCTGATCTTCATGTCGTCGTTGGTTACGGGTGTGGTTCCGGAGGACTGGAGGATAGCGAATGTGGTCCCGTTGTTCAAGAAGGGGAAGAGAGACCTTCCAGGGAATTAGAGGCCAGTGAGTCTTACTTCTGTGGTGGGCAAAGTGTTGGAGAGAATAATTAGGGATAGGATTTATAGTTATTTAGAGAGTAATGAATTGATTGGAGATAGTCAGCATGGTTTTTGTGAAGGGTAGGTCGTGCCTTACTAACCTCATTGAGTTTTTTGAAAAAGTGACTAAAGAGGTGGATGGGGGTAAGGTGGTTGATGTGGTATATATGGACTTTAGTAAGGTGTTTGATAAGGTGGCCCATGGAAGACTTCTGCAGAAAATGCAGATGTATGGGATAGAGGGTGATTTAGCTAATTGGGTTAGGAATGGGCTAGCAGATAGAAGACAGAGGGTGGTGGTTGATGGGAGATATTCATCGTGGAGTTCGGTGACAAGTGGTGTACCTCAGGGGTCTGTTTTGGGGCCCTGCTGTTTGTAATTTTTATAAATGATCTGGATGAGGGTATTGAAGGATGGATTAGTAAATTTGCAGATGACACTAAAGTCGGTGGCGTGGTAGATAGTGAAGAGGGGTGTTATAGTTTGCAGAGGGACTTGGACAAGTTGCAGAGCTGGGCCGAGAGGTGGCAAATGGAGTTTAATGTGGAAAAGTGTGAGGTAATGCACTATGGCAGAAATAATAATGTGTAGAGTATAGGGCAAATGGTAGGATTCTTAGTAGTCTAGATGAACAGAGGGATCTTGGTGTGTATGTGCATAGATTCCTGAAAGTAGGCAGTCAGGTCGAGAAGGTTGTTAGGAAGGCATATGGAGTCTTGGCTTTTATTGGTAGAGGGATTGAATTTCGGAGCCGCAACGTCATGTTGCAACTGTACAAACTCTAGTGCGGCCGCACTTGGAGTATTGTGTGCAGTTCTGGTCCCCACATTATAAGAAAGATGTGGAGGCTTGGGAGAGGGTACAGAGGAGGTTTACCAGGATGTTGCCTGGTATGGAGGGCAGGTCTTATGAGGATAGGCTGAGGGATTTGAGGTTGTTTTCGTTAGAAAGGAGGAGGCTAAGAGGGGACCTGATCGAAACATATAAGATGATTAGAGGTTTAGATAGGGTGGACAGTGATAGCCTTTTTCCTAGGATTGAAAAAGCTAGCACGAGGGGACACAGCTTTAAATTAAGGGGTGATAGTTATAGGACGGATATCAGAGGTAGGTTCTTTACCCAAAGGTGGTTCGGGAGTGGAATGCCCTGCCTGCAGCAGTTGTAGATGCGCCAAGTTTGGTGGCGTTTAAGAGGTTAGTTGATAAGTATATGGAAGAGAAGGGAATGGTTTAGTGTGGAGGGGCATTGTTTTTTATATTGGTCGGCGCAACATCGAAGGCCGAAGGGCCTGTTCTGTGCTGTAATGTTCTATGTTCTATGTTCTATGTCAGGAGAAATAAACCTGATTTCTTCCAGACATCTTTCCAATATCTAGGCTATGTCATTGTCATCAAAGGTTTACACAAGACACCAAAGAAGATGGAAGCTCCATGACCAATTAACATAACACAGTTGAGATCACTCCTAGGGTTAATAAATCATACTTAAACTACTACAGAACGTATCACACATTAAATAAGTACCAAATAGACACCAGATTGCAAAAAAGTTTACAACACAGTCAAACAAGCACTGAAAAACTCAGAAGTATTGGCTCATTTGAATGCAGCATTGCCATTACAACTGTCAGACCCCACTTGGACTACTATGCTCAGTTCTGGTCACCTCATTACAGGAAGGATGTGGAAGCTATTGAAAGGGTGAAGAGGAGATTTACGAGGATGTTACCTGGATTGGTTGGCATGCCTTATGAGGATAGGTTGAGAGAGCTCAATCTTTTCTCCTTAGAGAGACAAAGGATGAGAGGGGACCTGATAGAGGTGTATAAGATGATGAGAGGTATTGATCAGATGGACTCTCAGAGGCTTTGCCCAGGGCTGAAATGGCTGCTACAAGAGGACACAGGTTTAAGGTGTTGGGGAGTAGATACAGAGGAAATGCCAGGGGTAAGTTTTTTGCTCAGAAGGTGGTGGGTGAGTGGAATCGGCTGCCATTGCTGGTGGTGGAGGCAAATTCGTTAGGGTCTTTTAAGAGACTTCTGGTGAGTACATGGGACTTAATAGGATAGAGGGTTATAGGTAAGCCAAGTAGGTAGAGATAAAATTGGCGCAACTTGTGGGCCAAAGGACCTGTTTGTGCTGTTGTTTTTCTATGATTCTAACTTGCCTGTGATGTATCAACAGTACTGGAGCAGTGGTGTGAGCCATGCTATCTTTTGGAGAAGAAAGGTTTTACATCACATTCTCTAACAAGCACTGAATCAAGCTATATAGATTTGAAAAAAGAAGCACTGAGCATTATTTTTGGAATAAGAAAGTTCAATTACTATTTTTATGGTCATCACTTCACATTGTTGACAGATCACCAACCCTTAAATACTGTCTTTGGGCTGTACAAGCTATTCTGTCGCTCGTTGCAAGCAGACTTCAGTGATGGTCATTAACACTGCAATACATTTGTACAATATCAGATATCATCAAGCTTAAAACTATGCCAATGCAAATGCATTTTCATGTTTACCTTTCTGTGCTGGACATGTACTATTAAGTGGTGTTTCCATTATCTTTTACTTTTCGTAAAACAAATGGTAAGTGATAATGGACCACAATTCACGGCTCAAGAGTTCAAAGACCATTTAAAGAAGAGTCATATCCAATAGATAGAATCATCATCTTCAACAAATGGTTTAGCCAAAAGATTTGTCCAGTCCTAAAGCACGCATTGAAAACCTGCAAGGACCAAAGTTCATTAAATTGCCATCAAGTCAGTTTCTTGGTGACATATTGCAACATCACACATGTGACAACACAATTTTCCAGCTTTACTACTCACAAAGAGAAAGCTAAGAACCACTTTCAATTTACTCATACCACAGGAGGCTTCTGAAATAGAAAAGAATCAGCAATTACAAATCCAATGATGGGAAGGTTATTCAAAATGACGTCTATTTCAACAAAGAGAATAAATTTTGGTCTGTGGTTATACCACCAAAAAGAAGTGAATTCCTGCAACTGGGTTTTGATTCAAACTGGTCCAATCTTGTATACTGTATAAACAAAAGATGAGTTAGTCTGGAGACAACACACAGATCAGTCAGTTATTGACTACACACACCAATGTGTTGTCAATAATAGTGCCAGAACTACCTCATGCTGTACCACCTTCCATTCCACCAGAGACTATAAACACGACTTCAGATCAGTCAGCCAACCCTGAAATTATTGACGGATTAATTGTTAATCTGCCTTCTGCAGAACAGACGATTATATCTTCCAGGTGGAAACATCTACTTCAAACTCTGAATGTACTTCACAGGTCAAGGACAATCAGAATCCTGAAGTACAAGGTATCCAGTGCAAAATAGATGCTCTCCAGATTGCCATTACTACTAACTATTATAATTATTGCTTGCCAGTGCATATATATGTTTTCTGATGACTATGCAAGGGTATCATGATTATTCAATATTATGGAACCTTAAGTAAAGAGAGAAGGATAACATATACGTTATTGTGTGGGCATGGGCCCTTTAAGGATTTGATCACATGGTCAGTCTGTGATGTCATCAGCTAATTTGCAAGCTTTATTCAGTCTGGATGCAGCCACTGTGGAATATACAGCTACCTAATAAACCTGTTCTGTTGTTACAAACAAAAACTCACATGCTATCCCTTTCTATTCTTTGATCCTGCAACAAGTAGTACAATTATAACACATGGCTTTCTCAACAATTTACGCAAATGTTAGGTATATTATGAGTTAACCAACTCACTAAAACTATGTCTCCCTCACAAGGAATTTCAATCTTCACCTTAAAAGGTCTCATCTTGGAATTCTTTCCAAAGGTCAGTTCAACTCATGACAGCCCACCTCGCATGGTTTCAGTCTGACTTATGAGATTCTGTTCTCCTGAATTCCCAGGATCACTCAAGCATCAACTTACATGCACTGTTTCAACTCTTCGGCTATGCCAAGCAGAGCATTATGTTTCAAAGGAATAACCTTTGCCTGAGTGATCGCAGCACAGAGTCACTAATCTTCAACTGCTTTCTTGGATTTTCAGGGCTTCCTCTTAGCCCTCCTCAATAACCAAAGCTTTTGATCCCTTCAGCCATTTTCTCTAATTGGAGCCTGTTTCTCATTTTCTTGACATAACTGGAACCTGTTTCAATTCTCTTCTTTGTTCCTTACCTGGGACTTCTTTTTGGGTCCACATAGGTACCAATAACATAGGTAGAACTAGGAAAGAGGTTCTGCTCAGGAGTAGGAGCAGCTACAGGTTAAATTAAAACTTAGAATCTTAAAGATAATAGTCTCTGGATTTCTACCTCAGCTTTGAACAAATTGATGTAGGATAAATCAGATTAGAGAGTTGAATGCATGGCTCAAAGATTGGCGCAGAAAAAATGGGTTTTGATTCATGGGCACTGGAACCAGTACTGGGAAAAGTGAGAGTTGGGCCGTTAGGATTATCTTTACTTGAACCATGTTGGGACTATGTTCTGTCAAATTATACAACTAGGAGAGTAGAAAAGGCTTGTGGAAAAGGCTTAAAATTTTTAAAAATTTTAAAATTCATTTATGGAACACTGCTGGCTGGCCAGCATTTATTGCCATCCTTAGTTGTCCTTGAGAAGATGGTGGTGAGCTACCTTCTTAAATCACTGCAGTTCATGTGCTGTGGGCTGACCTACAATGCTGCTAGGGAGGGATTTTGACCCAGCAAATACAAAGGAACGGCGATAGATTTCCAAGTCAGAATGCTGAGTGGCTTGAGGGGAACTTTGCAGGTGATGGTGTTTCCATGTATCTACTACTCTTGTCCTTCTATGGGTTTGGAAGGTGCTGTCTAAGTATCTTTGGTGAATTGCTGCACTGCATCCTGTAGATAAAATAGTAAAAAATAGTGGAAGTAAGGGAACAAGTTTGGAAAGATGTGATACATTAAATAAAGAAGACAAGGCAAAACAAAAAGGTAATAATAAATGAAATGATAATCAGAGAGTTGCAAGAAGCATCAGAGAGTAGAAAGAAAGCTACAAGTGCAATAACAGATAACGTTGGAAGTTACAATAAAAGTGAAATAACAAAACTAAAAGCTCACTATCTGAATGCGCATAACATTCATGACAAAACAGATGAACTGAAAGCACAATTAGAAATAAGTATGTATGATCTGATAGTCTTTACAGACTCATGGCTGCAGAACGATAAAGACTGGGAATATTCAAATAATTTTTAGAAAGTATAGGAAGCTAGGAAAAGGTGGAGGGGTAGCTCTGTTAATTAAAAAAGAATGGAAACAGAAAACATAAAACTACAGACCAGTCAGCTTAATATCTTTCATAGAGAAATTTGTGGAATTCAAACGTTTTGTGAAAGGGAATTGTGTTTTATCAGAATTTTTCGAGGAAATAACTAGTGACGTGGATAAGGGGAAAGATGAGAGCTGATGGTGTAGCGAGAAACACATTAACGTGGATGGATAATTGGTTAGCTAACCAGAAGCTGAGAGTAGGGATAATTTTTTTGTTCAGATTGGCAAGATGTAACAGGTGGAGTGCCACAGCAATCAGTGCTTGAGCCTCAATTGTTCACAATTTATAGTCATGATCTTCTGGCTGTTCGCTTCCCGCAGTGGGTTTCCCAGCACTGTGGGGTGGATTCAATGGGAAACCCATGGACAGCATTGGGACCAGAGGATATTGCTATCGACTAGTGGCAGGCTGCCTCCTGCCTCCAAGAAACACACTGTGTGGAGGTCAGAGAATCTTGCACTATATCAAAGACTTGAATTGTTGCTAAATTTCCTGATGACACAAAGATAGATAAGGAAAGTAAGAACAAAAAAAAACAAAAAGAACAAAACAGCACGGGAAACAGGCCCTTCGGCCCAACAAGCCCACGCCACCACCCCGATGTTCCCACGTCTATCCGTGATCCCTGTCCATGTTTATAGATCTATGGATTAAAAACAAAATTTGAGACAATTTAGGGAGAATTTGTTTTGCCAATTAGCCTAAGAGCACATCTTTGGGATGTGGGAGGAAACCGGAGCTCCTGGAGAAAACCCACGCAAGCACGGGGAGAATGCGCAAACTCCCACAGACACATGCCCAAATCCATGTATCTGCACAGCACAGCGATAGTCACTGAGCTGTCGTGTTGCCCATCAAATGGTCCAGGTCAAGCATACACTAACGATGTGAAGCACTAGGATACTCTCGAAAAAAATCCAAGAGCAGTCCTCTCATGACCCATCGCGTGTATGCCCCTCGTTAGACAACAAGGTGAACCAAAGCACCTGTAGGATAAAAACAAGTACATCAATATCATCGTCTATTTACACACTTCCCAGGGACTCCCAAGGCTCATGATCCCTATTTTAAATCAGTTTTCTATACCTCTCCATTCCCATTCTGTTCATGTGCCCATCTAAGTATTTCTTAAATAACTCCAGAGTGCCTGCCTCCACCACTTTACTTGGCAGCGCATTCCATTCCCCCACCACCTCTGTGTGAAAAAACTCCCTCTAGCATCCAAATTATACCTTACCACCCTCACCCTATGCCCGTGACCCCTCGTGCTATTTGAGTCCATCTTTGGAAAAAGCTTAACCTGTTTACTCTATCTATCCCCTTCAAAATCTTGTACACCTCTATCAGATCTCCTCTAAGTCTACGTCTTTCTAAGGAAAACAGTCCCAATTTGCCTAATCTCTCCTCGTAACTCAGACTTTCCATACCAGGCAGCATCCTGGTAAACCTCCTCTGCACTCTCTGAAGAGTCTCCACGTCCTTCTGGTAGTAAGGCGACCAGAACTGGACGCAGTATTCCAAATGAGGTCTAACCAACGTTTTATACAACTGCAACATTAAAGGCCAGCTCTTGTACTCTATACCCCTTCCTATAAAAGCTAACATACTATATGCTTTCTTCACAACCTTCTCCACTTGCTCTGCCACCTTCAGAGACTTGTTCACCTGCACCCCCAGGTCCCTCTGCATTTCTATACTCTTAATATGTCTACCCTTTATCATATACCTTCCCTCTACATTCTTTCTGCCAAAATGCATCACCTCACATTTATCAGGATTGAATTCCATCTGCCGTCGTCTGCCCAAGCTACCAGCCTATCTATGTCCTGCTGCATCGCCTGACAATGCTTCTCACCATCCGCAAGTCCAGCCATCTTTGTATCGTCCGCAAACTTGCTGATCACTCCACTTACTCCCTCTTCCAAGTCATTTATATATATTACAAATAGAAGAGGTCCCAGTATCTAGCCTTGCGGCACACCAGTAGTGACCGACCTCCAGCTAGAGAAACACCCTTCCACTATTACTCTCTGTCTCCTATTACCAAGCCAGTTACTTATCCATGTAGCTACCTGTCCTTGTATCCCATTTGCCTTGACCTTCTCGACTAACCTCCCATGAGGGACTTTGTCAAACGCCTTACTAAAATCCAAGTAAGTTGTGAAGTGGACATAAGGAGTTTTCAGAGGGACATAGAAAAGTTAATTGAGTGGGTAAAAGTTTGGCAGATGGAGTGTCATTTAAGAAAATATGAACTTGTCCACATTGGAGAAAAAAAGCTGTGTATTATTTTAATAGGAAAAGATTGCAAAACTCTGAGATTCAGAGGAATCTTAGTGTCCTGGTAAATGAATCAAGGAAGGTGGCTATGCAGGTACAGCAAGGGATTAAAAAGGCAAATAAAATATTGTCATTTATTGAAAGGAAAATGAAATATAAAAACAACAGTGTTTTGCTATAGTTGTATGAGGCATTGGTAAGAACACATCTCGAGCACAGTTTTAACCTCCATATTTAAGAAAGAATAGAAGTGCATTTGAAGCAGTTCATTGGGATTGAGAGTTCTCTCATGAAGAAATATTAGACAGGATGACCCTGTATCCATTGTATTTAGATGATTAAAATGTGATCTTGAGACAATTTGGAAAAGGGATGCCAGTCAGAGTGGCAAGAAGCATCAGAGCGTATAAAGAAACCGAAGAGTGCAGCAACACTCCTGTGGATGATTATTTTAAGAGTCAGTCACATGATTTCATAAGTGATGTAATTGGGGTTTTTCGCAGAATAAATCTGTTGTTGTAATTTTGAATCTACATGTTCAAACTATGTTTTTTTGCTTAAAATCCTCAATCCCAAACATAGTTAGAACAGTACAAAAAGAAAATTGGCAAGGAGTTGGGATTTTGTTCCACTGAGGACATGGAGAGAAGGCCCGAAGTAAACGAAAAAACATTGTAAGTTCTCTTCTTTGAATATTAGAAGGTTGGGAGAATCAACAACAGGATTAAAAATTAAAGTACCAGTGAAGGAAGATGAAGTGAGAAAAAGAACTTTCTGTGTGTTTTAAAAAAGGTGAACATAGAACATAGAACATTACAGCGCAGAACAGGCCCTTCGGCCCTCGATGTTGTGCCGACCAATTAGGAAAAAGCAATGACCCTCCAACTTAAACCATTCCCTTTTCGTCCATAAACTTATCTACTAATCTCTTAAACGCCACCAAACTTGGCGCATCTACAACTGCCGCAGGCAGGGCATTCCACTCCCTAACCACCCTCTGGGTAAATAACCTACCTCTGATATCCGTCCTATAACTATCACCCCTTAATTTAAAGCTGTGTCCCCTCGTGCTAGCTTTCTCCATCCTAGGAAAAAGGCTATACTGTCCACCCTATCTAAACCTCTAATCATCTTATATGTTTCAATAAGGTCTCCTCTTAGCCACCTTCTTTCTAACGAAAACAACCTCAAATCCCTCAGTCTCTCTTCATAAGACCTGCCCTCCATACCAGGCAACATCCTGGTAAACCTCCTCTGTACCCTCTCCAATGCCTCCACATCTTTCTTATAATGCGGGGACCAGAATTGTACACAATACTCCAAGTGCGGCCACACTAGAGTTTTGTACAGTTGCAACATGACATTGCGGCTCTGAAATTCAATCCCCCTACCAATAAAAGCTAAGACTCCGTATGCCTTCTTAACAACCTTATCGACTTGATTGCCAACTTTCAGGGATCTATGCACACATACACCAAGATCCCTCTGTTCATCAACCCTATTAAGAGTCCTACCATTAGCCCTATACTCTACACATTTGTTATTCCTGCCAAAGTGAATTATTTCACACTTTTCCACATTAAACTCCATTTGCCACCTCTCGGCCCAGCTCTGCAACTTGTCCAAGTCTCTCTGCAAACTATAACATCCCTCTTCACTATCTACCACTCCTCCGACTTTGGTGTCATCCACAAATTTATTAATCCATCCTTCAATACCCTCATCCAGATCACTTATAAAAATTACAAACAGCAGGGGCCCCAAAACAGATCCCTGAGGTACACCACTTGTAACCGAACTCCATGATGAATAATTTCCATCAACCACCACCCTCTGTCTTCTATCAGCTATCCAATTCCTAATCCAATTAGCTAAATCACCCTCAATCCCATACATCTGCATTTTCTGCAGAAGCCTTCCATGGGGCACCTTATCGAACGCCTTACTAAAGTCCATATATACCACATCAACTGCCTTACCCCCATCCACCTCTTTTGTCACTTTTTCAAAAAACTCAATAAGGTTAGTAAGGCACAACCTACCCTTCACAAAACCATGCTGACTATCCCCAATCAATTCATTTCTCTCTAAATAACTATAACTCCTATCCCTAATAATTCTCTCCAATACTTTGCCCACAACAGAAGTAAGACTCACTGGCCTATAATTCCCTGGAAAGTCTCTCTTCCCCTTCTTGAACAATGGGACCACATTCGCTATCCTCCAATCTTCCGGAACTATACCCGTAACCAACGACGACCTGAAGATCAGAGCCAGAGGCTCTGCAATCTCCTCTCTCGCCTCCAGAGAATCCTAGGGTAAATCCCGTCCGGCCCAGGGGACTTATCTAACTTCAAACCCTCAAGAATATCTAGCACATCCTCCTTATCTACTTCAATACTTTCCAGTTTGCAACCCTGTATCCCAGTGCTCTCCACAACTACATTTACATCTCCCTGCGTGAATACCGAAGAGAAATATTTGTTCAGTGCCTCTCCAATCTCTTCAGGCTCCTCGCACAACTTCCCACTGCTATCTCTGACTGGCTCTAATCTTGCCCTAACCAATCTTCTATTCTTAACATATCTAAAGAAAGCTTTAGTATTCTCCTTGATCCTATCAGCCAAAGTCTTTTCGTGTCCCCTCTTAGCTCTCCTCAACTCACTCTTTAGCTCCCTCCTGGCTAATCTATAGCTATCCAGTGCACTAACTGAGCCTTCAAGCCTCATCCTGACATAAGCCTCCTTTTTCCTTTTAACCAGCGAATTAACTTTTTTAGTACACCATGGTTCCCTTACTCGACCATTTCCCCCTTGCCTGACAGGGACATACTTATCAAGGACTCGCAGCAGCTGCTCCTTGAATAAGCTCCACATTTCAGATGTTCCCAGTCCCTGTAGTTTCCTAGTCCAACCTATGCACCCTAAATCTCTCCTAATAGCCTCATAATTACCATTCCCCCAGCTATAACTACTGCCCCCGCTTCATGCCTATCCCTATCCATCACTAAGGTGAACGTAACCGAATTGTGGTCACTATCACCAAAATGTTCACCAACTTCCAAGTCTAACACCTGGTCTGGCTCATTGCCCAGCACCAAATCCAATGTAGCCTCACCTCTAGTTGGCCTATCTACGTACTGAGTCAAAAAACCTTCCTGCACACTTTGTACAAAAAAAAACCTTCCTGCACACTTTGTACAAAATTCCAGTTTGAGGCGGGTGAGATTCTAGGCACTGTTAGGCAAATTTGGAAAGAAGGGATGTTTGGAAGTCAAGTGATAATGACAGAGTATTAAAATGCCTTAGAGAGAGGCACTAAATTAAGCCCCCAATCCTCCCTGGCCATCTCCAGTACTAACATGCCTCCAAGTTATTATGACAGCTAAAGAAGCAACTTTCCCATCAAGAGTGGTGTTTTATTTTTAGAGCAATCATTCAGTTTGTGAAGATCATAGAAAAGGATTTTAGTAAATTTGCAAAGTTGTTTTGAGCGGAAACGTAAGCTGGATGGAAATATTGTAGGAAAGCAATAAAAAAAAACAAGGTTGTGTCATGCAGCTGAATCCTTGAAGATGTCAGGATGTGATTCCACGAACACAGCCAGCCTTTTGATACGTTCTCATTCTCAATGAGCCACACTAGATGTAAGCATTGGCATCTATTCAATTATAGTTAAGCTCTGTCCCATCCATGAACATTGTCAACATTTGCATTGCGAGTCACTGATTTTTTTCCTTTACTCTTTCATTAAATTTTGGCGTCACTGGAAAGGCTAGCATTGTTAATTCCCAATTACCTTGAATTGAGTAGCTTGCAAGTCAATTTCATTGCTATGGATCTGGAGTCACACATAGGCCAGATCAAATAAGGAGTGCAGATTTCCTTCACTGAAGGACATTAGTGAACCAGGTGTATTTTTATAACAATTGGTGATAGTTTCATGGCACCATTACTTCGATTAGCATTATATTTCAGATTAATTAATTGAATCCAATAGTGCGATTTGAACCCAAGTTCCCAGAGAATTAGTTTGGATTTTCTGATCTCTATTTTGGTTACAAGTGGTGTACCTCAGGGATCTGTTTTGGGGCCCCTGCTGTTTGTAATTTTTATAAATGATCTGGATGAGGGTATTGAAGGATGGATTAGTAAATTTGCAGATGACACTAAAGTCGGTGGAGTGGTAGATAGTGAAGAGGGTGTTATAGTTTGCAGAGGGACTTGGACAAGTTGCAGAGCTGGGCCGAGAGGTGGCAAATGGAGTTTAATGTGGAAAAGTGTGAGGTATGCACTATGGCAGAAATAATAAATGTGTAGAGTATAGGGCAAATGGTAGGATTCTTAGTAGTCTAGATGAACAGAGGGATCTTGGTGTGTATGTGCATAGATTCCTGAAAGTAGGCAGTCAGGTCGAGAAGGTTGTTAGGAAGGCATATGGAGTCTTGGCTTTTATTGGTAGAGGGATTGAATTTCGGAGCCGCAACGTCATGTTGCAACTGTACAAACTCTAGTGCGGCCGCACTTGGAGTATTGTGTGCAGTTCTGGTCCCCACATTATAAGAAAGATGTGGAGGCATTGGAGAGGGTACAGAGGAGGTTTACAGGATGTTGCCTGGTATGGAGGGCAGGTCTTATGAAGAGAGGCTGAGGGATTTGAGGTTGTTTTCGTTGGAAAGAAGGCGACTAAGAGGAGACCTTATTGAAACATATAAGATGATTAGAGGTTTAGATAGGGTGGATAGTGATAGCCTTTTTCCTAGGATGGAGAAAGCGAGGGGACATAGCTTTAAATTAAGGGGTGGTAGTTATAGGATGGATGTCAGAGGTAGGTTCTATACCCAGAGGGTGGTAAGGGTATGGAATGCCCTGCCTGCTGTAGTTGTAGATGCGCCAAGTTTGGTGGCGTTTAAGAGATTAGTAGATAAGTTTATGGATGAAAAGGGAATGGTTTAGGTTAGAAGGTCATTGCTTTTTCTTAATTGGTCGGCGCAACATCGAAGGCCGAAGGACCTGTTCTGCGCTGTAATGTTCTATGTTCTATGTTCTATTCCAGTTATGTTACCATTATCCCATCACTTCAGGAGAATGGGGGAGATGGAGAGGGGGTTGGGTATCAAAGGAGGAGGTGTGTCTGGAAATGAGTGGTGGGAGGCAGGAAGTAAGGAATTGGACAAGGCCTGATGACTGGGCCTGATCTTTAGAAAACAACAGCACTCTGTATGTATCAGCGGAAGTGATGGAGTCAGTGATATGTCCAGTTGCAAGCACTGAATCAAAGCAAGGCATATGTTCCCATTCAACAGCTCTCAATGATCAAGGACTCAGCCTGGAGACACGAACCCAGACTGCACAGTATTGTGACCAGATAAACACACCGGGGAGTGATCTTATTAAAAGAATTCTAAATTCAGGATGGGCAGGAAAACGGTAGAGTTGTGGATCCATTTTTTGGGCAAGTTCAAATCTGCTATTTTGTACACTCGATGCATGAAAAAACAAAATAAATGGTATCTCGCCTGTAGGGGAAAGAGTAGGGCTTAAGTCACCAAACACAGGCTGAGAGTAGCAGAGGCCATCATTGCACAAGTGCAGATCTCTAGCTTCTGAGAAACCTGTCATTCAACGTCTGCTGCTCTTAGCCTGCCTCAATGGCTTAAAGACAGCAACCATCCAGTTACCAAGAGAGCCCATGGCCTATCATGATCCCCTCCACCTGGCCAGACTGATCCCTCCTCCCTCCCACCCAGCAATGATCAATTTGTGCCCTTAGTTCAATGCTAAGCTGGCCATGATAGACAGCGCTATGCTGCTGCACTCACAGACCTTCCCTTTTCACTAACTCAGATCAATACTATGCTGAGCTTGGGGAATTTAGGAGTCTTCTGCTCCCATTGCCACACACCATAGTCTGCCTGGACAGCACTGTCCTGCACCTTTCACTCCAGTGAATGGAAGTTTGATGAGGAGGGGATGCAAAGTGAGCTGGTAAAGATATGGGACGCAATGTAGGAAGAGGGCTATGTAAGGGCGGGGGGGGAAGGGTAAACACAAGCAGTGGATTGTAGAATGAAAGCTGTTCAAGGGCAGCAGGGAAAGGGCGAGGGGGCACGATGATGGGCAGAGAGACAAGACGGTGGATGAGATTGGTGAACAATGGAAGACAAGAGTCTGGAAGCTAAATCCTGACTTGGCTGCATGAAATGCTGACAAATCAGGGATCAAAATGATACCACATCATTTTCTGGAAGGGGATGCTCACACGCTTCAGAATTTGGGGTGGGCGTTTGTTACTATGGCATATTAGGGATAGTTCACACCAGGATTCCAAATTTGAGGCTGTAGTGGTTTGAAAGGCACTTTTCATAGCCCATTTTGGAAACAGGAACTATGTCAAACTTCCCATTCTAGTTCAGAGGCTGGTAGACAGGAATCAGAGAGCAGACAGTCCTCTTGAGAAATGGAAAGAAGTCACAGATTATTGGCACTTCCTGGCTATATGGATCTCACAGTCAGAAATTGGAGATGGCGACAGTGTGAAAGAGCAGCAGGCATGCAACAGCAATCATTTGTGTACCCTAGCTCCAGGAAGGAGCAAGGGCTGTGTGCTACACATGAAAAATGTGCAGCTTGGTGTGCAGAGCTGTCATACAGTCAATGTCCTTGGGTCTGGCATGCTCTGTACTGGACTTCAGAGGGAATGATAGTGGTCACTGGGGACATCTGTAGCCAGTAGATTGGGAAGACATAATGTGATAGAGGTCACAGCTTCCAGATGATGTGGGTAGAGGTCCACATATGTCATGAGTGCTTTGCAGATGATGAGCTTGGTAGTGGGGGGGAGAGTGGAAATGTCCACAACAACAGAATCCACCATCAGTGGGAGGCTGGAAAATGAGAAATGGTATTTGTACCTGCACTTTTGAAGGCTTCAGGTAAATCAGAGGCATGCAGACAGTGAGAGAGGAAAAGTCAAATATGGCAAATATGATTTATGAGGTCTAGTAAAGATCAAGCACCATCACCTTGGAAGTCCGAGAACAATGATTTCATGCAAAGTAAAGACTGTTTCTGCCTGAGAGCATAATGAGGAAGAGTGGAAGGATCGCTGAGCTGAGCTCATTCCTGGGATGCATACTGGTTTGGTGGTGCCACTAAAATAAACAAGATCCAGCTCAATTATACAGGATAGAGAATCATTTACCCAAGAATAACATCAAGCCACTAATTTCATTCTGCACTGTTAAAGAGCTAGGCACAACTCAATAACCGCACATTAAAATTTCAACATTGACAAAGTGGAATGTAAGAATGCAGCCTTGGAGAGTGAAAGCAGTAGTGAAGGGGGCACAGCTGCCATTCCATCAGAGAACAGAAGTTAAAAACAAAAATACTGTAAATGTTAGAATCTGAAAGAAAAACAGAAACTGTTGGACAATCTCAGCAGGTCTGACAGCATCTGTGGAGAGAGAATAGAGTCAAAGTTTCAAATCAGGATGCCCTTTGTCAGAGCAGAAGGGTTAACAATTAATGTCATTCATTAATTACTCAACGGATGTCACTCATTGACAATGGATAGCTGAAAGGCCTTGATTATGCAATTCAAAGAATGGAATGCAGACTATTTTGGTTAAATAACTTCATTCACAACTTATCACCTCCACAAGACTCTATTACCTTAACCGCCATGGAATCAGATCGGGGGGGGGAGGGGAGGGTCCAACAATGAAAAGCTCTGTTGACCTCAGATGGAAATTTCTGCGCAAGACCGTAAAATACGCCCACAGCTATAGAACTGAATATTAGTTACCTCTATGGGTCTCATGCATAAAGTTGCATCAGGCACAATGCTATCAAGGCTGCTAAAGCTTTGTTCTCTTAATCACACCTTCCCTTCTGCAGCCTTTAACCATTGTTGTATTTGATGTTTTATTTCATAGAGAAGACAAAAGTGTGAATGAATAGGCTGCATTTCTCTGAATTCTTATTCAGTGGAGGAGGCAAAGGAAGTACAAAGAACAAAACAGCACGGGAAACAGGCCCTTCGGCCCAACGAGCCCACGCCGCCACCCCAATGTTCCCACCTCTACCTGTGATCCCTATTTATGTTTATAGATCTATGGATTAAAAACCAAATTTGACACAATTTAGGGAGAATTTGTTTTGCCAATTAGCCTAACAGCACATCTTTGGGATGTGGGAGGAAACCGGAGCACCCGGAGAAAACCCACTCAAGCACGGGGAGAATGCGCAAACTCCCACAGACACAGGCCCAAATCCATGTATCTGCACAGCACAGCGATAATCATTGAGCTGTCGAGTTGCCCATCAAATGGTCCAGGTCAAGCGTACACTAACGACGTGAAGCACTAGGTAGAAAGGCAAAAGCACATGCAGGAGGCACCACCTAAGGAACATGGCCAGAAGAAGCCTGAACATGAACAGGAGATTGAGGAGGAGAGATCCAGATGGCGGGGATGACGCACCACACCAAGGATTATCATCAAGGAGTCTCCTACTTATACATGAGCACAAGGCAGTGTTGGGCACGGCTGTGATTGTCCAGAAACCTCATAAATCACATTTGCCATATTCTTTGTGAAGACCTGATGTTATGTGAGGTTGAAAGCTTCCCTCACCATTGGTTTTGGAAGTGACAGCAGCACTCAATTTCTTTGCTCTTGGGTCTTGCCAGGGACCAACAGGGATACCATACCATATATGTCAGTTGGCAACACATCACTGATAAAGGTAGAAATCAATGCCTTTTACAGGATGACCCATCATTATGTCAAGTTTACTCTGGATAAGGATAGATGGCTGAATGATTCAATGACTTTGCAGCAATCTCAGGCTTCCCAAGTGTGCAGGGTGCTATAGACTGCATGACCATTGCAGTGCACACCCTGAACATGTGTGCGCTTTACTCTGAGATTTGTCATAACTCATACATCTTCAATCACTCCCAGGTGCCTGAGATTTTCAAGGAACCAGAACATCTGCAAGGATTGTTGCTGGGAGATAAGGCCTATCCACTTAAACACTCACTAATGACTCCAATATGTCACCCTCAGACTTGAGCTGAGGAGTTACATAATAATGCTCACAATTCCCAGGCACAAGCACCATTGCTGGCTTGCGCTGCTGGACTTGGTACTGGCATAGGCAGAAGGGACTCTAAGAGACTGCAAACCCTTGGAGTACCCTGAATAGAGGCACCCAGTGTGTCCAGCTGACATTCATCCTTTCTATGGATGCCAAAGGACCTCGTTTGAGTCCTGCAGGAGGTGAGGCAACTGGATGGAATTTTAGGTGCATTGGTCCCATCTTGCCTTCATTCTGATGATGCCCACCAGGGTGTGCGGCAATGGGGTGCAGGGGCAAGCACAAATCCAACAAGAGCTGTTAGATCAAATTCTCATTGATGGTCGCCAACCTTCTGATGATGATCCTGAATGGCTCACATGTCACAGTCAGGACATTAAGCAGAATGTGGATGGACCCTTCCATCTTTTACTCTAATCTGCTGAGTGACTATCGAATCTCTACCTGTGTTCAATTGCTGACCATTGCATCTCTATCAGTGAGCAGGCAGTTGTTTCCAGAGGCTCATTATCTAACAAGAACTGAACAGGTAGCTGGTCTCCAGCAGCCATCTGAGTGCCAGATACCTGGGCTGTCCCTGTTTCTTTCTGCTGTGGGCACATGTCTGTGAGGTGTCCACAAGAAAGTGACTGCACCAAGATGTGTGCCTCTGCATCGTGAAGGACGCAGGAGAGACCTGTGATGGTTCTTTGTGAGCTCCCACATTTTCAGATGTGGTCTGTGCACTCTCAGTACTGCTCAGTTGCATGGATGGCCTTAATCTGCTAGCATCTGCAAGAAATAAGTGACAATTTTGCCACAGGAGCACTCCCTGTCCTCCCCAGCAAGGTCAGCTGCAACTTCATTGAATTATGATTTCTGCTGTCTCTTGCCCCTGGTCTGGGTTCACTCATGTTTGTTGTGGAAGCTTTTCCTATATGAAGATGAAAGAAAGGCATGTGATCAGAGGGATGGAGCAAAGGTTAGGTGAAGTGCCCTGTGTATCGTGAGCCCTCCTGAGAAAGGCCAGGGGACAGACTATGAGCAACATGATAGATGTGTTGGTAATGATGTGGAGGTAACCATGAGAACATGAGTGCTGTTATGTGTCCACCATTAATGGATGTGTGAGATTTGTGAAGAGTGCAGCCATTTGAGTACATGATGCCATGCTCAGAGTTTGATACTGGAGGTACTTGAGAGAGGAGAAACCCTGTATGGTGCTTCTGACATAGTTACAAGTGTCACCTGACCTTCTGAGTGACAACTTCTCAAACTGGAGAGATGAGGTTGCAGTGCTTCTTTGAGCCATCCCTGGAGTAAAGTACATGCTTTTGCCCCCAGAATCCTCAAATCAAAACCTCAAAGATATGGTGATTGAAATAGAGTACAGAAATCTTTTTGATACTGCTAGCCTTTTGCCTGTAGGTTGCTGACATCCTGCAAGGTCTGATGAAAACAATTAAGCTGGAGAGAGTGATATAAATATGTTGCACTGATGTTTAAATATAGTACCCAGACCTCCGAACTCGGGAGATGACAGCGGACAGAAAAATTTGCTCCTGACCCACAGATGATTCAGAGTGATGCTCGCTCATGCAAAACTTGTGCGACTGCAACATGGAATTGGGCACTGGTTGATACCATTCCAGCCAGCGAAAATGTCGCCCCCGGAGTTGCTCATCACTGCACTTACAAAAAAATGTTAAAATTCTGCCACTGAAATAGTGTGAGCATTCCCAGGCACCGCATCTTATAAAGAATACTGGCCTTGGAATGTGTGCAAATATAGATTTAGCAGAATGCTATCTAACCACCAAGGTTCAAGAGAGATCTAGCATTGTAGTCCTTGGGATTTAGAAGATTTATGGGAATAATTTGACTTTAAAGGGAAGAAATAGGAAAGAAAGAGAAAAACTATTACTGCTTCGTGAAAGGTCCAGAATTAGCAGGCATACTCTAACAATTGGAACCAGACATTTCAGGAGTACTTTAGAAAACATTGCTATCTGTAGAGCATGATAGAAATTTGGAACTCTGATCCACAAATACTAGTTGGTGTGGGATCAACTATTAAAAAGATTGATAGATTTTTGTTAATTGTAAGTATTAAGGGATATGGGGCAAATGCAGGAATATGGAGTTAAGTCATAAATCAACTATGATCTCATTGATTGATTGAGCAACTTTAAGGGATTAAGTGGCCTAATCCTGTTCCTATCTTCCTATAAACTCATCGGACTTCTGAGCTTCTGAAGACTTCGAAGACTCTCAAGATTTGGATAATTTACAGAAGCACTGCTGCTTGTGATTTGTTTCTGTGATGAGTGGTAGTTGCTATTATTTTGATATTTGGATAATTTGAGAGACTTGTGATCATTTCTCCTTTCTGCAAGTTGCCTGCCCAGATAAGGGTCCCAAGATTAGGGTTACAAGCCATGATCAATGGCAAAACAAGCATATTTTCAGCAGTGATGGCAGAAGAATTAGAACCTCAAAGGACAAGAGCTGTTCACAGAGAGGAAGAGGACTTGTGTTTCCTTTAATCACACATGAGGAAGACAATTGGAATCCACCTCATGTGTTATTTTCCTTAATCATCTTGATGATTGGAATTGAAAATGAAAGGCATTTATGAACCTTTGAAGAGTCAGATGTTTACAGGCCCTTTGGCTCAACTTGTCCACGCCACCCAGTTTTTACCACCAAGCTAGTCATCCCAATTGCCTGCATTTGGCCCAGATCCCTCTATACCCATCTTAAAAATCCAAATGCTTTTTAAAAGACAAAATTGTACTTGCCTCTACTACTGCCTCTGGCAGCTCAGTCCAGACACTCACCACACTCTGAATGAAAAAAACTGTCCCTCTAGACCCTTTTGTATCTTTTCCCCCTCACCTTAAACCTTTGCCTTCAGTTTTAGACTTCGTGTCATTGAGAAAAGATGTTGACAATCTACCTTATCTATGTCCCTCATTATTTTATAGACCTCTGTAAGGTCATCCCTAAGCCTCCTACGCTCCAGGGAAAAAAGTCCCAGTCTATCCAGCCTGTCCTTATAACTCAAATCATCAAGTGCTGATAGCATCCCAATAAACCTTTTCTGCACTCTTTCTGGTTTAATTTTATCCTTTCTATATTAGAGTTACCAGAACTGCGTACTGTATTCCAAGTGTGGCATTACCAATGTCTTGTACAACTTCAACAAGACATCCCAATTCCTGCATTTACATTCTGACCAATGAAGCCAAGCATGCCAAATGCTTTCACTAACATGCCCTCTGTGACTCCACTTTCAAGGAGCTATGAACCTGTGCTCTTAGATCTCTTTGTTCTATAACTAAACCCCCAATGCCCTATCATTAACTGAGTAGATCCTGTCTTGATTTGATCAACCAAAATGCATCATTTCACATTTATCTAAATTAAACTCCGTCTGTCACTCATTGGCCCACTGACCCAACTGATCAAGGGCCCATTGCAATCCTAGATAACCTTCTTCACTGTCCACTATTCCACCTAAATTGGTATCATCTGCAAACTTATGAACGATGCCTCCTAAATTCTCATCCAAATCTAATATAAATAGCAAATAATAGTAGACCCAGCACCAGTCCCTGAGGCACACTACTGGTCACAGGCCTCCAATTTGAAAACTAACCCTTTACAAGCACCCTCTGTCTTTTGTCGTCAACATAGTAAGAAGTCTCACAACACCAGGTTAAAGTCCAATCAGTTTATTTGATAATAATTCCACAAGCTTTTGGAAATGCTGTTCCTTCATCAGGTGCGTGGAAGGTTCTGATCAGAGAAGGGCGTGTAAAGGCACACACAGTTTACAGAATCCTGATTAGAATTCAAGTCTTTACAGCTAACCTGCTATTCAAGTCTTAAAGATGCAGACAATGTGAAAGGAGATAGCATTAGCATAGGTTAAAGAGATGTGTATTGTCTCCAGACAGGAAAGTAAGTCTGGAGGAACAATTGGCAGGAACAATAAATGTGTAGAGTATAGGGCTAATGGTAGGGCTCTTAATAGTGTTGAGGAACAGAAGGATCTTGGTGTATGTGTCAATAGATCCCTAAAAGTAGGCAGTCAAGTGGATAAAGTTGTTAAGAAGGCTTATGGAGTCTTAGCTTTTATTGGTAGGGGGATTGAATTTAGGAGCCGCAGCATCATGTTGCAGCTGTACAAAACTCTAGTGCGGCCGCACTTGGAGTATTGTGTGCAGTTCTGGTCGCCACATTATAAGAAAGATGTGGAGGCATTGGAGAGGGTACAGAGGAGGTTTACTAGGATGTTGCCTGGTATGGAGGGCAGGTCCTATGAAGAGAGGTTGAAGGATTTGAGGTTGTTTTCGTTAGAAAGGAGGCGGCTAAGGGGGGATCTTATTGAAACATATAAGATAATTAGAGGTTTGGATAGGGTGGACAGTGATAGCCTTTTTCCTAGGATGGAGAAAGCTAGCACGAGGGGACACAACTTTAAATTAAGGGGTATGAGTTATAGGACGGATATCAGAGGTAGGTTCTTTACTCAAAGAGTGATTAGGGAGTGGAATGCCCTGCCTGCAGCTGTTGTAGATGCGCCAAGTTTGGTGGCGTTTAAGAGGTAGTTGATAAGTATATGGATGAGAAGGGAATGGTTTAGTTAGGAGGGGCATTGCTTTTTATTTTGGTCGGCACAACATCGAAGGCCGAAGGGCCTGTTCTGTGCTGTATTGTTCTATGTTCTATGTTCTATAAGTGAGATTTTGCAAGCCCAGACAAGTCATCGGGGTTATAGATAGTGCAACATGAACCCAAGATCCCAGTTGAGGCTGTTCTCATGTGTGCGGAACTTGGCTGTCAGTCTCTGCTCACCAATTCTGCGCTGTCGTGTGTTGTGAAGGCCGCATTGGAGAACACTTACCCAAAGGTCAGAGGCCGAATGCCCATGACCACTGAAATGTTGGCCAACAGGAAGGGAACAGTCTTGTGACTTTATATGTTTTTCTCTGATCGGAACCTTCCACACACCTGACGAAGAAAGTGTTTCCGAAAGCTTGTGAGATTACTATCAAATAAACTGATTGGACTTTAATGTGGTGTTGTGAGACTTCTTATGGTGTTTATCCCAGTCTATGCCAGCATCTCTACATCATGACTTCTGTCATCAAGCCAGTTTTCGTATCCAATTGATTACCTCACCCTGGATCCTGTGAGATTTAACTTATGTAACAACTTATCATGCGGTACCTTGTCAAAGACTTTGCTGAAGTCCATGTAAACGACGTTAACTACATTGTCCTCATCCACCTTCTTGGTTACCCCTTTAAAAAATCAAATTCATGAAACATGATTTTCTACTCATAAAGCCGTGCTGACTGTCCCTAATCAGTCCTTGTGGCTCTAAATGTCTGTAGATCCTGTCTGTCAGAATACTTTTGAGCAACTTACTTACTGCAGACATTAGGCTCATTGGTCTGTAGTTCCCAGGCTTTTTCCTTAGTCATTCTTAAACAAAGGCACAACATTTGCTACCCTCCAATCTTCAGGCACCTCACTGGTGGCTGTCGATGACTCAAATATCTGTGAGGACTCGCAATTCCCTCCCTAGCCTCCCACAATGTCCTGGGATACATTTCACCAGGTCCCAAGGATTTATCTACCTTAAAACCACAGAAAATTACAGATCAAAAACAGGCTTTTTGGCCCTTTTTGTCTGTGCCAAACTATTTTTTGCCTGGTCCTACTGACCTGCACTTGGACCATATCCCTCCACACCCCTCTCATCCATGAACCCTTCCAAGTTTTTCTTAAATTTTAAAAGTGACCCGCATTTACCACTTTATCTGGCAGCTCATTCCACACTCCCCTGTGAAGAAGCCCCCCCTAATATTCCCTTTAAACTTTTCTCCTTTCATCCTTAACCCATGCCCTCTGGTTTTTTTTTCTCCCCTAGCCTCAGTGGAAAAAGCCCGCTTGCATTTACTCTATCTATACCCATCAAAATCTTATACACCTCTATCAAATCTCCCATCATTCTTCTATGCTTCAGGGAATAAAGTCCTAACCTATTCAATCTCTCTGTAATTCAGTTTCTCAAGTCCCAGCAACATCTTCGTGAACCTTCTCTGCACTCTTTCAACCTTATTTACATCATTCCTGTAACTAGGTGACCAAAACTGTACACAATACTCTAAATTCAGCGTCACCAATGCCTTATATAACCTTACCATAACACTCCAAATTTTATACTCAATACTCCAATTTACAAAGGCCAATGTACCAAAAGCACTCTTTACGACCATATCCACCTGTGACATCACTTTTAGGGAATTCTGTACCTATATTCCCAGATCCTTCTGTTCAACTGCACTCTTCAAAGTCCTACCATTTAGCCCATGCATTCTACTTTGGTTTGTCCTTCCAAAGTGCAATATCTCACATTTGTCTGCATTAAATTCCATTTGCTATTTTTCAGCCCATTTTTCTAGTTGGTTCAAATCCCTCTGCAAGCTTTGAAAACCTTCCTTACTGTTCACAACACCTCCAATCTTTGTATCATCAGCAAACTTCCTGATCCAATTTACCACATTATCACCCAGATCATGGATATAGACGATAAACAACAATGGACCCAACACCGATTCCTGTGGCACACCACTAATCACAGGCCTCCACTCAGAGAAGCAATCCTCGACGACCACTCTTCGGCTTCTTCCATTGAGCCAGTGTCTAATCCAATTTACTACCTCCCCATGTTTAACTAGCAACTGCACCTTCCTAACTAAGCTCCAATGAGGGACCTTAGCAAAGGTCTGACTAAAATCCAGATAGACAACATCCACTGCCTTCCCTTCATCCATTTTCCTGGTAACCTCTTCGAAAAACTCTAATAGATTAGTCAAACATGACCTAACACATATAAAGCCATGTTGACTCTCCCTAATGAGTCCCTGTCAATCCAAATATTTGTAAATCCTATCCCTTATCACACCTTCCAATAACTTTCCCATCACCGACATCAAACTTACTGGCCTATAATTTCCCGGATTTCTTTTGGAATCTTTTTCAAACAATGGAACAATACGAGCCATCCTCCAATCATCCGGTACCTCCACAGTGAATTCTAACATTTTAAATATGTCTGCCAGGGCCCCTGCAAGTTCACTACTAGCCTCCTCAAGGTCCGTGGGAATACCCTGTCTGGTCCTGAGGATTTATCCATTCTGATTTGCCTCAAGACAGCTAGTACCTCCTCCTCTTTAATCTGTAAAGGTTCCATGACCTCCCTACCTGTTTATCCTATTTCTGTAGAGTCCATGCCTGTTTCCTCAGTAAATACCAATGCAAAAAAATCATTTAGTATCTCCCCCATCTCTTTTGGTTCCATACATAGTCTACCATTCTGGTCTTCAAGAGGACCAATTTTATTCCTCACTATCCTTTTGCTCCTAACATATCTATAGAAGCTCTTTGGATTTTCCTTCATTCTGTCTGCCAAAGCAACCTCATGTCTTCTTTTAGCCCTCCTGATTTCTCTTTTAAGTAACTTCTTGCACTTTTTATACTCCTCGAGCATCTAATCTGTTCCTTGCTGCCTGTACATTTCATACAACTCTCTCTTCCTCTTAATCAGCATTACAATCTCCCTCGAGAACCAAGGTTCTTTATTCCTATTTATTTTGCCTTTAATGCTGAACATACAAACTCTACACTCTCAAAATTTCTCCTTTGAAGGCCTCCCACTTTCCATATACATCCTTCCCAAAGAACAGCCTGTGCCAATCCACACTTCCCAGATCCCTTCTCATTTCATCAAATTTGGCCTTTTTCCAATTCAGAACTTCAACCCGAGGATCAGATGTATCCTTATCCATGATCAAGTTGAAACTAGTGGCGTTATGATCACTGGATCCAAAGTGTTCCCACTCAGTCACATCCATCACCTGCCCTAACTCATTTTCCAATAGGAGATCCAATATCACATCCTCTCTAGTTGGCACCTCTATATACTGATGTAGAAAATTCTCCTGAACACATTTTACAAACTCTACCCTGTCTAAACTTTTAATAGTATGCCGGGTCCCAATCTATATGTGGAAAATTAAACTCCCCTACTATCACAACTTTGTGTTTCTTGCATTTGTCAGCTATCACTCTGCTGATTTGCTCCTCCAATTTTCTGCGACTATTAGGTTTCTATAATATAGCCCTATTAAGGTGGTCATACCTTCCCTTGATAAGCCTTAAGAGCTCTGTAATATATACACTCCTCAAGACATTTCTTATATTTCCCCAAGCCCCTTAACATCCATGTCTTTCTCAACAGTAAATACTGATGAGAAATATTCATTTAGGATCTCACCCATCTCTTATGGATCTGCATCTAAATTACGTTGTTTGTCCGGGAGAGATCCTACTCTCTCCCTACTTTTTTGCCCTATATGTATTTATAGAAGATCTTTGGATTCTCCTTCGCCTTATCTGCCAAAGCAAGCTCATGTCCTCTTCTTGCCCTCCTGCTTTCTCTCTAATTCTACTCCAACAACCTCTACACTTCTCAAGAAAACCACTTGATCCCAGCTGCCTATACATGTCATATGACTCTTTCTTCTTTTTGACCAGGGCACCATCCAGAGTTCCCTACTTCTACCAGCCTTGCTTTTCAATCTAAAAGGAAAGTGCTTAATCAGAACCCTGGTTGATACACTTTGAAAAGCCTACCACTTATCAGTCATTCCTTTGCCTGCTAACAGACTCCCCCAATCAACTTTTGAAAGTTCATTTCTAATAACTGCCAAAATTGTCCTTGTCCCAATTTAGAATTTTAACTTTTGGGCCTCACCTATTATTTTCCGTAGCTATCTTAAAACTAATGGAATTATGGTCACTGGTCCCAAAATGATCCCTCCCTAACACTTCTGTCACCTGCCCTTCCTTTTTTCCCAAGAAAAGGTCAGGTTTTGCCCCCTCTCTAGTTGGGCCATCCACATACTGAATGAGAAATTCCTCCTGAATACACTTAACAAATTTCTCTCTATGTAAGGCACTAACGCTATGGCTGTTCCAGTCAAAGTTGGGAAAGTTAAAGTTTCCCACTCATACCACCCTACCTTTTTTTGCAAGTATCTGTAATCTCTTTACGTATTTGTTTCTCAATTTCCCGCTGACTAATTGGGAGCCTGTAGTACAATTCTATCAAAGTGATCTCTCCTTTCTTATTTTTCATTTCTAACCATTTAGTCTCAGTAGGTGAATCCTCGGATATGTCCCCTCTCAGTACTGCCTTGATATTCTCCCTAATCAAAAATATAACTCCCCTTCCCCCTCCTATAGCATCTGTACCGTGGAACACTGAGTTGCCAGTCCTGCCCCTCCTTTAGCCATGTTTCAGTAATAGCTGTAATATTGCAATCCCACATGCCCATGCCCTAAGTTCAGTTACATTGCCTGTCAGGCCTCTTGTATTGAAATAAATTAATCTAGACTTCCCTTGTTCTCTGCCCTGCTTTCTTAGGCCATCTATCCAGTCATATTTTATACACTCTCCCTGTGTTTTACTTCTCTTATCCTCACTGATCCCATTCACTTAGTTCTCCAGACTCTGTGCTCTGTACTGTGCCCTTTTTGACTTTTGAATTCAGTTTCTCTGCCTTTCAGTTTACCCCTTACTGTCTTTTGTTTCTGTTCCGACTTTACTTCCCTCTGACTTCATTCGTCAGTTCCCATCCCCCTGCCGCATTCATTTAAACCCTCCTCAACAGCAATAGCAAACATTCCCCCTAAGATATTGGTTCCAGTCTGCCCAGATGCAGACTGTCCAATTTGTACTGGTCCCATCGCCCCCAGATCCAGTTCTAGTGTCCTAGGAATTTGAATCCCTCCTTCTTGCACCATCTCTCATGCCACATATTCATCTTAGCTATCCTGACATTCCCACTCTAACTAAAACATGACACTGGTAGCAATCCTGAGATTACTACCTTTGAGGTCCTACTTTTTAGTTAAACGTCTAACTCACTAAATTCAGCTTGTAGGACCTCATCCCATTTTTTTGCCTACATTGTTGATGTCTACATGCACCACATCAGCTGGCTATTCACCCTCCCCCTATAGAATATCCTGCAGCCGCTCTGAGACATCTTGGTACAGATGCAGCCACTCTGAGACACCAAGGAGGTAACATCCTAGAATCTTGTTTGCATCCACAGAAACACCTGTCTATTCTCCTTATAATTGAGTCTCCTATTACTAAAGCTCTGCCACTCTGTTCCCCACAGAGCCAGTCAGGCTGCTACTATTTCCCTGGTGGGCCATCTTGCTATCAGTATCCAAAATGGTATATCTGTTTTGGAGGGAGATGACCACAGGGGACTCCTGCACTGCCTTCCTACTCTTCCTCTGTCTGATGTTCATCCATTCCCTATCTCCCTCAGTAATTTTTATATGTGGTGTGACCAACTCACTGAATGTGTTCCTCCAAAGCAGCTCTAGAACAGTCAAGTGGTCTAATAGGAGCTATAGTTGAACACACTTCTTACACACAAAGGAGCCAGAAACACTGGAAGGGTCCCTGAATTCCCACATCAAACAAGGAGTATGACACAGGTCTGGCATCTCCTGCCTTGACTTAATCCGTAGGTTAACTAACAACTAAAAGAAAAGGAAAATTACTTACCAATCACCAGTCAATCACTTACTCGCTGATTGTAATGTCACAGTTCAATTTCTTTCTACCTCTCACTTGCCCTCAAGTGTCCCTCATAGGTCTACCTCTCCTCTCCTGCCAAAGATGAGCACCTCTTTTCCTTCAACACCGAATTCCCACTCAGCTCCAAATTCCTGATACCCTCACGCTGGCTGAAATCTCACTCCAACTGTGGTCCTGCACAAACTCACTGGTTCTTTGAGGGAAGAGGGAAGCTTAAGATTGTGTGATGCAGAGAAATGTGGAGAGGGCCTGCTTGAGATCCCCACTTCTTCCTTACTGTATTGACTAGCACACATTCTAATACCCACTAAATTTAATACATCATTTCTGATTGATTGCAGTTGACCTCCTTGCCCTTTTGAAATGGAAAGCACAGCCAGACAGGGTGATGGACATCCTGGGGAGACTACGTCATGTCAGCGGTGAAGAAATAGTTAAAGTAAGTCACAGTTCAGATCATGGTGTCCAGAGTATGGCTCAAATATTCAGAAAATAGAAGTTGTGCCCTTCTCTTGTCTACTTATTTCTTCAGATCTGTCTTTTGTCATTTATCTTTTCACTACTTTTCCACATTCCATTCTTCGCCACTCATCTATCCTTGTGCCTCCTTTCCCTTACCTAAAATCCCTACAATACAAAAGGAGGCCATTCAGCTCATCAGGTCTGTACCAACCACTATCCCACCCAGGCCCTATTCCTGCAACCCACACATTTACCATGTTAATCTCCCTGATACTAGGGTCAATAAAGCATTAGCCAATCAACCTAACACACACATCGTTGGAGTGTGGAAGGAAACCACAGCACCTGGTGGAAGCCCATGCAGACAGTGGGAGGATGCGCAAACTCTGCACAGACAGTGACCTAAGGCTGAAATTGAACCTGGGACTTGGCGCTGTGAGGCAACAGTGCTAACCACTGTGTCATGTGCCACCTCTTCTCCATTTCTCTCCTATTACCATCCTTCTTTACTTCCTCCATTCCTTTGTTTCCCTGTCCTCACTGCCAGTCCTCCCCCAACCACCCCCCCTGGACTCTCCCTCTCTCATTCTCCATTTTTGCTTTGTTCTGCTCTTATTGTCTCTTTCCCCTTCTTCATTTCAGTTCTTATCCATCTCCTTTCTGCTTCCCTGTCATTTCACCGCTTAATTTTTCTTATTAATGCTGCCTTCTGTCTATTCTCTCCCTCTTAGTAAATCAATGCATAGGTAGAACAGTAGTTCAACTTTTCGAGTGCTTGTAGTGTTGAGTGTTGAAAATTCACCAAACTTTCATTACCACTTGTATCGGGCAAAATTTGGAGGCAAATATGATAAGAATCTCCAGCATCCTATGCTGAAGAGTTTTTTTTGAGATTTTTGGCAAATTGCTAAATTCACAAAATGGAATTGAATAGAATAGAGCACAAAGTGAGGTAAATTATGAAGAAGCAATGATTAAAAATTCTGAGTTATCGTATGAGTATCTTTTGAGGGAAGCAAGGAATCAAAGAAGTTGGAAAAGGGTAAGTGACAAGCGTTGACGTCTTTGATTGGATATATTTCTAAAGCTGTCATCACTAGGCCACTGCCTCTACTGCTTACACCTAGTCCTCTAACATGCCCATCTTCAGTGCATCCATTGTTTGTGAATAGAACTTCCACTTACTTGACAAAGAGACAATGCTCTGAAAGCTAGTGGCTTTTGCTACTAAATAGAACAAAGAACAAAACAGCACAGGAAACAGGCCCTTCGGCCCAACGAGCCCACACAGCCACCCCAATGTTCCCACCTCTACCCCTACCTATACCTCTAAATAAATCTGTTGGACTTTAACCTGGTGTTGTGAGATTTCTTACTGTGTTTACCCCAGTCCAATGCAAGCATGTCCACATCATAATTCTTAATTGTCAGCTTTTTCTGATATTTTTTATACCTATATAAAATGTTTGAAGACAATGAAAAGAATGCTGTTTTTAATGCTGTTATTTTGCTTGCAGATTCCTTACAGCAGTGTACTTAAATATACCTTTAATTCTTGGATACTCCAGGACAATTCTGAAAGATTGATAATACTGACTGATAAATCTTAATGTCAACACAGGAATGCAGGGAAAAGGAAAGTAGGATTTGTGGGAATTATTGTGGAAGATGGTGGTAAGCAGAGATTTAGGCTGGGACTTTCTGTCCCCACCATGGCGGAACTCACCACAGGGCATGTGTTAGACCAGCCAGAAGTCTTTCAATGAGACTGAAAGATTCCAACATTGAGTAGGGCTGAAGAATCCCAGCCACAGTTTATCCACTTAGAGCATTTGTGAAACTGGGAGAATAAGTCGTCCCTTTCTGCTTCCACATTGTTGCATTGGCCAGATCACAAACATCCAGAAAGTGGAAAGTAGATTGCTTGCCTGCTGTTTCAAGAGAGAGAAAAGGTAGACCTGGAAAAAAATAGAAGCTGCAGGAGAAAAATTTATTAATTTTGGCTAGCTTCATGTGGGATATAAATTAATAACTTTCTATACTTACTCAATATCCATTCATAGAACTATTCTTAAAGCGTGTAACTACTTGTTGGCTTATGCTTCTGTGGGCACTAGTACTCCTCCGACCCCTCACCCAAATGGCTGTTAATTCCAATGCACATGGGATCCAAAGTAGCCTTCACCTGGCATCTTCATTTATAGTTGGAGTCGTTGAATAGCAATCAGTGCCAACATAATATTCCATCTAGCAAAGAATGCAGAAGACAACAGTAGTATCCCCAACAGAGAGCAGTTAATTGGTCAAATCTTCTTGACTTTGCATTGCATGATGTATCAATCTAATGAACCATTTCAGAGAAGATCCAAGTTATCGGATGCTTGTTGTAGAGGACTGATTCTAAACAGCATTTAAAAAACTATTCATTTCTGAAGTAAATTGGTTTCAATGTTAAAACTTAGCAAATAGGTACTAATACCGAAACATTTCCCTTAGTTAAATCTCTCTTCTCTTTTCCAGTTTTTGCAGGATATTTTAGACACCTTGTTTACAATTTTAGATGACAACACTGAGAAATATGGGCTGCTAGTATTTCAATCCTTGGTATGTATCATTAATCTGGTAAGTTATATACCTAAGATTTCCTGAAATTGTCTGAGATGAAGACTGTGGGATGAGATTTTCTCAGGATATACTGACAATTGGCAAATAATGCTTTTGGGATTGTGTCCCATTGTGTTGTGTGGTTAAAAAAAAGACTGTCAGTTATTTCACCTCAATTTTTTTCAAACTAGCAGCACAAGAAGAGCATTTGCTGCATTACCAAATAAAATTAAGATTATCAATTTGTTTTCCCCCTGATTTTCTCCCCTCCCTCTTGAAGGCCTTGATGCTTGTTGCAGTTTTAGACACCTTCCTATAGTTCAGGTCTAAACCTAGACAGTAAATATAGGGTACGCAGTCGTGCATGATCCTGTTCTGATATGACATCCACATTTCACAAGGCATGTTTGGTATAAATTAGGAAAATGAATCCTAATCAATTTTCCTTCAAAACCCAGCTAAAATGAGTCTCTGTGCAGGCTGACAACTGACTCAGCAGAATTGGAAATTGGGCCTTTCTGGTCTGTATGGCTATTGGGGTACAACAATGCAGAAAAAGAGAGTGTTTCTGGCCAATTTAAGATTGTTAGTCAAACTCACAGTGTGGCCCACTTTGGCTAGAAGTCACAGAGTTACTCAAACTCAGGGCCGTATCCTTTGCAGGAATATATCCACACATTTAATCTTTTTTGTACTAGACACAAGCTTAGGGAACAGGCATTCCCTTGTCCATTCCCAGGGTAATGTCATGACCAATCAGAGTCAACTTGCCCAGTTTGAATTTGAACAAAGTTGAGTAGTTAGCTGATCCCTGCTGATTTCTCAAAGGCAGGCAATACTTTCACCAATCAGGATCCACTTGCCAAACGATCGGCACTCTTTTCTCGTGCAATATAAATTGTTGTTCCTCTGTTCCTGTTGGTAATTTCTGGCAAGCTATCTGATTTGTGCAAGACAAAAAGATTATATAGTATGAGCAGAATTCACCATAGAAGTCATAGAAGCCCTACAGTGCAGAAAGAGGTCATTTGGCCCATTGAGTCTGCATCAACCACAATCCCACCCTGGCCCTACACCATATCCGTACATATTTACCCACTAATCCCTCTAACTTGCATCTCAGGACTCTAAGGGGCAATTTTAGCATGGCCAATCAACCTTTTTTTTCTAACCCGTATATTTGGACTGTGGAAGGAAACCTATACAAACATGAGGAGAATGTGCAAACTCCTCACAGACAGTGATCCAAGCCGGGAATCAAACCAAGGTCCTGGAGCTGTGAAGCAGCAGTGCTAACCACTGTGCTGCCCTTCTCCGAAAAAATTCTAAATGTTGAATTTCCTGGAGTAATTCATGCTGTTTCTTTCAGTGGGAGTTCAGAGAGATTCTCCCACATTCTGTGCACTGTAGAGGTCACCAGCTTGAATATCATTAAATTTCAGGAGGTGGGAAGTAATTTCACTGGAGAGGCCGAAACCAGCTGGCCTCTGTGCATGCTCAGTGGCCCCTGAACTGTCAACCTCCTGTTTGCTAGCCAGCTCAATCACCGGCCAGCCCGAGATCCCTGGAGTGCTGCTGCCTCCCCATATACAGCTGTATATTTCCACCAACTGGTGGCAGAATCTACATGGCCATTTCCCAATCAAAATGACAGATGCAATGATCTCAGCAGTCACTACCAATTGACAAGCTGAAGGAGGCTAAATCATGTGAGCTGAAGGACCAATTTACTAATTTTCTTAAAACAAATTATATATTTAAAATATAAAGGTACCGCAGGAGTATTGAGAAACAAATTAAAATAATGGCTTGTAGTATTGATGTGTATTGGGGTTCCATCTCCCTAAAAACAGTATTTTAAAGGACAACATAAGTATCTTTTTATGAAACAATGGTTCGTAAATGGAATGCTGATGATATGCAGACATCTGCAGCTACTATCATTTCCCGCTCGCTTTTGCCTCCTCCTGCTCCTCTCCTTCCCCATCTACAATATGTCATGTACATGGAGTATTCAGGGACATCATAATTTCTGGTTCAACAGCATCTTCAGAGTGGATGCATTGGTGATCATTTCACAGCATTCTATAGATTCTGAAAGAGTTTCAGTGGATTGGAAGGTAGCTAATGTAATATCACTTTTTTATAAAGGATAGAGAGAGAGAAAATGGGGAATTATAGATTGATTAACCTAACATTGGTTGTGAGGAAAATGCTGGAGTCAATTATTATGGAGGTAATAACTGTGGTGGAAAGCGGTGACAGCATCAGGCCAAGTCAGCATGAATTCACTGAAGGGAAATCATGCTTGACAAATCTTATGGAATTTTTTGAGGATGTGACTTTAGAATGGACAAGGATGAACCAGTGGATGTTGTGTATCTGGACTTTCAAAAGGCTTTTGATAAGGTCCCCACATAAGAGATTAAAACTCATGGAGTTGGGTGTAATATATTGATGTGGATAAAGAACTGTATGTCAGCAGGAAGCAGAGAATGGGAAAAAATGGGTCCTTTTCAAGCAGTGACAAACGGGGTACCACAGGGTTCAGTGCTGGGATCCCACTTATTCACACTATATATTAATGATTTGGATAAAGGAATTAATTGCAATATTTCCAAATTTGCAGACAACACTAAACTGGGTGACAATGTGTACTGTGAGAAGGATGCAAATCTTGGCAAATGCTTGGCAATACTTGGCAAATGCAATATAATGTGGATAAATATGAGGTTATCCACTTTGATGGCAAAAATAGGAAGGAAGATTATTATCTGAGTGGTGGCAATCTAGGAAAAGGGCAAGTGCAAAGTGACCTGGGTATCATGGTGGAACATTTACTGAAGGTTGGCATGCAGAGATTTGATTTGATTTATTATTGTCACATGTATTAGCATTCAATGAAAAATATTGTTTCTTGTGTGCTATACAGACAAAGCATATTATTCATAGAAAAGGAAACAAGAGAGTGTAGAATGTAGTGTTACAGTTACAGTTAGGGTGTAGCGAAAGATCAACTTAATGCAAGATAGGTCCATTCAAAAAACTGATGACAGCAGGGAAGAAGCTGTTCTTGAGTCGGTTGGTACATGACCTCAGACCTTTGTATCTTTTTTCCCAATGGAAGAAACTGGAAGATAGAATGTCCAGGGTATGTAGGGTCCTCAATTATGCTGGCTGCTTTGTCGAAGCAGCGGGAAGTATAGACAGAGTTCATGGATGGGAGGCTGGTTTGCGTGATGGATTGGGCCACATTCACAATCTTTCATAGTTTTTTGTGGTCTTGGGCAGAGCAGGACCATACTAACCGGCAATGGGGAAAGCTAATGGTATGTTCGCCTTCATAGCAAGAGGATTTGAATATAGGAGTAAGGATGTCTTGTTGCAGTTGTACAGTGCCTTGGCGAGGCCACACCTTGGATATTATGAAGAGTTTTGGTCTCCTACTTTGAGAAAGGGCATTCTTGCTATTGGGGGAGTCCAGTGAAGGATCACCTGACTGATTCCTGGAATGGCAGTACTGACATATGAAGAGAGACTGGATCAACTGGTTTGTATTCACTGGAATTTAGAAGTATGAGAAGAGATTGCATAGAAACATATAAAATTGTGATGGGACTGGACAAGCTAGATGTGGGAAGAATGTTCCCAGTATTGGGGAAGTGCACAACCAGGGTCACAGTCTAAGAATAAAAGGTAAGCCATTCAGGACTGAGATGAGGAAGAACTTATTCACTCAGAGTTGTGGACCTATGGAATTCTCTTTCACAGAAAGCTGTCGGGGGCAGTTTGTTAGGTATGTTCAAGAGGGAGCTGGACATGGCCCTTATGGCTAAAGGGATCAAGGGATATGGAGAGAAAGCGGGAGTAGGATACTGAAAGTATATGATCAACCATGATCAGATTGAATGGTGGTGCAGACTCAAAGGGCCAAATGGCTTATTCCTGCACTTATTTTCGATGTTTCTATGAGCCAACAATAACAATTGTTGTAGCTTCTCAACCAGATGAACATGACTCAAATCCCAGAGATCCTTGTCACACAGATCTATTTCCTTCAGTTGTGTAGATTCTTAAGCCTCAATGTTGCACGTTGTGCAGATATGCTGGCCTCTATCACATGACATTACTTCCTCTGTTTTGCCTCTCGCTGACTCATAATTTCAGGGACCTGGGTTTGATTCCCAGCTTGGGTCACTGTCTGTTTGGAGTCTGAATATTCCATGTGTCTGCTTGGGTTTCTTCTGGGTGCTCCTGTTTCTTCCCACAAGTCCAAAAGACATGCTGGTTAGGTGCATTGGTCATGCTAAATTTTCCCTCAGTGCATCTAAGCAGGCACTCGGGAATTTTCACAGTAATCTCATTGCAATGTTAATGTAACAATGTAATGTGACAAATAATTAAATAAACTATCTTTAATACACATCCCTTCCATTTATCTGGTGAGTGGGAAGCCAATCTTGTGAAGAATGTGAATAGATCATCTGAGTAACTGGCTTCAAACTGCCTCTATTCAACAATCAGCAAAGTTTGTTTCACTAAATCCTGTCAGAACACAAAACAAGACAGCCTTTTCTTTCTCCACTCAACCTCTCAATTACTACTGGATTTAAAAAGGTATTTATAATCACCTTATGACAGTACTGTTCTCCAAAGCCTCTAATTTATACTGCTTATCAGGACATCCTTCAGTTTCCTTCAGTTAAATATTGGGAATACCAAGGCTGTTACCTTTGGGTCCCTTTTATAAACTCCATTCCCGAGCTACTGATTCCATTCCTTTTCCTGGCCACTGTTCGAAGTTAAACCATACATTCCACAAGTCTGGCATCCAAATTGAACTTGAACTCAGCTTCTAAACTTACATCTTCTTCAGCTTCCAAACCCACCAACTTCCACTTCTGTAACACTGGCAGCCTACACTTCACCCTCAGCTGATCTGCTGCTGAAACCCTTATCTGCACCTTGATTTCCCGAAAACATGATTATCCCAATTCCAACACATTCCTGGACAGCCTCCTATTTTCTACCCTCCATAAATTTAATGTCATCCAAAGTTCTGCTGCTCATATACGAAGCACCAGATTTTATTCATTCATCACCCCTGCGTGCACTGACCTATATTGACCCTTTGTTGAACAACTACTCTGTGTTAACCTGTCATCTATGTGTTCAAATCCTTTTGTGCTCATACACTTTCCCACTTCTATAACATCCTCCAGAAGAGGATGATTTCTGCACTATTCCTGCTCTTGCATATAGAATCCTGAAACAATTACAGTGCAGCAGTCCCTTCAGCCATTGTATCTATACTGGCCTTTGTAACGAGCAATTCACCTCATGCCTCTTTCCTGCTTTTTTCCCCCCTAACTCTGCAAATTTTTTGTTTTCAAATAATGATCCAATTATCTTTCAAAAGCCACAATTGACCCCGCCTCTGCCATGCGTTAAGGCAGTATATTCAACATCCTAACAACACGCTGCATGAAAAAGGATTTTCCCTTGTGTCACCATTGTTTCTTTTGCCAATTACCTTAAATCCATGCTCTCTGTTTCTCAATCTTTCACCATTGGGAATAGTTTCTCGCGATCTAGAGTTCCAGTGTCTCATGATTTTGAAAGCATCTGTCAAATCTTCTCTCAACCTTTTCCAAGGAGAACAATCCAAATTTCTCCAATCTTTCTATTCAATTCAGTCCTTCATCTCTGAAACTATTCTTCTGAATCTTTTCTGCACCCTCTCTAATACCTTCCTAAATACCCAAATTGAGGTCAAGTTTTATAATTAACATGATTAAGGAGATAAAAGAGGTGGATGAGTAGCACTGTTAATCAAGGATAGTTTATCGGCTGCTGAAAGGCATTTCAAAGAACAAAGAACAAAACAGCATGGGAAACAGTCCCTTTGGCCCAACGAGCCCGCGCTGCCACCTCGATGTTCCCACTTTTACCCGTGATCTCTGTCTATGTTTATAGATCCATGGATTAAAAACCAAATTTGAGACAATTTAGGGAGAATTTGTTCTGCCAATCAGCCTAAGAGCACATCTTTGGGATATGGGAGGAAACCAGAGCACCCGGAGAAAACCCATGCAAGCACAGGGAGAATGCGCAAACTCCCACTGACACAGGCCCAAATCCATATATCTGCGCAGCACAGCGATAGTCACTGAACTGTCATGTTGTCCATCAAATGGTCCAGGTCAAGCATACACTAATGACGTGAAGCACTAGGATACTCTCGAAAAAAAAATCCAAGAGCAGCCCTCTCACGACCCATCGCGTGTATGCCCCTTGTTAGACAACAAGGTGGATCAAAGTATCTGTAGGATAAAAATAAATACATCAATATCATCGACTATTTACATACTTCTCAGAGACTCCCAAGGCTCATGATCCCTATTTGAAATCAGTTTTCTATATCCCTCCATTCCCATTCTGTTCATGTGCCCATCTAAGTATCTCTTAAATAACTCCAGAGTGCCTGGCAGCACGTTCCATACCCCCACCACCCTCTGTGAGAAAAAACTCCCTCTAGCATCCAAATTATACCTTACTCCCCTCATCCTAAGCCCGTGAGCCCTCGTGCTATTTGAGTCCATCCTAGGAAAAACTTTGCCCTGTTTAAGTCCTGCCACACAAGTTTGATTGAATTCTTTGAGGAGATAACTAATTATGTAGATGAAGGTAGAGTAGTTGATGTCATACACATGGATTTAATAAGGCGTTTGATAAGGTTTCCCATGGTAGGTTCATAAAGAAAGTAAGGGAGTGTGGGATAAAAGGTAATTTGGCCGATTGGATAAGTAATTGGCATTCTCATAGAAGAAGAGGGTGGTAGTGGACGGAAAATTTTCAGACTGGAAGATGTTACCAGCAGTGTACCACAAGGATCAGTGCTGGGTCCTCTGCTATTTGTGATTTTTATCAATGACTTGGAAGAGGGGGCTGAAGGCTGGGTTGGTAAATTTGTAATGACAGCAAGATTGGTGGAGTAGTGGATGAGTGCAAGGCTTTTGTAGGCTGCAAAGAGACATTGATAGGATACAGAGCTGGGCAGAAAGGTGGCAGATGGAGTTTAACCCTGATATGTGTGAGGTGATTCATTTTGGCAGGACAAACTTGAGTGCGGATTACAGTGTCAACGGCAGGATCCAGAGGAATGTGAAGGAACAGAGAGATCTTGGGGCTCATATCCATAGATCTCTGAAGGTTGCCACTCAAGTGGATAGAGCCATGAAGAAGGCTTATAGTGTATTCACATTTATTAACAAGAGGTTTAAGTTTAAGAGTCATGGGGATATGGTGCAGGACCTTGGTGAGACTACATTTGGAATATTGTGTGCAGTTCTGGTCACCTCACTATAAGAAGGATGTGGAAGCATTGGAGAGAGTGCAAAGGAGGTTTACCAGGATGCTGCCTGGTTTGGAGGGTAGGTCTTAAGAGGAAAGGTTGAGGATGCTTTTCTCTCTAGAGCGGAGGAGAATGAGAGGCAACTTAATAGAAGTTTATAAGATGATGAGGGGGGATAGATAGAATGGATGTGCAGAGACTATTTTCTTGGGTGAATGTAGCTGTGACAAGGGGGCATAACTATAAGGTTCATGGTGGGAGATATAGGAACAATGCTCGAGATAGGTTCTTTTCTCAGAGACTAGTTGGGGTGTGGAATGCGCTGCCTGCTGTGATAGTGGAGTCAGACACTTGAGGAACTTTCAAGTGGTTATTGGATAGGTACATGGAACATACCAAATGATAGGGATTGGGATAGCTTGATCTTGGGTTCAAACACAGCTCAGCACAGCTTTGAGGGCCAAAGGGCCTGTACTGTGCTGTACTGTTCTAAGTTCTATGTTGTATGTTCTATTAGCATAAATTCTTTGTACTCTATGCCCTATTGATAAAGTCTCAGGTGCCATATGATTTCACAACCCTTCTCAAACCATTCGATCACCTTCCGTGATTCGGGCACATATAGAATCATAGAACCAAAAAAAAAACCAAAGAAGGAGGCCATTTGGCCCATCTTGTTCATGTTGGCCCGAACACAGCCAATGCCCTTTTTGATCTCAACTTCCTGCACTCAGCCCATAGCCCTGTCTCTAATAGCATTGAAGATGTATGTCCAGGCACTTTTAAAAAGAGTTCAGGATCTCTGCCTCAACTGTCAATTCGGGAAGTAAATTGCAGGCACACACCATCCTCTGTAATAAAGGTTCTTCCTCATTCTCCTCTACACCTACTGCCAGTTATATCCCCTGATTCTAGAATTCTCTGCCAAGGGAAACAATTTTATCCTGTCAGCTCTATCTTTTCCCTTCATAATTTTATACAACTCTTTCAAGTCACCACTCTGCCTTCTTTGTTCCAAGGAAAATAACCTCAATCTATTCCAATCTCTTCTCATTTTCTACACTTTTTTAGCCTGGAAATTTTTTTGTAAACTTCCTCTGCACTCTCTCCAGAGCAGTCCTTCCTATAATATGGCAACCAGAAATGTAAACAATACTTCAGTTATTGCCTCACCAGTGTTTTATACAATTCCAACAATATATCCTTACTTTTATATTCTATACCTCTGCTAATGAAGCAGAGCATTCCATATGCTTTATTTACAACTTTTTCTACTTGAACTGCTGCCTTTGGGGTCGTGTGTACTTGTGTGCCAAGATTTCTCACTTCATCTAGCCCTCTTATTATATTTCTATTTATTGCATATTTTCTATAATTGACCTCCTTAAATCCATTATCTCACACTTCTCTGTATTAAAATCCATCTTACTGCCACTCTACCACTTTACTGCCGCTCTATCAACCTACCAACTTTGTTTTGTAGACTATAGATATACTCTACATTATCCACTACTCGGTCAATCTTTGTGTCATCTGCATATTTTCCTATCCTCGATTTTCATGTGCATTTCATTAATATATAACTTAATTAGCAAGGGTCCCACCACTGCGCTCTTTGGAACACAACTTTCCATTCATAAGGGAATCCATCAACTATTATCCTTTGTTTCTTGTTATTGAGCCAACTTTTAATCCAGCTTGCCATATTTCCCTGTATTCTATGGACTTCTGCCTTTTTGTCCAATCTGCCATATGGGACCTTCTCAGACGTCTTGCTAAAATCCATGTGCACAACATCCACTGCTCGACCTTCATCAACCCTTTTTGTTACTTCCTCAAATAATTCAATCAAATTTGTTAGACAATACATTCCTTTAACAAATCCATGCTGACCATCCCTGACAACTCCATGCCTTACTACATGGTGGTTAATCCTATCTGTTATGATTGATTCGATTAATTTGCCCACCACCGGCGTGAGACTAACTAGCCTATAATTGTTTAGTATTTCCTTCAATCCTTTTTTAAACAATGAAACTATGTTTGCATTTCTCCAGTCCTCCAGTACCTCCCCTGTATCTAGTGAGGATTGAAAAATCATCCTCAGAGCATCAGCTAGCTCCTTCCTGACTTCCTTCAACAGCATCCAAAACAGTCCATCTGGCCCTGGAAACTTATCAACTTTCAGTCATGTCCCACTGCTCCTGTAGCCCAATTCAAATTGCATCCTTTACTTTATATTGGCTATGTTTTGATGGCTATGAAAGCCACAGAGGATCATTAATAGATGTCCACATGGACTTCATTGAATAGAAGTTGCCTTATTGAGGCTTGGCCGACAGGAAGCAGTTAGCAGGGGGTTTAAACTTGTAACTTTACCTGGACTGCAGTTGTATGCCCTAAGGTAAAGACTATATGATGTAAGGTATAGCCCTCTCTTTAGGTGCACAATAAAGGTGACGGGATGCCTGTGGTTGGCTGAATCACTACAGGCTTTCTGTGTTCTTCCTACCCCTGTATTAAATTTCATCTGCTACTTGTCTGCACATTCCACCAATCTTTCTTGGAGCTTTTGAGGTTCTACACCAATCTCCTCATGCTTCACCATGAGTTCCAAATTTTGGGTAATCTACAAATTGGAAATGGCTCCCTGTATGTTAAGGTCTTCATTGTTAATATTGGAATTATTCTGCAACAAGGGTACATGTTGGCATTCAAGAGCAGCTATCTCCAATTGAGGAAGTATTAGATTTTCGTTGCAAATATTATAAAATAGTGTTGGTAGAAATTAGAAGAGTCTGTGACTTTACTCTAAAGGCTTGGAAATAAATCTGTCTTAAGACACATGCTGGTTTCAGATATATCAGGAAGAGCAGAAATTCCAAACACTAATCCCTGGGGAACATCGCAATGAACTTTGCTCCAGTCTGAAAAACAACTCTTCACCACTACTCTTTGTCTCCTATCATGTAGTCAATTTCATATTCGTAATGCTCCTGTTCTTTTATTCCATGAACTCTAACTTTACTCTCAAGTTTATTATGTATGACATGTTATAATTGCCTTTTGGAAAGCCATATATACCATATCAACAGTTTTACCCTCATCAACTCTCTCTGTTATCTCATGAAAAAACTCAATCAAATTAAATGCAATTTGCCTTCAGCAAATACATGCTAGTTTTTTATATTTAACCTGAATTTCCTCAAGTGACTATTAAGTTTGCCCCAAATTATTGCTTCTGAAAGTTTCTCCACCTCCTTGATTAAAATGATTACCCTCTAGTTGCAGGATTTATCTTTACATCCTTTTTTGAACAAAGGTGTATCATTTGCAATTCTCCAGTCTCTGCAACCACCCCTAGTTCTGTGGAGAATTGAAAAATTACGGTCAGTGCCTTTGAAATTTCCACTCCCACATTCTTCAGTATTCTTGGATGCATCTCTTCCAGTCCTGTTGCCATACCAACTTTTAAATGCAAAAAGTCTATCCATTATAATGAGAGGAAGGGAGAATCAGGATGTAGAATTCAATGTTCAGTCATGATTAAAATGAATAGCAAGCAGATTTGAAGGGCCAAATGGCCTACTCCTGCTTCTAGTTTCTATGTTTCTATGATGGCCACAAAGGCCAGAGGGGATCATTGATAGATCTCCCTGTGGGCTTTATGGAATATGAGCTTCCTTATTGAAAGAGCAGAGGCTCACCCGAAGAGAAGAGGTCAGCAGGGTTTTTAAACCTGCTGTTCAACCCGGACTGGCATCCGAGGTGTAGATTGTCCAGCTGTAAGATATTGGCTTTTCCTTTGTGAACAATGAAGGGTGTTTAACTCACAGCTAGGTCCTGGAGATTTGTGTTGCTCTTTCTTTTAACTTTTTCTTTGTTTCCATTTCTGCATCATTCCCACTCCCCATCATATATGAAAGATATGAGGGCAGGACAGATTAATTTCTATCAATCAGAAGCATAAGACAGAATCACCCAGAAAACAGCAAAATCCAAATTCCAAAAGGGAAATTGATATTTAACTCACCAACAGCAATGGTGGCCTTTTCCATCATATTGTACATCACTTAAAGAAAGAAATCAACAAGGTTCTATGCTGTATCACTAGTGGTTGGCCTTTGATTCACCTGCCCCGCCTTCGGGGCGCCATATTTAAAGACCGCCCCTGCACTTAGCTAGCATACTTCATAAACTGCTGGAAAGTTGTGGATGCCAGTCCCAGGAAACATTCAGCACCCAGTGATGGGAAACAGCCCGATGTTGGACGACAGCAAGATCTTCTGATCTCGCCGTTATCAATGGAACCTTCTCATCAATTCCATCAGAAAATCCCACAGACTGAAGTAGTAGTGCTGACCTGCCAATGCACTGATGTCAACATTGGCATGTTGGCAGCCGTCTTGGAAACTTGGTCCAGGATCTCTGTCCCTGTGCTGCAATAGGAGCTGCACTCAGTGGCTGAGGCACTTGTTGGCAGCAATCAGAATCAACATCAAGGGGGCAAGGCATCTCAAGCTCATCCCACTGGGAGGAAGATCAGCTGGTACACACTCCAGGGCATCTATGCTGGTGATTACGAGTGAGTGGTCCATCCAAATGCACTCTTCCTGTGATCCTGTCAACTCCAGATTCACAGGCAGAAGGGTGGCAATGTCACATAGCAAGACTTAGGAAGCAGACCTGAGCCCATCAGGTCTTGTCCCTCCAGAGGCTGCCCTGGTCCTCACAGACAACAGATTGTCAGCAATAGTCAGCAGGCTGCTTCCAGAACCCTGTGGATGTGGCAGATGTACCAATTCATAGCAGCAGTGTAGGAAAGGTCAAGAAGTTGTAGTTGCACAACATGGACATGGATGTTGATCACTTATATATAACATTCATTACTGTAAATAAGCTCCCACAAATATCTGTCAGAACATAAGAACTGGGAGCAGGCCATCTGGCTCCTTGAGCCTCCTTTACCATTGAATAAGATCATAGCTGATCTTTTTGTGGACTCAGCTCTACTTACTCGCCGACTCACCATAACCCTTAATTCCTTTACTGTTCAAAAATTTATCTACCCTTGCCTTAAAAACATTCAGTGAGACAGCCTCAACTGCTTCTCTGGGCAGGGTATTCCACAGATTCACAGCCCTTTGTGTGAAAAAGTTCCTCCTCAACCCAGTCCTAAATCTGCTTGCCCATATTTTGAGGCTATGCCCCCTAGTTCTAGTTTCACCGGCCAGTGGAAACAACTTCCCTGATTCTATCTTATCTATTCCCTTCATAATCTTATATGTTTCTGTAAGATCCCGCATTCTTCTGAATTCCAATAAGTATAGCTCCAAATTACTCAATCTCTCCTCATAAGCCAACCCTCTCAACACCGAAATCAACCTGGTGAATCTCCTCTGTATCCTCTCCAGTGCCAGTGTATCCTTTCACAAGTAAGGAGAGCAAAATTGTGTGACGTCACCAGCACCTTATGCAGCTGCAACATAATCTCGCTGTTTTCAAACTCCGTTTCTCTAGCAGTGAAGGACAAAATTCCATTTGCCTTCTTAATTACCTGCTACACCTACAAACCAACTCATTTAGATTCCTGCATAAGGACAATCAAGTCCCTCTTCACAGCAGCATGTTCCAATTTTTTACCATTTAAATAATAGTCAATTTTGCTCTTATTCCTACCAAAATGGATTACCTCACATTTACCAACATTGTACCCAATCTGCCAGACCCCCGCCCACTCACTTATACTATCTATATCCCTTTGCAGACTTTCAGCATCCTCTGCGTACTTTGCTCTTCCAACTATCTTAGTGTCATCTGCAAATTTTGACACATCACAGTTGGTCCCCAACTCCAAATCATCTATGTAAATTGTAAACAATTGCAGCCCCAACACTGATCCTGTTTTCCATGGGAGCTAGGGGTGCAGGTGAACGAGTCTCTGAAGGTGGCAGAGCAAGTGGAGAAGGTTGTGAAGAAAGCATATGGTATACTAGCCTTTATAGGAAGGGGTATAGAGTACAAGAGCTGGCCTTTGATGTTGCAGTTGTATAAAACGTTGGTTAGGCCTCATTTGGAATACTGCGTCTAGTTCTGGTCACCTTACTACTGGAAGGACATGGAGACTCTGGAGAGAGTGCAGAGGAGGTTTACCAGGATGCTGCCTGGTATGGAAGGTCTGAGTTACAAGGAGAGATTAGGCAAATTGGGACTGTTTTCCTTAGAAAGACGTAAACTTAGAGGAAATCTGATAGAGGTGTACAAGATTATGAGGGGTATAGATAGAGTAAACAGGGTTAAGCTTTTTCCTATGATGGACTCAAATAGCACGAGGGCTCACGGGTTAGGGTGAGGGTGGTAAGGTAAAATTTGGATGCTAGAGGGAGTTTTTTTACACAGAGGATGATGGGGGTATGGAATGCGCTGCCAAGTAAAGTGGTGGAGGCAGGTACTTTGGAGTTATTTAAGAAATACTTAGATGGGCACATGAACAGAATGGGAATGGAGGGATATAGAAAACTGATTTAAAATAGGGATCATGAGCCTTGGGAGTTCCTGGGAAGTGTGTAAATAGATGATGATATTGAGGTACTTGTTTTTATCCTACAGGTGCTTTGGTCCACCTTGTTGTCTAACGAGGGGCATACACGCGATGGGTCGTGAGAGGGCTGCTCTTGGATTTTTTCGAGAGTATTCTAGTGCTTCACGTTGTTAGTGTACGCTTGACCTGGACCATTTGATGGGCAACATGACAGATCAGTGACTATCGCTGTGCTGTGCAGATACATGGATTTGGGCCTGTGTCTGTGGGAGTTTGCGCATTCTCCCCGTGCTTGCGTGGGTTTTCTCCGGGTGCTCCCGTTTCCTCCCACATCCCAAAGATGTGCTCTTAGGCTAATTGGCAAAACAAATTCTCCCTAAATTGTCTCAAATTTGGTTTTTAATCCATAGATCTATAAACATAGACAGGGATCACGGGTAGAGGTAGGAACATCGGGGTGGCGGTGTGGGCTTGTTGGGCCGAAGGGCTTGTTTCCCATGCTGTTTTATTCTTTGTTCTTTGTTCTTTGATCCCTGAGGCAACTACTCGTCACTGGTCAGAACCAGAAAAACACCCATTTATCCCGACTCTTTGCTTTCTCTTAGTTAACCAATCCTCTATCAATGCTAATAAATTATCCGTAACACCATGCATCTTCATCTTATGTAGCAGTCTTTGGTGCGGCACCTTGTTAAATGCCTTTTGGAAATCCAGATACACCAAATCCATAAGTTCCCCATTGTCTACTGCACATGTAATTTCTCAAAGAATTCCACCAAAATAGTCAAACATGATCTGCCCTTCATGAATCCATGCTGTGTCTTACCAATGGGATAATTTATATCCAGATGCCTTGCTATTTCTTTCTTGATGATATTTCCCGACTACAGAAATTAAGCTAACCAGCAATCAATCTGAAATTAAAACTTGATTGCTGTACAAGAAAAAGGAAGGATTCACATCATTCTTCCCTGTGCTGTGCACAATTTTCCCAGCACATTGATGGTGTGCCTTCATTGTGATTGAACGCATCAGTTATGCCTGTATTTTGGATGGAATTATAATATCCACCAGGGTGCAGTCATTGTCTATCCATCAGCTTCTGTCTCTAATGTCACTGTGGTTCTCAAGGGTTCAGCTCACAAATTATGCCATAGAATCAGAAGAGGTTAAGCTTATCCCACTGCATTACCATGATATTTCCTGATCACTGGGATCAGTCAGATAGGAGTCAGACAATCACAAAATTCTGTGAGGATCAATGGATATCACCACTACTAGTTGTCATTCATTTTCCTGCAATGTAGGGACTGTGGGAATGCACTGCATGTTCATGACAGGAAGCTCAATACAGAAGGTGCGTGCACTGTCATCAGCCAGACCTAAATGCAATGCTCACAGATGTCATGTGAAGATAATGGAGTGTTCTCATTTGTTGTCATCATCACCCTCCATGAATCTCATGGCAATGAGCGTGTCCTGAGGTTGTGTGCCTCATTATCTCATCTGGTCATCACTGTGGCCTTATGGCTAACATCTTTACCCTTGAGTACCTCACTGGTCTCATACTGTTTTACACCCTCTTCATGGAAGGAAACGTATCACTCCTCCATCATTTCCTCAGCTAGTTCTTTCCCTGTTGTGTAGGGGACAGCAGGCAACAATGATACATGAGACTCACTGTGTTCTTTACTGCAGGGCTCCATTAGACTGGCCCAGATGCCAGAACCTCATCATTTCTAACTGCAAGCTGCAGCATGAGCCTTGTTGTACATAGTCTTTGCTGCACTCCGTGGTCTCTGTACAGGCAAGATTATCCATGTCCTCAGTGGGTAGTTTTTGTCCTCGAAGAGCCAAAATTGCAGCCTCTGTGGACCCTGCAAGATGTCAGCAATCTGAAAATAGCTAAGAATGTAGGAGTTGTACACAATCCCTGTGATTCGAGCATTCAGCTGTGGGATGCATATAGTATGGTTGCAGACCAACTGAATATTCAGCAAGTGAAAACCTTTGTGGTTCACATTGTTGATGACTTAATGCCAAGGAGAATTAAATGTCATGCGAGTGCAGTCGATGGCACCTTGCACCTATGGAAAACTAGAGATCTGTGCAAATCCCATTGCACTTGTCTCCTGACTTGCCTGATCCTGGTCAAATTGCACAAAGTTATGTGTCTTCACAGAGATTGCATCCATGTTCTCCTAGATACACTTGTGTGCGTAGACTTTCAAATCTTGCAGAGATCACCCATGGAGCCTTGACATAAAAATTGAGTGCCACAGTCACTTTCAGGGATATTGGCAATGGATGCCCTCTAAGTTCCATGACATCAAATCCGGCAGATGTACCAACCAGTTCTCTGCACATTTGTAGTCTTCGACAACATTGATTGTTGGACATCTGCGGGTATGTCAAGCACTGTCTATATTTCCTTGATCTAGTGATGAGCCTATTATAGAGCCTATTATTGGTAACAACACTCTGGGCTTCATCCTCTTACTACAGACTAGGCTCTACCACACTTTCCTTTTGACAGTTTTGCTCTTTGGTGAGTCAATCTCCTTCATCAATGTCTTTTTCTTCTCTTTTGCCCATGAAAAAAATGACAGCAAGATCTCAGGCTCCATGTTCCTGATGGTCCCTTCACTGTAATATTAAAAAGCAAGACTTGGCAGTTAACATCTGTCTAATAAGGACCACTCTTTATCCATTCATCACCTGCAGCTGCCTTTCATAGCCCATTCATTCATGTCCTGGCCAACATTGATGCCTAAACCCTCATTGACATGCTGGTTGGCAAGATACCACACTATTTTCCATCCCACACCACATGATGGAGTGATGACAGCTTTGGTCAATTGACTGCACCCCAAGCTCTTATTCAGGCACAGATCTTGTCCTAACCTTCACTCCAATGCTTGGCTCCTGTGGTGGGGATGGGTGGTTGGGGGGTGGGGGTCACTTGTCAATGGGCACTTCATGATTAAATGAAGGATTAGGAATGCTATCCTTGGGCAGTGGCCACTTTTCTGAGGAAATATTTTTTCCTTGCTTAGTCCGCACACAGAAACAGTCGTTGAATTTGGAAGTCAGTGTGCTAAGGGTTAAATGCTGAGCAGCAATCATTGGCACTCTCACACAGAAACGTTCCTTGAGTGGTTACAATTGCATGATTAGTCTGACTGCAAGCATGTCAACTGAGCTCAAATTAAATGATCTTAGTTGTAACAGTACTCATCTCTGACATGTCTTTCATTTGCTTTGCTCTTGTCTTCGTCCCACCTCCATAAGCAACTCTCCTTCCCTGTGATTGTGTGTTTTTTTTCAATCCATGCTGAACAGTGCTCCCGCCACAAATGCATTGAAGCCCGTGTTCCAACCTCCCCTTCCCGTCTCTCCATTCAGGCCTGCATTGAAACCCATGCCATGGGCTTCCATTTCCTTTCCTCGCTTCAGGCCAACAGTGAAATCCAGACCACATCATCACAAAACATAAGAACATAAGAAATAGAAGCAGGAGTAGGCCATCTAGCCCCTCAAGTCTGCTCTACCATTCAATAAGATCATGGTTGATCTGATAGTGGTTCAGTTCCACTTAGCCGCCTGCTGCTCTTAATTCCCTTATTATCTATATATCTTGGCTCCAACACATTTAACGAGGTAGCCTCTACTGCTTCAATGGACAGAGAATTTCAAAGATTCACTACCCTATGGGAGAAAAAGTTTCTCCGTAACTCTATTCTAAATTGACTCCCCATATGTTGAGGCTGTGCCCCCTAGTTCTTGTTTCCATTCTAAGTGGAAATAACGTCACTGTTTCTACCCCGACTAGCTCCTTCATTACCTTATATGCCTCTATAAGATCTCCCCTCAGCCTTCTAAACTCCAATGAATGCAGGCCTAGTCTACTCAATCTCGCTTCATAAGCTAACCCCCTCATCTCCGGAATCAACCTGGTGAACCTTCTCTGCATCCCCTCCAAAGCTAATATAACTTAAATAAGGAGACCAAAATTGTACATAGTACTCTAGGTACAGCCTAAGGCAGTAAAGACGAAGCTCTGCAAATCTGCCTGTAACCCCAGTAATGACCTGCTCATATATTATAATGATGTTCCTGACATTGGATACTGGGAAACTGCAGTAAAATCCACAGCGGGTCTCATGCATCATTGTTGCCGTCTGTGCCATATACATCCTGCCTGCCACTGACGAGGGAGAGAGGACGGTACATTCTGCACATGTCACTGGGAAACTTGTCTAAGGCCTTCTCGTGTTATCTTCCACTTGTGCTGCGAAACCTGTCCACTATGAACAGGAGTGGAAAATCCCAACCAATAGTATGCTGTAGTGTATTGGAAATCCAGGATAGTGGTGTTAGTATCGGAGATTGTATCAGGTTACTGTTTCTGATCAGTGCTCTTTATTCGAACATTATTCAAATAGACCCTCTTTCTATTTCTATTATTTCCTGCTTTTCTTCAGATTGCTATCATTTTAGTGTTTTCTTCTTTCTTTAACATATGTTGCTAACATTGCTATGCCACTTCGTATACACTGCAGCTATTTATCTTAACTCACTCTCTCTATCTCTCTTTGTCTGTTTCCCAGGTGTTCGTAATAAATTTGCTGCGGGACAGCAAGTACTTTCATTTCCGCCCGGTGATGGACACCTACATTCAGAAGCACTTTTCTGGCGCATTGGCATACAAGTGAGTCCAATTATCTGGTGGCTCAGGACTCATAACTGCAATAGTTACTGCCAGTACCACACAGAGCTCTTTAATATCAAAAGAATCTTTCCATAAAGCTTACTTTATAATTCAATTCCATTCCACTACAATCAGATTACTACAGTGTTGCTTTTAACTCACCAAGAAAAGTGACGCAGTAGGTTCAGTATATTTCAGTTATCTGCCAGATAATACAGTTAGACGAAACTCAAAGAAGGAAGCAAAAGACCACTCAAACCTTCAGAAGCCCCAAGATTCCCTCCTCCACTTACTGAGATCAGGATATCACTTAAGTTACTAAATGACAGAGATAACAAATGTAAACAGCTGCTACAATCGGGGATATTTTGATCAGCTTTGTCATTTTTAATCTGGTTACATATACCCTGACTTCTGGCATCACTAGGCTGTTTGGATGTGCCCCCAACATTCGGGAGCAAGGTGGGGTAGTTATAAAATGCGTTCATATCTTTACAGCAACTGCATGTTCCCAAGCATTGCAGGTGCACAGTTAACCATTTTTTGCTGTGTCCAAACCCACAGAGTAGAGAGGAGCAGAATTAGCAGTAAGTGAACTGGGTTGGATTGCTGAACCTTCATGAAACATAAATGCGACACATTTAAGTTCAGGATTTGGACTTTAGGAAATAAAACTGTAAATCTAATTATTTTTTCCAATGTAAATTTTAGCTGTGTCACACTCAAATCTTATGTGTACAGTATATTCCATGAGCAAGAATTCCAGAAACCAAAGTCAGGAAATTGCTCTTGGCCACTGTGCCATTATCCTCAAGTCTACAATGTATAGTTTTGATTACATTGAACTAAAACTTCATAGTATTCAGTTCAAAATAATTCCTCTTTCTCCCCCAATCACATATATGATCCCTTTCTACATTAGAGGAATATCATTAATAGTAAGGGTACTATGTGCCTTCAAGCCTGAGCAGTAGTAGGAGCACTGGACACAGTTATGGTCAATGGTTCAGACATCATTGAGGACTGTGGTGTGGCACATTGCTGTTTTGAATCTGATTGATGTTAGCAATACCGGAATCTATTAAGTATGGTCAATAGTAGAAGAACCATGCGCCGTTGAGTGTTATCAATCGTTGGGGAGCATGCACCATCAAGTATCCTCAATGATCAGGGTGTTGGACACCATAGAGTATGGTCAGTGGTTCAGGTATTGAGCACCATTAAGTCTTGCCATTGACAAAGATACCACACATCAAATGTGGTTGTGGTGTGTGTCTTATGATTGAGATGCCAGACACAAACAATAAAAACAAGTTGCATTTGCACAATATCTTTAGTGCTAAAGATATTATGTGGGCAACACAGTAGCACAGTGGTTAACACGGCTGCTTCATAGCTCCAGGGTCCTGGATTCGATTCCTGGCTTGGGTCACTGTCTGTGTGGAGTTTGCATATTCTCCCTGTGTCTGCGTGGGTTTCCTCCAGGTACTCCAGTTTCTCCCACAATCCAAAAATGTGCTGGTTAGGTTGATTGGCCATGCTAAGAAATTGCCCCTTAGTTTCCAGGGATGCGTAGGTTAGAGGGATTAGTGGGTATAATATGTAGGGATATGGGAGTAGGGCCTGGATGGGATTGTGTTTGGTGCAGACTCGATGGGCCGAAGGGACTCTTTCTGCACTGTAGGGTTCTACGATTCTATGATGATTGTTCAAAAATATCCCACATCACTTCACAGGACCACAAATTGACACCAATCCATATGAGGAGATATTAGGGCAAATGATCAAAAGCTTTGTTTAAGAGATGGATTTTAAGGAACATCTCAAAGGAAGAAAGAAATGTTGACTAGCAGAGATGCAGGGGGAGAATTGCAGAGCTTAAGACTTTGGCTGCTGAAGACATAGTTGCTTATTGTAAAATGATTAGAATCTGGGATGCTTAAGAGACCGGTATTAAAGTGTAGACAGTTAGTGTAAGTCGGTGAGCTCACAGGTGACTGGTGAACCCGACTTGGTGCAAGTAAAGACATTGGAGCAGAGTTTTAGATGGCCTCAAGTTTATGAAGATAGAATGAGGGAGGCTGGCAAGGTAGAGATTGGAAAAACTTAAGTCATTGAGGTGACAAAGCACGGGTATGGATTTGAGCATCAGATGAGCTGATACAGGGACAGGCTATTAAGTAAGCAATCTTAATGATTGTGCAAATTTGTGGTCAGAAGTATATTCAGTAACTGGGTTATGAGGTACCATCAGGTGTGGTCATTGATTGGGCTATTATGCACTCTCAAATCTGCTCAATGGTTGGGTTTTCTCTCTACTGTTGCTGTCAGACTTGCTGAGAATTTCCAGCATTTTCTGTTTCAGATACCAGCATCTGATATGATCTGAATGGGTGCTTTTCTGGTTGGCAGTTGGTGACTAGTGGAGTGCCGCAGGGAGCAGTGCTGGGGCTGAACTGTTTACCATTTACATAGACGATCTGGAGGAGGGGACTGAGTGGAGGGTAACAAAATTTCCTGATGACTCGAAGATGAGTGGAAAAGCAAATTGCATGGAAGGTACGGAAAGTTTGCAGAGAGATCTGGATAGGCTCAGTGAGTGGGCGAGGACCTGGCAGATGGAGTATAACGTTAGCAAATGTGAGATTATCCACTTTGGTAGAAATAATAGTAGGAGGGATTATTATTTAAAGGGCGAAAAGCTGCAACATGCTACAGTGCAGAGGAACTTGGGGGTCCTTGTGCACAACTTGCAAAAACTCAGTCTGCAGGTGCAGCAGGTGATCAAGAAGGCGAATAGAATGTTGGCCTTTATAGTGAGGGGGAAATATAAAAGCAGGAAGGTCTTGCTGCAACTGTGCAGGGCACTGATGAGGCCACAATTGGAGTACTGTGTGCAGGTTTGGTCTCTGCATTTGCAAAAGGATATATTGGCCTTGGAGGGAGTACAGAGAAAATTCACCAGGCTGATACCAGAGATGAGGGGGTTAGCTTATGAAGAGAGATTGAATAGACTGAGTCTGTACTCATTAGAATTTAGAAGATTGTGAGGGGACCTTATAGAGACTTAAAAGATAATGAAGGGGCTAGATAGGATAGAGGTAGAGAGATTCTTCCCACTTAGAAAGGATAGCAGAATTAGAGGGCACAACCTCAAAATAAGGTGGAGGGGTGCAGTTTAGAACGGAGTTGAAGAGGAACTTCTTCACTCAAAGGGTGGTGAATCTCTGGAATTCTCTGCCTTTTGAAATGGTGGAGACTACCTCGCTGAATATATTTAAGTCGCGGGTAGATAGATTTCTGATACTCAAGTGAGGTAATGCACTTTGGCAGGAACAATAAATGTGTAGAGTATAGGGCTAATGGTAGGGCTCTTAATAGTGTTGAGGAACAGAAGGATCTTGGTGTATGTGTCAATAGATCCCTGAAAGTAGGCAGTCAAGTGGATAAAGTTGTTAAGAAGGCATATGGAGTCTTAGCTTTTATTGGTAGGGGGATTGAATTTAGGAGCCGCAGCATCATGTTGCAACTGTACAAAACTCTAGTGCGGCCGCACTTGGAGTATTGTGTGCAGTTCTGGTCCCCACATTATAAGAAAGATGTGGAGGCATTGGAGAGGGTACAGAGGAGGTTTACCAGGATGTTGCCTGGTATGGAGGGCAGGTCCTATGAAGAGAGGTTGAAGGATTTGAGGTTGTTTTCGTTAGAAAGGAGGCGGCTAAGAGGGGATCTTATTGAAGCATATAAGATGATTAGAGGTTTAGATAGGGTGGACAGTGATAGCCTTTTTCCTAGGATGGAGAAAGCTAGCACGAGGGACACAGCTTTAAATTAAGGGGTATGAGTTATAGGACGGATATCAGAGGTAGGTTCTTTACTCAAAGAGTGATTAGGGAGTGGAATGCCCTGCCTGCAGCTGTTGTAGATGCGCCAAGTTTGGTGGCGTTTAAGAGGTTAATTGATAAGTATATGGAAGAGAAGGGAATGGTTTAGTTTGGAGGGGCATTGCTTTTTATTTTGGTCGGCACAACATCGAAGGCCGAAGGGCCTGTTCTGTGCTGTAATGTTCTATGTTCTATGTTCTATGAATTAAGGGTTATGGAGAGAAAGCAGGAAAGTGGAACTGATCCACTTCAGATCAGCCATAATTTTATTAATGGCAGGGCAGGCTCAAGGGGCAAATGGCCTATTCCTGCTTCTATTTCTTATGTTCTTATCAACAGTTATTTGCTTTTATCTATATATCTCAGATATGTTTCTATGTTTTATATAAGTCACTATTTCTTTTTTCATAGAGAACTAATCCGATGTCTGAAGTGGTACATGGATCGATCTGCGGAAGTTGTGAGACAAGACCACATTCAAGAGGCAATGAGGGTAACTTCTGTGGTAACTTTGACATAGTATAGAAATGGAACAAAAGTTAATTATCACTCAACCAAATCAATGGCAAATATTTAAGGCAATATCTTATAATGCACAAAATTCCAACAACGAAGAAAAAGTTCAAGAGGTGGACCCACTCTCCCTGGTTAGCTAGAAAAGTTAAAGATAGTATCAAGCTCATGGAAAAAGTTTACAATTTTGCAGAGACAGGTTGCAGGCCAGAAGATTGAATAGAATATAAAGAAAAGAAAAGGATAACTAAAAGATTAATAAGGTGGAAAAAATTAGAGTGTGAGAGGAAAGATAGCCATAAATATACAAACTGATAGTAAAGGTTTTTATTAGTATTTTTTAAAAGAGTTAACAAGGTGAATTTGGTCCAATGGAAAGCAAGATTGGAAAATTGATAATGGAAGACAAAGAAATATATTGATATTTGATAAATTGATTAGATATTTTGCATCAGTCTTCTGTGTAGAAGATACAGGTAGCATCCCAGAAGTAGCCATAACCCAACACTTGGAAGGAAGGGAGCAACTCAGGAGAATAACAGTAACAGAAGTGTTACTGAATCTTTTGTTAGAACTGAAGGCTGATGAAAACCTTGGTCCTCAGAGACTTCATCCTAGATTATTTTCCAAAGCTGCCTAAAGTTGGGGACGGTCCCATTAGATTGGAAGATAGCAAATGTAAAGCCATTATTCGAAAAGAATGGAAAAGAAAGCAGGAAACTATAGACCAGTTTCCTCAACATTTGTTCTGGGAAAATGCTCGCAGATATTATTTAAGCAGGGTACTTGGAAAAGCTCAAGGTAATCATGCAGAGTCAAAGTTTTGTGAAAGAAAAATTATGTTTTAGCAACTTAGTGGAGCTTTTTGAGGAAGTAATCCATGTTGTGAATAAAGGGAGACCAAGGATCTGTTGTACTTAGATTTCCAGAAGCCATTTGATAAATTGCCACATAAAAGTTTATTCTGGAAAATAAAAGCTCATATGGTAACATATTTGCCTGGATAAAATTTTGGCTGGCTAATAGAAGCAGAATGTAGGCATAAGGGGGCGATTCTCCCAAAAAATTCTAAGTGCTCACTTGGCAGGGAAAATGGTGTAATTCACAATTTTTTTTCAGTGCAACTTCGGATTCGAATCTCCCACATATGTGCATTGCAGAAGTAAATTCTAAATTTCAATAGAAGTTCAGGGACAGGGGCTTATTCACATCAAAGAGGCTGAAATCAGTGGGATCAGCGAGAACCTGCACTATATATTTCTCTGGGAGATCACTAAAAAGATCTCCCAGCATCAAGGTCACTGTCCTCCAACCCCATCAGATATTGCTGGCCTCATCGCTGCTGCCCCGCATATGGACGTCGCTGGCCCCCACAACCTCCACAGACTTCGCATGGCACATTGCTGCCCCACCTCCCTCATCATTGTCTACATCACTGTTTCCCACAGAATTACAGGCATCGCTGGCCTCATGGGTGACCCCTCCCTGCCATACAGACATTGTTGCACCTCCCCATCACCTCTCCCATACAGACATCATTGAGCACCCCCCATCCCCTGTCCACTCACCCCATGCTCTCACAGATTTGGGTAATGCGGGTACCCCATCCCTCCAGCCCTTGAACAAACTGACCTCACTGCTGTCCTCAGAGAACTTGCGTTATGCTGCCATGCACATCCCCAGCTTGCACGCATTCCCACTATTGAATAGGAGCACAGACCCTGGACACACCAGCTTATTGAATGGCAGCCAATTAGCACCCCGAAGGATAATTTTCTGACAAGGAATTGTTACCATGCGGCTCATCTGGGTAAAAGTCCTGTACCTGCACTCCTCTAATAAGTCAGAGCTGCAAGAATGGATATTTAGTCAGTCATGCCATGAAGATGTCTTCGAGGAAACAAGGCCCAGGATTCGTCAAGATTCGTTGAGAGGACCTGCTTGCTGCTGTGCAGGAGAGGCGCCAGTGGATCTTCCCTAATCAGAGCCTTCGCCTAAGGGGTTCAGCTGCCATGGCATTGTGGGAGGAGGTGGCAGATGCACTGGATGCCAGGAGCCTGACACTGAGGTCTGACCAACAGTGCAAAAAGATCTTCTTCGAGCAGTAAGAGTGAATGAGCATCCCACTTGGAAACCTGCACATGCTTGGCACGGATCTCAAATTGTGCTTAGACACCCGAAAAGCATGCAACAAGGCACCCTTTCCCCAGGAACAGAATCTAACCCCTTCCCTTCACCCTTCATCGAACACCCTTCAGGGGTGACCATTTTCTCCAAAACTGCCAGCACAACATTGGAGACGCAGGCACACATTGCATACTGTGCACTTCAATATATTAATGCCTGCTATCCACCTTATGTTCCCACAGGAGAAAAGCATGCATAACCACTGCAAGAGGGAACAGATTGGTGGTGAGGTGCCTGGCCTGTGGAAACTGACCAGTTTTCAACAGCTTGCCATGGAGCTGGCAGGGGTGATGGGGCATCCAGAATGGTAACAGACAGCCAGGTCAGCATCCAGCATGCAAGTGAGCATCAGCATAACTCTCAATCTAGGCCCTGTTCGAAGTGTGATACTGCATAAAATGATTTATCTCCCGCTCCCTAATGTGTGCTGTTTATTGCAGCTCTGGACCCAGAGGAATCCGGCCCTTTAAGTGTTGGCACCACCTCTGCTGCTTAGGAGCAAACTACCCACAACCCCCTGGATGACACCTTGGAGGGAGGAATCCTCTGAGGACAGCACCAGTGAAGTGGCACCGGCATAGACCACATAACTCACCAACACAGAGACTATCACCATGGTGAATACTTTTAGTGTTGAGGCTTTTGGGTCACTTACTGATGAGCATACCACAGACACTGATGCACATTGGCTGGAGATGGGCACATCCAGGGGCTCGGGCACATGGAGGAATGTCAGAGGGAAGTGTTCAGCTGTCCCCAAGCCAGATGGCAGGCCTCAGGGTTCATTCATCCCAAGATGGTAGCAAACCTCAAGAGTTGTGGAATGGCTTTCAGCTACATGCTGCGACTGTGAGGCTGTTTAGAGGAGTCAAACAGTGTGCTGTTGCAGGAGATGGTACCAACACAGTGTGCAAACTAGGCCAACACTGCAAGGATAGCAATTTTAGTGGAAAGTTTGCCTCAGGGATCTGTCCTTCTGGGTCCAGGCTACCCTGGAAACACAGCAGGCCACGGGTGAGGCACACAGTGGGCCACGGATTGGTACATGTTGTGCCAACATCCGGAGGCACACTGTTCTGTAGCCACGGGTGTTGGGGCCATTGGTGTGGGGGCCATGGCTGGGACTTTTGCTGACATTCTGGAGATACAGCAGGACATAGCTGTGAGCCTTGACAACTTAGCCTGGTCTCAGAGGGCTAATGCTGACTGGCTTGAGATCTTGGCCCAGGCTCAGAGGACGAGTACTGAGGGATCACAGACCATGGGGCAGATGCATCTGGGCCTCTAGGATTGGCAGAACCAGGTGATACTGGAGCTTTTGGAGCTCAGTCCAGCTATCCTAGCATCTCATGGGCTGTCCCTGGGGCGTCTAGACACCCCAAGGGAGGCGGAAAGGCTCAGGCGTATGCTGAAGCCTTCCAGCCAGGAGATCCTGGAAGTCCCGAAACCTTCTAATTTCCCGCCTTCTTCATACAGAGACATGTCATGGCCAGCTAGATGAACAGAGTGACACAGAAACATGTAATCCACAAGATCAGCCAGAGCCCTACAGACCCAGAAGACGCCCACCAAGGGCATCACAGACAACAGGGTATGCATCACAGCTGGATATCTTTACTTCCGATGTGCATCCTGGGGTAGCACCTAGAAGAAGCAGCAAGCCACACAAAGTTAGAAAGTTGTAGGTCAGTAAAAGGACATGGGTGAAGGTCACCAGTAGTCAGGGTTTATTCATCACTAATGTTAAGAGCACAATAAACTTTCATATGCACCTCACAGCTATGATTAATGTGTCTCTGATTCTCCATCCCTCCCACAGAGCTGAGTGATCCCCATTCCCATGCATAGAGTTGTTCTCTGTTGTGTCTTGCAAGACTCAGTCACATGCTACAGAATGCCTGCCCTACCTTTCCTAACATCCACCAGACCATTGGTGCAAGTGCCCTCCCACTGCCCCTTGATTGCTCCCACCCCTTTCTGCTACTTAGGCAGGATGCACGTGGAGAACAGTTGGGAGTTAGACTTGAGTGGCACCAGGGGGAGGATCCCAGTATGCACAACAGCAAGTTGTTATCACCTCCCAGTCTTCAAACAAGACTCACAAACATTGCCAATCCAGGCCTATTATCAGGTTTGGATATTTCTGAGGGACCGGGTTGTGGGATGAGAGAGACTGGGGAAAGCTGATGTGATTTAAAGGCCCAGTTCGGTTTGGAGGAGGAATGTGGCTGCACTTGCACTTGGAATATGGTGGAAGTGTGTTGGTTGCAGCTCCCTCACTGCACAGCACCAGCTAGGTGCAGCAGGCTGCGATTAAAGCATCCCTTGTTACCTTTCCGTGCTGGACACCAACCATCACTGCCTGCCCTCTTTCCTCTTGCTCCTCATATGGCCTCCCCCACCTCGCTGCTACTCCTCCTCCTGCTCCAACTGGTCTCCCCGCTGCTGGGTGATGTTACACAGAATGCAGCAAACTATGATTATGCGTGAGGCATGCACAGGATCATATTGGAGCTTCTCAGAGCAGTCCAAGCAGCGGAACCACATTTTAAGCACCATTCTAGTGTGGGCCTTGAGTGGCAGGTCTCCGCCTTGGAATCAAGTTGCTGCACAGGCATCATCAGCCATGATTTTAGTGGGTGACTTCTGTCACTCAGTAGCCATCACAAAGCCTGGGGTGGTCTCAAAGAGGATGTCTGACTGTCTGAGGACAAAGCTGTCAGGGACACTCTCTGGATGGTGTGCATCGACCTGCGTAATCCACATGTGATGGTCACACAGGATCTGCACATTCAGGGAGTGGATCTCTTTCCTGGGTCCTGGCTTTGGTGCTTCATGTGGGGCACCGCAAGGTAATGTACATCCAGCATCCCTGCAATGGCTGTGAAGCCAAGCCCAGGCTTCCTGGTGTGCACAGCCCACATCAAAGTTTATGTACTGTCCTGCCCGGGTACACACCTGTGCACAGACACCTGGGAGATCCCACTGTGGTCACCACTGGATGCCTGAAATGACTCAGATGCAGAAATGTTCAGGGCAGCCATCACCTTAACATCCACAGGGAGCAGGCGGCTGCCCCTCTCGTGAGGTGCCAGGTATGCGAGCACCTCACATACGTACCACACTGGGCTCTTGGTGAGCCGCAGTTGATGATGGCACATCACTTCCGAGAGGGTCTCAAATGAATTCCGGAGCCTGTACCTCCTTGCCCTCTGCCTTCTGTGCACCCTTTTGGGAAACTGTTCACCCACCTCCTGGTCCTCAGTTCCCTGCCCTCCTTCCTGAGGAACTGGTATTGGCTGCCCCTGCAGTGATATCTCAATGCCCTCCACCTCCTGATCTGCCACCTCCTCCTCCACAACCATCCACCACCAAAATGGCCAGCTCCAAATCTATTTGTCCAAGATCCATCTGCCCAATGGGTTTGGAAAGAGCAAAGAATGGCCCATTAATGTCACTGGCTGCATAGACCCAACACCAGCCCAATCCCTCACTTAGGCCAGTAGTATCCACACTTGTGATTATTGACAACACCACACAATCCATAATGCAATGCGTGACCTGGTAAGGTTGTGTGAAATTCCCATCATGACAAACGCTGACACAGATTATGCAGATTGGTATGCAGCCATGGACACTGTGTACCCTTGAGCCATTGCCATGTGTGCAACTGCAGCATCCATTATAGGCATGTGTTGCTGGTATTTGTCAAGAGCAGGGACAAGACTGCAAATCATCACCAGATGGGTACCCAATGGGAGCAGACTCCATGCAATCAATGTCTGAATCTTGGCACCCTGGCCTGGAGCACCAGCTGCTTCATCTGGTTAGCCTCAGTCAGCACATGGTGCTCCTCCTCCACCGCGGAACTCCAGCACTCACTGCAGTCTCTGACATACCCCGCAGTAAGACAATGCCACTGCACAGTGTCATCGAGGGGAAGGCTGAGCAGAAGTCCTATAGGCCCCTCCCTCACAGAGTTACAGCAGTGCCTTCAAAGGGAAGGCTGAGCAGGATTCCCTTAGGGACCACAGAGCTCTGAGAAAATAGAAGCCTCATCCCACCCCAGATATCACTGGTCCATGGGCCAGCACATGAAGACAGCAAGAAGAAAGCCCATCAAGCATCTCCACATCCCTCGCTCTCTGCTCGCTTCAGGTACACAGCCTGTTCAATGTTGCCACGCCAGGTTGAGATCTTTATTTACCTACTCTGATTCATGCCAAACTGACATCATACCAAAGAGATGGGAGACGCTAAGTTTGGCAGGGATTGCCATGTCAATCCCAATAATGGCATGCTGAAGTATGGTAAGTGATGCAAATCAGCAGTACGCTGGTTTTCAGCAAAGTCCCAACAGCGCCATTTTTTTTCTGGTTGGGAGATGCGCACATGTTGTAAACGCTCACGGGAATCCCGCGGAATGGCTGACATGCACATCTCCCAACCCCATGCACCGAAAATGAGCGCATCGCGATGGGAGAATCAGGCCCATAATAAGTAATGTGCCACAGATCAGTCCTGGGACTGCAACTGTTTGCAATTTATATAAAGGCCTTAGATCAAGGGATTTGAAGAGATGGTTGCCAAATTTGCTGATGACACAAAGATGAGTAAATTGTGAAGAGGACATATGGAGTCTATAGCATTCTAATAACTGTATTCTGCACTCTGCAAACTGTGTGTGCCTTCATATGCTCTGCTTAAGACCAGAACTCTCCACTCATCTGACGAAGGGACAAACCCGAAAGCTTGTGGGTTTACTATCAAATATACTTGTTAGACTTTAACCTGGTATTGTGAGACTTTTACTGTGTTTTTTACCCCAGTCCAACACCAGCATCTCCACATCATAGTGATTTCAGGCAACCTTGTGATTAATATCTGTATTTCTGCATGTCAACTATGCAAATTCTGAAATGACCAGGTCACTTTAACCTCCATGCCTTCTGGTCATCTGTCGGGATATTAAATCATTGCAACATTCCATTCTGCATCAGAGATTTTTCTTTCTCCCTATCAGAAGCTGCATGTGAGAGTAGACCTCTTTGAAATCCTCTGCCAGAAGGGAGATGTTAATTTCACCTGGGGGTTGGGGTGGTCCAGTCTGCCAAGTGTGCACTCAGCACTAATCTATGTACATGGCTTTAATTTGAAGTTTTTGAGACTCTGAGTAAGTAGAAATCATTGAAACACTCTCCCTTGCACTTGTAGCCTTCGACCTGTACCAATTTCAAAATGTTCAACTTCCTAAAAGATTCAGCTGTCAGATCAATGGATTTCTATCAACCTCCAGCCATCTATGATTATGGTGATTTCCCTTCATGATTGACTGCACTTCAAGTATTCCATTGGTATTGACACAAACTAGATAGAGTCTAATCCTGATTGAAAGCCTGTGCTTGCACTTTGTCTTTTGCAAACCACTTCAAAGAGGGAGTGAACAGACCGTCAATCAGTATTAGTCTCCCATTTTTCACTGGCATGTGAATTTAACCTCAAAATGGGAGAATCTAGCCATTAGATAGGTTAAGTGAAGACAAATGGAGCATCATGTGTAAGAATGTGAAATTGTCCAATTTGGTGGGAAGAATAAAAAAGATATTATCTAAATAGTGAGTTTGCAGAGCTCTGTGATGCAAAGGGATTTGGGTATCCCAGTGCATGAATCACAAAAGACTAATACACAAGTACAGCAAGTAATTAGGAAATCTAATAGAATGTTATCATTTATTGTCGGGAATTGAATAAAAAAGTAGTGAGATTATGCTTCTGTTATCAAAGGGCATTCATGAGACTATATTTGAAATTAGTCTCCTTATTTAACAAAGGATGTATATCTGTCGGAAGCAGTTCAGAGAAGAGTTATCAGAGTGGTACCTGAGTAATGAGGAAAGGTCGGATAGGCTGGGTTTGTAGCTATTTAAGAATTTAACAGAGTAAGAGGCAACTTAATTGAATCATAGAACCCTTCAGTGAAAAAGAAGGTCATTCAGTCCATTGAGTTTGCATTAACTTTGCGGCAGAACATTTTATCCAAGCTCTATCCTTATAATCCCAGATATTTACACTGCTAATCTCCCTAGCCTACATGTTTTGGGACAATAAGGAGCAATTTGAGCACATCTTTGGACAGTGGAACAAAAGCAGAACACCCAAGGAAATCCACACAGATATGGGGAGAATGTGTAAACTCCACAGAGTCACCGAAGGCTGGAATCGAATTTGGGTTCCTGGCGATGTGAGGCAGCAGTGCTAACCACTATGCCACTGTGCTGTCCCATGTGATATATAAAATCCTGAAGTGTTTTGACAGGGTGGAGAGAGATGTTTCCTCTTATGGCAGAAATAAGAATTAGGATTCAGTGTTTAAAAATAAGGGGTCACCCATTTAAGATGGAGATAAGGTAATATTTTTCTCTTTGATAGTTGTGAGAATTTGGAACTCTGTTCCTTAAAAGGAGGTAGAAGCAGAGCATTGATTTTTTTTAAGGCGGAGTTAGATCTGACTAGAAATGTTTTCTCTAATTTTTCTCCATAATTGCTATCAGATCTGCTGAGATTTTCCAGCATTTTCTGTTTTTGTTTCAGATTCCAACATCTTTAGTATTTTGCTTTCATATAATATAGATTCTATAGATTCTTGATAAACAAGGGGATGATAGGTTTTGGGGATATGCAGATTTGACTTTGTCTTATTAAATGGAGGAGCAGGCCAAAGAGGCTGAAAGAACTACTCCTTCTTTGTATGTTCATAATCCCCTTCTTCATTCACTCACCCTCTGTGTCATAAGATCATAAGAAATAGGAGCAGAAGTAGGCCATCTAGCCCTTCATCCTGGCCCACCATTTAACAAGATCATGGCTGATCTGAAGTGGATCAATTCCACTTTCCCGCTTTTTCCCCATAACCCTGAATTCCTTTGTCTATCAGAAACCTATCTACCCGTGACTTAAATATATTCAGCGAGGTGGCCTCCATCACTTCAGTGGGCAGAGAATTCCAGAACTCACCAACCTTTGAGTGAAGAAGTTCCTCCTTAACTCTGATTTAAACTGCACTCCCCCTTATTTTGAGGCTATGCCCTCTAGTTGTGGTATCCTTTCTAAGTGGGAAGAATCTCTTTACCTCTACCCTATCTAGTCCCTTCATTATCTTGTATGCTTCTATAAAATTCCCCCCTCAGCCTTCTAAACTGCAACGAATACAAACTCAGTCTATTCAATCTCTTCATAAGCTGACCCCCTCTTCTCCAGTATCAGCCTAGTGAACCTTCTCTGCACTTCCTCCAAAGCCAATATATCCTTTCACAAATGCAGTGACCAAAACTGCACACAGTACTCCAGTTGCGGCCTCACCAGTGTCCTGTACAGTTGCAACAAGACCTCCCTGCTTTTATATTCTATCCTCCTCGCTATAAAGGTCAACATTCCATTTGCCTTCTTGATCACCTGCTGCACCTGGAGACTGGGTTTTTGCGATTCATGCATAAAGACCCCCAGGTCCCTCTGCACTGTAGCATCTAATGTACTATAACTGTGTCATAGTACATTAGATTTCGCACCAGATGTAAATCGCTGAAGTGAAAATTTGTTAATGTAAAAATTTCACAAGTTATTCCAGTGTGGTTCCTTTGCTATATAAATAGCAATATCCTCACTACCTCTCTAGTCTTTCCCTCATGGTTATTCTTTACTTCTTCATCAAAATATTTTCCTTTTTATCCCTCTAATTTTTCCACTGCTTTTCACTTCGTGATACTGTAATGAATCTATATTTAAGTCCGTATCAATGACTTGGATAAAGGGACCAAATATCTGGTAGCTAAATTTGGAAGAGGGAAGGAAGTTGTGAGGAGGACACATAAGAGGGCAAATTTTTCTGTCCGGCTCACCATGGAAATCAGAGCAGGTGAGGAAGATGAAAAGGTCATTGATCATATAAATCCCGCCCAAAGAGTTTGCAAAGGTATGTGGATAAATTGAGTGAGTGGGCAAAAAATTGGCAAATAGAGTACAATGTTGGAAAAGCATTACTTAAGTGGAGAGAGATTGCTAAACTCCATGGAGGGATCTGGATATCCTGGTACATGAATCTCAAAGTTAGCAGGTACAACAAATGATTAGAACGCAATTGGAATGTTGTTTCTTATTGCAAGAGGAATGGAATATAAATTGGGGCGTTTTGCCACAGTTGTACAAGGCATTGGTAAGAACACATCTAGAGTATTGTATACAGTTTTTGTTTCCTTGTTTAAGAAAGGACATGATTGCATTAGAAGTGTTCAGGCAAGGTTTACTATATTATACTGGTTCTTGGGTTGAAAGAATTGTTTAATGTGGAAAGATTGAGGAGGTTGGGCCCAAATCCATTGGAGTTTCAAAGAATGACAGGTGATCTTATTGAAACATATCAAATTCTGAAGGGATTTGGCAAGATGAGTGCCCAAAGGATGCTACCCTTATGGAAGAAACCCAGAACTAGGGGACAGTTTTAAAATAGAGGTCTCTTATTTAAGACAGCAATGACGATTTTTTTTCTCTCAAAAGACCATTAGTCTGTGGAATTCTCTTTCCCAGAGAACAACTGTAGTTAGGTCATGGAATGCTTTTAAAGCTGAGTTAGATAGATTCTTGACTGATAAGGGAGTTGATAAGTATAGGATATAGATAGTAGAGTTTAGGCACAATCAGATCAACTATGATTTTATCAAATGATAGAGCAGGCTCAATGAACCAAATGACTGACTCCTGTTCCTAATTCAGATATTCATATCTAAAGGTTCAGCACGATATTAACTGTTATATGACTATGGCCCTGAACCTCCACAGAACGGCAATCAAGAATTGGTTTGCCATTCTGGTCCTACTTTCTTACCGGAAAATCTTGATCCTGTCTTGCCTGACCTTCTGACTCAGGACGAGTGAAAACTCCTGAGGCCTTTGATCATGTAGTGCAGAATCAGATGGAAGGAGGCCACACAGCCTGTTTTACGGCACTGGCTGCTGTAAAACAGATAAGTTTAAAGGTCCAACCACTTTAAATCTAATGAGAAGGTAGGTTTCTTAGAATAATGGTTTGAATTTGGGTGAGAGCAGGTTGGACAGTCAGGCAGGTGTCGGACCGTCAAAGAGGGTCAGACGGTTTGTGTGGCTGGTACAATTGGAGTGGGAGGTGGTTGGACAGTCAGGGGGATGGGGGCCGACAGCTGGCGGTGGGCAGGGGAATGTATTCCCCTGGAGGTTGAAAGATTGGAGAGAGTCCTATGCGAGATGTCCTGTGAGTGGGATAATCAGGGGGTAGCACGGTCCCCTAGGAGTTGTCTGATGATTGGGTGAGTTCTCTGGGTGTTTGTGAGGATGGAAGAGATTTCTTGGTGTTGGTGTGGGTTTTTAAAATTGCTAGTCAAAAACTAGAAGCAGTTTTAATTCTTCTAATTTTTTCTGAATAACTGTTGATGGAGCCATCCAAAGTTTGTCTTTTAATTGCAGTTTTAGATGGCTCCAGTGCAGGCAATTCTCCATTGAAAGTTTGCACATGAGAAATTAATGGCCCATTACAGACGGAGAGAGCAGAATGCCAGGGATTGTATAATCATGTTGATATTCAAATCCTGACACTCTCTTACTTGCTCAACAAGCTTCTAATCTCAACCTAAGTCCTATATCATTAATTGTTCTAAATTTCCAAATTCCTACTTTTCTTCCACCCAATCATCAGATTTCTAATCTCTATCCTGGATTATCACTTTGCTTTCCGTTTCTATTTTGACTCACAGATTGTCACTTTGCTCCTTGTTCTATGATTATGTTGTTTGCTTCCAGTATTTCTAATTGAAATGAAGATAATTTAGCCTGCTATGTATGTATGTGTTTTGTTTTTTTTTCTTTTTCCTATGTAGTTTCCTGACAATTCATTGTGGAAATTATTTGAGCTGCATTAAAAATCCAATACCAATTTTCCCATCACAGGCACTTTATATACAATAACGTCTGCTGTCATTATCAAGGGACATTAACATGATTATATAATCCCTGGCATTCTGCTCGCACCACACTTAATGGGCCATTAATTTCTGATGTGCAAACTTTCAAAGGAGAACTGCCTGCACTGGAGCCATCCAAAAATGCAAACTAAAAAGCAAACTTTGGATGGCTCCATCAACATTTGGCATATGGAGTCTTAGCTTTTATTGGTAGGGGGATTGAATTTAGGAGCCGCAGCATCATGTTGCAACTGTACAAAACTCTAGTGCGGCCGCACTTGGAGTATTGTGTGCAGTTCTGGTCGCCACATTATAAGAAAGATGTGGAGGCATTGGAGAGGGTACAGAGGAGGTTTACCAGGATGTTGCCTGGTATGGAGGGCAGGTCCTATGAAGAGAGGTTGAAGGATTTGAGGTTGTTTTCGTTAGAAAGGAGGCGGCTAAGAGGGGATCTTATTGAAGCATATAAGATGATTAGAGGTTTAGATAGGGTGGACAGTGATAGCCTTTTTCCTAGGATGGAGAAAGCTAGCACGAGGGGACACAGCTTTAAATTAAGGGGTATGAGTTATAGGACGGATATCAGAGGTAGGTTCTTTACTCAAAGAGTGATTAGGGAGTGGAATGCCCTGCCTGCAGCTGTTGTAGATGCGCCAAGTTTGGTGGCGTTTAAGAGGTTAATTGATAAGTATATGGAAGAGAAGGGAATGGTTTAGTTTGGAGGGGCATTGCTTTTTATTTTGGTCGGCACAACATCGAAGGCCGAAGGGCCTGTTCTGTGCTGTATTGTTCTATGTTCTATGTTCTATGAAGGCCGAAGGGCCTGTTCTGTGCTGTATTGTTCTATGTTCTATGTTCTAACAGTTACTCAGGAAAAGTAGAAGAATTAAAACTGTTTCTAGCTTTTGAGTAACAATCTTAAGTATTCATATCAGTCCCAAGAAACCTCTTTCATCCTTGCGAACACCCAGGGAACTCCATCAATCCTCTATCTACCCGTAGGGGACCTTGCTACCCCCTGTTTTATATAAATGACAGCATTTATCTTGGTAACTGGCATTTACACCATTTAAATTTCTTAGTAAAGAATAAAAACTAATTTCCAATGCATTTCCAGCTGACACTCCAGCACTTATTAATAAAGCACTGCAGTCCTAATGAGATATGAGTCTGCAGAAGGGTTGTTCATTGATTGTAGCCAGGACAACATTGGGATTGCTGAAGTTAGTCTCAATACCTTCAATTAGGTGGAAGATGTTTGGTCAAGGTTCAAACTATTTATTCTGTCTAATGACTCCTTCTGGCAGAGGTTTGGGTCCAGACATTGAGTGAGATTATGTTAGGCTAGTGCACCCTCACAGCTGAATCACACTTGAAGAAAGATAGTGAAATATTGAAAATTGATTGTACCTCATTGTCAGTCATTTCCTTGAGAAGCCAAGGAAGGAAAATTGAAGGAATAATAGGAACATTGAGACTTATTTCTATTTATTCCTTGGATGGAATGGATACTGAAATCTTATTCTTGGTATGCTTCAAGATATTAACAGTGAATTACTTAGTGTGGGCTTGGAGTCACATATACCAGATAGGCGTGACAAGTTTCCTACTTTTCCCAATAGAGCAATGGTGAACCATTTTTTAAATGGCAATTAGGGAACTTCTGTGTTTTTTTCTAATGATTCAATTTTACAAATGGCCAGGCAGAATTTGAATTCTCAAATTCCAAATTGCTCATCCATTACCATAACCATAATTACTAGGCTACAGTGTGACACAAGCTCTTTGCATCATAAGAAGAACGAGGAACTGGGAGCAGGAGTAAGGCATCCGGCCCTTCGAGCCTGCTCCACCATTCAATAAGATGATGGCTGATCTTTTTGTGGATTCAGCTCCACTTATCCGCCTGCTCATCATAATCCTTAATTACTTTACTGTTCAAAAATGTATCTCTCATTGCCTTAAAAACATTCAAAAAGGTAACCTCAACTGCTTCACTGGACAGGGAATTCCATAGATTCACAACCCTTTGTGTGAAGATGTTTCTCTTCAACTCAGTCCTAAATCTGCTTCTCTTTATCTTGAGGCTATGCCCCCTAGTTTTAATTTCACTCGTGAGTACAAACAACTTCCCTGCTTCTGTCTTATCTATTCCCTTCATAATCTTATATGTTTCTGTCAGATCTTCCCTCATTCTTCTGAATTCTAATGAGTATAGCCTCAGTCTAGTCAGTCTGTCCTCATAAGCTAACGTCTCAACTCCAGAACCAACTTAGTGAATCTCCCCTGTAGTGCCAGTATATCCTTTCTCATTTAAGGAGAACAAAACTCCAGGTGTGGCCTCACCAGCGCCTTATACAGCTGCAACATAACCTTGCTGTTTTTAAACTTCATCCCTCTAGCAATGAAGGACAGAATTCCATTTGCTTTCTTAATTACCTGCTGCACCTGCAAACCAACTCATCAAGTTTCCTGCACAAGAACACCCAGGTTCCTCTGCACAGCAGCATGCTGCATTTTTTTACCATTTAATAATAGTCCATTTTGCTGTTATCCCTACCAAAATGGATGACCTCATATTTACTAACATTGTACTCCATCTGCCAGACTCTTTGCATTCATTCACTCGTTTAGATTATCTATATCTCTTTGCAGACTTTCAGCGTCCTCTACACACTTTGCTCTTCCACCCATCACAGTGTCATCTGCGCATTTTGACACATTACTCTTATACCCCAACTCCAAAACATCTATGTAAGTCATGAACAATTGTGGTCCCAACACTAATCCCTGAGGCACAAACTAGTCACTGATCACCAACCAGAAAAACACTCTTTGCTTTCTGTTAGTTAACCAATCCTCTTTTCATGCTAATATATTACCCATAACATTGTGCACCTTTATCTTAAGTAGCAGTCTTTGGTGCGGCACCTTGTCAAATGCCTTCTGGAAATCCAGATACACCACATCCATAGGTTCCCCAATGACCATTGCACATGTAATATTCTCAAAAAATTCCACCAAATTAGTTAAACATTACCTGCCCTTCATGAACCCATGCTGCATCTTACCAATGGGACAGTTTATATCCAGATGTCTCGCTATTTCTTCCTTGATGATACATTGAAGCATTTTCCCTACTACAGAAGTTAAGCTAACTGGCCTATAGTTACATGCCTTTTGTCTACCTCCTTCTTTAAACAGTGATGTCTTATTTGCTGTTTTCCAATCTGTGGAAACCACTCCAGAGTCCAGTAAATTTTTGTAAATTACTACTAGTGATATTTCTCCCACCATCTCTTTTAGAACCCTGGGATGCATTCCATCAGGACCAGGAGACTTGTCTACTTTTAGCCCCATTAACTTGCCCAAAACTACCTCTTTCGTGATAATGATAGTTTCTAGGATCTCATCTGCCTTTCTGTCATCAATTTTTGGCATGTTATTTCCACTTCCACTGTGAAAACCGACACAAAATTACTGTTCAATGCCTCAGCCATTTTGTCATTTCCAGTTCTTACATCGTCCTTCTCATCCCCTAAATGACCAATGCCTACTTTCATCATTCTTTTTTGTTTTATATATTTGTAGAAAGTTTTGCTATCTGTTTTTATATTCTGAGCTAGTTTACTCTCATAGTCCATCTGACCTTTATAGCTTTCTTCGTGGCTTTCTGCTGATCTTTAAAGATTTCCCACTTATCTTTGCCACAAATCATGGTAGAGTCTATCATTTAAAGTACATTTTTGGAATGCCTGCTTTGAAACATTACCTGCAATGGAAAGAGGATAGGTTTACCTGGATGGAAGAGTGAAGCTGAGATGTTAGGATTCCATACCTCCAAGAATTCTAAGTTTCAAAAAAAACAATTGGAAAGGCATTGAATTATTTAGACATGCTCCTGAGTTGTTTTTCAAGGTTACAAATTCAATTTGATCCATGAACAAGCTGCTTTTTCTAAAAAAAAATTGTGTGACTTCAGCAAAATGACCAGCAAGCTAAAATGAGATGTTCTTTTTATTTGAGTTAAACTTTTTCTTAAAAACTATTCTGCCACCAGGCTGTGGCCTTCTGATGTTCTTGCTGTGGACTACTGCTGATTGACTGAAAATCATGTGGCCTGAGGGAAGTTCTGGATGAACTCTGAACTTTTTAAACTCTGTGTATGTTTTGAGAACAAACTGTGAAGGAAGATTACTCTCCTCTCTGTCTTCCTCTCCCTCTCTCCCTGTATTGCCTACAGTACAGAGCAGGCATTCACCTTCAGCTAGAAAAATCCTTATCTCAGGATAACCCATCTGCATTTGAAAGCCTGCAAAGCTGTAACAAGAGTAACAAAGACAGTAGTGAAAATCTTACTAAAAAATTCTAAGTCCAGAACAAGAGTGAAAACAGGAGAGTTTCTGATCCATTTTTTAGGCAAGTCCAAATCTGGTATTTTAATCACTTAGAGCAGGAAAAAACTTCAAAATCTGTTTTTCATCACTAGAGGGCGGGGGCAGGGCTTAAGTCACCACAAAGGTGGCTGATAGCAGTGGAGGGTGCCTATTCCACATGCACAAGTCATTGTTCCGAGCAGTAGAGAGACTTGTTACGCAGCCTCAGCTGCTTTCAACTGGCTTCCGCGGCATAAAGCAGGCCTCCCCCATCCTCCCTCCAGCTATCACAAGGGCCACACAGTCAATTGCAAGCCCCCACCACCCAGAAGGATCAATCCCTGCATGCGCTCCAACCTGTCTGGTCTCATCCATCCCTCCCTCCCCCCACCAATCTCAGTTGCAGAGTGACAGCAGGCCCCAATCCCTCCGACTTGGCAGTGCCTGTGAGCAGTGCCAGTGGCAGTGCCAGACTGGCACTGCCCAAGGGGTAACCCCTCTTGCCCATGACCTCCCGTTGGAGGGGACCAGCTTTGATTCTTGCCAGAGAGAACCTCTCTCAGCAAGGCCACAGAAGCAAGTCCGGACACATGAGTTAGTCACGTATTAAATATACTTAAATTTAATTTAAATAATTTATTGGGCCTTGCGCTAGAAATGGGCACGAGACTGATCACGCCGGATATCAGGTGCTGATAAGATCACAAGAGGTGAGAAATTGGGCATGAATGTGATTTCCTGGCTCTTTCACGATCATACTAGCTCTCCCCACCCCACCCCCCCACCCCATCAGTCAGCAAGGCACATGTAAGGACCCCCCCGCCCCACCAGCCAGTGCTTCATTGAAGATCTTTTAGAAAGTACTTCAAAACAACTATTGCAACCAGTGCTCCATCTTTGTATGCAGGAACACAAAATCAATAAAATCAGTAGCACCAAGATCTTTTCAAACTTTATCCTGTTTCATAAAATGTTCTCTCGTGCCAACCACTTCAGAGATCTTATTATCTTGTCCTTAAATGTGCATGCGATAACTGAGATTTTAAAAGGTATCAGTTGTTACACTCCTGAAGTGCAAATTGTGTGTTAATCAGATTTGCACTTCTTTTAATGCTTTTCATAATACATAAATTATTTTGAGTTTATTGATAGAAGTCTAGTTAAAGTCACTTTTGTTCTGGATGCTGCAGTAGCAAAAATGAGTAATTGGCCAATTTAGTGAGTAAATTAAATACCTGTAGATCTGTGGAGAAGTGGGGCTAGAAAAACTCTGCACTCCTCCCATCCCAGTCATAACAGGATAATTAACCTTCCTTATTTGAACTTATCCTATGAATCTGTGTATCTTTCCTCCCCAGGCCTTGGAGTATTTGTTCAAGTTTATCGTGCAATCACGGATCTTGTATTCAAGAGCAACAGGTGGGATAGAAGAGGAGCAGTTCCGTGCCAGTGTTCAGGAGCTCTTTCAGTCCATCCGTTTTGTCCTGAGTTTGGATAGCAGAAGTTCTGAGACCCTCATCTTTACACAGGTTAGTCCCTTAATTGCAATGCATCTCAAAAAGCCAAGCCTAGTGCAGTATCACACCTGACAGGATCAAGTTCACTGCTTACAGAAGTTCTGATTTTTGTACATTTCGGACTTTAGTTTCAATCTAGCCTTGATTAATAGGATAAAAGACTCCTTTGGAGTAAGAATTAATTTGAGGGATCAGGAGTTCTCAACCCAGTTCCTTAAAAACAAGGCTAAATCAGCTCAGGATGGGCAACCTCATTCAGTCCACAGGGATAAGGGAGGTAAGAAAATTTAGCAGTTTTGGGATGAAGGATGCTCTGTGAATTTATGGCTGAGAAACACTGAGGCATCCTTGCATCCTTGTTGCAAGGATGCAACAAGGGCATTCTTGTTGCGCTCCAGTATATGCCATACCTGGTGATCAAAGTATTTGAAACTACATTAGAAGTCAAAAATTGAAGGCTCCATTCCATGGTTCCGGTATTTCTCACCTCGAAAAGAATAACATGCACAAGAACCAGTAAAAAAATGTTATTCTTTTTCTCATCGACAAAGAATGTCTATCATGGTTTGCCATCTTTTCTGGCAGAAGATGATTCTGCCATCTGAAGAAGATGGTTCTTCAAAAGATGGTTTGCCTTCTTTTCTGTCTCCACCAGATAACTCGGATAATTTATTGTGAGAATTATCCCAGTTATCTGAACAAGGATAATTCTCACTATAAATTAGAGTTCTGAGCTTTGTTGCTGCTTTGATGTTTAAACAGTTTTATTCTGTTACCATACCAGTCATATATATATATTGTATGTTTTCAGTGCTCCTGGAAATGAATAATTGAAAGTTGGGAGTCTTTTCTTATGCGCCTTGCAATGATACTCCAAGTTATGCCATTCAAGATATTTGCATACTATATGCTGAATGATTCCATTTTTATTCTGACGTTACCAGTAATCCCTTGGATTATATCTTTATTGCTAAATTTAACAACCGTTTCATTTGATTGTTTTTGTTGTAGGCGGCTCTTCTCAATTCCTTCCCAGCAATCTTTGATGAGCTGCTACAGATGTTTACAGTGCAGGAGGTGGCAGAGTTTGTGAGGGGAACACTGGGCAGCATGCCCAGCACAGTGCACATTGGTCAGTCTATGGATGTAGTCAAGCTGCAATCCATTGCACGGACAGTAGATAGCCGTCTCTTTTCGTATCCAGGTAAGAAACAGGATTACAAAGGTATGGTCTGTATGAGATGTTCTTCCCTCATAAGATATGTATCAAGATGGCAATAAATAATAAGCTATGTAGAAAGGAAAAAAGATGCTTTTGGAAAGTTAAGACTCAGTTATATTATTTTTCTGAACGGTGTATTCACATGGGCAATTCTCCCTTCCCACTGCACTAATTTTTTTAGTGCAGCGGGCCAGGAAATTCTCATGTCAGCTGATTTATGGAGTTTGCATATGCATTCCCACCTTGATAACATTTCCCAGCACTGGATTTCCAGAGGCGTCATATCCACACCAGAAATCGGCAAGGAGGCGCAAAGACAGTTTAAACAGTCATTTTAATATAATTTAAATGTGATTGGTGGGCCAGGGATTGAGGTCTCCGGCCCGCTAGCATCTCACCTCTACCAGAGTTGTTCACTCCAGTAGGGGTTACAGTAGCTCCCCATTAACAGGGAAATTAGCGATCCGACCCCACTGAAGTGAAGGAAGGCAATTGGGGCCACCAGAGGTGCAGGCAGTGAGGGGGTTCCCCATAGACATTGGCACCTTGGCAGTGCCAGGCTGGACCCTTGGCATTGCCCAAAAGACAAATTGCAAATGTCCAGGGACACCCCAGCACTATCCATCAGGCATGGGACAGTGTCAAGGAGGTGGAGCCAAGGGGATGAGCCCTGATGAGAGTAGGGCCCTGATGAGAATGAGGCCAAGTGGGATAATCAGTAGGAGTGGGGGGCCCCATTGCCATTCTGAAAACAGGATTGGTGGGGAGAGAAGGGAGGCCAGCGATTGGGGTGGGGTGTAGGTGGGGGTCAGCCTGTTGGGGGGTCAGAACTGTGCGGGAGGGGGAGAGGGACCTCAAGGGTGGGTGATGGAGATCATGATGAGACAGGCAATGCGAGGGTCATGGGCTAGCCAACAATTGGGAGACCTCAGCACTGTCAGACCAACAGTCGCGTGCTCAGCGCTATGATGTCAACTTCTCCAGTGGGAATAGGTCCCATCCAGTGATTTTTGATGATATGCACTCTAGTGCACTCTGCACTGCACAGAGAGAGGGAGATTCTTCTCTGAATGCCCAGTGACAAAACCAGTCCTGTTTTCAAGCAAATTTGACATTTCAAATACTTTTGGGAGAATTCCACCCACAACTGTAGAGGGAAGCTTTCCCAGGCAAGGGGTAAAGGGTTTGTGTGCATGGAGAGTTAAAACCTGAAATTGACTTGTCATTGAGGCCCCCTGGGAGTTCAGAGATAAGGAAGGCATGCCTCTTGGGCAGTGTTGGCATCCTGGCACTGCCCAAGAGCTTAAGCAGCACCTTGGCATTGCTCACTGGGCACCAGGATGACACATCAGGGCTGGTCATTGAGATGGATGTCTGGGTGTATCAGGAATGCCGAGGGGAATGGAGTTCGGGAAGGATTGGGGCTAGTCAGGGTGGGGGGAGAAGACATAGGAGCTGGCCCAGGAGGCCAGTGATTGGGATGTGGAGAGGGTTGAAGACTAGCAATGGGGGGTTGCGGGGCTTGCCAGTGATTGGAAAAGCCAGCAATTGGGAGATCGGCAATGGGGGAGGGGGTACTGCGCATGGACCGATCTCCGCTCTGACGGATTGACACAGTGACTCACTCAGCACTATGCTGCTGACCTCTTGGGCAGGAATAGGCCCCACTCTCTACTTTCTAGAGTGAACCATGCTAAGGTGTTCTGCAGTTCTGAGTGTCGAAGATTCCCTCTGGTGAGTAAGCTGAGCAAAATTGGCGGGATTTACTCCCACTTTCCTGCTTTTTGGGAACTTCGAATTTTTTTGTGAGCATCCTGACTCACCTATTTTTGAGCTGTACAATCTTTATACTGTGATTGAAGGTAGATATGTAAGATTTATTATGCCTATGCACTTATTGAGGCAATATATTTTAGAAGTTGTTACAGTTTTTTTGCATCTACCCCCTGCTATCTCAATTGCTTTGAGTTGATCTTCAGTTAATGGAATGCTTAACCCATTTCTTAGATGATGACTGACAAGATTTAAGGCTATTCACCCCTGACTGTTCTGGAACTTTGGCTACTCTTGTGAGATTAATAAACACTTCACAGCAAAAAAGTTCTACAGTTCAAGGAGGTAAAACTCACTATCAAAACTACTTGCCTCCGCCAAGTTCTTGGCAGACTCCTAGGTTTCAATCAGATCACCAACCATACCCTATCTCACTTATAGGAATATGTACATTTACATCCTGAAGTTTGATACTAATTTCTTTACCTTGCTTCCCTCCTTCCTGCCTATTTTCACTTTAAACAGCAGCTTATTCATGTAGTTGATCTTATCACACCACCCTGAAAGCCTGCATCCATTCTCAGACCCTGAAGCTTACAGCGGGGTCAGTAAGATGATGTATGGACTGGAAGATGTTCAGCTTTGCCTCAATTCTAGTGGTTGCTGTCTGAGCTTCAGGTCAACAACTTCTAAGCCTCTAAAGTAGATATCTAGAGTTTATAATGGATGTGTAGCCATTTCAATTATCACTCTGCATGTTTTTTTAACAGAATGGAACCTGATCCTGGTAGGAAATCTGTTTTGACAGCAGTAAGATTTTATATTGAAAGAATGAACAGTAGAAGTGTGGCTTAGTACAGCATTTCTTCTTTTGACAGACTCCCGTCGGATCCTGCTGCCTGTTGTTCTCCATCACATTCATTTGCACCTGCGGCAGCAAAAAGAGTTGCTCATCTGCTCTGGAATTCTCAGCAGCATCTTTTCCATCATGAAGTCAAACTCCCTGGTATGCTTCAATCCTACATATTGGAGTGCTGGCAATGGTGTAATTTCACAGAGAATCCCTTGCTGTCTCAACTCAGGCCAGTTTTCAGTGATTCCTTTTTCTTTCAATTAGTGTTTATGTTGAGTGTCTCCCCTCCTCCGTCTCAACAGCTCACCAAAGAATACCCTGTCCCATTTTTTTACAGCAAGTTTATTTATTTTTCATTTAATGTATGTTTATTTTAGAGATAAAGAAAACTGCAAGTTCTAGAAGTCTGAAATTAAAAATTGAGCATTCCATAATTGTATCACAGGACCATTGGTCTCTGAAAGATAGAGATTAGTTGTCTTGGTGTATTGTTGAAAGACCACCCTTTCTTTTAACATCAGCTCTTCTTTCATATGCTGACTGAGCTGCTGTCTTTTTTATTCACTTTTAGCCTTCAATTTATTTATACATATATTCTTCAATTCTCATCATCCTCTCCAGATCATTTCGTGCCACATTTTGTGTTCGAGGCAAGGAGGCAAATTTTCCCTAGTGATAGTCTGTATCAAGATACAGGCAAACTCATGGGCACTACATTTGTTTTCTACTCTGCATGTTTCTTTCATACGCATGGTGCCCTAAAAAAGGCCAGGATTAGAAACTATATCTAGAATCAGGAATAGATATGAATCCCCCATATGTGGGGCACTGTCCATAAATGTCTCTTTTTTTGTCTTTCCATTTCTCATAACTGCCAACATTTCTTTGGACAAGGAGCCTTTCTTCTCTACTTCCTAAGCTTTTCTCCGCAGAATTTACTATTAATTGCCCTCAATGATGTCATCATGCATTCCCATCTCTTGTATTTCATTTTGTATGTTGTTTGAAAATTCAAATGTCTCGTTGGCTCTTATTAAATTCTAAAGAAGTTATTCACCATTCCTACTAGGGTGCATATAAAAGGGCCAAGTTCAGCAGTAATTCCAACTAGAATAATTATTTCCTCATCTGCATCCTTCAATTTAAAGCTGAAAACCTAGACCTAATTAATAAATATTTGTAAATCCAATGAAGTACAAAGAATGAATTGGCATGATCAGTTGGATATGCAATATATAAATGGTTTCAGAAATTGTTGGTGTCTAAATTATCATGTGTACTTAATCCAAGAGAGCATTGTTATACTTAGTTACCTTGAATTTAATTGTTTTGCAAGTAAGTTTTACACCTAGTGAAATGAAATGAAAATGCACAATGGTCGGACTAGGGAGGAAATTCAACAACATGCATGATAGACAAGTAGAAATCCTTCTTGTAGCAACTGGCTGTTGTTTCCTCTCTACAACCAAAAAATAAATTATAGCATATTGCTATTGCTGTCCCATCTGGATTGGGTTCTCCTGCAGATCATCTGTAATTTACTTTCAATAATTTACATTTAATTTCAATGTAATTTACTTATGGGTCAGAACCCATAATTTTTTGTTAGCCAATACGTTGATCCTTTGCAGATAAATAAGGAATACCTGGAGTATGTTGTAATTAGTTGCACTAACATTCACATGGATGAGGATGACAGTTTAGATATGACAGACTGCAGGAAATCATAAAACATCAAAATATTATTAACTGTAAATTGTCATAATGCTTTCGAGCAGTGAAGGATAAAAATGATCTGTGTTTTCTGCCTTTGTTAATTTCCACCTGCCCAGTGATTGCACAGACTATATCTAGGACTTCCCCTTAAATGACTGCAGCAAATTTTGGATGATGAACACTGTTTTTTTCCTAACCCACTCTCTGCAAAGAGCACTTGATCCCTGATATGATATAGTTCAAGGGTTACCAAAGTGGGTTCAGGGTTTGGCCATAGGATCCAAGAAGAGCAGGACTGCAGGGCCCAAGAAGAACCTGGGGGTGCGAAACAAGCCAAGGTCAGGGGTGCCCAAAAAGAGCTGAGGCAGTGAGGATCTAAGAAGGACTGAGGTCATGGGGTCCAAGATGAACCAAGCCTGGGTGAGCTCCATGAGGAGCCAAGGCTACAATGGCCTGAGAGGTTGGTGAGAGTGAGTTGGGATGAGAATCATGAGAATGAGTTAAAGTAGGCGAGAGTGAAAATGTGTGAGGGCGTGAATAGGTGATGGTAAGTGAGATTGGGTGAGGTGAGAGTCGATGAGGGTGAGTGTGTATGAGTGAGAGCTTCCATGAAAAATAACAAAAAGAGAAGATTTGGAAGTATTTGATGAATAATATAGCTTTGTTATTTAAATAAATGTACCAATATATGCCATAGAAATATTTTTACATTTGCTTTTGTATCTTTGTACCTATTGCGCCATTTTTTATGGTTTAATTTTTTAACATATTGAGAATATTTCTCAGGAATTCTTTCAGTACTTTTGGGAGGTCAGAAGGGTTCCGTGGCTTTTGCATATTTTGGAATAGTTGTGCAAAATATTACAATGTGTAGTAGTGATCTGCCTAAATTCAGAGTCCCTGTTTATTTCCCTACACTTTATGATCTTGTACTTTTCTCTTCAGTTGTTTGTAGGAGCCTCCAATTTTCAATTTCACGTTGCTTAAGATTACCATTCTCTTTTTCCTTCTTGGTCTACGAGCTCTTCAATCATATCCTTTGTTTTCTTTGCATCTCTACTCATTCCAATGCTGAACAATTCTTTATATTTGGAAAATGTATTCTTTGCAATTGCTATTGTAGATCTGATTTCTTTATGGCAAATACTATTTTCTGATATAAGCCTTCCTAGTTAATTAAATTGTGAATCTTTTTACAACTGTTTAACATGTATTTTGAATTCTGCTTTCTCACTAGTATTTCTTTTAGTCTTCATAACCTTCACCTTTGCATTAATTTTAATTCTGTAATCTTTCACCACTTCATTCTTTTGATCCATTAAATCTTCTTTTATGCTAGTGACCAGAACCTGGCTGTCAGCACATAGGAATGTAGAAAATAAAATCAGTAGGCCATTTGGCCCTTCAAGCCTGCTTTGCCATTCAACAAGATCACAGCCAATTTTATGCCACAACACCATTTTCCAACATTTACATCCTTTAATGTCTTTAATATCCTTTAATGTATTTTGATATCATTGATATCTCAGTAGTTTCATCCATTGACCTCCTACTATGACCCTTTCCTTCCTTTACTTCATCTTGCAACAGGGCAAGAATGACTACCTGCTGTGTTTTCAAATGACCCTGCTACCTTAAATGTTATTAGTCATATGTTATTAGTATCAATCAATTTTGCAGTTCAGATTAATGATTTGATAACTGGGTTCAATCTGTCTGAATAAGGTACAGTGCCAAACAATATGTAAAAATGGTTTTTGACAAGAAATGCTACTGTCCCATTAGCCTAGGTCCCACAGTCCTAGAACTGAGCAATGAATTTCCAATAACGAATTCAGTCCACCATTTATACATACTCTAACTGAAAATCTGAAGAATACAAGAAGTGTCCCAGACAACTTAAACTTGTCAAATGCCTGTGATGGCTGTGTATTGATTTGTGGCTATTGGGGTAGAACTAGTAATGACGATTTTGTTTTACATTCTTCTCATCAATAAAATTTCATTCATCCGATTAAAACCAAAATATCGACGGTATGTTATCTGTAAAACCTTTTGTAGGTGTTGGGTCAATTCCCTTACTTTACACAGAATGAGTTCCTGAGTTTAGTCAGGCTCTCTGAGTAATCCCATGCCCCTTCCTCTAAAGAAGGGAGAAGAATAATGAGCAAAAGCACACTGCAGTACATATTTTAATGATACTGAGTTAAAGGGACATTGGCAGAGGCCTGTGAGAAAGGTGGCTATCCAATCTCTTGGCTAGGAATGTGTATAGCACAAAAAGTTAGAAATAAATACTGGATTAAAACTGATGTTTTAAGATCTGGACTTTTCAGAGTAAATGTCCAGTCAATACTTTTGCTTTAAAATGAAAAAAGTAAATAAAGAACGACAGTAGAAATACTAACAAATTGCAAAAAGTAGCAAAAAAGACAAGGTCAATCAAAAAGTAGTGATTGGGTTTCATTATATTCAGATTTTAAGTGACTTCAGAAGACAGATCATTAGGACTTAAGTTCCACAGATTTGTCATGCTGAGAGAGAATAATTTAGAGTCAGAGACTGTGGTAAGTCTTGACTGAATATCAACAAAGCGTGAATAAGAGATTGGACATAATTTAATCTAAGTAATAGGAGTCTCACCAACTGGCAAGAGAACCTATAACAGCCCCATGTTGCCTCTTCAGGAAAGGCCCACTGAATTAAGAGCCAGTCTGACACTCAGAAGGCCAGAAATGAGTCATGTGTGAGATCAAGGAACCTCAGAGTGGAATCCCGCTTCCCAAGAGCTATTGGCTTTCACATTGCATGCAGTTTCACTGGGGAAAAGATGAAAGCTGCTGGCAATGCACCCACTGGAGGCCACGTTTAGCAAGGGACTCAGACCACGTGAGTCAGGACAGGATGCAGAGCACATGGAAGGGTTCACTAGTTAGACAAGACAGGCATGTTTGAATGAAAGGGTAGGAGTTGGCTCTCAGTAAGTCCCACTCTGTTCCTAATCCAGATCTCTGAATCAACAGTTGAAAACCTGAGGGTCTCCTCCTCCCTCCCTACTCCTCATGAGACACTGTTTAAATGCCAATCTGTTACTACTTAAATGCCAATTCAATGTTTCCAAGTTTTCAAAGTTAACTTTTAATAATTTTCTTTTATTCTTGCCCTGCAACAACTTTGGTGCTGTTCACACCTCCTATAATGCCATCCGGTCAGTTCTCATACCCCCTCTCCCCAACATGTCATCACCAGTTCTGGTCTGGCATCAGTGGAATGATGGATCCAGTAAGGGAAGGGAGATGGATGATAAAGGGTAACAGCGAGGTAAGATGACAGGAGATGGATTAAGGCAAGGGTGCCAGTGGAGAGGTTGAGTGAAAGGTAATTGTTAGGGGCTGCCAGCAGTTAGCAGCACCTGAGATGATAGCAGTGTGAAGAATTCTTCCAAGTTTAAAGGATTAAACTTGGCATTACAGAAATGGCCCAAGCGTGAAGGCTGACAGGTCCTGGCAGAACCATGAGCGTCAGCTCCCACAGCGCTATTTTTACTCAATTTTGGGGCTCCAGCGCAAGTTGGCTTCACAAAACTTCCAACTCCATTACAGCCCTCAATTGAGCTGAATATTCACATCGTTAGTTCAAAGATCTGCATCTTCTGTACACAGTATTACATTACAAGACACCATTCCCATAGGACCCATAATATTTTCTTCACATACGCATTTCTTTATGTAAAAGAAACAACCAGCTGATGACTTGCAGCCAGCTGTTTTGTTTTTTTTCTCTACCCAGCATTTGTTTCAACCCAGCAATGTCAATTCAGAACTTTATTCATTCAAACTTTTCATGGAATGTAGATTATTCCACAAGATATGATTATGCCCAAAACATTAATGGACATGCTATGTTCTCAACATACATTGTACAGAATTTCTCTTAAACATTTTTGACAATTGGAATCCCATATCAGCTGTTTCCATAAGAGTCAGTGTTTCAACATCAGAGTACTTCAAAATCCCATTCATTTTTTAATTTTCTTAAACAGGAGGACAGCATTTCCTGTTCTCACTCATCATAAATATTATGAAACAGCTGCAGAGAAAGCTCATCAGAAAAATGAACTCATAAAGCATCACTAAAATGACAACGTACGAACATACGCAATAGAAGCAGAAAGAGGTTATTCAACCCCTTGAATCTGCACTGTCATTTAGTAAGATCATGTCTGATCTGTTTCTGTTGAGTTCAACATTTCATCTACCCCCTATAAATTCTGATTTCCTTTTCTAACAAGAATCTATTTCCGCATTAAAAATATACAGTAACCCTGCCTCCACTGCCTTCTGAGTAGATAATTCCAAAGTTGCATAACTTGAGAGGAATAAATTATCCTTGTTTCTAACCTATAGGTGAGCCCTAATTTTAAAACAGTGCCATTTAGTTCTGGATTCACCTGTCTGTAAGAGGAAACATCCTTTCAACTTGTCAGTAATGTTCAGGATTTTGCATGTTTTGATCAAGTCACTGCTCAGTCTTCTAAACTTTAGTTGATATAAGGCCAGTCATTTCAACGTCTCCTCATAAAACAGTCTGCTCATTCCAGTCAATCTATTAAACCTCCTCCGAATCACTTCCAATGCATTAGCATCCTCCCGTAAACAGAAAGACCAAAACTGCATACAGTATTTACGATGCAGTTTCACCAATGCCTTGTACAATAAAGCACAACATCTGTAATATCCTAACTATGTTGGGGTTGTGAGTTTTACATATAAGGAAAAGACTTGGTTTAAACTTTGGCGTAGAGCAGATTACAACATAAAATTAGTATTTCCATATCATTATTGGATCCATGATTGAAGTCTCCGAGCCTGTTACATCTCTCCTCCAATACTTCTACACCTGCTTCCCACTCATAGACACAGGCAGCCCAACCCCACTGGAGTGGAGAGAGAACATTGACTCTACCTCAGAAGATGGGGGGGGAGGTGAGGGATGTGTTCACTGGACAGTGCCAGCTGGGCAGTGCCAGCCTGGCCCTTGGCACTATCAAGGGGCAAACTGGCACTGCCCAAGGGGCACCTTAACACTGCCCCAGTGGAGGTAGGGTCTATTAGGTCAGGCCCTATTAAGGGCAATCGACGTGTGTGAGGAGTCCTGCTGCTACTCTACCGGAGGATGTCAGGCAGAGAGGGGGAAGAAGGCTGGCCATTCGGGTTAGGGGGGAATCAGGAAATTCATACGGGTCGACTGGTGGTGGACATCAGGGCTGGCTCAGAGAGGTTTGGAAGACCAGCAATCGAGGGGTCAGAAGGCCAGAAATGAGGAGTTGCGAGGCTGGTCAGTGATTGGGAGACTGGCAGTATGGGATCACTGTGCATGCACCAATCACTGTACTGACAGATCAACAAAGTGCAGTGGCCCATTTTGCATTATGCTTAATACTTTTGTTTCAGCTGAGCATAATTAGTTAGAATCAGCACCACTCAGAGTATACAAAATCATAATATGTGAAACAATACCTCCTACACCATAAGGCGAAGTGTCACAAGCAAGCAGTAATGGTAGCTTCAGATTAAAATGAATTGATACTTCAGATTTCCGCAAAACATTTTTGACATCCTTATATGCTTCCTCACAGTCTGTTGTCCAGTTCCATGACCGTTTCTCACACAGTCAGCTTTGCAAAGGCTTCAAAAATGTAGCTATGTTCGAAACAAGTTTGGCGTAATAATTTACTAATCCTAAAAAGTACCTCAATTGCATCACATTTGTGGTACTTCTAAAATAGCATCCATCTTTTTAGGTGCTTTATGTAGGTTTTTATATTCAATAACTTGACCTAAATACTGGACTGATGTCTGGAAAAAAACATTTTTTTCTTCATATGCAGACCACGTGTTTGAAGATGTTCCAATGTGCTTCTAAATTATTTAAGTATTCTGGCTCACTGGACCCTTAATTTAGGATATCATCCAAGTAAAATTGTTACATTAGAAAGACCACTTAAAATCTGATCCATCAACCTTTGGAATAAGGTTGGTGTGGATGTTGTTCCAAAAGGTAATTTTTTTATAACCAAAATGACCCTTATGAGTAAGGATTGTAGGCAATGGATACGATTCAGCAGCTATATTCGTCTGTAAATATACTTGTGAAAGATGAATCTTGCTGAATTTCTGTCTGCCTGCTTACCCAGCAAATAAATCATTAAATAAAGGAAGCAGATACTGATCAGTATAAAACACTTATGTTGGGTGTTTTAAAAATCATCACAATGTAAATTGAACCATCCGGTTTCACAATCGGTATGATGGAAGTAACCCTATTGTAAACTGGTTGTAATATACCAGTGTTACTAATTCTTCTTTGATTTTGGGACAAATTGCATATGGCACTGCACTTGCTTTGAGAGTTTTTAGTTGACTGTTAGGCTTTATCTAGATTTTCACTTGAACTCCCTTCATTCTTGTATTTATGCAGTAAGCGCTGTACATATGTTTTGATGTTGACCAATCTGCTGAAAGCAGTCCAGTTAAGCTTCATCTTCTCCACTTTGTCTCCCAAATACAGCCAGAAAATACCACAGACCACAGGGTGAGGCAATTCCATTGTTTGTCCACTCAACTTGATGTTGACCATAATGTAATCTTTTAATGGTGTGCTCTCTTATGTCCTTAAAATAACATCAGCTGTAGTCTCAGGAGTTAACAGCAGCAATATCAACCTCCATCCAAGTAGTTGTTCACTCAACTTCAGAATCACCCTGAATCTCTTTGATTCATCCTGTATGGATAATAGAACATTCATTTGGAGCTCTTCATTATGTTTCTGGACATTCTCCTCTTCACAGTCATAATTATTTTCTTCCATGTTTTAAACTCTTTTGGTAGAATGAACTTGTTCTACTTGAAGGTACCCACATTCTTCTTTGAATATTCTTTTCAGGGGAAATTGGTCTAGCACAATAACCTATTGCAATGTGATCCATTTTGCCACAATTCTTGCATTGACTATCCCTTCTCCGACATTGACTTGCTGAATAGCCTATTTTGGCCACAACTGTGACATGTTTGTTGTTGTTTGGACTTCTTATAGGCAGTTTCCACTTGTGGATCTTCATTCCTGCACAAACTTGTGAAGCTTCTGTCGCAGCCAGTTTCATTGTCACTGCGAATCACTACTGTTACTACATCGTCACTACTGTCTTTAAAATCTTAGCATGTTTAGTAAGCAATCTTCTTTGGATAGTCTCATTTTGGAGGTCACAAACTAGTTGATTTTAAAGAGAACCTTCTAATTGTTCACCAAACTCATAATGTTTTGCCAGCCTTTTTAATACTGCCACAAACTGAGCAATGCTTCCATCTTCCACTTGATTTTTCCAATGGAATCTGAACTATTCTGCAATGCTCCATGGTTTTGGAAAGTAATGCTCTTCAAGAATTTTTGTTAAGTCATCTTAAGTTTAGGCTTCTGAATTTGCTCAATGAACCAAGTTCCAGAGCAAATTAAATGTTTCACTTCCTACTCTACTGAGAAAAACTGATATGAGCAATTCATTTACAATTTTATTCACTTGTATAAAATACTGAAAACACTCAGCATAAGAATTCCATGATTTATTTTCTTCATTGAAGGATCCTATGGATCCTAATTGACTCATTATTCCTCTTGGCACAAGCGACTCGAGACTATTCAGTATGTTTATTTTTTTAACTGTCTTCCCAGTACTCCCCTTTCCCAGACGTGAGGCTGATTATGCTGGCAGATCGGATCAGGTAAGATTGCAAGAGGTGAGAAACTGGGCATGAACCTGTTTTTTGCCTCTTGCCTGGTCTTACTGACTCCCAATGCCAATTGACTGGCGTGTCAAGCCAGTAAAACCACCCCCTTGATCTACACACACAGATTTAAACAGATTTTATTGAAAGAGGTATTCATTCCACTGCACCAACTACAAAATGGAAAGTAATGCAGCAGTGTGCAAACACCCTAATGATATCATCGTCAAATCATGTAATCAGCTCTTAAAGCAACCATGCAACATTTTAAATATATAACAACATCCTTATTTTTATATTCAATTCCTTTCACAATAAAGAATAGCATCTATGTTCTGACTATATTCTGCATCTGCATACTAACCTTTTGTGAATCATGCTCAGGAATACTGAACTCAGCATACTGCAGTCTTTCTCCATTTAAATAATGCTCGGCCTTTTTATTCTCTTTGCCAAAGTGAACAACTTCACATTTTCCAAATTTGTAAGTTCATAAATTCATAAGATATAGGAGCAGAATGAGGCCATTTGGGCCTTCGAGTCCGCTCCACCATTCGATCACGGCTGTATGCTCCTTATCTCCATTATCCTGTCATCTCCCCATAACCCTTCAACTCATTACAAATTAAAAATCTGAATAACTTTTCCTTAAATTTGCTCACTGTCCTAGCATCCACCGCACTTTTGGGTGAATAATTCCACAAATTCACAACCCTTTGTGAGAAGTAGTTTCTCCTCAAATCTGTTTTAAATTTGCTATCCCTTATCTAAGACGATAACCTCTTTTCCTAGAATGTCCCACATCGACTTTATCCAAAGCTTTAATCATCTTGGATAGCTCAGTTTGATCTCCCTTCATTCTTCGAAATTCCAGAAGTAAAGGCCTATACTATTTAATCTCTCTTCAAATGACAAACCCCTCATCTCTGAAATCTAGTAAACCTCCTCTGAACTGCCTCCAAGCCACTGCACCTTTCCTCAAATAAAGGGACCAAAACTTTGCACAATACTCCAGGTGTGGCCTCACCAATGCTTTGTATAGTTGCAACAATACTTCCTTATCTTTATATTCTATTTCTTTAGCTACATTTGGCAACTTTCTTTATTTCTTTATTATCTGCTGTACCTGCATGCTAATTTTCTGTGACTCATGAATGAAGAACCCAGATCCTTTTGCAGCAGGGCACTCCAAAGTCTCTCCCTAATTAGATAAGAAGTCGCCTTCCCATTTTTCTAATGAAAATGCACGACCTTATACTTACCCACGTTAAACTCTATCTGCCACATTTTGGTCCACTCTCCTAATCTATCTATATCCACTTGTAAGGTTCTTACTTCCTCATTGCAACTTACTGTCCCATCTAATTTGGCTATAGAGCCTTTTATCCCTGTCTCCAAGTCATTAATGTAGATTGTAAATAGCTGGGGCCCAAGGACCAAACTCTGTGGCACATCACTAATTACTTCTTGCAACCAGAAAAAAAACTTTTACCTCTGTCTTCTGTCCGCCAATTAGTCACCTATCCAAGCTAATAAATTACCCCAATCCCATCTAATTTAATCTTATGAATTAACCCTGGCACCTTATCAAATGCCTTCCAGAAGTCCAGATATACTACATCTAGAGGATCGCCATTATTCACTTTGCTTGTTACATCCTCAAAGAACTCTAGCAAATTAGTCAAATATGATTTGTCTTTCATTAAACCATGCTGACTCTGATGGATAGCATTTTGACTTTCCAAATTTCCTAATATTGCTTCCTTGATAATTGATTCTAATATAGCATTTGCCAGATTTCTGCCCACTCACTCAAACTATCTGTATCTTCTTTCCTTAAGTTTGATGTTTTCCTTAACTTTTTTAATTACGATGGATAGTGGTTCCTCCCTCTAGGACTTATCTTTATAGCAGGAATATACTTATTTTGAGTATTCTGAGTATGACAATGGAGAGGTATTAGAGGAGAATGGTGTGGTCACTGTGTCAAACAGGTCATGAAGGATGAGGGAAATAGCTTACTTTCATCACGGCCATTTAGAATATCATTTGTGACTTTGAGAAGAGCTGTTTCAGCACTGTGGCAGAAACGGAAACATACAGGAGATGCAACATGTTCAAGATTTTGGAGAGGATAGGAAATTTGGCAATGGGTAGTTACTTGCAAGTACTAAGGGTTGTTTATGTTTTTGAAGTGAGAGTGATGATGGCAAATTTAATGGAGAGAGGATCAACAACTGAAGACAGAGAATTTCTAACAATGTCAAATAACGTGGATAACATGAATGGAGGTTGGATGGTTAGCAGCTTAGTGGAATAGAATTGAGGGAGCAGTTTGTGAAAGAGTGGACTGTCATTTGGACGGTCTCAGTTTTAGTGAATAGTCCACAGGCCCCACTCATTTAATATTGGAGGTAAGGATGCAGGAGATTTGGAAAGGAGTGTAAGAAAATGGCTTGCAGTAGAGAAAATAATCCTAGAGTTATCTTTGCATTCTAAAATTATCCTGGAATAGGAAGCAGTGTTAGCAAATGAGAGTAGGACCCAACAGTGCTTTATATGGTCCAACCAGACATGTAATTGATGGCTAAACTACATGTCTTCCACATCTTTTTATTCCCTTGGGTTTTAGGGAACGGAGATGAGGACCACACTAAGGGGAATGGTCAGGGTGAGAGAGACTAAAATTTTATGGGAGGACTAGAGTATCAAAAGTGGAGATGCAATTAAGCAAATCAGTAATTGCAGAAGGGCAAATGCTAGTCAGTTGGATTTTGATGAGGTAGTTGTTACTGAATCTGGAGTTTTTTTCAGGAATAGGTACAGAAGGAGTAGCATTGGGGCATGGAAGAAAGCTGTAAATGCCTCAAAGACATTTAACAGATTAGCTTTTTTTGTAGATTTTATCCAAGAACTCAAATCAAATGTCCAAATCTTCTTCACTATCCAATTAATAGACATCCATCTCAGAAAGTACTTCTGATTTTCCATCTTCTCTGAAATGGCAAAGTGGCGCCTAGGTTTCTGTTGCTAGGGTTGTTCACATATCCACTTTTTCTTCATTTGATCATATGGTTCAGACTCTGAAAATGTTGGACAGTAGTCATATTTCAGCAATTTATACTTGATTTCTGCCATTTTCCACAGTCATGATGTAGAGATGCCGGCGTTGGACTGGGGTAAACTCAGTAAGAGGTCTGACAACACCAATTTTAAATCCAACCAATTTATTTGATAGTAAATTTATTTGATTTTTAGTTGATAAGTATATGGATGAGAAGGGAATGGTTTAGTTAGGAGGGGCATTGCTTTTTATTTTGGTCGGCACAACATCGAAGGCCGAAGGGCCTGTTCTGTGCTGTATTGTTCTATGTTCTATGTTCTATGTTAAACTTGCTAGCTTTCGGCCTTTGTGCTTTCGTCAGGTGAATGAGGTGTTCTGGTCTGCAATAGCACACATATCAGTACAGACATTTACAGATTGCTGATTAGAATGAGAATCCTTACACCTAACCTGCTATTCAAGTCTTAAAGTGGCTAACAATGTGAGTGGAAGGAGCACTGAGCACAGGTTAGAGAGATGTGTACAGTCTCCAGACAGCACAGTAAATGAGGTTTTTTGCTAACCCAGGCAAGTCATGGGGGTTACAGATAGTGTGACATGAAGCCAAGATCCCTGTTAAGACCGTCCTCATGTGTGTGGAACTTGGCTATCAGTCTCTGCTCAACGGCTCTGCGCTGCTGTGTGTCGTGGAGACCCCCTTGAAGAACGTTTACCGAAGGTCGGAGGCCGAATGCCCGTGACCACTGAAGTGTTCGCCCACAGGAAGGGAACTGTTTTGCCTGGTGATTGTCGAGCGATGTTCATTCATCCACTGTCGTAGTGTCTGCATGGTCTCCCCAATGTACCATGCTTCGGGACATCCTTTCTTGCAACGTATTAGGTAGACAACGTTGGCCGAGTTGCAAGAGTATGTACCGTGTACCTGGTGAATGGTATTCTCACGTTTGATGATGTCATCCATGTTGATGATCCGGCATGTCTTGCAGAGGGTGCTGTGGCAGGGTTGTGTGGTATTATGGTCACTGTTCTCCTGAAGGTTGGGTAGTTTGCTGCGAACAATGATCTGTTTGAGGTTGCACGGTTGTCTGAAGGCAAGAAGTGGGGGGGTGGGGATGGCCCTAGCGAGATGTTCATCATCATAAACGATATGTTGAAGACTCCGGAGAAGATGTCGTAGCTTCTCTGCTCCGGGGAAGCACTGGACAACAAAGGGTACTCTGTCCACCATGTCCCGTGTTCATCTTTTGAGGAGGTCAGTGCGGTTTATCACTGTGGCACGTCGGAACTGTCGAGCGATGAGTCGAGCACCATATCCTATTCTCATGAGGGCATCTTTCAGTGTCTGGAGACAATACACAGCTCTCTAACCTGTGCTCAATGCTCCTTCCACTCACAATGTTAGCCACTTTAAGACTTGACTAGCAGATTAGGTGTAAGGATTCGCATTCTAATCAGCAATCTGTAAACTGTCTGTGCTGATATGTGTGCTATTGCAGACCAGAACACCTCATTCGCCTGACGAAGGCACAAAGGCCAAAAGCTAGCAAGTTTGCTATCAAATAAATCGGTTGGATTTAAAATTGGTGTTGTCAGACCTCTTACTGGATTTTCCACAGTGGCCATTGGGATTTTAGGTTTCTGTTTGACTTTTTTTCTTAGTTTCCAACCTTCACCTTTAGGCAACCATTCTCTGCTACTATACTAAAATCCAGAAAGCCAGTTGGTTTAGAATAGAACTGGACAAATATTTATGCTGTGTGGAATGCATATTGCAGGCCCATACCTGCTAATACACCAGCCACAGTTTTGGCCTGATCCTGTTTACAGAGCACAAGTTGATGCCCACTGCCTGCCGTCACTTAATCCAATTAATATACGATCAACACTAGGTTGCCCCCAGGCAAACTATTCCAGCACATTTATGATTCTGACATCTACTGAACTATGTTCTATGCCCTGGTCACAAAAAGGACAACTCTCATCCAGCCTGTTAGCTTCCTCCCAGTTATCCAAAGTAACTTGCCAGGATCTGATTCGCCAATGATCATTTCAAGTTTAGTCAGAATTGCACAGTAGATTGATCATTCTTGGTCAGGAAAAATGACTTGCATTTACAATCTTCTATAATGTAGCTCTTCACGTGAGCAAAATGAGAAAATATTTGATACATGACCATACAAAGAGAGATACTTAGGTGACCAAAGTTCTGTCAAAGAGGTAAGTTTTAAAGAGCGACTTAAGCAGAAAGAATGGGATGGTGAAACAAAACAGTATAGAGAGAGAATTCTAAAGCAGCACAGTCATTGAAATTGGAGATACGAAAAAGAGGAGTAGCACAGTAGCATAGTGGTTAGCACTGCTGCCTCAGCACCAGGCACCCAGGTTCAATTCCTGGCTTGGATCACTGTCTGTGTTGAGTTTGCACATTCTCCCTGTGTCTGCATTGGTTTCCTCCGGGTGCTTGGATTTCTCCCCACAGTCCAAAGATGTGCGGATTAAATTGATTGGCCATGCTAAATCGCACCTTAGTATCGGGGGATTAGCTAGGATAAATGCATGGGGTTATGAGGATAGGGCCTGGGTGGGATTGTGTTGGTGCAGACTTGATGGGCTGAATGGCCTCCTTCTACACTGTAGGGATTTTATGAGAACACAATTGGCAAACAGCAGAGATCTCAGAAGGTTGTAGAGCTGGATGAAGTTATAAGGATGGGCGTGACAAGGCAATGGAAGGATTGAACTGAAGGGTGAAAATTTAAAAAAATCAAGGAACTAAAATAGGTCAGCAAGCATCGATTGGTTGATGAACATGACTTGGTAGCATCTGGCAGCAGATGTAAAGATGAGTACAAGTATTAAAGATCAAATGAGAGGTGAGTAGCTGTCCTTAATGCCAGGCCCATCATTTAACCATGTATGATACTATCAGGAATGGGATCGTGGCTGACAGTTCTATAGTGTTAGGCTTCATTTACAATTTCTCCAATAATGAAACAGTCCATGCCAGCCTATTTTTAAAAAAACCTAGACAACATTGAAACTTGGCTGAAAAGTTGCACCACACTAATGCCGGACAATGATCATTTCCAACAAAAAAAAACCCACCTAATCGTTAGTGGCATTATCATTTTGCTGAGATCACCACAATTAGTATGCTATGGGCTGTCATTGACTAGAAACATAACTGAGTCAATTATATCAATACCATGGCCACAAGCAGGCCAGACTTCCAATTTCTTCTAGTATCTACGTGGCTCAAATGGAAGTGTGACTAAATGCTTGTCATCTTAATGAACAGATGCAGCTGTAACAACACTCAAGATGTTCAATATCATTCAGGAAAAAACACCTGGTTTATTGGAGTCCTGGACATTGAACTCAATATCCATCTCAACACCCACATCCACAGTGTGACTACACTGTTGTTTTCACAATACACTGCAGTAACATGCCAAGTTTACTTTAGGCCATTTCCCAGCAACATGAAAAGGATAAGTCACAGTCCATTCTTGACTTAGATATGTTCATATTACTTCATTATCATTATTCTAAAATCGGGGAATTTTCTATCTAATAGGCCTCAGCAGTTTAAAAAAACGATCCACCACCAAACTGGTAATAAGTACGATGCCAGACTCACCCACATCCCAGGACAAATTGTATACATCCATGGACTAATCATTGCATCCGCTGAATTGCAAAATGCTAAGTATCATTAAATTAAACTTTAGTATGCCAGATAAACTACTGATCAAACTAATTACAATTAAACAAGAACCTTAGAAACAAAAATGAGTGCAACAAAAATATCAGACAGTTCAGACTGGCAATAGTCCATAAGTCATAGATGCATCCTTTTCAGGTTGCTGCTTTCAGTTTGTTTCTTTGCCATTTCTTTGGATGAATCAGAATTCTCATGTTCCTTGATAAACAGAATGCAGTCTCAAAGGGCATCCTCTGGGTTGAGTTGGTGCACATAGAATTTAACTTCCTGCAGAGCTCAGTACAGCCTTGTCAAGGCTGAAAAATTAGTAGCCATTAGTCTGTCTGACAGGCTTTAAGGTAGATCCCTCTCTTTGAAGAAGTCAACCACATGTAACAGCTGCATCCCCTTTCCTTTGTTTCAAATAAATGTATAATTTAGGACAGCAATTGGATCTGTGCAAGGTGCATACTTTAGCTGTCCAATCTGTTCAGCAATATAACAACTTGCATTTATGTACCACATTTAACATAGTGAAATGTCCGAAGACATTTTGCAGGAGCATTATCAATCAAAATTTGATAAAACCAAAGATTTTTTCGTTGTGGTGAAACTTGCTGTTAACAGAACTTAAACATCACAATACTAGACAACTTGCTATGAACCATTAGTTTACAAATCTTGCACATATGTTTGTGATACATTAACTGTGTCATTGTGCTGTGGTCCAGGAGTGCTCAGTGTCAGAAGAAGTGGAGATGATGGTCGAAAGCCTTCTTGATGTCTTACTACAGACCCTACTTGCTATCATGAATAAGTCTCAGATGGCGGAGGCGGTAAGAGGACAGCGCTGCCCACAGTGCACGGCGGAGATAACTGTTAGTAACTAACAATCCTTTTTAATGGTGTTCACCCATCTTCCCCCACCCCACACCCCTCCACAAGTCTTTCATATCCTTTCTGGTGCAACAACGTGTGTGAATTCAAATCTCATGCTTGTACTTCATCAGCACTCACTTCCATATTTAGGTATGTTTAGATTTATTGCATTCTCATCCTTAAAGAGCCATTTTCATCTGACAAGATTCCAATGAGTCAAGACACAAACTTTGCCATCAAGTGGGTATGGTTTCTATCATGCCATAGAGTTCATGAATAATCATTTTCTGTTTCAACTTGATATTCTTTAACTTATTTTTGTTGGAATCTTTATACCTAAATATGATCATTGTTAAATCAGTGATGCTTTGGTGTGATCCCTCATTAGTGATCCTTTATTGGATGATTTCATGACAATGCCTCTTTAAACAATAATTCATCTGGAAAACAATAAAAATGAAATGAACATTTCTATAACATCCTCAAAAACTATTGATTAATTCACTGTTGCTTAATTAGATAAAGTTTTGCCACTGATTTCATAGTTGGTTTCTGGATATTCACCATATCTAAGTATTAAATGAGAATTGAACAATTTATACAAGATTGGGATAGGCAATTGTTGCAGGTTGGCTGATTTTATAAAGGTCACAAAGAATAGTATAGATGCGGAAAACCACTCAATCCAATTAGCTTATCCTTCCACAGAAATCTACCATCCCTTCATTTATCCCTTTCTTAGCCTTGGGCTTCTAAAACCAATTACAGCACTCCAGCTGCTGCCTTGGCAACAGTCAGCTAAATCAGCACAAATATCAGATTAAATTTTGGACTCATCTGTTCTATATGGTTTGGTGCTAAACTGGACCAATGGAGAGCTTAAGAATAAGAGGTATTGCTAAACAGTAAAACAAATTAAATGAAATAAATGAAAGCTTCTAATTCTCCTTTGACAGACTATTAGCTGTCATGAGATTTGTTAATTTTTCTTTCGACATTAAATCTCTCTTTTTACTTTCCCTCACAAGAAAGGAGCTTCTTTATCTTAACTTCCACCAATCCATGTAGGTTTCGATTGGAGCGTTGTAGAATAGGGAATATGAACTTTCAGCAGCCAATTGACCTGGCTTCTTTGTTCTTACTAAATAGCTTATATAGGTTGAGTATCCTTGATCCAAAATCCATGGGGTCAGTTGCATTTTGGATTTCAGATAATTTTGTTTCAATATCACATACAAACTTACATTCCAAAAGCCTAAGCCTAGTCTAGCTACAGTTTAAATAAAATGGCTCAAAAAGTAAGATGTATCACTGAATAAAAAACACAAGGTATCTGTAATAAATTTCATTTTGACACGTTCACCACAAAGATCACAAAGTAAACAATGTAGACAAACAACTTAGACATCCTATGCTGGAAAATAGCTAACGTTATGCCGCTGTTTAAGAAGGGAGGGAGGCAGCAGATGAGAAATTATAAGCCAGTTACCCTGACTTGGTCATTGGCAAGATTTTAGAGTCCATTATTCAATATGAGATCGCAGAGTACTTGGAAGTGCATGATAAAGTAGGACTGAATCAGCATGGCTTTGTCAAGGAGAGGTCATGTCTGACAAATCTGTGAGAGTTCTTTGAGGAGGTAACAAAGGACGTTAGATAATGGAGAACAAGTGGACACGATTTATTTAGATTTCCAGAATGTCTTTGACAAGGTGTTGCATAGGCAACGGTTAAATAAGTTTAAGTGTCAATGGTGTAAAGGTTAAGATCGTAGCATGGATTGAGGATTGACTGACTAGCAGAAGGCAGAGAGTGGGGATAAAGGGGTCTTCTTCAGGATGCAGCCGACAACTATTAATGTGCCTCAGGGGTCAGTGCTAGAACCACAACTTTTCACAATATATATTAACAATTTGGAGGAAAAAACTGAAGGCATTGTTGCTAAGTTTTCAGATGATACAAAGATATGTAGAGGTACAGGTAGTATGGAGGAAGCAGGGGACTGCAGAAGACTTGGACAGTAGGCAAGTGGCAGATGGAATACAATGTGGAAGAGCATGAGGTTATGCACTTTGGAAGGAGGAATGGAGGCATAGACTATTTTCCATATAGGAAAATGCTTAGGAAATCAGAAACACAAAGGGACTTGGGAGTTGTTGTTCAAGATTCTCTTCAGGTAAGATTCACGCAGGTTCAGTCAGCAGTTAGGAAAACAAATGCAATGTTTGCATTCATGTCGAGAGGGCTAGAATACAAAAGCAGGGATGTACTTCTGAGGCTGTATAAGGCTCTGGTCAAACTCCATTTGGAGTATTGTGAGCAGTTTTGGGCCCCAAAGGTGTGTTTGCCTTGGAAAGGTTCCAGAGGAGGTTAACAAGAATGATCCCTGGAATGAAGAGTTTGTTATATGAGGAACGGTTGAGGATTCTGGGTCTGTATCTATTGGAGTTTAGAAGGATATGGGGGGGATCTTTATGAAACTTATAGGATACTGCGAGGCCTGCATAAAATAGATGTGGAGAGGATGTTTCCACTAGTAGGTAAAATTAGAACCAGAAGGTACAACTTCAGGCTAAAGAGACAATCCTTTAAAATAGAGATGAGGAGGAATTTCCTCAGCCAGAGTAGTGAATCTGTGGAACTCTTTGCCACAGAAGTCTGTGGAGGCCTGGTTATTGAGTGTGTTTAAGACAGAGATAGATAGATTCTCGATTAATAAGGGGATCAAGGGTTAGGGGGAAAAGGCAGAGAATAAGAATGAGAAAATTATCAGCTATGATTGAATGGCAGAACAGACTTAATGCTACATAGAAACCTAATTCTGCTTCTACGTCTTATGGTCTTATGGTCTATGCTTAAGGTTGACGAGGTTCACAAAAAGTGCAGTTTTTGCCTGTGTCCAGTTTTCAGATTTATAGATAAAGAATACTCATCCTATATTGTATGTGCAATTATATAACAAATCCATATCTGTTTGTGTGCATCTTCTTCCTGATATAGTCATTTCAAATCTTTGGCTGAGTGTACCATATGCTATGTCATAACCTGTGTCGCTGAAGTTTGTACTCTGCTTCCATTCTTTAGGGGGAGTATGTCACTTGCCTATTGTCCCTGCTTCGGCAAATGGCAGACAATCACTACCAGCAATTGCTAGATAATTTCCAGAGCAAGGAAGAGCTCAAGGTAAAAATAACTTTACTTACTTTTGTGTCTTTATGATTAATATATATAAGTGAAAATATAAATATTAGAAAAAGCAGGGCCATTTCAGTGTCTTTATAGCCCCTTGGCATGAGCTCCAATCGACCAGAAAATAATGAGATGATTTTGTAGATCCAAACATGGTGCTGATATGTCCTTTTATAGTGTTCCCATTGTATGCCATTCTCTGTAAAATATAACTGCTATTGAGAGCAAGCTTAGGTAACAAGCTTCCTTAACCATAAGCAGATATGAGATTCATATAGTCACATATTCTTAACAGCTATCTTCTGATTTATTCCTTGATGTTATGACAACTGTGGAGGTCCACTCAATGCAAAGCAGCCAGTGGAGGCTTTTAACCCTGTACCTTCATCTGGACCGGCGTTGTCAGACCCAAGGTGAAGACTATCTGGCTGTAAGCCACAGGAATGACTTTTTCCTTTGATGCACAATAAAGGTTATTAGTGACGGGAAACTAGTACATTGCTGAATTACTACATTGATGACGAGGAGAAAATGTTTTTTTTCCTCAAACTTTTCCTTCAGACAACCTCTGAATGTCAAGAATTTCTCCAGAAAGGAAAAGCCATTATGCCTCTTTTTGGAAACTCAAGCCCAGTGACACTGGCTGGAAATACTGGGCCCAAAACATTGGGTGCATGCATTACTTCTTTCTTGCTAACAACTTTGAAGGAGACTAAAAGCAATAAGTGATATTACTAACAGCATGCAGAGCCCTGACTTTGTGTATAATAAGAAGTCTGACCTATCCGGATATCTTTGACTCAGTGTTTAATGAACTGGTAAACATGGTTAGAAAAAAATTATGACTCTAAACTCCTGGTATTTCTCCAGCGACATCACTTAAATATGGCTGGATGTACCCATGGAGAACCTTCTTGGCTGGATTCTAGAAACTGGCTATAAACTGCAAATTAGGATCGTTTCTTCATGAAATAGATTGGGGCAGATTGGCATGTGGCATAAATGACCTAACCATCCAAAAGAAGCTGTTGGCAGAATCCTGTTTAGATTTTTAAAAAACCGTTGGGTTAGCTTTGTCATTTGAGAGCACTGAGAAAGAGGCTCAGGAGCTACAAGGGGCATCAGACAGCAGTGTTTTCCAACTAGGGAAAGGGACCTCATGCAACCAGTCCGCAATGGAGAGTGCTTTTGTCAATCAGGTATTAAAGGGCCCCAATCTATATAGGAATTCTAATATCACTACCAGATAATCAAGGAGTGGTATGCTGACACTAAATGATTAAAGAGCATATTCCAAAAAGATATAGTTGCAGTGGGCAGTTTACTGCAAATACTGTCAAAAGTCACAGCCATGGTGATGTTTCAAGGACAGACAGAATTCGTGATGCCTGGGGAGAAGCCGATACTGGTACCTGAGCATTCTCTGCGGATATCCCCTGTTCCAGAGATATGGATATTACAACTGATTTGTGCTATAACAACAAAAGCTCCTCTAATAATGGTGGAATTACTAGTAAATGGCCATCCTTGAAGTTGGAAGTGAACATTCTATTATCAGAGAACAGACTTATTGACCACCTGCAATCAGGCATCCAACTTCTGAGGTTGGATGATACAAAAGCCAGATGAGCTTTTATAAATAAAATACACCAAAATGAAACTTTTACAAACAAAATACACCACAGTGATCCCACGACTTACAAACAACAATCAGCTTATCTCCCACTTTCTGTTGTATGGGGCACAGACCAAGCCTTATGAGGAGAGATTGGCACTAGCAACTTTGGCTCAGTTGGTTGGAGATCTTAAGGCTAGGCATAGAGGGACTATACAAGGTTACCAGGAGATACCCTGGAGTTTATCAGGAGGGCCTGGGGAAAATAGAAGGGGCTAAATCCAAGATCTACGTTGATCTTAATGCTATGCCTAGGTATACACTTAGGTATTTCAGAACTAGGTCTGTCGCTTACGCCATGCTGGAGAAAGTGGAAACTCTACTAGGATGCTTTGAGTGCTTAAGCATAAAAAGGTCTGTACAGTTTGCACAAAGGACCATGCCCATAGTCTCTTGTTCCTAAGCCCAACAAATCAGTTCATCTTTGTGGGGACAATAAGCTGATGGCCAAATGGGTTTCCAATTTCGATAGTATTCCATGCCCCAGATCAAATACCTGTATGCCAAGTTAACAGCTGGCAAAATCTTCTCCTATTCCAGCTTCAATTGGATGAATCCTCTCAGAAATATGTGATGATCAACACATAAGAGGCTGTATGAGTATACTCTTTGCCTTTTGGGATCTCATCAACATGTGCAATCTTCCAAAGGGTTATGGAGAACATCCTTCAAGGGATACCAAGTTTGCAGTATACTTAGATAAAACCTTGGTCATGGAGCTTCAGAACAGGAGTACTTAGCCAATCTACAAGAAGTCCTGCAATGATTTTCCAGGATAGGCATTCACTTGAGGAGGGAGAAATGCATTTTCCATGCAACCCAAGTAGCCTATGTAGGCTTCCAAGCAGATAGCAAGGGATTTTTTCCAGAAGCGGATGAAGTGAAGGCCATCAAGGAGGCACCAAGAAACATCACAGAGTTAAAATCCTTCCTAGGGTTAGTCACTTACTATGGAAAATTTATCCTGAATTTGGTTTCCATTCTGGCCTTCTTGCATGCCTTGCTATGAAAACTGATGGTCTTGGGAAGCTTCACAGGCAAAAGCTTTTTCTGAGGTTAATTCAATTTACTGGCCTATTTCCAACACTGCTGCCTCAAAACTCCATGGACCTGGGTTCAATTTCAGCCGAGGTGACTTTCTGGGTGGAATTTGCACATTCTCCCCATGTCTGCATGAGTTTCTTTTGGGTGCTCCAGTTTCCTCCCAGTTCAAAGATGTGCAGGTTAAATTGATTGGCCATAGTAAATAGTGCCGTAGTGTGAAGGGGATTAGCATAGTAAATATGTAGAGTTACGGGAGTAGGGCTTGGGTGGGATTATTGTTGGTACAGGCTTGATGGGAGGGATTGTAGGGATTCTATGACCCTAAGAAAAAACTTAATTTAAATTGTGATACTTTGCCATACTGGTTTGGTGCAGTGCTGTCACATCGCTGGAAAGATGGGATGAAGAAGCCTATTGTGTATGCCCCAAGGACCTTTTCGATGCAGAGTGACAATATTCTCAAATTGAGAAGGAATGGTTGGCAGTCATATTTGGTTGAAGAAGTTCCATCAATACATTGACGGTCAATGGTTTTTAATAGTTACCAATGATGAGCCTTACTGGGGCTCTTCAAAGAGGACAAAGCAATTCCCCCTGTCTGCTTGGATACAGTGTTAGCCCTTGTTATTACTGGCCTGCGAATGTATTATACTACCCGTGGATCCAGACTGAGTCATCTGGCTCCCATGGGTCAAAAGCAGCAAAAGAAGTTGTGATCACCCTAAATTTTCTGGAGGCTTTGCCAGTGTAAGCAAGGCAGGTTAAAGCCTGGACCCAAAAAGACCCAATCTTATTTAAAACTAGGCACATGATTTTACACAAGAGAATTCCAAGGATGATCCTCTGAAGAAATTAAACCCTACCTCATTAAGAAATCTGAACTTATTGTTGAGGACAGGGTCATTCTTTGGAGGTCCTGAGTAATTGTTCCACCTCCAGGATAAAATCCAATGTTAACTGAATTACATAATGTCCACCTGGGAGTATCAAAAATGAAGATGCTGACCAGGAGTTATGTCCGATGGCCCAGTCTTAATTCCAACATTGCAGACCTGATAAAGCAATATAACCTGTGCCAGGAAAATTTTAAAAATCCCATCCTCAGCCACCCTTCACCTATGGGAATGGCCTGGCAAGCCATAGGTGCCTATACATGTGGACTTTGCAAGGGTCCTTTATGGGCTCTATGTTTTTAATCATGATGGATGCACACTCCAGGTGATTGGAAGTGAATTGCAAGAGTTCCAAATTACTTGGGCTACAATTAAGAAATTGCAGCACATGCGGAATATTGGAAATCCTGGTTTCCGATAACAGCACTGCCTTCACTTTCAGAACTTTATGCTCTCAAATGATATCCAACATGACTAGAATGCACCTTATCATTGTCATCAAATAGACTGGCAGATTCAGTTGTTCAAACCTTCAGAAATGGTATGAAGAAACAACCTATGACATACATGCAGATTAAACTGGCACAATTAGTGCTCGATTATGGGATCACAGCACACAACACAACATGTGTTGCTCCAGCAGAGCTATTGATGGGGAAATGACTTCATGCCAGATTAAGTTTATTATTCCCAAACTTGGCAGGAGAAGTGAAGTCCCAACAGGAAAACCAAAGAAACTTTAATTCCATGAGTAGAGATAACTTTTGCAGCTGGTGATCTGAATCATGTAAGTAACTTAAGGGATGGTTCCAAATGGATCCCTGGAATCATTATGAAGAAAACAGGACCAGTATCTAACAAGGTCAAATTTCAGGGTAAAACCCTAAGACTTAGTCCACCTCTTAACCAGCAGCCATGGAGATAACCACTGCCAGTGCCAGCCCTCAACTTGAAGTTAACTCTGTGTTGGCCCGCTGGGTAGTGAAGATGGATGGAGGCTCAAGAAGTGGGCTTCCAGATTGAAGCAGAACCTAAGGAGGAACCTGAGGCTTTTGTAATTCTGCGATGCTGTCTCCCAAAAAGAAGGTCCCCTGTTTTGTTTACACTACCTGACCTAGCCCCAGCTTCAATGGACCTCAGCATAAGTGCCAAGTGATGGAAAGGATCTCTTTGCATTGGTGGTGCTGGGAGAGACACAACCTAAGAGGGAAGGATATTATGATGATCATGGAGGCTAGAGGGGATCATCAGTAGATCTATCTGTGTCTTTGTGGAGTACGAACTGCTATTATTGGCTGGCCCAGTGGGAAACAGCTAGGGAGGATTCTTAAGTCTTCATTTTTCCTGGACCAACATTGTAGATCCTAAGTTGAAGACTAAGGTAAGCTGCAAAAGCAGCATTTTTCTTTCGTGCACAATGAGAGGTGTTGGTGATGAGAAACTGGTATGTGGTTGAATTAGTATAGTTGAATACCGGATTATTTTCATAATGTAGTGCAGAAGACTTTAGAGAACCATTTGTCCATAATGTACAGTGTTTTCTCTCTTAGCTGGCTATGAAGAAGAGCTTGAATAGTTTATATCCAGTTTCTAAAGTGTGCATGTGCACAGCTAAAAAAAGACCTAGAATTTTGCACAAAATTGTCAAATTGTATTTAGAAAGGCTTTTGTGGAATGAAGCAGTTACAGCTGGAGGCCAACCTAAAGTTGGGATTAAGGACAGTTGTTGAGAAACAAATGAGAGAGCTTTAGTCTGTATCTGACCCAGCCTTTGGAAAGTAGAAGCAATAAACTTCAGTCCTGACATTCCTCCCTCTCTAACACTACCTCCACGAAAGTTAAAGATGCCATAAAGGACATCCCCCACAGAATATCAAGGTGTCCAGTGTGCTTTTGTAAGCTTTTGAAATGATAACTATTATTAACAGACATGAAGTAAGACTCAAAGAAAACAATAAAGAGGACACCTTCTCAAGAAAAAAAGGCCTAGGATTCTACTCTGAGGAATCCCTGCAGTGATGTGACTGATCTCCCAAAAGGTCAAACAAGCCCGTATTTAATAATCTGCAGGCAGCATTCCTTCGGGCTATCTGGCATGCTGCCTACTGAATTGTTATAACGCTGATCATGCCAAAACTCTTGCAAAATAAAACTAACTTCTTAGCAAATGGGTAAGTAAAGTGATACTTTGGCATTAACTCATCACGTTACTTCATGTCTTCCTTCCCTTCTTAGGATTTCTTGTTAAAAATATTCTGCGTGTTCCGTAATTTAATGAAGCTGAGTGTCTACCCACGTGACTGGATGGTGATGAGACTTCTAACCAGCAAGTAAGTTGTCCTTACCATTTCAGGAACACTCATGTCGTAGAGTGATCCAAATGTATCCGGGCAAAAATCTATCCCACTACACCTCATTAGTGCTAAAGTAAAATATTGAACTTGGAATTATCTTCCCCTAGCCACCTTTTCCCCACCTAGCCATCTACTCCTTCCCAGTAGATGTTAGTCCTTACTGATATCTTGAGTTGCTCACCTTTAAGTATTTTATCCAAATGGCTATTCTTCAAGTGCAAACCTAGGCACTGAATATTGGCATGCTATAAAGTCCTCAGAATCCAATCCTATCTTGGTCTCATATATATCCATATATGAATATACAAGGGAGGGAATTTTATATTCAGAAGATGGGACCACTGCCATTTCACACATGCATAAAATCTGACCTACTGACATTGGATCATTCATTTGAAATCAACACATCAATAATAAGGTTGGGTGGGTGCAGAAATCAGAAATGGCCCATCTGCCATTTAAAAAAGCATTACTGAGCTATTAAACTTGTTAACAAACTAATTAACCTGAATAATACCTAGCTTATACCATAACGTGATGGATGCATGGGCCATTTGTTTGCAGGGAATCAAGTTTTTTATTCAAAAATGTTGCAAAGGCAGATAAATATTCTGCAAGTGGGACGAAGGCTGAGTTTAGTAGAAGAATCTGCTACTGAAGCTGAAGAGACCTTGCTAGTGTTGTTAATTCTGTTTATCATTAATTTAAATCTGCATTAGGGCATTTCCACAGGGAACGGGCAAAAAGGAAGTGTATTAATCAACATTTTGCACAACAGTATTTGTACATTACTGCACTCTATGGGAATTGTGCATTCTATTAGAGGCATCTCCACCGGTGAGGAGGATTGGATGTGAAGGAGGAGGGCTGCAGGCTAGTGGGTAGATGTGCCATGAAGTTCAGCAAAATGGTCAATCTGCTGCTGAGTAAGCGACTATGAAGGGAAGATAGCAATATCAGGCAGCCAACAGGAGAAGGCAGTACCTTACTAATTGTGTCCATAGGATCTGGATGCCTTACCTATAGATGTCTGAACGACAGTGCCTCAAAAGATTGCATTTCTCAAAGGAGACATTCACATTCCTTCGTGACATGTTTTCTCGATACATGGCTTCCAGTTGTGTGATCGGCCACCTGATGCCTGTGGCATCAAAGTCACAGTGGCATTTAACTTTCTTGCTTCTAGGTTATTGCAGACAGCATTGTGGAGACCTTTGTGGAATTTCTCAGCCTGCAGTCTATCACCGCAATAATGTTTTATCATTATATATCTTTTACCAGTGACAACACCAGTCAAGTGGAAAGAGCCAGAGGCGTTGCAACCATGACTGGATTTCCAAGTGTACAGGGGATTATTAATTGAATCCATTGTGCAATAAAAATTCCATTGGGACAGCTAGGGGCATTTATAAACAGAAAATAATATCACTCCATCTATGTACAATCATAATCAAAAAATAATACTTGTTTTTGTATGTCATCTGGGTAGTAGTCCATACATATTCATCCTTAGGCATTCCCAGATGCCAGGTATAATCACCAGTCCAGAATCTTTAGATGAGGAAAGGAAAGATTATTGGGGTAGCACTGTTAATGAGGCCTGAAATGAGATCAGTTGTGAGAGACGATCTAGGCTCAGATGATATAGATGGAAAGAACTCTTTGATCTGCTCAAAATGCCTTTTAGATGTTTGGACAGTTGAGGTGGTGTTCTGCAATATGCATCTGCTGGAGTCTCACTCCTGGTCATTTTCAGCTGTGCCTTGCACAACCTGGCTCCCAACGAAGGGAAGTCCTAGCAGGAGAGGATTTGAAGGAGCAGCCCTCATCCTCTAATGATGAATCTGATTATGAAGAGGGTGAACCATGCCAGGCAACTGCATAAACCAATCTGTGGGAGGCTCTGGATAATTGGAAGACATAAGATTCTTTAATATTGCAAAGATTCCAAAAGCAATATGTCTCCAGCTCAACTACACCTTCTTGACATTCTTACCAATGTTCTGGTAAGGAGACCCACCTGCACCCAAATTCTCTTGTCAGCATTTAGACTATCCAATTCAAAACCATCACATCACAGATAATGCATAAATGTAGCCAAAACATATCCTGTGAAAAAAACAACTATTTAACTGCAAAATTAATCAACATTCTTCCCAACACATAAAAGTGAAAATCAGCCATGTGAATCTATGTGTGACTAATGTGTCTTTTTTAATTGTTAGATGTGCTCGGGTGTGGTGCTCCCTTGCTTGCTGCCAGCTGTGCTGGACCAAGGCTGCTGACCTTGTGCTACTTTACCTTGGATGACTGCGAGGTATCCTTGTGGTCATCTAAGTCTAGGAGAGCCTCACATGCTATGTGTCTCCTACACAGTGATAGGAGGTTCAGCTGTCACTGCAGCACTTGGAGACATTTGTGTATGTGTGTCTGCGTACATGTGATTGGTGGGAGGTGGAGGGGGTGGTGCTGGTGCCATGACAGGTGCTCTTGATGACATCAGCAGCTACTCATCCACTTCTGAGAGCTCCTTTTGCCCTTCCCTGCTTTCCTGATAGAAACCCGAACATGGATCTGACTCAAGGTTCCTCAATCCTTCTCAACATGGCTCTGGTCACCAGAGCTCACAAACTAGTTGAGTGCAGGTGAGATAGCGTACCGAGTATCTCATCAGTGAGCTGTTGTGTTTGGCCCTCCATGACCTCCATGACAGTGACCAGACTCTAAATGAAGGGAGCCATGCAGTCACAAGAGTGGGTTATCACAGTGCTCATAACCTGGAAGGACTCCCCGAATGCAAATGGCAGTGCCTCTGGAATCTCTGCCAAATCTTAACATGCCTTGCACTGTATATCCAGCATCTGCCACCTGATAGATGACTTCAAAGATTCATCATCAGATTTGGGTTCAGCACTTACATTGATTCCAACACTTCCAAGTGCCAGAAATCTGCTCCGTCTCAGTCTTTAACAGCTAGGGGTATGGATCACTTACAACTAAGTCATGTTCACTCACCTTCTTGACATTCTTATCAATGTTCTGGTAAGGAGACCCACCTGCACCCAAATTCTCTTGTCAGCATTTAGACTATCCAATTCAAAACCATCACATTACAGATAATCTCTTGCTAGGTGCAGAGCAAGGATGTGACAATGCAACCTCTGAGGCTTGCTCTTCTTCAGAAGTTATCGATGCTCCCTCACAGAAAACAACTACAGCAGCTGATATTTGTTCTATAGGGGATAATATAAGAAGAATGAGGGAAACTATCATCATTTGACTTGTGCTCAGAGAGATATGGGCAGTATTTTACCATTGCAATCTGTCTGTCTTTGGGTGCAAAAATTTGGTAAAGTCAGACGTGAGGCTAGTAGCATAGTCTGTGCCCATTTTCATGCACACTTTATCAAGGTCAAAAATCGGCACGATCAGGAGTCCACCCAAAACGGGTGCAACATTAATTTAACTAATTCTGCATGTATTTTAATCTACTTTATGAGCTGCACGTCCCACATTACCAGCATGTCTGTCTTTGCCAGCGCATTCACCCAATCTAGAATTGGTCCAGAACAGACATGCTCAATAAAAGTCCACATCTGCTGCTCCATCAGTGAGGATAAATAAGGAGGTAAATGCCTATCATTGGATGGCTCCATGCTGCTCACAAGGAATCCTTTTGTGGTGACCACATTGCGTTTTGGGTTGGGAGAGCTCTATGAGTGTATGGGGAGGAGGTGCGGAGGGGTGCTATTGCTCAGCACGATGTCTGGTGTGCAGCACGGACTCGGGTTTCAGCACTGACCTTGAGTCCTAGAAATGTTGCTCGGTCCTAATGCACGCAGCACTCTTCCAGCTTGGGGATGTGCTGGAAGCCCTTTGAAATGGCAGTGCTGCAGCCTCCAGTTTGGGGATGTGCTGGAAGCCCTTTGAAATGTCAGTGCTGCAGCCTCAGAACTTTTCAAGCAGTAGTGTCTGTGCTCATTACTGCATGAGTTCTGGTTGTACATATTACCAGGGGAAGGAAGGAGGATACTGTGCTGTTGGGGGATGGGGGGCTGTGTTGGTGGGGGATAGAAGGGCTGTGTTGCTGGGGGATGGGGAACCTGCAGGTAGGAAATGAGGATGCTGTGTTGCTGGGGGCCTGTGGGTGAGGAAGGGGGAAGCTGATTGCTGGGGGCATGTGGGGAAGGATGGGCAATGTATTGCTGGGCTAGGGGCAAGCATCATTCCTTAACCTCTCCACGTGCTTCTCCTCCAAATTCCAACCCCCCCACATTCCCCCACCCACCCACCTTTAGATTAATGAGATGGCTTTTGTAATGCAACTGATTGATCTTACAGTTCTTTTGTTTGCTGCTGGATCCAAGGAGGAGGAGCAGGAGTATGAATTACGGGCAGAGGAGGTCCAGGCCTTATCACTTGCAGGAGTAGAGAGAGATGGACACAGGAGGCAGCAAGTGGTCACCATTTGCCCAGAGAGAGAAGGAGGGAGTGGAGACCTCAGCAATTCCACATGCAAGTATCATTTGAACAAACGTCAGATAACGTGTGCCGCCAATGGTTCCAACTCTGAAAGGAGACAGTGCAATACCTGTGCCACTTGTTGCAGGATCTGGCATCTTGGGGCAGAGAGGCACCCACTCTCGGTGGCTGTCAAATTGACGGCCACTCTGAATTTATATGCCGCTGGCTCTTTCTAAACCCCTAGTGGAGATGTATATGGCATTTCACAATCAGCTGTCCACACACCTCTGTCAAGGTCATGGATACTCAGTATGCCTGGGCTGGTTGATGTATCAAATTTAACCTGACCAGGCCCAGTAGGAAGCCCAGGCTGCAAGATTTGCAGCCATTGCAGGGATACCTAATGTGCAGGAGACTAGAGATTGCATCCATATCACCCTCAAGGCTCCACTTCAGAATCTAAGAAGAAACATCAATAGCAAAGGATTCCAGTCCCTAAAAATGAAATTGGTTTGTAACTACAAAATGAACATGGTGTATTCCTTGTCATACACCCCGGCAGCATGCATGATAGTTTTATTCTGGGGAGCTCAGACATACCAGAGGTATTTGAGGAGGAGCCCAGCGTGCAGGGATGGGCGACATGTGGTACCCAGTTCAGATCTGGCTGATGACATCTATGGCTGAGACTGAGGCGGAGATCTGGTATAATGAGACTCATGTTGCCACCAGCTCTAGAGTGGAGAAATGCATGGGGGTCCTGAAAATGCAATTCAGGTGTTTGGACCACTTTGGCAGAACTCTACAATACAGCCTTTGATTTCTTCCCACATTGCAATGGTGTGCTGTGCTCCTTGGCAGAGGTGAAGTTTTGGAGGAAGAGGAGGACTTGGAGGCCGACCAGCTGTGAGTTGCTGCAGAGAAGACTGCCCAGCAGGAGGAGGAGAAGGAAGAGGAGGAGGACCACGCCGAGCAACACTATCCAGGTGCTGCAAGGCTGGCAGCAAGAATCAGGAATTTGAGGGCAGCAACAGAGGCCCTAATCACACGCGCTTCACTTACTAGAGGCCTGTGTTTGTGTGTGTAAGTTCCATTTCCCCCAACACCCCACTAAAAATCTTATTATTTTCTGCAACATAGTAACACCAGAGTGATGGGCCTGGGTATGTTGTGTTAGTGAGTTTCTTTGGAACGCAGGAGAGCGATGACGATTCACTAAGCACTATTATTATGATACTCTGCTACAAACTAGTCTGACCCATACCTGAGCCCTGCATGCACGCTGGCATCTGGACCCAAGTCTGTGCAAGCCTCAGGACAGATAGGGTTGGAAGAGAAGGAATCACTCATGGGTTCTGGGGAACCAATGGCTTCATTTTTTCAGTGTCACAGCTTTGAGGGTAACAGCATCCCTGTTCGAGGCAAATCTGAGACAAATTAGTCACAGGTGAGTGGTGAAAAAATATTTATTGTTTACAATAATGTCTAAATAATAAGTGCTAACGTAGAAGTGTATGAACAGAAAATGGTAAGGTATTTAAAAATATATCTAACTAGTGTAGCCCTTCATCCATGCCATCTTAGTGCAATGACAACTTTCTAATTTTACATGGCCTACAACTATGACTTGATGTCTCCCCAGAATATACTTCAGAGGTGGAGGGGGCCAATTTCTTACCACACACTGTGGCCTATAATGTGCTTGGTGTGCATCCTCTTGAGGGCCCTGACCGGCTTTCAAGTGTCTGGGATGTATCCATGACACCCTCTTCATCCCACGGCCTCAGAGATGCCCTGGTGTCAGGAAGGGGGTGTCAGAAAGTGTAGCCAAAACCACAGTCTCCTGGTTGGAAGAGCCCAGCATGGACTCAAGCCCTTCCTCCTTCCTTATGGTTCCTGTGAGCCCTGGGTCACTCCATGAGATGGCAGTGCTTCTGCAGTGAGCTCCAGAAGCTCCAGCATCACCTGGCCCTGCCATTCCCGGAGGACCACCTACGTCCTACCCATGGTGGCCGAGCCCTCTGCAATGGCCACGTGAGTCAGGGGCTGCCTATTAATGATTGCAACAAGTGCCCTCTGAGATTGGGCCAGGCTCTGCAGTCCCTCAGCCATGACCCTCTGTGAGCCATGTGGGCCATGTTCTCAAGGCTACTGCCATAGCCCGCTGTGTCTTAGCATTGTGTCACTAAGTTTGTGCAAGCTCCCGAGCCTCTGAGTCATGGGCCACAGAATCTTGAGAAGCTAGTTCAGTCCCTCAGCTTTGGCCTGCTGGGAGTCGGCCATCGCTTGAACCTTGCCACTCATGGTGATGATTTCTTGCCTCATGTTTTCCATTGCAGATGTCACCCTTGCAGTGGTGGCTTGGGAACCATGCAATACAGGAAATAACTAGTCTGCCTGAAAGCTTTGGGATTCCTCCCAACAGCCTTGAAGTTGCCCATTGTGACTGTCAGCTCCTTCTGCATTCCATGGCTCTGTTACTGCATTTCAAACAGCTGAGGGAGAAGTGATCTCAGAGGTCCAGCATGTAGCCTGAGGTCACCTGAGTCCTCGCCTCTGGCAAGCCCCCGCATGCCAAAGGCCTCGGATGTTCCCTCCTCCACCAATGTACTTTATCAGATGTGCCGTGTTTATAAGAGAGTGATTCAGAAGCCTCACTACTAACTGGGCCCACCAATATGAGAGTATTTGGGATGGTGATTTGTGAGGTGGAAGCTGATGCCAAAAAGGTGCCATCTTGGAAGTCCCATAACCTGCTTCCTCCAAGGAGCCTTCGGAGCTGTCAGTCTCAGGATGGGGGTGGGGGGTGCTGGGGCTACGGTAGAGGTCTCAATTCCAGATGGCCCTGCTGCATCCGGATCTGCTCTTGCAACACAGGACACAAGATTAAGTATGAGGGAGGGAAAAAGTCTGGGATGCCAGAATGTTGCTTGACATTTCTCCATTGAACATAGAACAAAGCATAAAAAAGGTTTCATCACAGGAACAGGCCCTTCAGCTCTCCATGCTGTTCATCTGAATTATAACCGTCTACCATTCAAGGGACCATAAGGCTCTGTTCTCAGCCCATTCATGTATATGTCCAGACATGCCTTGAAAGTCATTATCGTATCTGTTTCCACAACCTCCCCCAACAGTGAGTTCCAGGCACCCACACACTCTGCAAAAATAAACATCTCCTTTGAACCTTGCCCCTTGTATCTTAAATCCATACCCCCTAGTAATTGCCTCAAATTGAATGGAGGATGGACTGGTGCTCACTTCTTGACTCCAGCCTGACTATTCTGTTGGTGACTGCTCGGATGTTCTCGTCTCTGGATAGCTCCAGTGCTCGCTCCTCAAAGGGGATGAGGTGCACCACCTTCTATCTTCACTGTCTCATGGGTGTTATAAGCAGCCTTCTCCTTAGGGGACAGAGGGAGCCATCAAAGAAATGATGGCGTGACTCCTACAGAGTTAAGGAGGTGGTCCTCGCATGGCAAGCGCAGTGATATTTTTGGCAGGGGAGGAAGAAGGAGGTGCTTTGGGGTTATGTAGTCTGGTGAAGGTGGGGGGACCTGGAGATAATTTGGGGGAAGATGCTAGATGGAGTTAAGCACTCACCCTGACTGCCCAGATAAGGTCATTGACCTTCTTGTGGCACTGCTTCCCCATTCTAGGAGCCAGTGCCATGGCACTAACTGGGGCAACAACTGCCTCCCAAGCTGTTTTGCTGTCGTCTTCCCTGGTTCTGCATCTTGCTGAGGGGGAAGAGAGTGCCCCGCTTTGCCTCTGCATCATCTAGCAACCTGTTGAGGTTGCCTTCAGTGAATATGGGTGCTGACTTCTTTGCCATTTCTTCCTGCACTGCCTGCCTGCCTGTTCATCCTTAGGGTTTTTGTGGAGCTGCATTTTGTTAGGGCAGATCAGCTGCAGGCAGTTTGGGAGAACATTCCAGCAAGTTAAATGCAGTTTGCTTGTTAGCATTGAGGGGAAGGCAAGTGAGCAGTTGCAGGTGTGCAACTGGGGGAGGGGGTTTGCAGATCTGTGCCTCTACGATGAGTGGAGGCAGAGGAGAGAGAGGGAGGTGTCATACAGCCTTCAGCGAGAAGGAGAGATGGAGGCCTTGTGCAGATCCGGGGAGGCAGTGGATGGACGGAAGGCTGCCACTCTGCCTGCAGTCAGTGGGGGGATGGGGGCGTTGCCACTCTGCTTGCGATAGGTGGGGAGCAGGGGCTGCTGCCACTCTGCCTGCACTCAGTGGGAGAGAGGGGTCTGTAATTGGTCTGAATGGCGAGGGTTGGAGATAAAGGGATTAGTAACGTTGGGGAAGGTCCAATATCCATAGGGTACAGGGGAACAATATTTTCTTTTTGTGCGTGCCCAGTTAGAGGCTCCAAGCAGAGCCGCAGTGTTTGAGGCATGTTAAGCCACACCCACAAACTTCTGCAGCAAGAATCGGATTCACTGAAAACTTTGCAACCAGAGTGGGGGTGCTTAAGAACAGGCCCAAAAGACAAATGTGAAACTCTTCCAATTTCAAGTTTGCCCAACACTTACACAAAAAATAGTAAAATACCACCCATGCTTGCTCAGAACTTATAATAACACCATTGAAAGATGGTAGTCAGTGTTTGAACCTTAGCTTCTTTAGTATTCAGACACACTTTCTTACACAAATCCTGTGAAAGCCTCAAAGTTAAAAGCAATCAATGCTACCTTCCTGATGACTTGCCCAGTTTCCAACAGCTTCCCACTCTCCTGCCCCACTCACTTCAGCTCTGATTGCAGGACAGAAATATGTGTCCTTGGAATATCACCATCCTGAGATCATTCTCCAACTTTGCCTTGCCCAATGGCTCCATTCCATTTGTTGGCTACCATCTTCAGAACCACCTTCTCAAAAGAGTGGGAATGGCCATGTGTACAGGTGCACCTCTGGTCTTGACCCTCTAAGACATTATGTGCCCTCTTCTCCAAATAAGAGATATAGTAAATATGTGATACTGCAGTCACGTCTTCAAATGTCTAACCATGGTCTCGTCCAAAGATGTGTAGGTTTGGTGGATTAGCCATGGTAAATGTGTGGGGTTACTGGGATAGGATGGAGAGGAGGGCCTCTTTCCGTGAGATGGTGCAGACTCGAGGGATCAATTAGCTCCTTCTGCACTATAGGGATTCTACTCTACGGTTCTAACTAATGTGTCTTTTATTGGCAGTCAACATTTCTCTACACTTTTGCCAACTACAGGTGTTGTAGTTCAAAAGCCACCCCACCAGACTCCATTACCGTGCAGAGAGACGTATCTGTGTTATCCCTCCTTCTACATTGGATAGGACTTGGCAATCCCACAACTGATCCACATCACACCCTTCCAAATAGGTCCATCTTTGAAATGGTTATACACTCACTGTGGCAGATCTCAAGAGGTCATTGACATTTTTTGGCACTGCAACTCGGTTTTTTGGACCCCACTTCTGCTGACATCCTTTGCAATCTCCATCCAAGCTGCTTTGGTCTTGGCTTGGATATTGCCTCTTCCCATCTGCTGACATGAGGACCTCTCAGCATTCACTGGAAAATCTGGAGAGTATTTGCAAGACTCATCAGCAAACGATAGGGCCATCCTTGACCTGCGTCTCTCTGCAGCTGGTGACTTCATTCCCTCCTTCAACCATGAAGAAACAGAGTTGAAGGATTGATTTGGAATCTTTTTCCAAACAATTGTTATTCATAGAGGAAAGAGATCAGCTGCATTCTAATGATATTTCCATTCTGGCAATGTTCCTGAATGACTTACTGTTAGCACAATAGTCATCAATATTTAAAGCCAAAGTCATACCTGCTGGTAGTCCAGTAGTTCAATGGATTTAACAGCTTTGTAAAAACTTCTGCCTCCCAATAAGTCTTCTGCCGCAGCTTCCACTGTTCTCTGCAAGGGGTGTTTTTTAATGGGTGGTCATGACCAATTTCTGTTTCACAGCCTGCCCTCTTTCTTCCCTGAATGTCTTACCTTTCATCCCTAATTGGCCACACTGTCCACTATTCTCAGCAGCTGATAACTGGGTGCAAGCCTTTATAAGGCAGGAATCAGCAATCTGTGCACTTCCAGGTCAGAATCTCACCCGCTGTCAAGCAGCATAAAATTCAGCCTACATGTGAACATGTGCACATGAGCAGACATGTGCCCACACTTACGTATGCTCACATAACTGGTTAGCAGTCAGAAGAGAAAACTCTAGCTGATTCTTCTTCTCCTAATCCAAAGACCTTAAGATCAGTTCGAACACATATACTTCCACCGTGGCTAAGATCTTAGTGCAGACCAAGAATGGAACCTAGGACCTTCTGAATTTTATGGCTCAACTATTCACCCTCTTAGCCAGCTGGTCCATTGAGACAGTTGAAAGATGAGTCTTTACCATAATGTAAACAATGAAGGAAACTTTAATCTTCTAGGCTTCCTATAAAATTGTTCATAATGTTTCTAAAGTATATAAAAATGTGTATAATAGCTATTTGTCCGAACGTCTCTCAGTGTCAGGGAGCAGTATTGTGGATATTGGGACTCACTTAGAGTCATGCCATGTGGTTAATCCTTGGGAAAAACAGACTGATCAGAATGATAAGCCTCAATGAATAGATTAACAAATCACCTTTCTGGACCACAAGTCATACACAGAATAAGTTAAATGGCAACAAGTCTGAGAATAAGTATGGCAGTATGGTCAGTGCAGTCTTGGAGGGACGAAGGGCCTGTTCCTGTGCTGTAATTTTCTTTGTTCTTTATTCATGTGCAGAGGCCCCAATCTGTCAGCCTCTGGTTTGCTGGCCAGCTTGATCACTGGCCAGCCCAGGGCCTCTGCAGTGCTGCCCACCCCCCACCTCCTTCACTTCATGGTCCAGTCACACCCTGATCGCTGCTTGCACAAGCATTCCCGGGCCAGTCCCGACCTTCCCCATCCAGGAGTGCCCTGATTCCCAGCAATTCCCTTCCTGCCCCCAGCAGTGACAATCTTTCCCCTTCACCCTCTCCTCCTCCAAATCAGCAACAGACCCACCACCAGCTCGCCCGGGGTCATTGGCCTTCCTCCAACCTGACCGATCCCCTTGCAGAGTGGTAGCGGGACCCCCACCTTCACCAATCATCTCTAAGCCCCAGCCCTAGGCCCCACCCAGAGGCTTCACTCTCTTGGCACTGCCCTATGCCTTGGCTCTTACTACCAGGATGCCCATGCCCAAGGGCATACTCCCTACTGTCTGACCCCCTGGGGGGCCCAATCTTCTCTCCAGTTGGAGCCCCCACCAGTTCCCGGAAAGTAGGGAGCTACTCTACATCCCACCAGCGTGAAATTGTATTGGCAGGGTGGCAGATGCTATCAGGCCCATAGAATTTAAATCCTGGGCCCAGCAATAACATTGCCTGGTATTCCCATTAGTTTTCGGTGTGGTCCCAACCATGCCAGATATCTGTCGCTAGGCGACATGCATGTATCGGGATCGCATGTGTGAATCCCACGAATTGGCGCATGCGCAATTCTCTCGTCATGACCTGCCAAAAAATTGGGATGTCGGGATGGGAGAATTGCAGCCAACATCTTCAAATCACCCCCTCACACTGTGTTGCCTTCCCTCCTGTCTATTACCAACTTCACACTGCTGTCAGCTTAACCAAGGTGGTTCACAAGCTGGACCCCATAAACATTAATAGATTGAACTGGATGTGTGTGTCCAGTTCCTATAACTTATAGTTGCGTCAACAAAGAAATTAAATATTGCATCCATACTGAACACAGTATGGGCGGCTACAGCAGTGCAATTCTGAGGAATTGCTGCATTATCAGAGATGATGCATCCAATACGATGGTAAACCAGATACTCTTTGGCAAATAAGATGTAAACTGACAGTTTCTCTGTGTATTATCTGTTAATCCTGGTGGCTGTTGCAATTATGAGAGATCTTGTTCTCAAAATGGGTCTTTGGTAAATTACAGAGAGCATTTAGGTCTGAGAACAAAATTGTCTTAGTTGAAAATGCTGATTATTTACAAAAGGTGTCTGAAATTATCTAAACTATCACTTTAGTGCGAGCAAAAGAGAAAATGCTGGGAAGTCTCAGCAGGTCTGGCAGCATCTGTAAGGAAATGCTGCCAGACCTGCTGAAATTTTCCAGCATTTTCTCTTTTGGTTTCCAATTCCAGCATCCGGAGTAGTTTGCTTTTATATTTTAGTGAGAGAATGCTACACTATTGGAGTGGCACCACTCAGATGAGATTTTAAACTAAGGTACTGCCCTCTCAACTGGAGATAAAAGATCCCACAGCATTATTCAAAGTTCTCCATGAACGAATGTTACCAAAACATATGGAGCACGATTCTTCCAATCCATTGCACCTGTTTTCTCGTGCAGCAGGTTAGGAGATTCCCGCATTGGTCAATTCATGGGATCACACCTATTTGCGTCTCCTAACCCAAGTTTTTTGTTGGCGACGGAATCACACCAAAAATCAGTGTAACCGTTATTTGCATGCTTTTACATAGCTTTGCATCTGATGAACAGGACTGAGAGAGCAATCTCCACCTTCATTAGCATCTTCCACCTCTATAGCTTGAGGGTGGGGAGAAGTGCTGCTTGAGGCCTAACCAGTTCAAGCAACTGGTTCTCCAAGTAGGGGAGCGCAGGTAGAGAGCTTGGGAGGTCATCGCAGGAGTAGCTGCCACTTGAGTGGCAAGTCCTCAGGAAGGAGAGGAGAGGACTGCTGCTGAAGGCCAGGAGGTGGGAGAGCAATCTCCCAAAAGAGTGGCCAGAAGAAGGAGGATGCAGAAGCAAAGGCAGCACTGGACTAGGCATTCATTCGTGGGGCTGTCAGAGGTTACATGCCGTCATTGGCTCAGACTATCCAAGGACGCAGTCCGGCATCTGTGTGAAATGTTCATATGCCTGGCACCTGAGGGGAAGGGTAGTAGCAGTCCTTAACTTTTATGCAGAAGAATCATTTCAGGCACTCGGTGGTGACTTCTGTGACATATCAGAGGCCTCAGTACACAGATGTGTTCATCAGGCCTCAGATGTCTTGCATGCGGGCAGGCCAGTACATTAATTTTAATGTTAGGCAAGCTCAGCAGAAGGCCTGGGCTGCAGACTTTATTGCAGGGATGCCCCAAATTCAGGGGTAGTGGATGAAACACACATCGCCCTGCAGTCCCCGCGAGGCGAGGGGCAACCATTCATCAATGGCAAGGGTTTCCAGTCTCTAAATTTACAGATTATATGTGGCCATTGCATCGATATCGTGCAGGTCTGTGCCAGCCACCCAGGGAGGAACATCCTGGGCTCTTTGAAAGCCAGCTCAGGCTGCCACAATGGCTCACAGAAGACAAGGGTTATCCACTGAGATCATGGCTGATGATGCTTGTGCGGAAATCCAAGACAGAGATGGAGACCTATTATAATGAGGCCCATGCTGCCACCCCGTCCATGGTAGAGCATAGGCCTGCTGAAAATGGGATTCTGCTGCCTGAACCATTCTGAGAATGTCCTGCAAATACCCTGTGCATGCCTCATGCATCATAATTGTGTGCTGTGTCCTGTAGAACATCGCGCAACAGCAGGGAGACTAGCTGGTGGAGGAAGAGGAGGAGGAACGATGACAGAGCGAAGTGGACATCCTGCCACGTGAGGAGCCAGAGGATGGAGGGCATGTGATGACAGCAGGTGCCCAACAAAGTTGAACAATGAGGCAGGCCTTGATAGCAACCTGCTTCACGTAGCTACTGCTGTGCAATGTGGGGGCTGCCCAAACACATTTCCATCATACCCTAGGAGCCACTGCAGCCGCCACCCTCCCCACAACCCCAAACTGGCCTTTAAACCCACATGGCCCTTCCCCTTTCCCACTTTCTCTGATCCCACTACGCCATCTCCAGAAACATCAGAACCAGATAAAGGGCCTGGGCTGGCACTTTTGATGAAGGCTGGCCGATGATGACAAGCTTCCTGGAACTAATGGAATGCATCCCAGGGACTAAAAGAGATGGCGGGAGAAATAACAAATGTACTGGTGGTGATTTACCAAAATTCACTGGACTCTGGGATGGTTCCCATAGATTGGAAAACAGCAAATGTGATGTCACTGCTTAAAAAAGGAGGTAGACAAAAAGCAGGTAACAATAGGCCAGTTAGATGGCAGAGCAAAGTGTGCAGAGGACGCTGAAAATCTACAAGGGGGTATAGATAGTCTAAGTGAGTGGGTGAGGACCTGGCAGATGGAATGTAGTGTTGGTAAATATGAGGTCATCTGTTTTGGTAAGAATAACAGCAAAATGAACTATTATTTAAATGGTAAAAACTGCAGCATGCTGCTATGCAGAGGGACTTCGGTGTCCTTGTGCAGGAATCTCAAGGAGTTGGTTTGCAGGTACAGCAGGTAATTAAGAAGGCAAATGGAATTTTGTCCTTTATTGCTAGAGGAATGGGGTTTAAAAACAGCAAGGTTATTTTGCAGCTGTATAAGGTGCTGGTGAGACCACACCTAGAGTACTATGTACAGTTTGGTCTCTTTACTTGAGAAAAGATACACTGGCACTGGAGGGGGTTGCAGAGGAGACTGACTAAGTTGATTCCAGAGTTGAGAGGATTGGCTTATGGAGAGAAATTGAGTAGACTGGGGCTATACTCATTGGAATTCAGAAGAATGAGGTGAGATATTATAGAAACATATAAGATTATGAGGGGAATAGGTAAGATAGAAGTATGCAAGTTGTTTCCACTGGCAGGTGAAACTAGAACTAGGGGGCATAGCCTCAAAATAAGGGAAAGCAGATTTAGAACTGATTTGAGGAGGAACTTCTCAGAGGGTTATGAATCTGTGGAATTCCCTGCCCAGTGAAGCAGTTGAGGCTACTTCATTGAATAATTTAAGACAAGGATAGATAAATTTTTGAACAGTAAAAGAATTAAAGATTACGGGTAAGTAGAGCTGAGTTCACAAAAAGATTAGCCATGATCTTACTGAATGGCAGAGCAGACTTGAGGGGTCACATGGCCTACTCCTGCTCCTAGTTCTTTTGTTCTTATGATAATGACTCACACACTGGATCCCGTTCCTGGTGCCACTCAAGTCTGACTCCTACCTTTTCTGTGAATGCATAGTGCCACATGGCCTCATGTAGCAATAAAGGTTGAGAGCATAAATGTGTAGGGCAATGGATCGGGGGTGCCAGTGGTGGGGGGGTGGTGTTTACAGGGAATCCTATTTGACTAAGGGTCAGTGGACGGTAGAGAAAGTAGAACAGGTAGTCTACGTCATTTGGCTGAGTTTCGCACAGCAATCACCGTCTCGGTGCATGGAACGGGAAACACTCAGCTCTGTGGGAGGGAATCAGGGACAGGTTCATGAGGGACAAATAACAGTTTATTGTGCTCTTAACATTTAACAAAACCTAACCCTGACTACTGCTGACCATCACTCATGTCCTCTTAGTGAAACTGCAACTTTCTAATCTTGTGTGATCTACTGCTTCTTCTTAGTGCTCCCCCAGATGCACATCAGAGCTGGAGGCGTCCAGCTATGACCTGCGCCCCCATGCCTGTGATGTACTTGGTGGCCATCTCCTGGAGAGACCTGGAGGACTCCAATTGACTTATAGATGATACTGATGTTTCTGTCCCACCTTATTCATCCAGCTGGCCCTGAGATGCCCAGTGTTAGGAAGGAGGAATCAGAAGATCTCAGGATGACTGGAGTCATCTGGGTGGAAGGCCCCAGCATCGGCTTCCTCCTCCCTCAGGGTGCCCAAATGCCCTGGGTACACTACATGGGACGTCAGCATAACTGGACTGAGCTCCAGAAACTCTGGCGTCACCTGGCCCTGGAATCCCAGATTCTTCAGCACTGGCCTCTGGATCTGGGCCAAGCTCTGGAGCCATTCTGCTGCCGCATTCTGTGGGTGAGCCAGGTTCTGAAGCCCCTCAGTCTGAGCCTCTGAGGCTGGGCTAAGTAGCCAAGGCTGCTGTGGCTCCAGAATGCCAGCAGGAGTTCTAGCCATGTCCAAGTGTCTTCAACATGTCCTTGATACTCAAGGCCACAAAATGATGTACCTCCTAGACATAGGTGATACCCTTGGCTGTGGCCCGCTGAGTCTCTGCCGTGGCTGACTGCATCTCCAGCATGGCCTGGACTCTGTCACCCAGGAGGATTGATCCCTGACCCAGACTTTTCACTGTGAATGCCACTCTTGCAGGGTTTTCCGGCACCATCTCCTGCAACAACACTCCTCTAAACAGCCTTGCGGTTCTAGTATGATTGCTGACAGCCCATCCACAACTCCTCAGGTTTTCTGATGTTCACCAGCTTCAGACGAAAATACTCTAAGGCCCAGCGTCTGGCTTGGGCCAGCTGATTCCTCACCTCCAGTAGACCTCCGTGTGTCTGAGTCCTTGGCGTTCCCACCTCCACCCGATGTGCATCAGTGGCTGTGATGTGCTCGCCAGTAAGTGACCCAAAGCCCTTAGCACTAAAATGGCCTGTCGTCGTGATAGTCTCTGTGTTGATGGTTGTGCTGTTGATGCCTGTGCCGAATCACTTATGTGTTCTCGGAGAAATCTTCCTCCAACGTGACCTGAGGAGTTTCTTCATGAGCAGCTGGTGGGGGGGGTAAAGAGCCAGGTGCATCTGGGTACAGCACTGTAACAAAGAACATGCATTAGAAGAAGGAGGAAAAGCAGCCTGCATAGCATAGGCCTTACTTTAAGGTTTATTTGTATCACAAGCTTTCAGAGCACTTTGGAGAGTTCGGTTCATTAACATGGCATATATAGACAAAGATTCAATTGCAAGATAATGGTTGGAATGCAAGTCTTTACAGATAACCAAGTCTTTACAGGTACAGACAATGTGAATGGAGAAGGATAATCACAAGTTAAAGAGGTGTGATTTGTCTCAAGCCAGGACAGTTAGTATGATTTTGCAAGTCTAGGCCAAATGGTGGGAGTGACACGTAGTGTGACATAAATCCAAGGTCCTCCTTATGTATGCGGAACTTGGCTATCAGTTTCTGTTCGGTGATTCTGTGTTGTCACGTATCTTGAAGGCCACTTGGGAGAACGTTTACCTGCAAATCGGAGGCTGAATGCCCTTGACTGCTGAAATGTTCCCTGACAAGAAGCGAACACTTCTGCCTGGTATTGTTGCGCAGAGTCTATTCATCCATTGTCATAGCGTTTGCATGGTCTCACCCATACATCATGCCATGGGGCACCCTTTCCTGCAGTGTATGAGGTAAACAATGTTGGCCAAGTCACATGAGTATTATGTACTGTGTACTTGATGGATGGTGTTCTCATGTTGATGATGGTATCTGTGTCAATGATCCGGCACATCTTGCAGAGGTTGCTGTGGCAGAGATGTATCGTGATCACTGTTCTCCTGAAAGCTGGGTAGCTTGCTGCGAACAGTGGTCTATTTGAGGTTGCACAATTATTTGAAGACAAGTAGTGGGGATAGGGCCGGTCTTAGCGAGATATTCATCTTCATTGATGACATGTTAAAGGCTCCAAAGAACATGTCATCGCAATTATTGTCATTGCACCAGTTCACCAGATTCTCTATTTCATTCATTTACTCTGTCTCGTCATTGTTTGGGATCTGATCACTACAGTGGTGTTGTCAGCAAACTTGAAAATCGAGTTGGAAGGGAATTTGACCATGCAGTCATTGGTCTATAAGGAGTATAGCTAGGGACTGAGAACACAGCCTTGCAGAGCAACCATGTTGAGGTTTATTGTGGGGGAGGTATTGGTGCCTATCCTTACTGATTGTGGTCTAGGAAGTTCAGGATCCAGTCGCTGTAGGAGGAGCTGAGGCCCAGGCCTTAGAGATTGGAGATGGGTTTCATAGGAATAATGATGTTCCAGGGTTGAGTGCAGGGTCAGGAAGGTTGTGGCTGCTGTGGACCTTTTGCAGTGGTAGGCAAACTATAGTGGACCCAGACAGTCCAGGAGGCTGGAAGTGATTCATGCCATGACTAGCCTTTCGAAGCACTTCATAATAAAGGATGTCAGAGCCACCAACCGATAATCATTAAAGCACGCTGTTTGGCTTTATTTAGGTAGAGGATGATGGTTGTCTTTTTGAAGCAGATAGGGACCTCAGATCATTGTAAAGAGAGGTTGAAGATGCCTGTGAATACCCCCACTAGCTGATCTGCACAGCATCTGAGTGCTTGTTTGGGTATCCCATCGGGGCCAGTCACTCTCCGTGCATTAATCTTCAAGAAAGCTGCTCTGACATCTGCAATGGTGATCTCAGATAAAGGTTCATCCAGGGTTTCCAAGGTGGAGGGCATGTTGTTGCTGACCTCTTGCTCAAAACAGGCATAGACTGCATTGAGCTCATCAGGGAGGGGTGCATTGGAGCTGACAATTTTACATGCCTTCATCTTGTAGCCTGTTATGTCTCACAGACCAGTTGGCAGAGGTCTGTGTGGCTAACCTAGGACTCTAGTTTGGTCTGGTACTGTCTTTCAGCATTTTTGATGGCTCTCCTTAGATCATATTTGGCTTTCTTGTATACATCAAGGTCACCTGACTTGAACACCTCAGACCTACACTTAAGCAAGCAGTGGATATCCCTGTTCATCCGTGGTTCCTGGTTGAGAAACACACGGGTTTGCTTATTTGACACACAGTCTTCTACACACTTACTAATGAAGTCAGTTACTTAGTGGCATAGAGTTTTTAAATATTGGCCAGTCCACTGACTCCAAGTCAGACTCCTGTAGGAGAACATCATTTCCTTAGACTAACACTGCACGATTTTTTTTGTTGGATTCTCCTCTTCAGGTTTGCTTGTAAGCCGGGAGTAGGAACATAGGCTTGTGGTCTGATTTACCAAAATGTGAGCAGTGATAGAGCAATAGGCATGTTTGATATTTGTGGTCCAAGATGTTTGGACCTCTGGTGGAACAGGAGACATGTTGGTGATAACTTGGTAGTATGCTCTTGAACTTGGCCTGATTGAATCCCAGCAACAATGTTTTGGCCTCAGGATGTTTTGTCTCAAGACTATTTGTAGCGGTTAGGAAGAGAGTTAAGCTGATGCTCATTTGCTTGCCAAACGTTGACTTGCTGTACGTCATCTGGCTAGATGTTGATTTGCCCCTGCCAGCTTCAGGGCATGCTGCTCACAGACTGTCAAATGCCACAGCTCAGGCACACTGCCACCAGTCTGTGCACTGGTTGTGTGCAGTTTTCTCCTGTGAGGAAATAAGGGAGATTGAAAGCATGGATATATTGAAATGCATGGGGAGCTTATGATGGCATTTCGAAAAGGGTCACCATTGGAGAGTGCTGATCGAAGGGACGGTAGGGGGTTGGATGCAGTTCTTAGGGAGGTATGGGGAGGGGTGGCTGTTGTTGGATACCTTTCAGGTGTCTGAGCATTGTTTGACAAGGTTAGTCCAGCACATATGCACATTTTAGAGTACAATATACTCTCCCCCTTGTTCTCAAAAAAGGTCGTTCAGTTTCTTCTGACACTGTTCCCTGGATGGAGGTGTCAAGCTCCTGGCATTAACTGCAGCTGCCACTTCCCCACACAATGCCATAATGCATGACCCCTTGGGCAACGGCTCTGAGTGGAGTACAGCAGCTGGCACTTCTCTTCCACCGTGTCCAGCAGGTGGGCCTGATCAGCCTCAAAGAACCTCGGGGTAGGTTTCTTTCCAGCCATCTTCCTAATGTGTCCATTATTACACCTTATATACATGAAGCTCTGTCTTGTTATGGGAGTGCAGATGTAGTCAGTTTGGGCCCTTTAGTAAAAGATTCTTGTGAGAAATGTAAAGGGAATCTGGTTTCACAAGAGGTGCTTATTGGCTCTCATTCAGTAAGGTACTGTGTCCGGGGGTGCAATGCTTAAAGCTCTCATTCAATAAGTGAAAACACTCACAGGCAGGGGCTGTGCATGGCAGCACAGCGCTATTTATGTGCAAGGCAGCAGTGAGTCCAGTAATTGTGAAGTTGAAGGGTGGGAGGGTAGGGGGCAAGCAGGGAGGAGGGATGGGGTGCTAGAGATATCTGGATCACTGGGGGAATGGGCTGCCAGAATATCCAGGTCACTGGGGGAATGAGGTAGTATAGATATCCGGGTCACTGGAAAGATGGGGTGTCAGAGATATCCGAATCATTGGGAGCGATGGTTGTCAATGACGTCTGGTGAGGGGGAAGAGATACCAGTGAAGTCTGTGGAGGGGAGAGAGGGGGCCAGTGATGTCTATAGAAGGGGAGAAGGGGCTCTAGCAATGACCACTGGGGGGGAAAGGGAAGGCCATGGACATCCATGGCAGTGGCTGGAGGGATACAGGGAGCCTGATAGGCCAGCAATCTGCAGGAGAGGGGTGGTAGGAGGCCAGTGATGTCTGACCGAGGGTTCAGGCCAGTGATCTCAATGCTGAGAGGTTGTTTTAGCAATCTCCCGGAGATATGTGTACGCACGGAGTCCTGCTCGTTGTGCTAATTTCAGCCTCTTCAGCAGTAATAGGCCCCACCCTCTGGCTTTTAGCAATAACCATGCTAATGGCCTCTGCAGTGGAAAAAGTGTGGAAGATTCATTTTAGGAAGCATGCTGGAAAAAATCAGCATGATTTACTCCAATTTGACATGCGAATTTGACACATTAGGTGCGATTTTACCATTTTTTGCCTAAGTGTGGGTGGACTTCAAACAGGGAGGATTTCAGATCCATCTTTTGGGCATACTTTCAGCCCCCCTGCAAAATGCTGAGCGAGCCTGTTGCTAGCACATGTGCAGTAGCAGGACTCTGACAGAAAAGAGAGAGCTGTCAGGCCTCTGCTAATGCACGCGGTCAGAAGCAGCTCTCCATGGCCGAAGATACAGTCACCACAAACATCCCCCCCCTCCACCACTCATACCAATTGCGGACCCTCTCATTTCCCAACTAATCACTGCAGAGTGACAGTGGGCCCCCTCTTCTTCCCCTCCCCACTGATCACTGCACAGTGAAACGAGACCCCTCCCCACTTTGCACCACCCTCACTGGCCGCTTCTCCATCAGCCTCGCCCTTGGCACTGCCCAGCGGGCATTGCTCAGGTGCCTGCTGAGCATATCCCAGGTGCCAGACAACATTGCTCAAGTGCCAGCTTGGCAATGTCAGTCTGACACTGCCCATAGACACCTTCGCCTTGCCCTTGGCCTACCTGGAAGGCCTCAATGGCCTCCAGTTCCTTCTGTTCATGAGAGCATGTCTATTCCTTACCGGTGCAAACCTTTTCAGGTAAGGTCATTACAGGCAGTGGGGAGGGACTATTGAGCACCAGGCTCCCGAAACAGAAGTTAAACAGCATTCAAATAAATTCAAATACATTAACCTGCCTCTTGCCAATTTCTGGCAAGAGACTGACCATGCTGGAAATCCAGCACTCAAAAAGTGGTGCTGGTTGGGAAAACTGGCATCAATCGCGCTTACGCTTTACCACCACGTCACACTCAAATGCAGGCACAACACAATGGTAAAATCGTTTCCTTAGAATTTTTTGGGAGAATCTTGCCGATGATTTGGTCATTTATCACATTGCTTTGACCTTGGCCTTGTTGTATATAAATTGGTTGCTGAACTTCCTACATTACAATAGTGACTACATTGCAAATAAAAATTAAACACCTTTGAGATGTCCTGAAATTGTGAAAGGTTCTATAGAAATCCAAGATTTACTTACTTTTTGTGAAACTGATGCGCAGCAATCAGTCAAAAATTCATGAATGCTGGAAATCTGAAGTAAAAATGAAAAATAATGGAAATGTAGTTCAGGTTCAACAGTATCTGAAAGAGCAAAGGTAGGTTATTATTTCAAATGGGACCTTTTTTTGACTCCCTTTTTCCATCTGATACTGACCTATCTGTGGTACAATTCCAATATTTGTTTTTCCCATCATTGTTATGTGATTTTAGGATTATTAAGAACAAACAGTGAAGAAGAAGTGACCTACTTTTATGCTGAGTATTAGAATAAAAATACTTTAACACGAATGAGGAATAAGACAGGTTATAGCATCACTAAAAATGAATTGGGAAACATATCTGAAAATTCATATATGGAGTATTATGGAAAATGAATAGATTGCTCTGGTTGAGGATTTAGGATTAACACAGATGAAGTAGGCAAATGGCCATCTCCTGTGCTCTGATCACTTAGATTCTGCATGATCTGATTGGCCTTACATTTAACTTCGGTAATTTGTTTTGCAGTATTATTGTTACAACAGTCCAATACCTGTCTCCTGCATTGCACAAGAACTTCACAGAAGCAGATTTTGATTTCAAGGTGCGTACGTTCCTTATTTTTAATATATCTGAAATAGCACCATATTTCATATGAACATATTAATATGTACTGTACAATAACAACACCCCATGAGCATATTTTCTCTGGAACTTTCTTTAGACTTACACTTGGTCTTTTTATCCAGCAGACTTTGTCAATACAGATGTAGCTTTAACACAGTACTAATATGGGATTTGTGGATCAACTACGAAAGTTTAGCATTAAGGAAGGGAAAATTGAGCTAAGGTTCCGACTCAGTATTTGGAGATATAGGGATGGATTTTCATGGAGTTGGGGAGACTACATGGACCTTTTAAAATAACAGATATGACCTGATTCAGGGATTCCAAACCCCACTGTGAAAGATTCATCATGTCATCTACCTCTCTTGAATAGAACATAGAACATAGAACAATACAGCACAGAACAGGCCCTTCGGCCTTCGATGTTGTGCCGACCAAAATAAAAAGCAATGCCCCTCCTAACTAAACCATTCCCTTCTCATCCATATACTTATCAACTAACCTCTTAAACGCCACCAAACTTGGCGCATCTACAACAGCTGCAGGCAGGGCATTCCACTCCCTAATCACTCTTTGAGTAAAGAACCTACCTCTGATATCCGTCCTATAACTCATACCCCTTAATTTAAAGCTGTGTCCCCTCGTGCTAGCTTTCTCCATCCTAGGAAAAAGGCTATCACTGTCCACCCTATCTAAACCTCTAATCATCTTATATGCTTCAATAAGATCCCCTCTTAGCCGCCTCCTTTCTAACGAAAACAACCTCAAATCCTTCAACCTCTCTTCATAGGACCTGCCCTCCATACCAGGCAACATCCTGGTAAACCTCCTCTGTACCCTCTCCAATGCCTCCACATCTTTCTTATAATGTGGGGACCAGAACTGCACACAATACTCCAAGTGCGGCCGCACTAGAGTTTTGTACAGTTGCAACATGATGCTGCGGCTCCTAAATTCAATCCCCCGACCAATAAAAGCTAAGACTCCATATGCCTTCTTAACAACTTTATCCACTTGACTGCCTACTTTCAGGGATCTATTGACACATACACCAAGATCCTTCTGTTCCTCAACACTATTAAGAGCCCTACCATTAGCCCTATACTCTACACATTTATTGTTCCTGCCAAAGTGCATTACCTCACACTTTTCCACATTAAACTCCATTTGCCACCTCTCGGCCCAGCTCTGCAACTTGTCCAAGTCACTCTGTAAACTAAAACACCCCTCTTCACTATCTACCACACCACCAACTTTAGTATCATCTGCAAATTTACTGATCCATCCCTCAATACCCTCATCCAGATCATTTATAAAAATTACAAACAGCAGGGGCCCCAAAACAGACCCCTGAGGCACACCACTCGTCACCGAACTCCACGATGAATATCTCCCATCAACCACCACCCTCTGTCTTCTATCTGCCAGCCAATTTCTAATCCAATTAGCTAAATCACCCTCTATTCCACACATCTGCATTTTCTGTAGAAGTCTTCCATGGGCCACCTTATCAAAAGCCTTACTAAAGTCCATATATACTACATCAACCGCCTTACCCCCATCCACCTCTCTGGTCACTTTCTCAAAAAACTCAATGAGGTTAGTAAGGCATGACCTACCCTTCACGAAACCATGCTGACTATCCCCAATCAATTCATTTCTCTCTAAATAACTATAAATCCTATCCCTAATAATTCTCTCCAATACCTTGCCCACCACAGAAGTAAGACTCACTGGCCTATAATTCCCAGGAAGGTCTCTCTTCCCCTTCTTAAACAATGGGACCACATTCGCCATCCTCCAGTCCTCCGGAACCACACCCGTAACCAACGAGGACCTGAAGATCAGAGCCAGAGGCTCTGCAATCTCCTCTCTTGCCTCCCAGAGAATCCTAGGGTAAATCCCGTCCGGCCCAGGGGACTTATCCAACTTCAAACCCTCGAGAATTTCTAACACATCCTCCCTATCTACTACAATACTTCCCAATTTGCAACCCTGTACCTCAGTGTTCTCCATAGCTACATTTCCAGCACTCTGCGTGAATACCGAAGAGAAATATTTATTCAGTGCCTCACCAATCTCTTCAGGCTCCACGCACAACTTCCCACTGCTGTCTATGACTGGCCCTAATCTTGCCCTAACCAATCTTCTATTCTTAACATATCGAAAGAAAGCTTTAGGATTCTCCTTAATCCTATCAGCCAACATCTTCTCGTGTCCCCTCTTAGCTCTCCTCAATTCACTTTTTACCTCCTTCCTGGCTAATCTATAGCTATCCATGAATGAGCCCAAAATGTTCGTGATCATCATTTTCAATTGGATGATTATCCCAAATTCCAATTGTTAATCATTTTTGTATGAAAAATTTCCTCACAGCATCTGTATTGAATTGATGTTTCTCCTCTTTGAGTCTGTGTTCTTTTGACATAACTTGAAGCAGTGCACCAGACTAACATTGTCATCACACCTTGTATATTTTTGAAAGGTTTCCAGATGGGAGAAATGTCATCTGAAATATAATTTGCATTGAAAAGGTCTCCCTATTTAGTTAGTCTTAATGGCTGGGATTTTCTGGTCCTTCCTGCTAGTGGGATCTTCCAGTGTCCTGTCCCCCTGCAACACCACCAACCCTGTAGCAAGTTCTCTAGGAGAGGGGCCAATGAGGAACGCAAATCGCAAATGGCCATTGACCTGTCATGCTGGCGGCTAATGACAAGCCACCTCCGCCATGGAAAACACATCACACATGGGTTAAAAAAGCCTGACCTATGTTTCATCTTAAAAATGGCATTTTGACATGGTCATGTTTCTCAAAACTATGCTGAAGTATCAGTCAAATTCATGTTCTTAAATTCTCAAATTAAAACAACTCACTTAAAAAAATGCTTCAATTATTTTATTGTGATAGGATATTTATTGAATTTTGAAGTTCTAAATTACATTATTTATGTGTTAGCTTAGCTCAGTATTGTTACTCCACACTTGTGTCAGAATATTGTGGGTTCAAATCCAACTCCAGAACTAAGCACATAATCTTGGCTGATATTTCAGTATTGTACTGAGTGAGCACTACACTGTCAAACGTGCCAGTTTTCAGATGAGACAATAAACCTCGTCCATCTGTTCGGGGTTGTGTAAAAATTTTCTTAATATTCAGAGAAGACTATGAAATTTCTGTTGGTTTCCTTGCCAACATTCCCCTCTCAACCAACATCAATCAACTAATTTAGTGATTATGGTCAATTGTGATGCAAAATTGCCCTTTGGGACTTGAGGAAGTGATTGGATGCTTTGAAATGTGAGTTCTGTCTTCCTAATACATTTCTGCAGATATTTCAAACAAATGTTTCAATATTTATACATTTATAATTTCAGTAGCCACCCCCTTGCTCGCTGACTAGTTTCTCACCAACATTCTTTCCATTTCCCTTCCAATAGGGCATATTATTGTACTGTCTTCTCACAGGAATTGTTCCATGCCCTTTTCTATCTGTGATGTAATTAGCAAATACTTGCTAGTCAAACTTCATTTAATTGGAGTGAAACTCAGTTGATTTTGATTTAAAGATCTAACATGTTTTGATCTTTCATTTAAGAAAGTAAACCTATCTGCAAATGTTTAAATAGATCTGTGTTTGATTCAGAAATCTTAGTCCTAATATTGCCACAGAGGTTACACCACTGTTTTAATTTATTATATTTACTTGTAGGTTGTCAACTTTTCAATGCCTTCCATTATAACTTTATTATCAACTTTGCAATTGTTCTAAATTCAGATAAAGCTATATGTGTAAAATGTGTAATGTGTTTATAAGAAGAACCATGACAGCTTGCATCAATCAGAGTTTGAGAGAGCAAGAGAGATGGATGTATGATGAAGATATCTGCCTTGTTGAATTGGTAGAGCACTCTGATCTGGTAACACTTTGGAGAACTTGAATTTTTGTTTATAGTTCTGACTGTCACTTATTTCTGTAGGTATGGAACTCATACTTCAGTTTGGCTGTCCTTTTCATAAATCAGCCCAGCCTTCAACTAGAGAATGCCACATCTGCTAAAAGGAAAAAGATTCTGGACAGGTGAGTATTGTCAGCTTTGCTATCTGCCTGGAGGATGATGTATATTTTATACTACCAGTCTCTGTAAACAGCTTGAGCTGAGATTCACAACTGTGGTTAAAAGCTAGGCATGAAATATGTTGTAACAAATAAAGCAACATCAACTGTTTGTATTTAGCACTTTCAATGTTATTAAATGAAGCAGGATACCTTACAGAAGCATGATACTGCAAAATTTGAGACCAATTCATTTTGGAGAAGATGGCCAAAAGCTTGATTAAAGGTAGGTTTGAAGGTGCATATTGAGGGAGGAAAAATAGATGGAGAGATTTAAGAAGGTAATTCCAGAGCTTGGGGCCTTGGCAACTAAAGGCATGACTGCTAAAGGCATCAGTCTTCAAGATTGTCCTGGAAGCACCAGGAATTAAAGATCAGTTTCCAGAAACTGCAACCCTAGTGGAAGATCATCGGGATATTAAAGTAGATTTTTTTTATTGTTTTCATTGAAAATGGAGGAGGGACGAGGGGATGGGGAAGGCCACATGGCTGACAGTGAAGTATCATCCAACTTGGTAATGAGTCTTTTTGCTTTCCACTTTGTGTAGGAAATCATTGCTTCACAATGACTAATAGCTGGAGCATGGCTGCAGATTTAGAATGTTCATGCTAAATTGCCCTTTAGTATCCAAAGATGTATAGGTTAGGTAGATTAACCATGGTACATGCGTGGGATTAGGGGAACAAAGCAGGGGGTGGATCTAGGTAAGATGCTCTATTGGAGAATTGGTGCAGACTCGATGAGCTGAACAGCTCCTTCTGAACTGCAGGGATTCTATGGTTCTATGGAGCTCGAGTTGGTTATCATTAGCATATATGTGGAAACAAACTTCTTTATTTTTGGATCATGTTGCTGAAGTGGAAGCTTTAGGTGAGAAATAGGAGGGAACCAAGAACCAGTCTCCCAAGATAGATCCTTCGGAGATACTAAAGGAACAATAGATGAGCGCAAAAAGAAACGATTGCAAGTTATATTCTGCCTATGTTAGAATGGAAGATGGTAAAATTTGATAAGAGTAACATGAAAAAATTACTAATTTACTTTTCTCCTAAAGGATGGGGTCAATCACTGCATGACAGAATACAGCATATTTGTATTTTAATATTTGCTGTGTACTGTCTTGACCTTTATTTTTTCCATATTCCATTTCTGGCAGGTATGGTGACATGAGAGTGATGATGGCCTATGAACTCTTCAGCATGTGGCAGAATCTGGGTATGGTATCACTATTTTGACATTTGATGGAAAGTAGATGATGTGTTACAGATATGGGCTGCATGCTGTTGTTCATTGCTGAGGGAAAGGTTAAGACATATAATGCAGAAAATAACAAAGTTGAAAAAGCAAAAGAGGATTAACCAGGGCATAGTAATTGGGTCTGTGAGGTGACAGTAACTATATTTTGCATAATGCAACATGTCTTGAGGATGAAGTCTTTTGTGGGGATTGTTATTCGTCCATGGTTTTGATTTTGGCCAGTATTGATCCAGAATTCCTATTTATCCATCATTCTACATTTAATAAACAATGCGCGTCAGATCAATGTACTTACTTTTTACAATCAACTGAAGGATTTTTTCTGTGGCAAAAATCAAATACATAGTTTAAGGTAAAGTACTCCCTTTCCATCAGTCAAACAGAGTTTGGAGGAAACAAGATATTTAAAAGGAACTTCCTGTTGGACCTTGTGTTGACATAATGGGCAAATGAACCAACTGGAGGGGTACTCAGTCATACACACCTAAGTGGATCTTAGATGAAGTCTCCAGTCTATGCAAAGTACAATCTGGATGATTGACCATCATCTGTTCCTTTTGATTTTGGCCTTGCAATATACTGAACTAAAAACTACAGTTATAATACTCAAATGCTATACTAATGCTCCTAATTCCCAACACATAGTGATTACCAGAACCCAGCTGACACTTTTAATAAGCTGAGAAATTCTAAGGCCTGAATTTCTGCAAGGCGATGAAGGTTTCTGGCTTAACTAAAATGGAGCAGCTGACTAAAATTTGGATATCTTGCCTCTAAGCATTCACAATTTGCTCCATGGGGCGTGGGGGGGAAGGGCAAGAGGGAGATAGCAGCAGGTTCAAGGGCAGGTTACAGTTTGTATGTCAGTCGTTCAGAGAGATCTCCGTAAATGTAAAAATGAAGCTGCCTTCAAACAGATCCAGTTTTCAAAACATGATCTGTGGGCTTTAAACCTTTCAAGAGGAGGTCTAAAACTGCTGAAATTCCTTAGGGAATTATAGAATCCTTTTGGAGAAGTCCAGAAACACCATTGGGAGAGGTAATGTACCCTTTGGAAGTGTTTAGATGCTCTTTGGGAGAGATTGTGTGCCCTATGGAATTGTTCAAAATAGGCAATAAGAATGTGTGTAAAAAGTGAATAAATGCATTGGAACTGTCCACCTGAAGGGAACTGTCAAGCTGTTAAAGGATTTGAATATCATTGAAACTGTGAAGATATTTGGAACATCAAGACATTAAAGACTTCTGGCCATTGAATGTTTAAAAAATAAACATTCTGGAGTTTAAAAGAAATCCGTACTTGCTGTTTCACTCTGTTTACTAACATAAGCCTGAGGGTTATCATTGTACAAATTGTGCTGTGTGACTGATTTCATAGCTATCATTATTACAGTGGGGTGCCTGCTAGTTCATGATTTGATTGATAACTCCAAGCGATTATAAAGTCTTTAATGTTAGGCTAAGCATATAAATGCTTGTTCTTTTCAAGGAGTAAACACTTCAATTAAATATTTTTATAAGAAATTGCATGACTGAAGAAATGTAAATATAGTAAATGAGAGCTTAATGAATGTTTTATGAATGACTGTTTTTTTTAATAAAAAAGAAAGGGTGAGATTCTCCCAAAAATTTCTAAGTATCAAATTTACTCCAGTAAAAACTGGAGTAAATCCCACTGGGACTTTCAAAATGGATCTCCCACATTTTGTGCAGTGCAGAGTATAGTCGCATGAATCTCACATAAAATCATCAAATAGGGCCTATATGCGCTCAAGAAGCTGGCAGCACAGTGCTGAGTGGGTCACTGTCTGACCCACATGTGTCAATCTGTCAGTGCAGAGATTGACGCGTGCACAGTAGCTCCAAACTGCCGGTCTCCCAATCGTTAGCCAGCTCCGTGACCCAGTATCACTGGTTTACTGAACTCCATTCCGCCCCTTCCCCCACCCCACTGCCAAATCGCTCACCTCCTAGACGTGTCCGTGCCAGCCTCAACACCCCACCTCTTAGTCTGCCTCAATCACCACCCCCGTCCCACCCTGCCAGTCCCCAACTCTGCCTATCTCACCATCCCGTTCCCCCCAGCAGGTCGACGACCTCCCATCCTGATGGCTAGCCCCAATTGCTGGCCTCCTCCCTCTGTCAATGAATGGCAGAGTGGCAGTAAACCCCATCGATTTCATCCTCGTGAGGCCCCATACATCTCTCAGGCCTTTCCCCCTTGGCATTGCCCGATGTCTGGTGGGCGGTGCCATGGTAGTTCCTAGGCATTGCCACTTTGTCTTTTGGTTAATGCTGGGGCACAGGCTGGCACTCCCAGGAGCACCCCCCATTACACCCAACCTCCTGGGAGGCCTCAGTGGCCCCCACTTCATTCCAGCAGGGTTGGGTCACCAGCTCCACACAAATGGGAAGCTATTGCATAGCTTACTGCAGGCAGTACGTACTGCAGGCAGTACGTTGCACCTCCTGTAGTATGTACGAGGTGAGGGACACCAGTAGTGTTCCTGCTGATTATACCTGCAGGAAGTGTGCACATTTGCAGCTCCTTGAGCATCGTGTTAAGGAGCTGGAGCTGGAATTAGAGGAACTCAGGATAATTCGAGAGGTTGAGGAGGATATTGGCAGGAGTAACAAAGAGATAGTCACTCCTAAAAGTGATTCTTGGATAACTATTAGGAAGAGGGGTAAGAAGCAATCGGGGAGACAATCCCCTGGGGCTGTTCCCCTCCAAAACAAATTTTCTGTCCTGGAGACTACAGTTGAGGAAGAATCAACTGGAGATGGCCAAAGGGAGCAGGTCTCTGGGGGTGAGCCAGCTGAGAATGCTCAGGTGGGTAGGGGGAATAAGAGATTGGCCTGGTAATTGGAGACTCCATAGTTAGGGGGACAGATAGGAGAGTAAATAGTAATAAAAGGGACTCAGGGCTGTTGTGTTGCTTCCCAGGGACTGGGGTCCAGGATGTTGCAGAGCGGGTTTTTAAGATTCTTAAGGGAGAGGGGAGTCAGCCCCAAGTCATAGTTCATGTAGGGACACATGATATAGGTAGGACAAGGGAAGGGGATATTAAACAGAAATTTATGGAGTTGGGGTGGAAAGCTTAGGGCCAAAACTGGCAGAGTGGTTATCTCTGGACTCTTGCCTGTGCCACGGGATAGTTTAGAGAAGAACAGAGAGAGGGAATGTTTGAACTTGTGGCTGCGGGGATGGTGCAGGAGGGAGGGGTTCAGGTTCCTGAACAATTGGGACTCATTCTGGGATAGGTGGGACCTCTACAAGAGAGATGGTCTACACGTGAACCAGAGGGGAACTAATATCTTGGGGGGAAAATTTGCAAAGGCTATGCAGGGGGCTTTAAACTGATTCAGAGGGGGGGTGGGATCCTGACTAGTTGGGGTGCTAAGAGGGATGAGAATAGAACATAGAACATAGAACATTACAGCACAGAACAGGCCCTTCGGCCTTCGATGTTGCGCCGACCAATATAAAAAGCAATGCCCCTCCAAACTAAACCATTCCCTTCTCTTCCATATACTTTCAACTAACCTCTTAAACGCCACCAAACTTGGCGCATCTACAACTGCTGCAGGCAGGGCATTCCACTCCCGAAACACCCTTTGGGTAAAGAACCTGCCTCTGATATCCGTCCTATAACTATCACCCCTTAATTTAAAGCTGTGTCCCCTCGTGCTAGCTTTCTCCATCCTAGGAAAATGGCTATCACTGTCCACCCTATCTAAACCTCTAATCATCTTATATGTTTCGATCAGGTCCCCTCTTCGCCTCCTCCTTTCTAACGAAAACAACCTCAAATCCCTCAGCCTCTCCTCATAAGACCTGCCCTCAATACCAGGCAACATCCTGGTAAACCTCCTCTGTACCCTCTCCAATGCCTCCACATCTTTCTTATAATGTGGGGACCAGAACTGCACACAATACTCCAAGTGCGGCCGCACTAGAGTTTTGTACAGTTGCAACATGACGTTGCGGCTCCGAAATTCAATCCCCCTACCAATAAAAGCTAAGAATCCATATGCCTTCTTAACAACCTTCTCGACTTGACTGCCTACTTTCAGGGATCTATGCACATACACACCAAGATCCCTCTGGTCATCTAGACTACTAAGAATCCTACCATTTGCCCTATACTCTACACATTTATTATTTCTGCCATAGTGCATTACCTCACACTTTTCCACATTAAACTCCATTTGCCACCTCTCGGCCCAGCTCTGCAACTTGTCCAAGTCCCTCTGCAAACTATAACACCCTTCTTCACTATCTACTACTCCACCGACTTTAGTGTCATCTGCAAATTTACTAATCCATCCTTCAATACCCTCATCCAGATCATTTATAAAAATTACAAACAGCAGGGGCCCCAAAACAGACCCCTGAGGTACACCACTTGTCACCGAACTCAAAGATGAATATCTCCCATCAACCACCACCCTCTGTCTTCTACCTGCTAGCCAATTCCTAACCCAATTAGCTAAATCACCCTCTATCCCATACATCTGCATTTTCTGCAGAAGTCTTCCTTGGGCCACCTTATCAAACGCCTTACTAAAGTCCATATATACCACATCAAACCGCCTTACCCCCATCCACCTCCTTAGTCACTTTTTCAAAAAACTCAATGAGGTTAGTAAGGCACGACCTACCCTTCACAAAACCATGCTGACTATCTCCAATCAATTCATTACTCTCTAAATAACTATAAATCCTATCCCTAATTATTCTCTCCAACATTTTGCCCACCACAGAAGTAAGACTCACTGGCCTATAATTCCCTGGAAGGTCTCTCTTCCCCTTCTTGAACAACGCGACCACATTCGCTATCCTCCCGTCCTCCGGAACCACACCCGTAACCAACGACGACCTGAAGATCAGAGCCAGAGGCTCTGCAATCTCCTCTCTTGCCTCCCAGAGAATCCTAGGGTAAATCCCGTCGGCCCAGGGGACTTATCCAACTTCAAACCCTCGAGAATATCTAGCACATCCTCCCTATCTACTTCAATGCTTTCCAGTTTGCAACCCTGTACCTCAGTGTTCTCCATAACTACATTTACATCACACTGCGTGAATACCGAAGAGAAATATTTATTCAGTGCCTCTCCAATCTCTTCAGGCTCCACGCACAACTTCCCACTGCTGTCTATGACTGGCCCTAATCTTGTCCTAACCAATCTTCTATTCTTAACATATCTAACGAAAGCTTTAGGATTCTCCTTAATCCTATCAGCCAAAGTCTTCTCATGTCCTCTCTTTGCTCTCCTCAATTCACTCTTTAGCTCTCTCCTGGCTAATCTATAGCTATCCATTGCACTAACCGAGCCTTCAATCCTCATCCTGACATAAGCCTCCTTTTTCCTTTTAACCAGCAAATCAACTTTTTTCATACACCAATAGGGTGGTCATAGAGGAGAACTGTAAAACACAGCAGCGTACGGGTGGAGTAGGGCATGGTTTGAAATGCGTATACTTTAATGCAAGAAGTATTCGCAATAAGGTGGAGGAACTTGCAGCTTGGACCAGTACCTGGAACTTCGATGTTGTGGCCATTTCAGAGACTTGGGTAGAGCAGGGACAAGAATGGATGTTGCAGGTTCCGGGGTTCAAATGCTTTAGTCGGAGTAGAGAAGGAGGTAGAAGGTGGGGGAGGAGTGGCATTATTAGTCAAAGACTGTATCACAGTGACAGAAAAGAAGTTTGATGAGGACTTGTCTGTTGAGGTAGTATGGGTTGAGATTAGAAACAGGAGAGGAGAGGTCACCCTGTTGGGAGTCTTTTATAGACCTCCTAAAGTTCTAGAGAGGTAGAGGAAAGGATTGCAAAGTCAATCCTGGACAGGAGTGAAAGTAATAGGGTAATTGTTATGGGGGACTTTAACTTTACTAATATTGATTGGAATAGCTATAGCTCTAGCTCGTGAGAGGGGTCAGTTTTTGTACAAAGTGTGCAGGAAGGTTTTTTGACTCAGTATGTAGATAGGCCAACTAGAGGTGAGGCTACATTGGATTTGGTGCTGGGCAATGAGCCAGACCAGGTGTTAGGCTTAGAAGTTGGTGAACATTTTGGTGATAGTGACCACAATTCGGTTACGTTCACCTTAGTGATGGATAGGGATAGGCATGAAGCTGCTGGCAGTAGTTATAGCTGGGGGAAGGGTAATTATGAGGCCATAAGGAGAGAATTAGGGTGCATAGGTTGGACTAGGAAACTACAGGGACTGGGAACATCTGAAATGTGGAGCTTATTCAAGGAGCAGCTGCTGAGAGTCCTTGATAAGTATGTCCCTGTCAGGCAAGGAGGAAATGGTCGAGTAAGGGAACCATGGTGTACTAAAAAAGTTAATTTGCTGGTTAAAAGGAAAAAAGGAGGCTTATGTCAGGATGAGGCTTGAAGGCTCAGTTAGTGCAATGGATAGCTATAGATTAGCCAGGAGGGAGCTAAAGTGTGAGTTGAGGAGAGCTAAGAGGGGACACAAGAAGACTTTGGCTGATAGGATTAAGGAGAATCCTAAAGCTTTCTTTAGATATGTTAAGAATAGAAGATTGTTTAGGGCAAGATTAGGGCCAGTTATGGACAGCAGTGGGAAGTTGTGCGTGGAGCCTGAAGAGATTGGAGAGGCACTGAATAAATATTTCTCTTCGGTATTCACGCAGGGAGATGTAAATGTAGTTGTGGAAAACACTGAGGTACAGGGTTGCAAACTGGAAAGTATTGAAGTAGATAAGGAGGATGTGCTAGATATTCTTGAGGGTTTGAAGTTGGATAAGTCCCCTGGGCCGGACGGGATTTACCCTAGGATTCTCTGGGAGGCAAGAGAGGAGATTGCAGAGCCTCTGGCTCTGATCTTCAGGCCGTCGTTGGTTACGGGTGTGGTTCCGGAGGACTGGAGGATAGCGAATGTGGTCCCATTGCTCAAGAAGGGGAAGAGAGACCTTCCAGGGAATTATAGGCCAGTGAGTCTTACTTCTGTTGTGGGCAAAGTATTGGAGAGAATTATTAGGGATAGGATTTATAGTTATTTAGAGAGAAATGAATTGGTTGGGGATAGTCAGCATGGTTTTGTGAAGGGTAGGTCGTGCCTTACTAACCTTATTGAGTTTTCTGAAAAAGTGACCAAAGAGGTGGATGGGGGTAAGGCGGTTGATGTGGTATATATGGACTTTAGTAAGGCGTTCGATAAGGTGTCACATGGAAGGCTTCTGCAGAAAATGCAGATGTATGGGATAGAGGGTGATTTAGCTAATTGGATTAGGAATTGGCTAGCAGATAGAAGACAGAGGGTGGTGGTTGATGGGAGATATTCATCGTGGATTTCGGTTACAAGTGGTGTACCTCAGGGGTCTGTTTTGGGGCCCCTGCTGTTTGTAATTTTATAAATGATCTGGATGAGGGTATTGAAGGATGGATTAGTAAATTTGCAGATGACACTAAAGTCGGTGGAGTGGTAGATAGTGAAGAGGGGTGCTATAGTTTGCAGAGAGACTTGGACAAGTTGCAGAGCTGGGCCGAGAGGTGGCAAATGGAGTTTAATGTGAAAAAGTGTGAGGTAATTCACTTTGGCAGGAATAACAAATGTGTAGAGTATAGGGCTAATGGTAGGACTCTTAATAGTGTTGATGAACGGAGGGATCTTGGTGTATATGTGCATAGATCCCTGAAAGTTGGCAATCAAGTCGATAAGGTTGTTAAGAAGGCATACGGCGTCTTAGCTTTTATTGGTAGGGGGATTGAATTTTGGAGCCGCAACGTCATGTTGCAACTGTACAAAACTCTAGTGCGGCCGCGCTTGGAGTATTGTGTACAGTTCTGGTCCCCGCATTATAAGAAAGATGTGGAGCATTGGAGAGGGTACAGAGGAGGTTTACCAGGATGTTGCCTGGTATGGAGGGCAGGTATTATGAAGAGAGGCTGAGGGATTTGAGGTTGTTTTCGTTAGAAAGGAGGCGGCTAAGAGGGGACCTAATCGAAACATATAAGATGATTAGAGGTTTAGATAGGGGGGACAGTGATAGCCTTTTTCCTAGGATGGAGAAAGCTAGCACGAGGGGACACAGCTTTAAATTAAGGGGTATGAGTTATAGGACGGATATCAGAGGTAGTTTCTTTACTCAAAGAGTGATTAGGGAGTGGAATGCCCTGCCTGCAGCTGTTGTAGATGCGCCAAGTTTGGTGGCGTTTAAGAGGTTAGTTGATAAGTTTATGGAAGAGAAGGGAATTGTTTAGTTTGGAGGGTCATTGCTTTTTTCATAATTGGTCGGCGCAACATCGAAGGCCGAAGGGCCTGTTCTGCGCTGTAATGTTCTATGTTCTATTGTGAACCTTGCTGGAGTGAAACTCTCCTGACGGGGCAGGAGACGCTAGCAGGTCCAGAGATGCCAGGCCCACTAATTAAATGCAAATGTTAATTTAAATAAATTATACAGCTCCACACAAATTTCTGATGTGAATCAGGAAATCCGTCATCCAGAAACTCCCAGAGGCCGTAGTGTGCAGCAGGGGCCTGCTAATGGTCTCCACTTAAGTCTCCCAGCCCACTGCCCTGCTAAAGCAGTGTAGCAGGCTGGGAGAATTGTTCCCATAAGCAATTAGAACATTTTATTTGAGCACAGCATGGGTCCTGAGACCTGCCCATGGGTAGATACTCAGTGAGTTGGCATGGAAAATGTAAAGGAAAAGGGTGAAGGGTGAGGGTCATGGTTTGGCATAAGTTGGCACTTAAGTCAGAATAATCCCTACAAAGAGCCAGGGGGTTGGCAGAGGGACATAGTTTTCTTGGTCTATTAAAGCCTATATGGTATGGGCAGAGGGATGTAGGATAACATGGAGGAACAATGGGGTTGGGTGGATGGAATGAGGTGGCATGGGTTGACATAGGTATGGGGAATATGTGAGAGCTTGAATGGTTGTAACGGGTAAGGACTGGAGAACTTTTTTATTTATTGTTTCTTTCATAGCTGGGTAAAAATTTCAGATCATCAAAGTCAGCTGTTGCACTACACAACTCTACACCCACCAGCCTTTCTTCCCATGGGATAGCACAAGTAACTCCTGTTAACTCCCATCCCTCAGAATAAAAATTAAACCATCTGGATCAATTTCTCTTGTGCTAGGTTTGCAGAGTAAGAAGTCCCATAACAGTAGGTTAAAGTCCAACAGGTTTATTTGATAGCAAAAACCACAAGAAGGAGCCATGATGTTGGGTAGATGGAATGAGGTGACATGGGTTGACATAGGTGGGGCTTGGGGAGTATGTGAGAGGATGAATGGGTGTGAGGGGTAAGGACTGGAGAGCTTTTTATTTATTGTTTTTTTTCATAGCTGGGTAGAAGTTTCAGATCTTCAAAAGATCAAAAGAACGGCTTTTGCTACTAAATAAGCCTGTTGGACTTTAACCTCATGTTGTGAGACTTCTTACTGTGTTTACCCCAGTTCAATGCCGGCATCTCCACATAATTAGATTTGCAGAGCAGGACATTTTTCTGACTCCACAGTCTTCATTCAGAAGTGAAAATTCAGACCCAAATATAAAACTGCATTAGCGCTTGCATTAGTGCTATCTGGGACCATTGGAAAGAGCACTGCCAGAATCTCCTCAATCAAGAGTCAACAGTACCTTTCAAAATCTCTTAACAACTTGACTGATCAAATTTGGATAAGCTGTCAAGACTTGCAAAGATATAAAAGGCTATCCAATAGATGAAGATAAACAAGGTATGGTCTCAACAACAGTCTTGCAGAGATCTATAAAACTGGTTGTCATGAACTCTCATTCAAACCTTTTCACAAAAATCTCAGGTACTAATTCCTGACTTTCACAATGCCAGTATTGTTTCATTTGTCAAGAAGGGTGTTAAATCAATTTTGGGAATTATAGGCATATCACTTCTGTCCACAGTGGAGCATACTGCGATAGGAATCTATTTGAACTGCCTCATACCCATCAGTGGGGACCCAAATCTTTATTGATTTGTCAAAAGCATTTCACTCCATCAGGAAACCCTTTGAAAATCTCCTCCTGAAATTTGGAAATTCAGCAAAATTTTTTACTATCCTGTGAGGGATTCTTGCAATGGATTGGAGACAACTCTTCTTTCATCTGACAGACATTAAGTAAGGCTGTGTGATTGTGCCACCTTTCTTCACTATCTACCTTAGCGTGGTCATGAACTCATTCATGATCAACTTTCAGAAGGGTTCATAATTGAGATTTGACTCAACCTCAACAGGCTGAGAGCCAAGACTAAGGTGATCCTTAAAATTATCCACAATTCATAACATGCATCAAATGTGCAATTGCAGCTATACTGCAAGCAACATCCAGACAATGTTCAACCTCTTCAATTCTGCATTGAAAAGGTTGGTCTGTCATCTAACATTGGCAAGACCAAAATCCTCCACCTGCACTCCCCTGAACAAGCATTGACACTTCTAGCTACTATTATTGATAGAATGACCTTAGAAGTCATTGAACAATTTCCATGTCGTAGCAGCTACCTTTCTGAAAAGATTACCATCACAGTCAAAATCCAGTACCAGATCAGTTGTGTCAACACAGCCTTCCAAAAGTTGTGCAGTTCTGTCTCTGATAACAGAAATGTCCATAAAAGGACAAAGGTTTTTGTTTACCATGTTGTTGTTATCATTACCGTTCTATATGGCAGTGAGACTGGGGTCACCTACCAAAGGTGTCTCCACACGCTGAAGGATTCCCATTAGCAATATCTCCACAGAATATCCAAGTCAAGTGGGAAGACAGGAGAACAAATCCCAGCATCCTTACTGATGTCAGTTTCTCCATGGTCATGAGAAATCTGGACAATGAATTTGCATCCAAATAATCCAAAACAGATCCTCTCTTTACAACTTAAATTGGCACTCAATCTCAAGGAAGACAGATAATATTTTAAGGAAACCCTGAAGGCTTCATTGAAAAGGAGACAACTTCATTTTGGCATGTGGGAGGAACTTGCTACAAACTGTGTCATGTGGTAATGCCTAGTTACACCAAAGTATGTAAACTCTGAAGATTGAAGGCCTTGAGCCAGGATTTTGCTCTCTCTCCTTCTGCTTTTGTTGCTTCTCTGCAGCAGAGTTTATGTGATCTTGTCCCCTTTATCCAAAAACCTTTGGCCCCATATTAATCTATTGAAGATAATAAAATCATGAGGCCCGACAGATATCATTCTCATTTTGAGGAACTGGCAACAACTACATTGCAGCCCCTTATAACGCGATGGTTGGGGTTATCGTGAAAAAGCGGGGTTGCAGTAAATCGGGATTCAAGGAAATCAGCATTCAAACTGACCCAGTGTTCACCTAACATCCTAAAACACCTCTATTATCACCATATTTGACCTGTTCTTTGCACGTTTACCATCTGGCAAGTAAATTACCTTTTAATTAAAGAATTTCGCGAATAAATCAATATTGTTACAGTAGAAATTAAAACACAAATTAATTTTTAGTAAAACTTTTTAACAAACAAAACAACAAGTTTATTTCTTAAAAAAGTGATCGAATGTTCATTGCTTAAATGTAACATTTCACTGGCTGGGAGTGAAATCTAGAATACTTCTGAGTTGGAGGATTTTTATATGGTCCACCTCCTAGGTCTCCAGCCAACGGAGGCTAACCTCAAGGTGTTCAATGACTTCAGACACTTTTGAGAAGGTAGAGGTTCTACATTATCATCTTCTTCTGGCTTGAAAATCAGTACACTTGGCTTCGCTGGTGCTATAGTTACGTCATTGATGATCTCGGTGTCTATCAGATGCTCGTATGTTGGGCATTAGTCATCAGAAGCGTGCCACTGGTGTAGCTCTTGTTTGCTGCATTCAGACAGCCTCTTTCTCTCACGCACGTTTCTTCTGTGAAGCCATAAAAATCTAGCACGTCATCATCTTCCGTGGTAGATTGGCGTCATGAAAAGGCTGGCCTCAGATCCTTTTCCCAAGAAAACATGAAATTAACTCACCAAAAACTTTTCAGTTCCCCGGAAAGAGCAAAATAAAGGGTCCAATGATTCATTGTGTTATATCCAAATTCACGCTAAATTGGGGCGCGTAAAATCGGGGTTTCACTGTACGAGTTATATTTTTCTGCTTTCTAGATTGTACCAAAAAATAGTAGCATAGTACCTCTATGCATTACATGTACTGATATCCCTCCATCTCATCTATGGCTGTCCACATTACAAAGAACAAAGAAGAAAAAACAACACAACACAGGGAACAGGCCCTTCAGCCCTGCAAGTCCACGCTGCCCATTTTAACCCTTAGTGAGTGCCTCATTTCAATCCTTCTTCTACCTACGACTTCTGTCTATGCCTCTTGGACTCCACAATAAAGGGGTGCAAATTTAGAGAACTATATGTGCGCCAGATTAAGGGAGGTCTAATTTAAGGACAATTTGTTAACACCAATCAGCTTAAAAGCACGTTTTTGGGATGTGGGAGGAAACCGGAGCATCCAGAGAAAACCCATGCAAGCATGGGGAGAATGTGCAAACTCCCACAGACACCGATCTAAGTTGGAGATCCGACTTGGGTCCCTGTATCTGCATAGCAAACAGTGATAGTCACTGAGCTGTTGTGTTGCCCATCAGTTGGTCCAGATTAAGCGTACACTAACGACATGAAGCACTAGGCAACTCTCGAAGCAACATCCGGGAGCAGCCCTCGCATGACCCACCATGTGTATTACATCAGAGTATTACAATTTCCCAGAGCATCACTCACTTGACTGAACAAGTCTCCATCTATATTAGCTTATAGTGATGACAGAAGCCAATTAGCCAACTAATTTCTACTCTCCTGTCATGGTCCTTTCTGGTGTTGTATCTAGCCTCTCAGTGCTGTTCTTACTCTTTCTTATCAATAAAGCCAGTCCTCTCCTTCACAGTTTGAATTTTGGGAACTATTTTGTAACATGTCTGACCTTTGTTCACAACCACATCTCTGAAACCCAAAATGCAATATATTTGCAGACTGCAGACGTCTCTAATTCCAACTGTTTATGATTCTGTTTCCATATACAAGTATCTATATGGGAAATAAAAGGAGCAGGACCATTCATCCCCTTGAACCTGCTCTGCCGTTTAAGTAGATCATGGCTGATCTTCTATCTCATCACCATCTTTCCAGACTATCCCCATATTCCTTGATTTAATTGCTATCTATCCAGAGAGTGATTAGAATGTGGAACTAACCAATAAGTGAGTCAGATCACTTAAGGAAAAACTGGAAATACATGAAGGAAAAAGGAATAGAAGATATGCTAATAGTGTTGGACAAAGAGAAATGGGAAGAGGTGTGCATAGTCTATAAACATCAGCCTTTTCTATGCTGTAAATTCTATATAATTTTATGAATGTTAGGAAGCAGATACAAAATTACTGAATAAAATGCCAGTGTGGTTTTCACTGCATATGTAATAATGCAGATTGAAATGCTGTGGTGAGGACACAGTGCAGAAGAGGTCTCCCATATCTCTCGATTTTCACCATGTTGAAAAGTTGGAGCTTAGGTAGGCCTTTGAGAGCTCTTTTATATCAACAAGCTTAGACTAAGTTAAAGTCCTCCAGATTCAAACTGTTTCTACTGTTGAGATAAATTCTGATTTAAACAATACAGTCAAGTAGTATAAGACTCAAAATGAGATATCCAGACTGAAGTGAAAAAATGTGGAGCAGTGGAAACTATAGCAGAGTCCAGTAAAAGATATTTAAGGTCAGAATTTTGCTGCTGAGGTGGGTAACTTGAGTTGGGAAATTTTTCAACACAGCGCACCTGTTTTGGGAAAAGTGCCCCAAGTGGTCCAATTTTCACTCCAGAAATGTGGATGGAATAAGTCGGGCCTGTCGCTACTGGATGCAGAAGCTGCTCAATGTCAAGGCAGGCTGGTTAAAAGGTCTACCTTGGTTCCCTGGGACTTCATCCCAGTTGTTTTGTTAAATATATGGCCCTCTATCCCTTACTGTTCACACTCCCACTTCTACTCCCCATGCCCATCTCTATCCTCTATTCCAACCATGTTCCCCCACCAAACATCTCCTGTCCCTTTACAGCCGCTATATTAATACAGTGGCAATTCATGATAAATCATGACTCCCATCTATCATTTTTTGCTCTTACACAATCTTTGCTAACTCATCCAGTATCAACGATGGACAGATCTCAGGAGTCATTCTAAGATGAAAGAAAATAAAATCCTAAATAGCTATTACAGAGTTTACTCTATAAAAAGTTCCATTCATGAAAGCGCATCAGTACATTGAAGTTCCCACAAGTACTTAATCCCTAATAATAACAAACATCAGTATTCATTACTCCAACATCAAAGACAACTAATCCTTTAAAAATCTCTGAGCCATCAGTCAAACTGAAATTACAGCTGCCTCTGCATCATTGTGATGGTAATAGATTATTGAAAGCAATGGTACTGCTATAATGATGGCACTTAGGGTTAGGTCAGCAAATAGCAGGCTTAATGAGCCAAATGGCTTCCTCCTGCTCCTATTTTCAATGCTTTTTTTCCTATTTTCTATGTAATGGCTAGAACAAAAACTAGCAGTTTATTTTCAATTTTTAAAGGGCTATGGATCTAAATAATATAATAGCAAGCAGTTCTATATACCTTTGGCACTTATGTCTTCACCATAAAGTTGTGGACCACATACTGCAGATTGAGGCTATTCCTAGAGTGAAAATCAGATTGCTTTGATTTGATTTGATTTATTAACATACAGTGAAAAGTATTATTTCTTGCACACTATAGAAACAAAACATACTGTTCACAGAGAAGGAAACAAGAGAGTGCAGAATGTAGTCTTACAATCATAGCTACAATACAGAGAAAGATCAACTTTAATGTAAGATAAGTTCATTCAGAAGTCTGACAGCAGCAGGGAAGAAGCTATTCTTGAATTGGTTGGAAAGTGACCTTAGACTTTTGTATCTTTTTCCCACTGGAAGAAGGTGGAAGAGAGAATGTACGGGGTGCGTGGGGTCTTTAATTATGCTGGCTGTTTTGCCAAGGCAGCAGGAAGTGTAGACAGAGTCAATTGATGGGAGGCTGGTTTGCGTAATGGATTGGGCTACATTCGCAACCTTTTGTAGTTCCTTGTGGTCTTGTGCAGAGCAGGACCCATATCAAGCTGTGATACAACCTGAAAGAGTGCTTTCTATGTTGCATCTGTAAAAGTTGGTGAGAGTCATAGCTGACATGCCAAATTTTCTTAGCCTTCTGAGAAAATAGAGGCATTGGTGAGCTTTTTTAATTATAGCATCAGCATGGGGGGACCAGGACAAGTTGTTAGTGATCTGGACACCTAAAAACTTGAAGCTCTCAACTCTTTCAACTTTGTCCCCATTGATGTGGTTCTACTTTATCCTTCCTGAAGTCAATGACAATCTCCTTTCATTTTGTTCAGGGAGCAATTATTGTTGCTGCATGAGTTCACCAGATTCTCTATCTCATTCCTGTATCCTGTCTTGTCATTGTTTGAGATCCAACCCACTACGGCGGTGTCATCAGCAAACTTCAAAATCAAATTGGAGGGGAATTTGGCTGCACAGTCATGGATGTATAAGGAATAGAGAAAGGGGGCTGGGAACTCAGCCTTGTACGGCACCAATGCTGAGTGTTATTGTGGAGGAAGTATTGTTGCTTACCCTGGTATATGGTACTGCTGTAATGATGGTACTTCGGGTTATGTTAGCAAATTGCTATTGGCAGGGAAAATGGCCTCCTTCTACTGCTACTTTCTATGTTTCTTTTCTACTTTCTATGTAATGGCTCAAACAAAAACTTTTTTTAACACGCTCTGATAAAGCTTGTCCTGTAGACTGAGTTTCATTCATCCAACTGATTAGTAATTTGTGCTTTTGTGCTTCACACCACAGTCCCTTCCCACTTTCAGCAAAAATGGGATGTGCTGAAAATGTGAATGGGATTTTGGATGTAGGTTCCATCTGCTATTTTTAAATGTTCATAGAGCTATGAAGACTCTGCAAAATCTGTCCCTTAGTATACATTTTGATAATCTGGGTCAGAATAATATTTGAGGTGGGGGGGAAGCGGATGTCACCCCTCCCACCCTTCCCCAGCAAACATGTCAGCCTAGAGCTGACCTATTCTATGCTGACATGTCCACCCAGTGATGCTGGGTGGACTACAGAGAACCAAGTGGGGCTTCTGCCCTTCATTGGAGAAGATGTCCTAGCTTCTGGAAGTGCCAGCCAATCAGATTGGTCAGTAGCTTTTTCAGTCCTGGAAGAACTAAGAAGATATTTGGCAGCAGCTGGGACTAAAGGAGAAAAGGAAGATCAAGGCCTGTGGATCCCCAGAACAGTTAAGTCCAAAGTGATGGACAGCGATTAGGGAAGGAGGTGTGTGGGTGGATTTAAGGAAACAAGTGAGTAGAAAGGAAGGAAGGGGGAGGAGTAGTTTACCTAAGGAGGGACTGCTCTGTGATCAGAGGAAGGTAGCCCCCAAAGAACTTGTCAGTCTGCCGCCTGCCCACACCATTTCCTGCTCTTTAAGCATTTGATTTTTAAAATTGGGCTTCCACATCCACCCAGCTCCCATACCAAATGTTATTGCATATGTAATTTATAAGATGCTATTCAGCTCTATCTTCTTGCATTATTTTTGACAAATATTTATGTCTCTTCTTTTGAAGGTGATAATAAGATTCATTTTATCCCAGGGATGATTGGTCCCTTCCTGGGTGTTACACTGGTGCCACAAGTTGAGGTACGGAATGTAATGATCCCAATCTTCCATGACATGATGGACTGGGAGCAGCGAAAGAACGGCAATTTCAAGCAGGTAGGCTGAGTGAATATGTGCACATGGAGAGAGGATGGACTGTTAAATAAGTGTTTTTGATTCTAAGCGCTAGGTTTGGATGGTTAGTTGGTTATTGCAATTATAGAACCTGGGTTTGAATCTTGATTTTTAGAAGATGTCTTCTTTACAGGAATTCTGTAAAGCGTACAACTAAAGAGTGAAAGTTCTATTGCAAAATGCAGAGTAGCAAAAAATCTAAAGTAGAGAACTGAAGAATTATGAAGGTAACAGAAGGCTAATCTGCAGCAATGTTTTTAGAGTTTGATAGACGCTGGCCTTTGTCCTCTGGAACCTGCATTCAGGTCCAGCCCAAACTGACACAATGAAAATCTCCTCTGTTGGCTGTAAGAGTCCTGTGTGACATATGTTTGGAAAGTCTTTGACATGTTTTTCTACTTCCTAAGTGCCCTATAGATCCAAGTTGTTTTGAGGTGTAACCACAGGAATAGCAATTTTCAATCTAATTCAGAGGTCACAAAATGGCTACAGTGGGAGATGAAACAATGTCACATTAGGTTGTTCTTCTAAGTTGCTACTACAGGGGGAAAGCTTCCTCAACATCTTACTTACATTGGTGATGCTGGCATTAAATACTGAAAATTAAAATGTTCAAATCTTCAATATCAATAATCCCCTAACAGATGCAAATGAGTAATACGCCTTTAAATCAAGAGATTCATTTTTATTATGTTTTAGGGTAGTAACCCCTGATAAGCAATATTTTATTTCGTTAATTCTTGTTTATTAAAATGAGTTTAAATCATTCAATGACTGGGAGTGAGGGCCTTAATGCCAAAGAAGAGAAATGATATTTATTTTCAGTGAAAAACAACCAAAATTTCCCCACCTTAACTTGAAAGGCACAAAGAACAGAATGCATTTTAAAACTGAATTTAGTTGAATACTCAGCTGGCTTTATGCATAAGCTTATTCAGTGAAATAGCTGTGCAAGAACTGAATCATAGAAGTGAAGAATGATTACAGCAGAAGCGGAAACGAATTAGTCTTTTCTGAGCAAAACAGTTTGCCAGTCCTGCTACTCCCTATAGCTCTGAAATTTCTTTCCCTACAGTGCTTATCTGATACTCTTTGCAAAGCTACAATTAAATCAGCTTCCAAGAGACTTCCAGGCAGAACACTCCAATCATAACGGTTTGCTACAAAAAAATTTTTCTTGTGACATCTTTAGTTCTTTTAATGATCACCTTAAATCTGTGTCCTCTGGTTCTCAGCCCTTCGATCAATGGAACAGTTTTTCTTTATCTACTCTGTCCAGAGCCCTCATGACTTTGAACATCTCTATCTAACCTCCTCTCAACCCTCTCTTCTCTTAGGAAAGTAATCCAACTTCTTCAGTTCATCAATGTAACTAAATCCCTGAAACCATTTTCATAAATCTATTCCACAACCTTTACATCCCTCCTAAAGTGCGATGACCACAATTGAGCACAATACTTCTGTTGTGGCTAACCCAGTAATTTATATAAAGATTCGTCATTAACTGAGTAGAGAACCATGTGAACTCAAAGTTGGGTGGAATTCTCCAATCTGGGACTAAATCCTAAGGCAGGTATTTTCCACTGTAGAGGTCAGTGGGACATTCTATTTTCTGGCTACAATCTCATTAATACAGCCAGGATTTAGCACTGTATTCCATGGCGGGGCGGGCCATGGTGAATTGAGTGCTGCCATCGAATCTGAGTGCTTTATTGAAAAAGCATCCAATATCATTTACCCACCATTGAAGGAAGAAGATGGACCTTCTGAAAAAATTGAACTTTCAGGAACATTCAGGCTGGAGGATGGACATCCTGAAAAATAATATGGATCTCCAAGAACAGTCTGAGACTGGAAGATGGACCTCCTTGATGACACTGAATCTGCATGATCCACCTGTAGATGCCCCCTCCTAATCACTGCTGTGGTGTTGCTCTTGGCTTCCATCCCAAGCTAAGGGGACAGCCCCAGATATTATTCAGGTGAATCCCAACTTTTGCACGCCATGTTGTTTCGGATATGTTTTGGACCACTGCATTAGCAGGATGCAACTCAGTTTCGTGCTGGCCTCCAGTAGGTTTTCAAATCCAGCATGGAGGGGACTAGCAAAAGATCATGCAGAAATTCATGCCAACATGAAACTCAGTTCTAGACTCCCACCAAATTGTCCCCAACTGCCCATCATTGAATCCATCAGCGGGGCCATGGGAGAATTCTATCTGTTAACTCTGTTTCTCTCTCCTCAAATGATGTCAGGCCTGGTGACTTTTTCCAGTATTTTGTTTTTTTATTTCAGATTTCCAGCTTTGCATTTTTTGCTTTTATTGATTATTAATTTCCTTACTTTTGTATCCTATGCCTTAACTGATAAAATCCAAGATCTCTATGCCTTTCTAAACCACTTTTTCAACCTGGCCTGCTACATTTAATGATTTGTACACATAATACCAGGCATCTCTGCTCATGCACCCACTTCAGAATTTTTTCATTTATTTTGTATTGCCTTTCCTTATTTTTCTGACCAAAATGTATCATATCACACTTCTCTGTGTAAAATATAAACTGTCACATGCCTGCCCATTCCACCAATCTCTTTATGTCTTCTTGAAGTTTATCACTATTGTTCTCACACTTCACTATATTTTAAACATTTTGTATCATTTGAGAATTTTGAAAGCATGCCCTGTTAGAATAAGACCAAGTCATTTGGATATTTGAAGGCAAGTAGTGGGCCCAGCACCAATTCCTGGCACCCCACTGCACACCTTTAACTACTACTTTCTTGTCACTTAATTAATTTTTCAGCCATGCACTCACTGATCGTTTTATCCCATTGTGCTTTAACTTCAGTGGAAAACTTACTGGGGGCGATACCCCCAAAAGTTCGAAGTGCTGAATTTGTGAGAAAACTGGGTAAATCACAATTGTTTTTTCGGTAGAAGTTCACACTCAAATCTTCCACACTCTGTGCACTGCAGAAGCCACAATCGTGAATATCAGTAAAAGTTCTGGGAGCAGAGGCTATCCATGCCAGAGTCAAACAGTTTTGGAAATGTGCGTACGCACAGTGGCCCCGAACTGTCAGCCTCTACTTTGTTGGCTGGCTCAAAAACATTACCGGCTAAGCCAGACCCTGACCAACCCCCCACTCACCCACACTCCCATCCAGGAGCACTCCTATCTCTGCTCTCCTCCTCTCCCCAGCATTTACGATCCTCCCACACCTCCCACCCCAGCAGACCACCCCTCACAGGAAGAAACCCCCCTCTCACCCCAGCAGGCTCCCCCCAGCCCCAGGAGACAGACCCTCTCTGCAAACTACCCTCCCAGGCCACCCTGATCACTGGTCTCTCTCCAGCCTCATTGATCTCAATGGCAGAGTGGCAGCAGGAACCCCCTCACCGCCACGCTCCTAGGCCCTATCCGCTTGGCACTTCCTGATGCCCAGTGAACAGTGTCAAGGTGTCCCCTAAGCTTGGGCATTTTGCCCTTTGGGCAGTGCGAGGGTGCCCATGTCCAGATGGCACTTTATCCAGCCATCTGACCTCCTGGAGGGGCTCATGATTGTCCTGCTTTCACTTCAGTGGGGTCTCCCACTAGTTCCCCGAAAAGTGGGGAGCTACTCCAAATCCTGCCGGAGTGAGGAGAGAGATGGTATCGGGACTGGAGAATTCAGTCCTGAACCCGATAATGACATTTGAATTACATTAAAATAAAACTAAAATAATTTACCTGCTATTGGCAGCAGTTTCCAGTGTGATTCTGACTGTGCCGTTAGCCAGTGCTGGGAGACGCGCATGCATTAGGAACATATACGTGAATCTCGTGAATCGCACACGTGATTCTCCCAGCCCAAAGCACTAAAATACTAATACATCAGAATGGGAGAATCACACTTTATCAAATACCTCTTGGAAGTCCATATACAACCAAGAATGTTACCAAATCAGCACTCTCTGTTGCCTCATCAAAATTTTCAGTTAAATTAGTTAAATACAATTTCCTTTAAGAAATCCCTGCTATTGTTCTTAATTAAGCCACACTAGCCCAAGTGACTGCAAATTTTGTCTCAAATTATCATTTCTAAATGTTTCCCAACAGGTCTGAAGTTACTTTGTTTATCTTTATACTCTTCTCTGCTTCATCTGATTATCTTTCTGTTTCATTGTCATCGTCTGGCTTTTGCATCCTACATTTCCCTCGTGTCAGAATGTAATTTGACCGATGTGCCTTCTAAGCATTGATGCTGCATAGCTATGCAATAATCATGAATGTGCCATACAGTTCAACAAAAATGGATGCACAAAGAAAATTGAAGTTAGGGGGACATTGACTTCAACTGTACCTGAACCATCTCTTCTTTTAAGGCAGCCTGTTGTTCCATTACAGTTTTTCCAGTCAATCTTTAATTACAATTTACTCAGGAAAAATCTGCTCTGAACTCACTTAAAGTAGTCCTCTTCCAATTACTCTTTTAGTTGCAGCATTTTTTGGTTGAGACATTAAACCAAAGTTTTATCTTTCCTGGGTGTAAAAGATCCCTTGGTACTATTTTGAAGAGTAGCAGGGGGAATACTTCCTGGTGCCTCCAGCAACAGTTATCATAAGGATGATTTTCCCAAAATAATTCTATGTGTCCAACAATGGAAAAAAGGGAGGTTGTCCTAGCCATTTTTTCAGTGAGCTGAATCTCAGTTAGTTGTAGCACTCTGTGCAAAGCAGAAGATGTCGTGCGCAGGGAGTGGTGGAGTGGGCTGGGGTGTTGGGGGTGAGTAGAGCATAAACTGCCAGAGAGGCCAGCAGTAGAGTGCTCAGGGGCCATTGCATATGTGCCCGATTTCCCAGTATACTGGGAGATTTATTTACTTTCTCCCTATAAACAGGGCCTACCCCCACATGGGAATAACTGATGGCATGCTAGTGTGCCAGACTGGTACTGCCAGGGTCCCAAGTTGGCAGTGCCTGACTGGCATGGCCCATGGGGCATATACCCCGTCACCCCAACCTCCCGGGACCCCGAACCAGTCCTACTAGTGAGCCATCACATCTGGTACTCATAGCTGGGGAGCAGCTGTGATTCCTGCTGGTGTGGGCTTCCACAGTGAGGTCAGAAAGCCAAATGAGCTCAGACAATTGCACCTGGAGTTTGCTAAACAAATGTAAATGACATTATAAATATTAATATCAGCTTTGCGTCCTTCCTTTCGGGGGTGAGGCTGGCCACATCATAAAAAATGGTCCAAAAGATCGACCTGCTGGACACTGGGCAGGAATCCAATTTTTTGGGTCCTACTGAAATGTTCTGCCCCACTACACTACTTGACCAGTGCAGTGGGTCAGGAAAATTGCACCTCATGAAAACAGATTACTTGGTCATTATTGCATTGCTGATTGCGGGATTGTGGCCAAATTGGTTTCTGCATTTCCCACATTAAAATGACTACATTTCAAAGCACCCTTGTCTTTCTTTCTCCTTCTCCCTCTTCCTTTCTTTCTTTCTATCCTACTCCCACTTTAAGCATCAGCGATAAAAATTCTTATCAACCCACATAACGCAAGCTGCTGAGAGCTTTAGCAGCACAAGGGATAGAATTCCTGCAGATCGGATTTGTTGGTCACAGGATTCAAACTATGGGGGAGAGGCATTATCTAAAGGTATGGCACACGTTTTACTTCCCGCCATTTGTCTGTTACAGGTGGAAGCAGAACTGATCGACAAACTGGACAGTCTGGTGTCAGATGGAAAAGGAGATGAAAATTATCGTGAGCTCTTCAGTCTCCTGTAAGCATAACTGAGAGAGGCTCAGTCACATTAAAGTGAAATGCTTTGAAGTACTTAATTGTAGAAGAAACAAGGTATTCAGCTACAAATCAGTCAATAGTAATTAATTGGGGAACAAAAATGGAGACCTTGCAAAAACAAATCTATTATTTACCATGATAAAGTATAGCCTTTCTTGGCATAGTCCTCAGAATAACTATAGACCAGTCAGCCTAATCTTGTTGGTTGTTGTGAGAGACAGTATAAATTGTCATTTAAAATGGTATGGATTAAACAAGGACATTAATCTGTGGATTTGTTAAGGAAATGTTGTGTCTGACTACCTTGATTGAAGTTTTTGTGGAGGTAACAAGGAGAGTGGCGCATTTGATGATTTTATCACAGCATTTGACAAAATCCAACAATGCACACTGGTCAGAACAGTGAAGTCCATGGAATTATAATGAAAAGTAGCAAGCTGAAAATTGGCTCAGTGGCAAGAAATAAAGGATAATGGTTGATTGTTTTTGTGACCGAAGGCTGTTTCCATGGGGTTCTACAAGGTCCTTTGCTTTTCATGGTACAAATGAATTATCTAGACTTCAATGTAGGAGACATTATTATGAAATTTGTAGGTGATATAAAAATTGGTGAAGCAGTTGATGTTGAGAAGAAAAGTTCTAGCTGCAGAAAAATATCAGTTCACTGGTCAAGTGGATAGAAAAGTGGTAAAAAGAATTCAGTCTGAGAATTTGGGGCAGAGAGTAGCACAGTGGTTAGCACTGCTGCTTCACAGCTCCAGGTCTTGGGTTGGATTCCCAGCTCGGGTCACTGCCTGTGTGGAGTTTGCACATTCTCCTCATGTCTGCATGGGTTTCCTCTGGATACTCGGGTTTCCACCCATAGTCCAAAGATGTGCAGGGTAAGTTAATTGGCCATGCTAAGAAATTGCCCCTTAGTGTCCAGGGATGTGTAGGTTAGAGGGATTAGTGGGTACAAATTGTAGGGATATGTGGATAGGGCCTGGTTGGGATTGTGTTCTGTGCAGACTTGATGGGTCAAAGGGCCTCTTTCTGCAGTGTAGGGTTCTATGATTCTATGATTCTAAGTGAAATAATGCAGTTGGGAAGGTAAACAATGCAAAGGAATGTGCAATAAATGATGGGATATTGAGTGAAGATAACGAACTTAAAGACCCTGGAGTGTATCATCACTGAAGGTAGCAGGTTAGGATGAAGTGGTTCAAAAGAAATATCAGATATCAGCTTTATCAGCTGAGATATAGAATATGAAGTAAGGAGGATAGATTAGAACTATATAAAATGCTAGTCCAGCCATAGCTAGAGCATTATGTAGCTCAAATGTAGGATATGATCATGCTGCAAAAGATGCTGGGGAAGTTTCGATGGATGTTGTGAGAGATTGCAAATTTTAGCTGAGAAAGGTTGGATAGGCTGGGGTTATTTACTTTGGAACAGAGGCGTCTAAGAGAAGATTTAAATCATAGAGACCTTATAGTGCAGAAGTAGGCCACAACCAAGCTCTATTCTTAACCCCCCCCACCTCCCAAACTATTTACCCTGCTAATCTCCCGACACCATGGGGCAATTTCGCATGTCCAATCCACCTAACTTGCACATGTTTGGAGTTTGAAAGGAAAGCAGAGCACCACAGGAAATCCATGCAGATACAGGGAGAATGTGCAAACTCCACACAGACAGTCGTCTAAGGCTGGATTTGAACCCAGATCCCTGGCGCTGTGAGGCAGCAATGCTAACTACTGTGCCACTATGCCACTCTAGAAATTTAATAGATGTGTATAAAATTATGAAGAGCATAAATAGAATGGATAGAGCAAATAACCCTTTTCAGTACCAAATGTGTTTTGAAATTTACATATTAGTTTGTTGCTACAAATGATTTATCCCTCTCCTATAGATATTTCCATTAAAGGAGAGGCCTATAACCAGTGGTCATGAATTTAAATAATTGGTAAAATCATAGAAAGTTTACCACTTGGCCCATAATGACTGCGTCAGCTGTAAAACATTTTAAGTGAACTGAGGATTTCTGTTTTTACTCCCCTTTCAAGCAGTGAGTTCCTGATCCTTATCATCCTCTGGAAATACTTCTTCTCATCTCCCCTCTAGTTTTTTACCAATCATTTAAAATCTATGTCTCTATTCAGTGACCTCTCTGCTGGGATAAATAGGCCTTTCCCATCAACTGTCTCCAGGCCTCTCAAGTTTTGTATGTTTCAATCAAACCTTCCCTCAGTCTCCAGAATGATCAGAAGGAAATTGTGGAGAAATGTTTTCATCCAAAGAGTGATAGGGTCCTGGAACTCACTGCCGGGCGCAGGAGAAACAGAAACACATCACATTCTTAAGAAATACTTGGATATGCATTTGAGCTACTATAACCTCCTGGCTCTTGACCAAAAACTGGAAAGTTGTTTTACATCTAGCGCCGGCATGCTGACATGTTGATGACTCCTCTTTTGCCATCAATTTTTTCTGTTTCCAAATAATTGTAATGAAATAATATGGTGTCTACTTGTATAGACTTCCAGTGGATTAAAGGAAAGGGTATGGATCCTGAGTGAAGACCTTCAATCACTTACAGTAAAAACCTACTTCATTCCCTCATATAAACCCCAAGCTACTTTTAGTGAAAGGGTGCTGCATCGCCCAGCTTTGAGGTCCTGTCTATTTTCAAGAGGTAAATGGGAAGTGTTTCAAGAGATTTGGGAGAAGGAATGTTTGACATTAATTAACTGTGTTAACAAAAGAATGGCGGAAAATAATTAATTAGGAAGTAAATCAGAGGGTAAATAGAAAGTAAATTAGGTATCAAAGAATGTAATGGGCATTGTTTATGTACATGCAAACATTATTGAATTCCAAAATCTGCTATATCTGGTATTGGAAGAATGAGGAAGAGAGAATCAGAGGGCTCTAATAAGGAGACCCTAACATTTTTATCTTTTTCTCCTCATTAAATACCAGAAGTCAAAATTTTTCTGTTTGCCATTTTGCGACCTTTTTTTCAAGGAAAGTAATTTGATTTTTCTGGCCTTTCTTCGAAACCTAGCATTCAAAGGCACGAATCACCCTGTTTCCTGAACTCTTTTAAATGCATGGCTATATCCATTTTAGGTTAGAGTGACTGATTATTGATCTTCATAATAGAACAAAGAACAAAACAGCACGGGAAACAGGCCCTTCGGCCCAACGAGCACGCGCCGCCACCCTGATGTTCCCATCTCTACCCGCGATCCCTGTCCATGTTTATAGATCAGTGGATTTAAATGTTAATGTGAATGTAGTTTGCCTTGACCAATATTATAATGCTCGCCAGATGCATTCCAATTTACAGGCAGGAAGGATTTGCTCTGGAAGCTCTCAATATCAGCTCTGGATCCCATGAAAACACATAGCATCAGGTCAAACATGGGCAAAGAAACCTCCTCCTGATTACTATCTACTATCCTCCTCAGCTGACGAATTAGTATTCCTCCATGTTGAACATCAAATGGAAGAAGCACTGAAGGTGGCAAGAGCACAGAATATACTCTGGGTGAGCAACTTCAATGTTCATCACCAAGAGTGGCTCAGTAGTACCAATGATTGAGCTGGCTAAGTCCTAAATGACATCACTGCTAGATAGTTCTGTGGAGATGGTGAGAGAACCAACAAGTAGGAAGAATCTACTTGACTCATCCTCACCAGTTCACCTGTTACAGATGAATCTGTACATTACCATATTCGTAGGAATGACGACCGCACAGTGCTTGTAGAAACAAAGTCCAATCTTAGTATTGAGGATACCCTCCGTCACATTGTGTGGCTCCACCACCATGCTAAATGGGAAAGATTTTGAACAGATCAAGCATCTCAAGACTGGATATTCTTGAGGTGCTGTGGGCCATCAGTGGCAGCAGAACTGAATGTGACTGTAATCCGTAACTTCATGGCCCGGCATATCTCCTAATCTACCATTACCATCAAATAGGGGTTCAACACACCTAAAAATGAGATGTCAACCTTAACGCGCATGCCAAACAACAAAAGCAGCAGGCAACAGCCAAAACTAAATGATCCCACAACCAACAGATGAGATCTAAGCCCTGCAGTTCTGTCACATCCAGTTGTTAATGATGGTGCAAATTTAAACAATTAACTGGAGGAGGAGGCTTGAACATTTTCTCCCATTCTTAGTGATGGGGAGCCCAGCCCATCAGTGCAAAAGACCAATTGAAGCATTTGCAGCAATCTTCAGCCAAAAGTGCTAAGTGGGGGATCCATCTGGCCTCCTCCTGAGGTTCCCAGCATCACAGATGCCAGTTATAGGCCAATTAAATTTACTGCACATGATATCAAGAACCAGCTAAGGCAATGGATACTGCAAAGGTTATGGCTAAACAATGAACAAAGAACAAAACAGCACGGGAAACAGGCCCTTCGGCCCAACGAGCTCGCGCCGCCATCTCAATGTTCCCACTTCTACCCGTGATCCCTGTCTGTATTTATAGATCTATGGATTGAAACCAAATTTGAGACAATTTAGGGAGAATTTGTTCTGCCAATCAGCCTAAGAGCACATCTTTGGGATGTGGGAGGAAACCAGAGCACCCGGAGAAAACCCACGCAAGCGCGGGGAGAATGGGCAAACTCCCACAGACACAGGCCCAAATCCATGTATCTGCACAGCACAGTAATAGTCACTGAGCTGTTGTGTTGCCCATCAAATGGTCCAGGTCAAGCGTACACTAACAACGTGAAGCAGTAGGATACTCTCGAAAAAAAATTCAAGAGCAGCCCTTCCATGACCCATCACATGTATGCCTCTTGTTAGACAACAAGGCAGACCAAAGTACCTGTAGGATAAAAACAAATACATCAGTATCATCCATTATTTACACACTTCCCAGGGACTCCCAAGGCTCATGATCCCTATTTTAAATCAGTTTTCTATACCCCTCCATTCCCACTCTGTTCATGTGTCCATCTAAATATATCTTAAATAACTCTAGAGTGCCTGCCTCCACCACTTTACTTGGCAGCGCGTTCCATACCCCCACCACCCTCTGTGTGAAAAAACTCCCTCTAGCATCCAAATGATACCTTACCCCCCTCACCCTAAGCCCGTGACCCCTCGTGCTATTTGAGTCCATCCTAGGAAAAAGCTTAACCCTGTTTACTCTATCTATACCCCTCATAATCTTGTACACCTCTATTAGATCTCCTCTCAGTCTACGTCTTTCTAAGGAAAACAGTCCCAATTTGCCTAACCTCTCCTCGTAACTCAGACCTTCCATAGCAGGCAGCATCCTGGTAAACCTCCTCTGCACTCTCTCCAGAGTCTCCACGTCCTTCCGGTAGTAAGGCGACCAGAACTGGACGCAGTATTCCAAATGAGGTCTAATCAGCGTTTTATACAACTGCAACATTAAAGGCCAGCTCTTGTACTCTATACCCCTTCCTATAAAGGCTAGCATACCAGATGCTTTCTTCACAACCTTCTGCACCTGCTCTGCCACCTTCAGAGACTTATGCACCTGCACCTCCAGGTCCCTCTGTGTTTCTATACTCTTAATAGGTCTACCCTTTATCATATACCTCCCCCCCTACATCCTTTCTCCCAAAATGCATCACCTCGCATTTATCAGGATTGAATTCCATCTGCCTTCTAAATGTCCAAGCTACCAGCCTATCTATGTCCTGCTGCATCGCCTGACAATGCTCCTCGCTACCTGCAAGTGCAGCCATCTTTGTATCGTCTGCAATGTTCCAGCAATAGTACTGAAGACTTATACTTGCAGCCCTAGCCAAGTTGTTCCAATACATCTATAATACTAGCATCTAAACAGCAATGTGGAAACCCACCCAGGAATGTTCTTTCCACAAAAACAGGTAAAATCCACCCCAGCTAATTGTTGCCCAATCAGTCTATTCTCAATCATCAGTAAAGTGACAGGAGCAGTAATTGACAATGGTATCAATTGACACTCAGAAACATTCTGCTCACTGACACTCAGTTTCAGTTCTGTGAAGGCCACTCACATCTAGATCTTATTACAGCCTTAGTGCAAAAGACCTGAACTTGTGAGTTGAGAGTGACTGCCCTTGACATCAATGCAGCATTTGACCAAGTAAGGCATCATGGAGCCCTTGCAAAACTGGAATCAATCAGGGGAAACTCTCCACTTTTTGGAGTCATACCTGGCACAAAATAAGATGGTTGTGGTTGTTGGGAATCAATAATCTCAGTCTCAGGACATCATGCAGGAGTTCTTCCAGATAGCATCCTATGCCCAACCATCTTCAACTGCATTATAAATGATGTTTCCTCAGTCATATGATCAGAAGTGGGGATTGTCACTGATGATTGCACAATGTTCCGCACTATTCGCAATTCCTGAGATATTGAAGTAGTCCATGTCAATATGTAGCAAGACTTGGACAACACTCAGACTTGGGATGATAAGTGGTAAATAGCATTTGCGCAGCACATATGCTAGGCAATGACCATCATCAAAAAGAGAGAATCCAACCATCTCCCATTATCATTGCTGATCTCCACTATCAATATCCTGGAGGTCACCAAGTTTATGAATGTGGGTGTTGGATATGTAAAATGGTTGGTTTGGCTTTTTTTAAAAGAAGTACTATTTCTTTATTGAGAAGAAATAGTAGTTTGCCAACATTGTCTAGGCTTGTATGAAGAATAGTACTGGAGCATGCTCCAGGTTGAACTCTATTGTTTTGATGTTTGCATGTTTACTTACAAAATTATGTAAAATGACAAACTATTGCAATTTAATTACTGGCTCCAGTAATTAAAGTCCAGTCTGATAATCATAAGGAAAACATTTTTTCTCCCCACTCCTGTCATTAACAGTGTAATATCTTTCATCCTTCAATTTTTGCTCAGGTATCTTGTGCTAGTTTTTTAAATCTCAGCACTAGGTAATAATTATGAGGAGAAATCATAGAGTCCGTACAGTGCAGAAGGAGGCCATTCATCCATCAACCCTGCACTGAGGACAATCCTATCTGGGCTCTATTCCCATAACCCCACGTGTTTACTCTGCTAATCCCCTGACACTAAGAGTCAAATTAGTATGGCCAATCCACCTAACCTGTACACCTTTGGAGTGTGAGAAGAAACAAGAACATCCAGAAGAAACCCATGCCAACATGGGGAGAATGTGCAAAGTTCACATTGAAACCCGAAGCTGGAATTAAACCTGTTGCTGTGAGGCAGCAGAGCTAACCACAGTTATTTTGTTGTATTGCAGGCAAATATATCATGTCCTTAGCATCCACAAGCCTTACCCTGAGCATATAAGCTGTTTGCAACATTTACGTGCTGTCTTATCGAAGATCAACTAATTTAGCATGGACTGTGGATCTTCTTGGACTTCCTGGTTTGCACAGCATAATTCCTCTCTTTGTTGTACTTTTTTAATTAACAGCCTTCACAAGAGATGGTGTGGATTTTCTTTGTTATTTGATTGAGGCAGCACAGTGGCACAGCGGTTCACACTGCTGCCTCACAGTTTTTAGGACCCGGGTTCAATTTCAGTCTTGGGTGATCATCTGCATGGAGTTTGCACATTCGCCTTGTGTCTGCATGGATTTTTTCCAGGTGCTCTGGTTCCTTCCCACAGTACAAAGATGTGCAGGTTTGGTGCATTGGCCATGTTAAATTGCCCTTTAGTGCAGGTTAGATGGATTAACAATGAGAAATGCATGGGGTCACAGGGATAGCTTGGGGGAGAGGCCTGGGTAATACATTCTGTCAGAGAGCCAGTGCAGACTTGATGAGCCGAATGGCCTCTTCTGCACTGTGGGAATTCTATGATTGTCTTAAATAAGACTTCTTCATTCAAATTGAATTCTACCAAATGAAAATATCCTAATATCAGAAGGTATAATTTTTGCTCAGTGTCAGCATTATCCCAAACCAGGATTTGAGTCTATAATCTATTCTACACATTCCTGAGAACATATTAGAGATGTTGGGTCAAAAGGTAGGTCATTCACCTCCTCAAACCTGGTCTGACATTAAATTAGATCATAGCTGATCTGTACCTTAATTCCATTTACTTGCTTTGATTTCATATATCTTAATTTTCTTACTGATCAAAGCTAACAATCTATTTGAAATCTTCAACTGCCATCACCTCTACTGCCTTTAGAGCAAAGAGCTCCATATTTCCCAACCTTTGAGTGAAGAGATGCTTTTTAAATCATGCCCCCTCATTCTGGAATCTCCCACATAGTTCTCATTTAATCAGCTTAAACAACTGATGAAGATGTGTTAGGCCAAATGTGATCATGTTTCTGTGCTGTAATATCCTATGAAAGTGTTGGTACAAAGTTCCTCTAGAATGAATTGGAACATGTTCTTGCTTTAATAAATTTGTAGTTGTACCAATGTCTGGCTGATCTGAGCTTTCAAGAGAGCAGACAAACCTGAATAGTCACGTATAAAATAAATATAATTAGAAGGTTGTCATGTTCAAATGCAGTGTCATGTAATTAATCAACCCAGTTTTGAGTTGGGGAAAGTTTAGACCTGATATTGTTACACATTGAGTGAGATGCATGTAAACCACTGACTTTACTCTCTATCCTTTCAAACCTTATCAAGATAAAAACAGAGGAACTGTGCTTAATTTTTGAGTTTCCACTAATGGCTGTGTGAGAATCTTCACTGATAAAGTAGTCTTTAAATGTCTTGTTCCAGTGTGATGATTTGACTGGAAAGAGATATGTGATCAGCTTTGTGGAATTAGTAGGCGCATAACCTTTCCAGTATGATTGGTACAGTTACCGTTCTGGTAAAGACATAAGAACATAAGAAATAGGAGCAGGAGTAGGCCATCCAGTCCCTCGAGCCTGCATCGCCATTCAATAAGATCATGGCTGATCTGTAGTGGTTCAGTACCACTTTCCTGCTTTGTCCCCATAACCCTCAATTCCCTTGTCAATCAAAAACCTATCCACTCTTGACTTGAACATATTCAGCGAGGAAGCCTGCACCACTTCATCAGGCAGAGAATTCCAAAGATTCACCACTGTTTGCATGAAGAAATTCCTCCTCAACTCTGATCTGAACCGCACCTCCCCCTCTCTAATCTTGAGGCTGTGCCCTCTAGTCCTACTATCTTTGCTAAGCGGAAAGAGTCTTCAATCTCTACCCTATCCATCCCCTTTATTATTTTATACGTCTCTATAAGATCCTCTCTCAGCCTTCTAAACTCCAAAGAGTACAAACCTAGCTTATTCAGTCTCTCCTCATAATCCAACGCCCTCATCTCCGGTATCAGCCTAGTGAACCTTCTCTGCACCCTCTCCAAGGCCAATGTATCCTTCCTCGAACACGGCGACCAAAACTGCACACAGTACTCCAACTGTGGCTTCACCAGCACCCTATACAGCTGCAAAAGTATCTCCCTACATTTATATTCTATTCCCCTAGCTATAAAGGCCAACATTGCATTCGCCTTCTTAATCACCTGCTGCACCTGCATACTGTGTTTTTGCAATTCGTGCACAAGGACCCCAGGTCCCTCTGCACCATCGCATGCTGCAGCTTTTCGCCATTTAAATAGTAATCCTTCCTACCATTATTCCTACCAAAGTAGATAACCTCACACTTGCTAACATTATACTCCATCTGCCAGGTCCTCGCCCACTCTTTTTGAATTTACTTTTGGGATATGGACATCATTGGCAAGACTACCGCATATTGTCAATAATTTGATGTGGTAGTCAACTGTAGTCATTTAATGCATCTAAGCATCTTCATAAACCTATTCAGAAGACACTCACCCATATTTTTTCTTTTTCTTTCATGAGAAATGGGCATCACTGGCAAAGTCAGCATTTGCTACCCATCCCAAATACCCTTGAACTGAGCATTTCAGAAGACAGTTAAAGGTCAACTACATTTTGTGGATCTGGAGTCACTGATAGACCAGATTAGGTGGCAGATTCCTTCCCTAAAGGGCCTCGTTATTTCTGCTTTGACAACAGATTCAAGCACTTTTCCGACTACAGACGTTAAACTAACCAGCCTATAATTCCCTGCCTTCTGTCTGCTGCCTTTTTTAAACAGCGGCATAACATTATCCTTTTTCCAATCTTCCGGCACTTTCTTGGAGTCCAGCGAATTCTGAAAGATAATTACTACGGCATCCACTATCACCTCTGCCATTTCCTTGAAAACCCTGGGATACATCCCATCCGGTCCTGCGGACTTATCTGCCCTCAGTCCCATTAGCCTATCAAGCATCACCTCTCTAGTGACTGTAATCTCATCAAGGTCCTCATCTCCTACCACCCTTCTATCTTTAATTTCAGGCAAGCTATTTACGTTCTCCTCCGTAAAGACTGACACAAAAAACTTATTCAAGGTCTCCACCATATCTTTATCATCCACCATTAAACCACCCCTTGCATCCTCCAAGAGTCCAACATTAACTCTGGCCATCCTCCTATTCTTTATATATTTATAAAAGCTTTTACTGTCTTTTTTGATATTTCGAGCCAGTTTAGCTTCATATAGTATCTTTCCTTTTTTAATCACTTTTTTAGTCATTCTTTGCTGTTGTTTGAAACTTTTCAATCCTCTGATCGTCCACTATTTTTAGCCATTATGAATGCCTCAGCTTTTGATTTAATACTCTCCTTAATTTCCCTGGAGAACCACGGCTGATTTTTCCCTTCTCCTACAGTCCTTCTTTACCATTGGAATATATTTTTGCTGAGTACCAAAAAAGATTTCTATAAAAATCCCCCACTGTTCCTCAGCCATCCTACCAACCAAATGTACTCCTCCAATCCACAGTCGCCAATTCCTCTCTCATCCTTTCAAAGTCCCCTTTGTTCAAACATAATACACATGTCCGGGACGCTACTCCCTCATCCTCCATCTGCATCATAAAGACATTAGGGTTGATATTTTGTTTTGTGCAATGTAATAATTTATGTAAAGGAAGTTGTCCTTTGGAAGTATCTTCTGGCTCATTGCTGAGTAGTTTTAACATTATGCATTCCAAATGTGATTAACCTGCTTGTTTTTGCTTAATTTTTGCTGCCTGGAAATAGCACCCAGCTCTTTGGGCCTTATCCTAGGTAAGACTATAACACTGATTTAAATAATGTGTTACTGAAATGACAGCAGGCTGCCATTGGGGAGGTTTGCTATCAGCAGGGGACATTCACTGCATTCTGTTTTCTTGTGTTTGCAGCTTATTAGAAAAGATTGAACAAGAGACATGGAGAGAAACCGGTGTTTCGTTTGTATTATCAGTAACTCGCCTAATGGAGCGACTGCTGGACTACAGGTACATACCTCTGATTGTGGTGTTGTGAGAGAGTAAATTGATGTTTGTGAAATCTTAGCATAAAAATGGTTAATTTCTGGTTAACCCTTTATTTTCTGAAGTGATATGTTGTGCATTTATTTCTTGATAAGCAAAAAGTTTTTGATCTGCCTTCTTTTCCTATAAGTCAAAAATATGGAGCTTTCTTTTTGAATTTACTTTTGGGATATGGACATCATTGGCAAGACTAGCGCATATTGTCAATAATTTGATGTGGTAGTCAACTGTAGACATTTAATGCATCTAAGCATCTTGACAAACCTATTCAGAAGACACTCACCCATATTTTTTCTTTTTCTTTCATGAGAAATGGGCATCACTGGCAAAGTCAGCATTTGCTACCCATCCCTAATACCCTTGAACTGAACATTTCAGAAGACAGTTAAAGGTCAACTACATTTTGTGGGTCTGGAGTCACTGATAGACCAGATTAGGTGGCAAATTCCTTTCCTAAAGGGCAATAGTCAACCAGAGGGATTTTTATGATGATTTACTAATTGAATTTAAATTCCTCCAGTTACCAAAGGCATTAGTCTGGGTTTCTGGATTCCAAGCACTACATCACTATCTCTCCTGATTGATATGGGAGTCTGGCCAGGAATAGGACAGAAGGTGTTAAGGATAACAGGTTCCCTTCCATTAAAGTGCCTTGGTGACCTAGTTTTTATAAAAATTTGACAGTTTCATGGTCATTTTTTTATATTAATTTTAATTGCATTTCAAACTTCAATCTCTCAGATTACCATATGGAATTACTAGCTTCAATAATGCAATCAATACATCACCAGGCCTCCTGAGCTTTGATATTTAATCTGGTTAAATAATGAGGGAGCACCATTATGCATCACCTTCAATGACTGAGAGATTATTGAAGTATAATTGCAAATCTAATAGTGAGAAATTTCCATCCAAAATACGACAAAATTTCTCCCTTGGACTGATAAATATGTCAATGTACACAAAGCCATACGGAAAGGAAGGTCTGAGTCTTGATTTCAAATGCATACTGAATTAACTGATCTGTACTATAGCAGCAGGAAAGATCAGTCTTGTTAGGGTCTTCTCTATCACTGTCCGGTAGCCTTTATGAAAAGCCTGCTTGTATTGACATCAGGATTAGAAAAGACTTGAAAAGATTTTAATGGTTGTAAAACGCTTTGAGATATCCTGAAATTATGAAATTAGGTGTAAAATTCAAGTTCTGTTTTTAGATCATGGCTTTTTTTCTGGAGGTCAGAAAGTTTGCAATTGCACCTTAAACTTCCGCCTAATCTTGTGACCAACATTCCAGCTAAATCATGTGTGATACTCCTTGTCTTTCAAGTGAGATATTAAACCAAGCCCAATATGCCCTTTCAGGTGGATATAGAAGATCTTATGGCATCAAAACAACAGAGTTCTCCCTGATCACCTGGCACCATTTGCTTCTCAACCAATGTCACTGAAACAGACTATTTATTGGTTTTGTTGGACTTGCTGTGTACAAATTGGCTGCTGCATTTCTTACATGACAACAGTAATGAAAAGAATTTCAATGATTTTAAAACAGTTTGAAATATCCTGAAATTGTGAAATTAGATGTATAAATTTCTTTCTTTAGATCATCGCTTTCTTTTCTGGAGGTCAGAAAGCCTCCAACTTCTTCTCTGCTGCCATCAGACTTTTGAATGGACTTACCTCGTATTAAGTTGATCTTTCACTAGCTATGACCGTAATACTGCAGTCTGCACTCTCTCATTTCCTTCTTTATGAATGGTATGCTTTGTCTGTATAGCGCATAAGAAAAAATACTTTTCACTGTATACTGATACATGTGGTAATTATAAATCAAATCAAATCAAAGGTTCCTTCTATAGATCATCACTTTCTTTTCTAGAGGTCAGAAAACCTTCAATCCCACCTTAACTTTCTGCCTTATTTTGTGACCAACACTCCAACTACATCACTCCAGAAGTAAACTGCATGAAAGCTATGATTTTGTCTGTGTGTGTGTGATCTTGTGGGGATTGGGCTGTGTGTGTATGTCTGAATCTGTGTGACAGTGCGTCATGATGCATTTTGGTAGATTGAACCAGGGCAGGACTTACTCAGTTCATGGTAGGCGTTGGGGAGAGTTACAGAACAAAAAGATCTAGGAGTATATATTCATTGTTCCTCGAAAGTGGAGTCACAGGTGGACAGAGTGGTGAAGAAGGCATTCAGCATGCTTGGTTTCATTGATCAGAACATTGAAAACCAGACTTGGGAAGTCTTATTTAAGTTGCTCAAAATATTGTAAGGCCACATTTAGAATACTATGTACAGTTCTCGTCACCTATTATAGAAAGAATATTATTAAACAAGAAAGAGTGCAGAAAAGTTTTATTAGGATGCTTCCCAGACTTGATGGTTTGAGTTCTCAGGAGAGGCTAGATAGACTGGGACTTTTTCCTCTGGAGCGCAGGAGGCTGAGAGGTGATCTTATAGAAGTCTACAAAATAATGAGGGCATTATTGGGATCAGCTTGATAATCAATATCTTTTCCCAAAGGTAGGGGAGTCTAAAACTAGATGGCATTGGTTTAAGGTAAGAGAAAAAAGATACAAAAGTGTTCAAAGGGACAATGTTTTCACACAAAGGGTGATGAGTATCGGAACAAGCTGCCAGATGTAGTAGTAGAGGTGGGGACAATTTTGTCTTTTAAAAAGCATTTAGACAATTACATGGGTAAAATGGGTATAGAGGGGTATGGGCCAAATGTGGAGCAACTGGGATTAGCTTAGGGGTTCAAAAAAAGGGCGGCATGGACAAGTTGGTCTGAAGGGCCTGTTTCCATGCTGTAAACCTCTATGACTTGGGGGGGGGGGGGGGGGACACGTGTGTAAAATACAGTGGGAATTATGCTGTGTATGCATTTCTGATATGGTGGCTATTGGACTATGTGTGTGTGTCTAATTCAATGGGAATTGGGCTGCATGTGTGTCTGATTCAGTGAAGATTGGAATGGGGATGTGTGTGCGTGTGTCTGTGTGTCTGATAATCTGAAATATGGAGCATATTTAAGGAACAGCTTCTGTATGTCCTTAATGAATATGTACCTGCCAGGCAGGGAGGAAGTGGTTGAGTGAGGGAACCATGGTGTACTAGGGAAGTTGAATCTCTGGTGAAGAGGAAGAAGGAGGCTTATATAATGATGAGACATGAAGGCTCAGTTAGGGCAATGGAGAGCTATAAATCAGCCAGGAAGGAGCTAAAGAGGGAGTTGAGAAGAGCTAGAAGAGGACACGAGAAGACTTTGGTGGATAGGATTAAGGAGAATCCTAAAGCTTTTTACAGGTATATAAATAATAAAAGATTGGTTAGGGCAAGATTAGGGCCAGTCAGAGGTAGCAGTGGGAAGTTATGCGTGGAGCCTGAGGAGATAGGAGAGACACTGAATGAGTATTTTTCGTCAGTATTCACACAGGAGAAAGACAGTGTTGTCAGGGAGAATACTGCGATACCAGGTTGTAGACTGGGTAGGATTGAGGTTCATAAGGAGGAGGTGTTAGCGAATCTTGAGGGTATGAAAATTGATAAGTCCCCTGGGCCAGATGGGATTTACCCTAGGATTCTCTGGGAGGCTAGAGAGGAGATTGCAGAGCCTTTGGCTTTGATCTTCATGTCGTCGTTGGCTACAGGTATAGTGCCGGAAGACTGGAGGATGGCAAATGTTGTCCCTTTGTTCAAAAAGGGGAGTAGGGACCATCCTGGAAATTATAGACCGGTGAGCCTGACTTCTGTTGTGGGCAAAGTCTTGGAAAGAATTATAAGGGATAGGATTTATAAGCATCTAGAGAGAAATAAATTGATTAGGGATAGTCAGCACGGTTTTGTGAAGGGTAGGTCGTGCCTCACAAACCTTATTGAGTTTTTTGAGGAGGTGACCAAAGAGGTAGATAAGGGTAAGGCAGTTGATGTAGTGTATATGGATTTTAGCAAAGCGTTTGATAAGGTTCCCCATGGTAGGCTACTGCAGAAAGTGCAGATGCATGGGATTGAAGGTGATTTAGCAGTTTGGATTAGGAATTGGCTAGCTGATAGAAGACAGAGGGTGGTGGTTGATGGGAAATATTCAACCTGGAGTGCAGTTACAAGTGGTGTACCTCAAGGATCTGTTTTAGGGCCACTGCTGTTTGTCATTTTTATAAATGACCTAGATGAGGGTGTAGAGGGTTGGATTAGTAAATTTGCTGACGATACCAAAGTGGGGGGAGTTGTAGACAGCGAGGATGGATGTTACAGTTTGCAGAGGGACATAGATAGGTTGCAGAGCTGGGCCGTGAGGTGGCAAATGGAATTCAATATGGATAAGTGTGAGGTGATTCACTTTGGTAGGAGTAACAGGCATATGAAATATAGGGCTAATGGAAGGACCCTTAATAGTGTTGTCGAGCAGAGGGATCTTGGGGTACAAGTACATAGCTCTTTGAAAGTTGGCACCCAGGTTGATAAAGTTGTTAAGAAGGCGTACGGTGTGTTAGCTTTTATTGGTAGAGGGATTGAATTTAGGAGCCGTGAGATTATGTTACAACTGTACAAAACTCTGGTGCGGCCGCACTTGGAGTATTGCGTACAGTTCTGGTCGCCGCATTATAAGAAAGATGTGGAAGCATTGGAAAGGGTGCAGAGGAGGTTTACCAGGATGTTGCCTGGTATGGTGGGAAGGCCTTATGAGGAAAGGCTGAGGGACCTGAGGTTATTTTCATTAGAGAGAAGAAGGTTACGTGGTGACCTAATTGAGGCGTATAAGATGATCAAGGGATTGGATAGGGTGGATAGTGAGAGCCTTTTTCCTCGGATGGTGATGACCAACACGAGGGGACATAACTTTAAATTAAGAGGTGGTAGTTATAGGACGGATGTCAGAGGCAGGTTCTTTACACAGAGGGTGGTGAGGGCGTGGAATGCCCTGCCTGCAGCAGTTGTGGACTTGCCTACTTTGGGGGCATTCAAATGTTTGGTGGATAGGCATATGGATGATATTGGAATAGTTTAGGTTAGAGGGTCCACTGGCCGGCGCAACATCAAGGGCCGAAGGGCCTGTACTGTGCTGTAATGTTCTATGTTCTATGTTCTGTAAGGTGGGGATTGGACTGTCTATGAATGTCTGCTTTAGTGGGGATTTACTGGGTTTGTTTGGTGTGCATGCATGCGTGTCAGTACTATTTGCAGAAATCAAGGGTGGTGATGTGTCTGGCATTTCCTATCTGCTTAGCAGGTTGTTAACATGGGGCATTAGATAGGCATCAAACGAATAGATGGATTCACCTTCCTGAAGTCAATGCACATTTTCAGACACCCGTCTTTCTTGGGGAAGATCGCCATGGGATACTCCATTTACTTTGAGATGGCTCAATGAAACCCAGGTCTTTTATTGTCTGGATCTCCAACTGTGGGGTTGTAACCAGTTTCTCAGGAATATGGAGGTCTCTGATGTATGGAAGCAAGGTCTTTGCAGGATAGTAAGCTTGACAAGCAGAGATATCAGGATTCAATGAGAAGAAAAGCTTTTAAAAAAACTTTTTTTAAGCTTTTAAGGAAAAGAAAAGCTCTTAAGTAAAAGGGGAGCAAATCAGTGAAGGCATTAGTGAGATATAGAAAGTGCAGAGTGGAACTTAAGAAAGCAATTTGGAAACCAAAGAGGGGATATCAGTAAGATCTGGCTGGTAAAAGTTCCAAGATATTCTATAAGTATATCAATGGAAGAGATAACTAGGGAAAGAGTGGGTTCAGTATGGACGAAGGGGCCAATCTGTCGGTGGATCCAGAGGACATTGGATAAATACTTCACATCTGTCCTCACTGAGAAAATGAGGATAGTGGTATGGAATTTAGGGAAAGAGACTATAAGGTTCTTGAGTAAACTGACATAGGGCTGGACAAGGTATCGGAGGTGTTGGCAGCTTTAATAGTGGATAAATATCCAGATCCAGATGAATTATGCTCTGGTCTGCTGTGGGAGGCAAGGGAAAAGATTGCAGGGGCTCTGACTCAAATTTTCAATTCCTGTCTAGCTGTTGGAGAGGTGCTAGATGACTGGAGAACAGCTAATGTAGTTCTGCTATTTAAGAGGATTGTAGAGATAAACCAGGGAACTACAGACGAGTGAGTGTCACATCAGTGGTGGGGAAACTACTGGAGAAACTTCCGAAGAAGAGCATCTGTCTCCACTTGGAGAGCCAAAGCTTGATTAGGAATAATTAACATGGCTTCATCAGAGAGTGATCATGCCTAACAAACTTGATTGAATTTTTTGAGGTGACCATGTGTGTAGAATACGGTAATGCAGTCTATATAGTTTATATGGAGTTCAGCAAAGCCTTTGATAAGGTCCCACATGGGAGAATTGTAAAGAAGGTAAATGCACAGGGTAACTCGATAAATTGGATTCAAAACTGACTGAGTTGTAGGAGACAGAGAATGATGACAGAAGGCTGCTTTGTTGACTAGAAACCATTGTCAAGTAGCATACCAGTGGGATCTGTGTTGGCCTCCTATTATTCGTCATTATATAAATATCATAGATGACTATGAGGGGTAGATTAGTAAGTTTGCAGATGACTGAAAGATTGGCCAGATGGTTAACAGCGAGGCTAAGTATCTTAGACTACAAGGAGAATTGTAAAATTGATTGGGGATAGTCAGCATGGTTTCGTGAAGGGTAGGTCATGCCTTACTAACCTCATTGAGTTTTTTGAGAAAGTGACCAGAGAGGTGGATGGGGGTAAGGCGGTTGATGTAGTATATATGGACTTTAGTAAGGCTTTTGATAAGGTGGCCCATGGAAGACTTCTACAGAAAATGCAGATGTGTGGAATAGAGGGTGATTTAGCTAATTGGATTAGAAATTGGCTGGCAGATAGAAGACAGAGGGTGGTGGTTGATGGGAGATTTTCATCGTGGAGTTCGGTGACGAGTGGTGTGCCTCAGGGGTCTGTTTTGGGGCCCCTGCTGTTTGTAATTTTTATAAATGATCTGGATGAGGGTATTGAGGGATGGATCAGTAAATTTGCAGATGATACTAAAGTTGGTGGTGTGGTAGATAGTGAAGAGGGGTGTTTAGTTTACAGAGTGACTTGGACAAGTTGCAGAGCTGGGCCGAGAGGTGGCAAATGGAGTTTAATGTGGAAAAGTGTGAGGTAATGCACTTTGGCAGGAACAATAAATGTGTAGAGTATAGGGCTAATGGTAGGGCTCTTAATAGTGTTGAGGAACAGAAGGATCTTGGTGTATGTGTCAATAGATCCCTGAAAGTAGGCAGTCAAGTGGATAAAGTTGTTAAGAAGGCATATGGAGTCTTAGCTTTTATTGGTAGGGGGATTGAATTTAGGAGCCGCAGCATCATGTTGCAACTGTACAAAACTCTAGTGCGGCCGCACTTGGAGTATTGTGTGCAGTTCTGGTCCCCACATTATAAGAAAGATGTGGAGGCATTGGAGAGGGTACAGAGGAGGTTTACCAGGATGTTGCCTGGTATGGAGGGCAGGTCCTATGAAGAGAGGTTGAAGGATTTGAGGTTGTTTTCGTTAGAAAGGAGGCGGCTAAGGGGGGATCTTATTGAAGCATATAAGATAATTAGAGGTTTGGATAGGGTGGACAGTGATAGCCTTTTTCCTAGGATGGAGAAAGCTAGCACGAGGGGACACAACTTTAAATTAAGGGGTATGAGTTATAGGACGGATATCAGAGGTAGGTTCTTTACTCAAAGAGTGATTAGGGAGTGGAATGCCCTGCCTGCAGCTGTTGTAGATGCGCCAAGTTTGGTGGCGTTTAAGAGGTTAGTTGATAAGTATATGGATGAGAAGGGAATGGTTTAGTTAGGAGGGGCATTGCTTTTTATTTTGGTCGGCACAACATCGAAGGCCGAAGGGCCTGTTCTGTGCTGTATTGTTCTATGTTCTATGTTCTATGTTCTATGAGATGTAGACAAAATGGTCAAATATGGAGATAATTAGTAAATTGAATATAACCCTGAAGATTGAGGTAAACCACTTTGGAAGGAGTAATTTGACAAGGAAATATGTATGGTATGACACGAGGAAGTTCTGTGGAACAAAGGAAGCTTGGCATGTTAGTTCACAGATCTCTGCAGCCGCAAGGGCAATCAGTAGGTGAAAAAGGCACATATCAGTTGAGGTACTTTATCAATCGAGCATAGATTACAAAAGGAGGGAGGTCATGTTGATATTGTATCAAACTTTGGTGAGGCCACATTTAGAATACTATGTGCAGTTCTGGTCACTGCTTTCTAGGAAGGATGTGATTGTACTGGAAGGAATGTAGAGGAGATTCACCAGGATGCTATGTGGGATGGCACACTTAAGTTACGAACAGAGGTTCGATAGGGTTGTTTTTGTTGCAAGTGTTAGCGTTTTTAGATAACATTAAAACTGACAAATCTCCAGGGCCTGATGGCATTTACCCTAGGCTGCTCAGGGAGGAGAGGGATGAAATTGCTGGGCCTCTGACCCAAATCTTTGTCTCTTCTTTGGACACAGGTGAGGTCCCAGAGGACTGGAGAATAGCTAATGTTGTACCGTTGTTTAAAGAGGGTAGTAGGGATAACCCGGATAACTATAGGCCAGTGAGCTTGACGTCAGTAGTAGGGAAGTTGTTGGAGAGGATTCTTAGAGATAGGATGTATACGCATTTAGAACATAGCAATCTGATTAGTGACAGGCAACACGGCTTTGTAAGGGAGAGATCGTGCCTTACCAATCTGGTAGAATTTTTTGAGGAGGTGACAAAAACGGTTGTCGAAGGACGAGGCGTGGATGTCGTCTACATGGATTTCAGTAAGGCATTTGACAAAGTCACTCATGGCAGGTTAGTGAAAAATGTTAAGGCTCATGGGATACAAGGACAGGTGGCTAGATGGGTTGAAAACTGACTTGGCAACAGGAGACAGAGGGTAGCAGTGGAAGGGTCTTTTTCTACCTGGAAGTCTGTGACTAGTGGTGTTCTGCAGGGCTCCATACTGGGACCTCTGCTATTTGTAATATATATAAATGACTTGGAAGAGGGAGTAACTGGTGTGATCAGCAATTTTGCAGATGACACGAAAATGGCTGGACTTGACAATAGTGATGAACAGTGTCGGACAATACAGCAGGGTATAGAAAGGCTTGTAAATTGGGCGGTGAAATGGCAGATGGAGTTTAATCCAGATAAATGCAAGGTGATGCATTTTGGAAGAAATAATGTTGGGGGAGTTATACAATAAATGGTAGGACCATTAAGAGTGTATAAACACAGAGGGAATTAGGTGTGCAAGTTCACCAGTCCTTGAAGAAGGCAGTACTGGTGAAGAAGGCATATGGTATGCTTACCTTTATAGGAAGGGGTATAGAGTATAAAAGCTGGCGTCTAATGTTGCAGTTGTATGGAACATTGGTTAGACCACATTTGAAGTACTGCGTCCACTTCGGCACTACCAGAAGGACGTGGAGGCCTTGGAGAGAGTGCAGAGGAGGTTTACCAGGATGCTGCCTAATATGGAAGATCTTAACTATGAGGAGAGATTGGACAAATTGGGGTTGTTCTCCCTGGAAAGACAGAGAATGAGGGGAGACCTAATAGAAGTGTACAAGATTATGAAGGGTATAGATAGAGTGAACAGTGGGAAGCTTTTTCCTAGGTTGGATGCGAAAATCATGAGGGGTTACGGGCTTAAGATGAGAGGGGCGAGGTATAATACAGATATTAGAGGGAGGTTTTTCACACAGAGGGTTGTGAGGGCCTGGAATGCACTGCCAAGTAGGATGATGGAAGCAGGCACACAAGATTTGTTTAAGGCTTACCTAGGTAGGCACGTGAGCAGACTAGCGATGGAGGGATACAAAAGAATGTTCTAGTTAAGGATCAAGAGTCTGAGGACATTCCTGGGAATCAATACATTCCTATGGGCTGTCCAGTTTATGGCTCACCTATCTCTTACATTGGAGCTACTGGGGATCTTCCGTGAATGTCTGTATAGGCTGTTGTATGTTTATTGACGTCGCTTTTTTTTACATCCACAGGCGATTCAGTCCACCTTCTTGGCCAACAAGAGGCATATACGCAGTGGGTCGTGCGAGGGTTGCTCTTGGATGTGGCTTCAAGAGTTGCTTAGTGTTTCACGTCATCACTGTACGCTTAAACTGGACCAATTGACAGGCAACACGACAGCTCAGTGACTATTACTGTTTGCTGTGCAGTTACAGGGACCTGGGTCGGACCTCCGACTTGGGTCGGTGTCTGTGGGAGTTTGCACATTCTCCCCGTGCTTGCGTGCATTTTCTCTGGGTGCTCCGATTTCCTCCCACATCCCAAGAACTTGCTTTCAGGCTAATTGGTGTTAATAAATTATCCCTAAATTGGATCTCCCTTAATCTGGCGCACATATAATTCTCTAAATTTGCACCCCTTTATTGTGAAGTCCCTGAGATGTAGACAGTAGTCACAGGTAGAAAAAGGACTGGAATGAGGCACTCACTGAGTGTTAAAATGAGCACCGCGGGCTTGTAGGGCCAAAGGGCCTGTTTCCTGTTTTGTGTTGTTCTTTGTTCTTTGACTGAGGAGCGACCTGATCGAAGTGTGCAAGATTTTGAGTTAAATTTAAGTTTATTTATTAGTGTCACAAATAGGCTTATGTTAAAACTGCAATGACATTACTGTGAAAATCTCATATTGCTGCACTGCAGTTCCAGTTCAGGTACACTGAGGGAGAATTTGGCATGGTCAATGTACCTAACCAGCATGTCTTTCAGATGAGGGGCATGAGTAGCGTGGATAAGAAAAAGCTGCTCCCTTAGTTGAATCGTCAGTCACAAGGGGACATAGGTTCAATGTAAGGGGCAGGAGGTTTAGAGAAGATGTGAGGAAAAATCTCTCACCCAGAGGTGCCTGGGAGGGTGGTAGAGGCAGGTTATCTCACATCCTTTAAAAAGTACCTGGATAAGCACTTGGCACATCATAACATTCAGGGCAATGGACCAAGCTCTGTCAGATGGAATTAGGCAAAAGTTCAAATGTTTCTACTGTTTCAGTGCAAAGGTGAAGGCCTTCTTCTACTTTGAATGACTCAATGATTCTGCTAGGTTTCAACTGGAAGAGAGCAGGATGCTCACAAAAGGTCTGATACAGTGGAGATTGGAGATCTAATACATTGGGGATTGGGCTGTGTGCATATGTGTGTCTGATACTGTGATGATTGGGCAGTGTGTGCATTTGTGTATGTCTGATACAGTGGGGATTGGGCTTGTGTGCATTTGTATGTGTGTCTTTGATACAGCGGGGATTGGGCTGTGTGTGCGTATGTTGGATACTGTGGGGATTGGGCTTTGCGCATGTGTGAGTGTATCTGGCACAATGGAGTTTGGGCTGTATGTGTCTGCCTGAATCTGTGGGAATTGGATTGTGTGTGTATGTGTGATTACTTGAGTATTTGGTTCTGTCTGAGTATCTGATACTGAGGCATTGGGCTTTGGGTTGTATCTGATACCATGGGAACGTGTACCTAAACCCACAACCCACTGACCAAAGTGTACGTCTGATATCTTGATGTTTGGACAAACTGTTTTGATATCTAACTTTCCTTTCCAGTTGGTTTTTAGACGGTAGGAATGAAATAATCCGCACAGACACAGAGATCTTATAATTGTGTTGCGCCCATTTTTGGGTATGGCGCATTGGTAAAGTCGGGCATAAAGTGCTTAGCACAGTGGGGATTGGGTTGTGTATGCATACGCACGTGTGTGTGTGCATCTGATACTGTGATGATTGGGCAGTGTGTGTGTTTGTGTGTATCTGATATAGTGGGAATTAGGCTGTGTGTGTCAGATACTGTGGGGATTGGGCCGTGTGTGTGTGTGTGTGTGTGTGTGTGTCTGTGTGTGATACAGTAGGGATTGGGCTGTGTGTGCTTGTCTGTGTGCCTGATACAGTGGGGATTGGGCTGAGTTTATGTATGCCTAATACTGTGGAGATTGGGCTGTGTGTGTGTGTACACGTGTGCATACATGCATGTGTGTCTGTGTGTGTGCCTGTTACTTTGGGGATTGGGCTGTGTGCATGTGTATGTGTGTCTGGCACAGTGGGGTTTGGGCCGTACATGCCTGCATGAACCTGTGGGTATTACTTGGGTATTTGATTCTGTCTGAGTAATCTGATACTGTGGGCATTGGGCTTTGGGTGTGTATCTGATACCATGGAAACATTCACCTAAACCCACAACCCATTGACCAAATGTACTTTGATGTTTGCTCAATCTGTTCTGATAATTTAACTTTCCTTTCTAGTGGTTGGTTTTCAGACAGTAGGGATCAAATAATCAGCACAGACACAGAGATTTTACCATTGTGTTACTTGTATTAACCTGTCTCTTGCCCATTTCTGGCAAGAGGCTGACTGCGCCAGAAATCTAGAACATGTAAAATGACACCAGTCGTGAATCCCAGCACCAATTGTGCTAAGCACTTTATGCCTGACTTTACCACTGCACCATGCCCGAAAATGGGCGCAACACAATGGTAAAATCTCTGTGTCTGTGCTGATTATTTGATCCCTACTGTCTGAAAACCAACCACTAGAAAGGAAAGTTAGATTATCAGAACAGATTGAGTTTCATGTCCACCTAGCACTTAGAAAATAAATAGTAAAATTGCCTCCAATGGGTCAAGTGGCCTCTTTCTGTGCCATAAACTTTCTACAATTCTGTGAAAGTTAGAATTGATTGTATTAATATTATTAGTGTGTTCTCCACTAATAAGCTTTTGTCCAATGTTAGCTTTTACAGTAGCTAAATATGTCAGAAAAGCATGAAAAATTGTAAATCTATAAACATATTAATGTGTTCATGGTGCATTATTGTTACGGCATGTCGCAGAGGCTTAAATGTATATTATGTCTTGTCATCTCCATTTCATGGGATTCCCCTGATGTAGCTGGCAGAACCCACAAGGGGCCTTGAAGTATTTTTTGCCTGTCATTTGTGATGAATGTTCCAATTATGTTCAGTGTGAATTTTAAATTCTCTGAAATGATGGGTGCATTGATTTCATTTGACATGGGGATTCATTAGATTCATATCTGTGTGTCCAAAGTGTACATGCAACTTTCTTGAATGCAGAGCCATCTATCAATTAGAAAATGTGAAACTGACAGCAGTTCATCTGCATACCCATGCTTACAGATGTTTCTTTGTATCTTGTGTTCTCAACATTCTCTTCTCCCTTGCCCCTGTATACAAAGCCTTCCCACCATGTGTTTTCTTCTCAGAAACTTTTAGTCACATGGCCTAATCTTTATCAATTGTCAGTAGGTTTGCTAGTAGTCAACCAACTAAGTTCATTTCTGAAACAATATTAGAGTAAGAATATCTTGCTCCTTTAGTTAAACAAGAGGTAGGCCACCTGATCCCTTGAATCTGCTCCACCATCATGGCTGACCTTCTTGTGGACTCAGCTCTACTTAACTGCTCCCTTAGCATAACCCTTAATTCCTTGACTGTTCAAAAATTTATCTATCCTTGCCGTAAAAACAAATATTGAGATAGCCTCAACTGCTTCACTGGGCAGGGAATTCCACAAATTCACAACCCTTTGTGTGAAAAGGTTCCTCCTCACACTGTTTCCCTTTATTTTGAGGCTATGTCCCCAGTTCTAGTTTCACCCACCAGTGGAAACAACTGGTGGCTTCTATCTTATCTATTCCTTAATAATCTTGTATGTTTGTATGAGAGCATCCCTCATTTTTCTGAATTCCAATGAGTATAGCCCCAGTCTACTCAGTCTCTCTCCATAAGCCAACCCTCTCAACTCCAGAATCAACCTAGTGAATCTGCAACCCCTCCATATATCCCTTCTCAAGTAAGGAGACCAAAACTGTACACAGTACTCCAGTGTGGCCTCACCAGCAGCAACATAACCTCGCTGTTTTTAAACTCCATCCCTCTAGCAATGAAGGACAAAATTCCATTTGCTTTCTTAATTATCTGCTGCAAACTAACTCCTTGAGATTCCTGCACAATGACATCCAGGTCCCTTTGCACAGCAGCATGTTGCAATTTTTTACCTTTTAAATAATAGTCCATTTTGCTCTTATTCCTACCAAAATGGATAACGTCACATTTACAACATTAAAATCAACCATTGCTTGTTTTATGATATCTCTCTTAACAGAAATAGCAAAACATGCCACATTAATTCTAGCATAGACTAAATACCTTTTTCTAACTGACCTCACATTTATTCCATCTGCCAGACCCTCGCCCACTCACTTAGGTTATCTATATCCTTTTGCAGACTTTCAGCATCTTCTGCACAGTTTGCTGTTGCACCCATCTTAATGTCATCTGCGAATTTTAAGACATTAAATTTGGTCCCCAAGTCCAAATCATCTATGTAAATTGTAAACAATTGCAATCCCAACACCGATCCCTGAGACACGCCATTAGATCATAAACCACAGACCAACTCTCTGCTTTCTGAGGGAGGTGAATGATCACAGGTAAACCTATTGAGAGTGAAGCTGTCATGACATTAAATGTTCACATGAGAATATGAAGCAGACTCAATAGACCAACTGCTTTTTCTTACCTGTCCATTGTTTTCAGTGACTTGTTCCCCAATACAATTCCTAGATATCCATTCAGTATTCCATTCTGCAATGATCAATTTAAAATGTATTATCGCTAGACTATTAATCCAGAGACTCATGTTCAGGCGACCTGAGTTTGAATCCCACCACAGCAGATGGTGGAATTTGAATTCAATAAGAAGAATCTGGAATTAAGAATCTACTGATGACTGTGAATCCATTGTCAATTGTCTAAAAAATCCATCTCGTTCACTAATGACCTTTACAAAAGGAAATCTGTCTTCCTTACCTGGTCTGGCCTACAGCAATGTAGTTGACTCTTAACTGCCCTCTCAAAAGCTATTGGCAACTAGGGATGGAAAAACCAGCTAGTGACAGCCATGTCCCAAAATGAATTTTAAAAATTATGTTTTGCATCAATTGTATCAATAAGTTGATTGATTTTAAGTCATAAAGCAGATGCAGTAAAAATTAAAATCAACCATTGCTTGTTTTATGATATCTTTCTTAACAGAATTAACAAAGAATGCCACACTAACTCTAGAATAGGCTAAACATATTTTTCTAACTGATGTTGTACCTGAATAAAATACAATATTTAATACAAGAGCAATAATATACTATGCCTCTTTATCAGATTTCAATGCACACTGTTCCTAGACTCTTGATTGTAGAGGTAGCAAATGACTATCTTTCACAATCCCCCAGGTTTCTGTGAACAAGGATTGTGGGAATCCCTACACCACACAGACTACAGTGATTCAAAAAGGCAGATCACCATCACTTTCTCAAGGGCATTTAGGGATGGACAGTACATGCTGGACTTGTAGCAACATCCACATCCCATGCATAAGTTCAAAAGAAGTAATGAATGCATGACTTGGTACACTGCTGGACAGACCTGGCAGCTGATTCACCCTGAGGTTTAGTGGAAAGTTATGGAGATGTGTAAAAGAAAGAAGCCACATTTATGTGGAACTTCATTAATCTCAATTTTTTTACACAATCACTGTTGTTACATAACCAAATATAACAATCATTTACAAGGCTAGCATCCACTGTCCAAACATTTGAATTCAATGAGAAAACTCTCAAACAGAAAATGTGAAATGAAGGCAAGCTGATCAGTTTTTGATGAAGCTGGTTGAGAGAGCAAAATATCTATCATAACACCAGAAAATATGGAGATGCAATTATATCCACCTGAGCCACTAGACCAGGCAGATAGAACATAGAACATTACAGCGCAGAACAGGCCCTTCAGCCTTCGATGTTGCGCCGACCATAATAAAAAGCAATGACCCTCCAAACTAAACCATTCCCTTCTCTTCCATAAACTTATCAACTAACCTCTTAAACGCCACCAAACTTGGCGCATCTACAACTGCCGCAGCAGGGCATTCCACTCCCTAACCACCCTCTGGGTAAAGAACCTACCTCTGATATCCGTCCTATAACTATCACCCCGTAATTTAAAGCTGTGTCCCCTCGTGCTAGCTTTCTCCATCCTAGGAAAAAGGCTATCACTGTCCACCCTATCTAAACCTCTAATCATCTTACATGCTTCGATAAGGTCTCCTCTTAGCTGCCTCCTCTCTAACAAAAACAACCTCAAATCCTTCAGCCTCTCTTCGTAAGACCTGCCCTCCATACCAGGCAACATCCTGGTAAACCTCCTCTGTACCCTCTCCAATGCCTCCACATCTTTCTTATAATGTGGGGACCAAAACTGCACACAATACTCCAAGTGCGGCCGCACTAGAGTTTTGTACAGTTGCAACATGACGTTGCGGTTCCGAAATTCAATCCCCCACCAATAAAAGCTAAGACTCCGTATGCCTTCTTAACAACCTTATCGACTTGACTGCTTGCTTTCAGGGATCTATGCACAAATACACCAAGATCCCTCTGTTCATCAACACTATTAAGAATCCTACCATTAGCCCTATACTCTACACATTTATTATTCCTGCCCAAGTGCATTACCTCACACTTTTCCACATTAAACTCCATTTGCCACCTCTCGGCCCAGCTCTGCAACTTGTCCAAGTCCCTCTGCAAACTATAACACCCCTCTTCACTATCTACCACTCCACCGACTTTAGTGTCCTCTGCAAATTTACTAATCCATCCTTCAATACCCTCATCCAGATCATTTATAAAATTACAAACAGCAGGGGCCCCAAAACAGATCCCTGAGGTACACCACTTGTAACCGAACTCCATGATGAATAATTTCCATCAACCACCACCCTCTGTCCTCTATCAGCTAGCCAATTCCTAATCCAATTAGCTAAATCACCCTCAATCCCATACATCTGCATTTTCTGCAGAAGCCTTCCATGGGCCACCTTATCGAACACCTTACTAAAGTCCATATATACCACATCAACTGCCTTATCCCCATCCACCTCTTTGGTCACTTTTTCAAAAAACTCAATGAGGTTAGTAAGGCACGACCTACCCTTCACAAAACCAGGGTTTTGTGAAGATGTAAATAGAATCTCTGTTTAACATGTCAGCAAGAAAACACTGCACGCTTGACAATTCAGTAGTGCTAACAATTGTCAGCTGAGGTTAATTCTTTTGTTAGACCTCTACAGCTGTTCTTCATTGGCATCTACAATTAGGTATGTGACTCAGGTTCTGTCAACCAAATTTTCCTTTCCTATCTTCTATTCAATATCTCTTCACAAAAATTAGTCAGTTGATTTAGCAGGGAAATCACGGAGTGATATTTCACCGAAAGAATAGTAGAAATGTGGAATTCATGCTCTCAAAAGACTATGGACATTTATTCAAATTGAACTGTAAAGACTGAGATCTACAGATTTGGAGAAAGATATCAATGGATATGGAGCTAATGCAGGTTAATACAGCAGAGGTACAAAGCAGCCAAGATAAGTTTAAACATGGATCTGGATCAAAGGTCAGCGTGGCAGAATTATGGAGGATTGCAAACATAATCTGTACCCAACTAAATGCCACTAAGCCACTTCCTGTGCAATAAGGAGATGCAATACAAAGTAAACATTCAATTATAAAAGTGTGCAAAAATAGAGAGATCGGGAGTATATATGCACAAATCATTAAAAGTAACGAGGCAAGTTAAGAGTGCAGTTAATGCATGATCCATGGCTTCATATATTGAGGACAGTAAGAAGTCTGACAACACCAGGTTTAAGTCCAACCAATTTATTTGATAGTAAACTCACAAGCTTTCGAGGTTTGCCTCTTCATCAGGTGAATGGATACCTGACAAAGAGGCAAACCTCGAAAGCTTATGAGTTAACATTCAAATAAATCGATTGGACTTAAACCTGATGTTGTAAGACTTCTTACTGTGTTTACCCCAGTCCAATGCCGGCATCTCCACATCATATATTGAGGCACAGAGTATGAAAGCAAGAAAATTATTATGGACCTTTATAAAACACTGATTCAGTTTCACCTGGAGTATTGTGTCCAATTCTGGGCACTGCACTTTGGAAAGAGTGTGAAGATTTTAGAGATGGTGCAGAAAAGTTCTATAAGTATGGTTCCAGAAATGAGAGATTTCAGTTATGTGGATAGATTGGAGAATCTAGAGTTATTCTTAGAGAAGGTTGAGAGATGATTTGATAGAGGTCTTCAATGCCATAGAGGGTCTAGACAGAGTAAATAAAAGAATTTTTTCAGATTGATTGAAGAGTCAAAACCCATGATAGATTTAAGAGGATCATCAAAAGGATCAAAGGCATCATAAGGAGAAACTATTTTACATGATTTGTGTAGGTTGGATCTGGAATGCATTGCCTGAGTAGTGGCAGTACAATCGTGACTTTCCAAAAGGAATTGGGTAAGCATCCGAAAATAAACATTTTCAGGATTACGAAGAAAAGTAGAAGAGTGGGTCTTGTAAATATCCTCTTTCTCTGCTGTAAACATTTTATGGATAGAGTTTTACTTTCCTTTGCTTATAGGTGGGGTGTGCCTGTAAAGTTGCTCAAATCACCTTTCCACCGGACCTGCCTTCCCTGACTTTTTTGCAATTTTATGCTTGGGTAGGCAAAACTTAGGCCACCCACCTTTAGGTTGACGCCCTTACTATGAAGATAATAGACGAATGAAGGGCCATTTCCCACCTAGCATCAATATTCAGGCTGGCAGGAGGAGTTCAGAGTCAGAGAGGACACCTAAAACTGAACTATATTCAGAAAGGAACGGAGAACCTCTATCAACAGTTCCCTTTTAAGGTCTAGCACAAGATCCAGAAGATCCAACTCCTACAAATCCTCCCTCCAGCCCCACAGCCTCTCTACCAACACCCCCAACCCCCTGTCCATTCCTCTGAGCCTGACCTCTCCCCATACTGAGATCCCCATACTTTCTTAGTTCCTGGATCTTGGGACCACGAGCAGATCAAATTCTGTCCATTAAGCTACTAATGCTGCAAGTATTAGAAAGCTGCTGGCCATTCAGATTGGCTGGTATGTCTCCAAGGTGGATAGTTCTCAGAGTTGGCTAGAGATGGAACTTCCGCCCTCCTGAGTGAGGGGCAGAAGTCCCATTTCTAGCCAACTAATGTTTCAAGAAGGCACTTTCTCAAGGGCATCTAGAAATGGACAATAAATGCTGGCCAGCCAGCAACGCCCACAAATATCTAAATGGCAGTAACAGTGGGAATGTACTCTCCACTGACCCGTTGGATGGCATAGAGAACCCACTTATCTTATTAATCCTGGTGAATGATTCTATGATCTCTACAAATTGGGAATATATTGCTGATTTTTGTTACTCAGGTGTTCAATCGCTTGATAAAACTGGGAGATTTAATCCTCTATGAAAGCAGAAGCTGAGTTTTGTCTCAGAGTCTTGAGTCTGACTCCATGCAGAAAGTTAGCTGTGCAATCTTTGAACTGAAATCATCCACAGAAACTTCATTTGTAAACTACTAATTCCTGTTATGTAATATAATTCATGAGTTCAAGCTTCTTTCTTCTTCTCAGGGATTGTATGAAAGGGGATGAAACTGAAAATAAGAAGATTGGCTGTACTGTTAATTTGTTGGTAAGCTAGTAGTTTTTTTGTTTAAGGTTCTTATTGTGCTCAGAACAATGAATTTGTTTCCCCAATTTTGGTATTCAGTCAGCATTGAGGTCAAATTCCTTAGAAGATAGCTGCAGAGTAAAGTTCCTGTACACTTTATCTTTAAGTCTGACATAGAATGCCTCTGAGGGAGCATATGTAGTCCTTAGCATAGACATGTCAAGCACATAGCCAGGTACAACATTCATTAGACTCTGAGTAAAGGTCCCTTGACACAGTCCCATCAAAAACTCCCAAGATAGTTACAGAATAGTTAGAAGGCTGCACTGTTAGGGATGGAAATCAATTAGTAATTAATGTCAAAGGATAACGAGTGTTCCATTTGAAATAATCTTTTCCATTAGTCTTTTCCAGCTCTGATGATCAAATTGCTTAATGGACCTTTATATTTATTTCAGAATTTTTACAAATCTGAGATTAACAAGGAGGAGATGTATATCCGTTATATCCATAAACTATGTGACATGCATCTGCAGGCTGATAATTATACAGGTAAGAATTGATAAACTTGTAACAATCCACATTTTAAAATAGACCAGAAGGTTTGGATAATTGCATACTGAATATCTTTTACTTCTGGTTACTTTTTCTAGTCCTTCCCAGTGTTTAAAAAGGAGGATACCTGTACCTCTTCAAAAAGAATTCCAGATTTGTGCCTTTCTTTAACTGTAGCTGCAATTCAGCCTCACCTTTCAAATCAGTTAATATAGTAGAACCTTCATTCTTTTACATAATTGAGGGTGCTCTTGCATCATGGAAATTACCCATAATCACAAGTATTAATGTTTTATCAGCTTGGCCCACTTGTTGACACTCTAGCCTTGGAGTCCACAGATTGTTAATTCAAATCTGCCCAAGGATGTGGTGTCTTTAGGATGAGATGTTGGACTGAGGCCATTTACAGTAAAAAAAAATCCCAGCGCAGTAAACAAGGAATTGCATGGAATTGTTTTCTTGTCCAAGTCAAAATTCCTTCCTGAACTGACAGCACCAAAACCATTTTAACTGATAGTCATGTCATTTGGTTGGGAGTTTTTGCTGTGAGTAAAAGACTGACATGTATTAGCTTTGAGTGCATTTCAATTAATTAATGCATGTGAGGTGCTTTTACATGTTTCTGAGAGAAGTGATAAAGAACTCTATAAATATGAATTTTTACATTCTGAAATAGAATAAAGGAAATGACCCAATTCTTGCAGCATCCCTGGATTAGTGACTGCATGTGTTGGCTAAAATGTTACAGCATTCCAGTGGTCAGATTCTATTAAAACGTTTTCAATGATTGAAAGTCATTCTATTAGAGGATCCTATTGGAGTTAGTATTCTTTTTGGGGGATGGAAGATTGATAGGATTCGTTGTGCCTGTAAGATGTTATGGCTGAAGATGAGTCAAATTAACTCTTGGAGACACTCAATGGCAGGTCCAAATTGCCAAACTGGGTGATTAAATAAACCTGAAGGTAAAATTTGTTAATGCTACCTAGCATTTGGCTCAAAATAAACTTACTGGCCAAAGTCATAATGGATAGGTGGACCTCAATAGATGAACAGTATGCAGCCTACAGTACCTTGATCTTATGAACTAGACTAGTTCAATTGCTTCAATTTCAATGGTACACTTGTACGTACTTAAACTCAGTCAGATTTGGCTCTGCCAATGTATAACTGAGCTTTCAGTGATAAATGCCTTGTGGGAAATCACACTCTATATTAATTGAGGAGAAACCATAGAGATAGCTATAGGTTTTTCCATGAATTGAATTTGAGACTGTAGAACACGATGATGGATTTCCATGGGTAATAGACATGCAAACATTCTCAGATGGGTTCATAAGTCTCTTAATTCTGAAATACCATAAGAGTTTCTATCATACGGGACCTAAAGATAAGACTCATTCAAAAGTATGGAGTGAGTCTGATGCAACATCTTCACTCTACATAGAGAGATGAAATTCAGGTTTGAAGTTCCAGTAATGTTGAGCCTCAACTATGCCCAACTGTTGTTGCTGGTCCTCAGGCAACTGTGAACACTCCTTACTCAAGCAGAACAAAATGGAAAAAAATCAAAGATTTCAAATTGCTATTAAACAGGAAGTCTTGTTGATGAGAATTGTGCTGTCAAGAGATTCCACTCACAAAATTTAGTTCTGGCAGAGAGCCCAATTTCCTTAAAACAGATCCAGAGGAAGATCCATTTCAAAAAAGACAATCTCAATGGAGACGTTACTTTTAAAGGATTCCGATCAAGAAATTCCTTTTCTTAAAGCGGATCCTGATGATGAGATTCATGCTTTAAAAGGAACCTTAATGAAAAGATTCAGGGCCGATTCTCCCAAAAAAATCCTAAGGGCCCGAATTTACCATTTGGAGTCTAAGGGATTCGGATGTAATATAGATCAGAGCCTGAAATCTGCTTTGCAGTGCGCCCATATGCTTCCAGCCAGCTCCAGTGTGATCCGTATTGTGGGCTGGGCTTAGCACTGCCGGAACGATGGTATGCACAGTTCAAAAAAAATTTGAAAAAGCGTGCCCGAGTTGGGAAAGAAGGAAAAGTAGAAGAGTGGCTGTCTGACACAGATCATCCTCTGGGGGAGGTGGAGAGAGCGGCTGTCTGACACAGATCATTCTCTGGGGGAGGCGGGGAGGAGAGAGTGGCTCTCTGACACTAGAAGTATAATATCAAGGATAGGAGTCTTTGCAGTATAGAGGATTAGAAGGACCTTGGGGTCCAGGTCCATAGGACTCTTAAATCGGCCTTGTAGATGGAGGATGTGGTCAAGAAAGTGTATAGTGTACTAGCCTTCATTAATCAAGGGATTGAGTTTAGGAGTTGGGAGATAATGCTGCAACTTTATAAGACCCTTGTCAGACCCCACTTGGAGTACAGTGCACAGTTCTGATTGCCTCACTATATGAAGGATGTGGAAACTATTGAAAGGGTGCAGAGGAGATTTACAAGGATGTTACCTGGATTGGATGGCATGCCTTATGAGGATAGGTTGAGGAAGCTAGGTCTTTTCTCCCTGGAGAGAGGAGGGATGAGAGGCGACCTGATAGAGGTTTATAAGATGTTGAGAGGTATAGATAAGATGGATTCTCAGAGGCTATTTCCCAGGGCTGAAATGGTTGCTATGAGAGAACACAGGTTTAAGGTGTTGGGGAGTAGATATAGAGGAGATGTCAGGGATAAGTTTTTCACTCAGAGGATGGTGAGTGAGTGGAATCGGCTGCTGTCGGTGGTGGTGGAGGTGAACTCGTTGGGGTCTTTTAAGAGATTTCTGGATGAGTACATGGGATTTAATGGGATTGAGGGTTTAGATAGGCCTGTAGGTAGGGATGTGATCAGCGCTACTTGTGGGCCAAAGGGCTTTGTTTGTGCTGTAAGTGTTCTATGTTATATGACGCAGATTACCCCTCTGGGGGTGGAGGAGAGAGCGGCTCTGGGGGGAGTGGGGGGTGTCAGAGCAACCTCTGGGATGGGGAAAGAGGACGGCAAGAGGGCTGATCATTGCCTGGTGGTGGGGGGCAGGCACAATTGGTCACTGATGTGGTGGTGGGGGGTGGCAGATGGGTCTCTGGTGGAGGGGGCAGGGGGTTTGCTGCCACTCTGAGGGCGCCCCCTCCTCCACACCTGAGGAATGAATCCCTTCTCCCAGAGTGAATGTGCGGCCATCCCTGTCCCCCCTTCCCCCACATCAATTGCCTGCAGAGTGACAATGGACCCCCCTGTACCCCGCTCCCCCCAACATCATTGAGCGATCAGGCCTGCCACCACCACCAGACAACGATCAACCCTCTTGCACTCTCCACCCGAGCTTCATCTGATCCGCCTCCTCCTCCTCCCCAGAGAATGCTCTGACCAACCTCCTCCCCCTGCTTCAAGGACGCTCTGACCTGCCTCCTCCTCCTCCTCCCTCTCCCCCCGTCCCAGAGGATATCTGGATCAGAGAGCCGTTGCAGGCTCTGAAACCGCTTCAGAGGTTCCCCTCAAAATCAAAATTGGCTTGGATTTTTATTTAGCAGGTCGCTAAAAGCATGAATCTGGAACAGAACAGAAGAAGGTAAAATGGGATTTGGTAGTAAAGTTGAGTATGTAGTTCATTAAATCGATTTAAATGCATGCTAATGCATTTAAATCATTCGCCCGCTGCCCAAATCGGGTGTCAGTAAAGCTGTGATCTGTTTGGATTCAGGTGCAGATCTTGTTAAAGACCTGACACCCAAATTTACCACGATTCCACACCCGAAAATGGGCGCGAATTTTTGGTAAACCGAGCCCTAAGTGTCAAATTCATGGGAAAACTGGTGTAACTCACTCTGCTGTTTTCGGTGGGAGTTCACAGTAGAATTTCCCATAGTCTTTGCACTGCAGAGCCCACTGGTATGAACATCAATAGATTTCAGAGGGCAGGACCTATACACTAGAGAGGCTGAAATCAGTGGGTCTCTGTGCATGCGTAGTGGGCCCAAAGTGTCATCCTCTCCTTTGCTGGCCAGCTCGATAGCTGACCAGCCTCAGACTCCTGCAGTGATGCACCCCATTCCTGCCACACATAGCAGTTGTCCATTTTCGGGACAGCATTCCCATCCCTGATCATATCCTAGGCCCTGCCCTCAATAGGCCCCACTCCTTGGTACTGCCCAATGCCTGATGGGCAGTGCCAGAGTGCTCTTTGGGCATGGATACTTTGCCCCTTGGGCAGTGCCAGGGTGCATAGGCTGGCACTGCCAGGGTAGAGTGCCCATGTCCAGGAGGCACTGCCCCTTGCCACCTGATTCTCTGGGGGGCCCCAATTGCTCCCCATCCCTTCACTACAGCAGGGTCAGGCTACTAGCTCCTGAAAAATGGGGAGCTATTGCAAACTCCGCTGTAGTGAAACACTCCAGCACGATGGAGAATTCAGTCCACAGCCTGCTAACAGCATTTAAAAGAATGTAAAAAACTATTTAAATGCTAGCCCTGCTTCCCAGATGATTTCCAGCACCATGCAGACACTACTGGAAATCTGGGCCTGGGAAGACACAAGCAAGGTGCAAACGCTCCTCGGAATTCCACTAATCAGCCAACATGCAATTTTGCCAGCCTGCTCCACTAAAAAATTAGCATAACAGGATGGGAGAATTGCCCCCTCAATCTGTGAAAAGTTTCTGGCAGTGAGAATTATTTTTGATTGATCTCTATTCATGGCACAAAAAGTCCTGACAGTGGAATAAACTGGAATTTTGTTCTCTCAACTTTCAAAGTGGGTTAAAAGCTGATCAAACCTCCTGACAAACAGCGTCAGGAGCCTCATAAGCAAGCATTAGCACCTCATGTATGTTTATTGAGAGCCCACCTCACCAGAATTAAGTTCTCCCTCCAAATTATGTTTCCTACCAGTGAGAACTTAGAACATTCAGTTTTATGATGCATGTAAGTGGTTCGCACCCAGTGAGCTTCACCTCACCCACAACTTTGAGTTCAAAGATGCTGCTTTCTCCTTCTTGGGGATGTTGTGTAACTTCACTCACATTGAGTGCTATTTGCAAATGGTGCATTGAGGCTGAACATGGGAGGCAGGGCAAAGCTGGAAGGAAGGACATTTTGAAGTGGAAGCATGGAATACGGTTTGGACAGGGAAGACAGGCTTATGGGAGAAGGGTGGAGAGTGTGCCTAGGGACAAAGTGGGGACCAATGTCAGAGGAAAGTGGTTGGGGAGGAGAATATCTGGGCAATGAGTGGGTGAAAGTGTTTGGTAAATGGGGGGAGTGGAGAGAGGTATCTTAAGGTGGGGGCAATGATGTCAACGGTGTGGTCCTGGTGATGGGAATTCAAGTACTAATGATTGAAAGCAACAATCAATCACAATCAGAGGAGGACATGGGATGTGATAGGATGAAGGTCCAAGGTGAGAGATTGGTAGATGAAGGTCTCATCAGGTGCATCACAGAGTGGATACAACAGGTAATCCTTGTAACCAGAAGGGTAGGATCAGGGTGGGCACAGGGACAGTAACATGTTTTGGCTCTGAGGGGAGGAAAGACATGTGGAGGTGGCTAATACCAGGATCCAGTGTAATGGGGGGAGGTTCAAGAATGACAAAAGAAAGAGGAATTGTGAGATTAGGTGAGTCTAGAGCAATGGGGAGAAGTTAACGTAGAACATAGAACATAGAACACTACAGCACAAACAGGCCCTTTGGCCCACAAGTTGTGCCGAACACATCAAAACCTACCCAGCCATAGACCTATCTATAACCCCCAATCCTATTGGAACCCATATACTCATCCAGAAGTCTTTTAAAAGACCCCAGCAAGTTCGCCTCGACCACCACCGACGGCAGCTGATTCCATTCACTCACCACCCTCTGAGTGAAAAACTTTCCCCTAGCATCTCCTCTGTACTTGCTTCCCTGCACCTTAAATCTGTGCCCTCTCGTCGCGACCATTTCAGCCCTGGGAAATAGTCTCTGAGAGTCCACCCTATCTATTCCTCTCAACATCTTGTAACCCTCTATCAGGTCGCCTCTCAACTTTCGTCTCTCCAGGGAGAACAGTCCCAGCTCCCTCAACCTGTCTTCATAAGGCATGCCTCCCAATCCAGGCAACATCCTTGTAAATCTCCTCTGCACCCTTTCAATAGCTTCCATGTCCTTCCTATAGTGAGGCAACCAGAACTGCGCACAGTACTCCAAGTGTGGTCTGACAAGGGTCCTATAAAACTGCAGCATTACCTCCTGACTCCTGAACTCAATCCCTCGATGAATGAAGGCCAGTACACCGTAAGCTTTCTTAACCACATCCTCCACCTGGGAGGCCGATTTGAGAGTCTTATGGACCCAGACCCCAAGATCCCTCTGCTCTTCCACACAGCTAAGACTCCTACCTTGATAGTGTACTCATTCATCCCGTTGGATCTGCCAAAATGGACCACAACACATTTATCCGCGTGGAAGTCCATCTGCCACTTCTCCGCCCAGTCTTGCATCCTGTCGATGTCATGCTGCAACTTCTGACATCCCCCCAGACCATCCACAACACCACCGACCTTCATGTCATCGGCGAACTTACTCACCCATCCCTCCACTTCCTCATCCAGGTCATTTATGAAAATGACAAACAGCAAGGGTCCTAGAACAGATCCCGGGGGCACTCCACTGGTGACCGACCTCCATGCAGAAAAAGAGCCATCCACAACCACCCTCTGCCTTCTGCAGGCAAGCCAGTTCTGGATTCACAAGGCCAAAGCCCCTTGAATCCCATGCCCTCTCACCTTCTCAAGAAGTCTTGCATGGGGGACCTTGTCAAATGCCTTGCTGAAGTCCATGTACACCACGTCCACTGCTCTTCCTTCGTCAATGTGTTCAGTCACATTTTCGAAGAACTCAATTAAGATCGTAAGGCACGACCTGCCTTTTACAAAACCATGCTGACTATTTCTAATCAACCTAAACTTCTCCAAATGCTCATAAATCTTGTCCCTCAGCAGCCTCTCCATCAGCTTACCAACCACTGAGGTCAGACTCACCGGTCGGTAATTTCCAGGACTATCCCTGTTCCCTTTCTTGAAAATAGGGACCACATCCGCAATCCTCCAATCCTCTGGAACCTCTCCTGTCTCCATCGACGACGCAAAGATCATCGCCAGGGGCTCTGCAATGACATCCCTCACCTCCCACATTAACCTGGGGTACATCCCATCTGGTCCCGGAGACTTGTCTATCTTGATAGCATTTAAAAGTTCTAACACATCCGCTTCCTTAATATCTACATACTCACTCTTTTCAGTCTGCCGCAAACTTGTAGTGCATCCTCCCAGATCACTTTCCACCGTGAATACTGAGGCAAAGTACTCATTAAGCACCTCTGCCCTTTCTTCCAGTTCCATACAGACTTTTCCCCCTTCACCTTTTATAGGTCCTATCCCTTCTCTTCTCATCCTTTTACTTTTCACCTATTTGTAGAAGGCCTTGGGATTCTCCTTAATCCTACCAGCCAAGGCCTTCTCATGACCCCTTCTGGCTCTCCTAATTTCCTTTTTAAGCTCTCTTCTATAAGCCTTATACTTCTCTAGATTCCCAACATCTCCTAGCTCTTTGAACCTTTTATACACCTTTCTTTTCTTCCTGACTATGTTCACCACAGCATTCGTGCACCACGGTTCCCGCGTCCTACCAAAACCTCCTTGTCTCACCGGAACGTTGTCGTGCAAAGCTCCAGACAAGCATTCCTTGAATATCTGCCACCTTCCTTCTGTGCTTTCCCCAAGAACACCTCCTTCCAGTTTATTCGCCCCAACATCTGCCTGATGTCTTCATATTTCCCCTTATTCCAGACAAACACCTTCCTAGCCTGTGAATGATAGGAGGAGAGTAGAAGATAGTGGAGCAAGTTTGAAAGATGTTGTGAACCGTTTTGTCAAACTGGCCTTGACTGCACAATTAGTGGTCAGTGAGATCCTTTGAGGTGGGAGAAGGGTCTTTTCGGGTAAGTGAATTCAAAGTCAATACAAATGGTTGACTAAAGATTCACCCTAATAATTATGAAGCAACTGGACGTCAAAGACGTTCACTTGTGTTCCCCTTTCTGTGATGAATTCCACATTGCAGCATTTTATTTCTGATTCATGGGTCTCATAACGTTAAGATCGCAGCATTCAGTTTCATTTGCCATTTGCCGCAGTCAGATGCAGGGAGGAAGCGAGATGGATACTCCTAAGGACTGCCAATTCACTATTCCAAACTTCCATCTTCCTGGCTAACAAGGGATCATGTATTAGTCTTCCTATGCTGTCAAGACAATTGTCTCTCTATTGAGTTTTGAGGGTGCTGGCGACCAGTAGAAATTTGTAAACTTGAAACTTCTTACCTATGACTCTCAATGCCCTGCTCGAAGAACAATGTCTCCATGTACGGCTATGTACGGCGGCGTGGGTTTGTTGGGCCGAAGGGCCTGTTTCCCGTGCTGTGTTGTTCTTTGTTCTTTGTACATTCATATGTGAATTGGAGGAACATCCATCTCTGATCCTTCAGCGCTTCCTTTACCTGGAAGGGGTGAGGTGGGATGACATGTCTGGATGGAGGCCATGTGAAAACATTTGGTTGTTCACTTTGAGATAGAGTGAAACCTATTAAGGACAAGTTTACTTAATGTATCAGTTCAATTCACTCATACAACCACTGAGACATCAATGATTCAAGCCGCAAGCAACTCTACTTTGGTAATGGCTGTCATTCAGATAATGAGGAGGGTCTATTGCAGGTCGGCACAGGATCTTTGACCACATGAGGTAATAATAGGGCAGACAAACTGGACGCAGTATTCCAAATGTGGACTAACTAATGCTCTATATAGTTGCAACATCATATGCCAACTTTTATACTGTATGCCCTGTCCAATAAAGGCAATAAAAGCATATGCCTTCTTCACCACCCTCTCCACCTGTGCTGCCACCTTTAAGAATCTGTGGACTTGCACACCCAGAAGGTCCCTCTGTGTGTCTGTACACCTGATGGTTCCACCATTTGTTGTATAGCTCCCCCCTATATTAGATCTACCGAAATGCATTACTTCGATTTATCTGGATTAAATTCCATCTGCCATATCTCTGCCCAATTTTCCAGCCTATCTACATCCTGCTGTATTCTCTGACAACGTTCATCACTATCTGCAACTCCAGTAATCTTTGTGTCATCCACAAACTTACTGATCGCACTGGCTACATCTTCCGCCAAATCATTTATATATATATCACAAACAGCAGAGGTCCCAGTACAGAGCCCTGCGGAATATCATTAGTCACAGATCTCCAACCAGAAAAAGACCCCTCCACTGCTACCCTCTGTCTTCTATGGCCAAGCCAGTTCTCTACCCATTTAACTAGTTCACCTTTTATCTTGTGAGATTTAACCTTTTGCTTCAGCCTGCCATAAGGGAATTGTCAAATGCTTTACTAAAATCCGTATGGACGACATCCACAGCCCTTCCCTCATCAATTGTTTTTGTCACCTCCTCAAAAAACTCAACCAAATTTGTGAGGCATGACTTCCCTCGTACAAAACCATACTGTCTATCGCTAATGAGATTATTCAGTTCTAAATGTGCACATATCCTATCTCTAAGAATCTTCCCCAACAATTTCCCTACCACGGACATCAAGCTCACTGGCCTATAATTACCCGGGTTATCTTTGCTACCCTTCTTAAATTACGGGACCACATTTGCTATCCTCCAATCCTCTGGGACCTCACTTGTGTCCAGTGAAGAGACAAAGGTTTCCGTTAGAGGCCCAGCAATTTCATCTCTTGTTTCCCTGAGCAGTCTCGGATAGATGTCATCAGGCCCTGCGGATTTGTCTGCCTTAACGTTTCCTGAAAAACCTAACACTTCTTCCCTTGTAATTGAGACTTTTTCTAATGGGTCAACACACCCTCTGAGACATTACTAGTCAGCATGTCCCTCTCCTTTGTGAATATGATGCAAAGTATTCATTTAAGATCTCACCTACTTCCTTGGGTTCTAAGCATGATTTTCCTCCTTTGTCTCTGAGAGGTCCGATTCTTTCTTGACAACCCTCTTGTTCCTAACGTATGTATAAAGTACCTTAGGATTCTCCTTGATCCTGTCTGCCAAGGACATTTTGTGACACCTTTTTGCCCTTCCAACTCCCTATTTGAGTTCTTTTCTACTTTCTCTGTATTCCTCCGTCTGTTTTTAGCTGCCTGGACCTTACGTATGCCTCTTTTTTCTTCTTGATTAGACCCACAATTTCACCGGTTATCCATGGCTCACGAATCCTACCTTTCCTATCCTTCCTTTTTATAGGCACATTCCTGTCCTGCACTCCTATCAACTGCTCCTTAAAAGACTCCCATATGCCAAATGTGAATTTACCTCAAACAGTCTCTCCCAGTCAACAGCCACCAAATCCTGCCTAATCCAGCTGTAGTTAGCCTTTCCCCACTTCAGCACCTTACCAATAGGACAACATTCACCTTTTTCCATTACTATCCTAAAGTTTACAGAATTGTGATCACTATTTGCCACATGTTCTCCTACTGAAAGTTTGATGACCTGACCAGGGTCATTCCCCAGTACTAGGTCCAGCATAGCCCCTGCTCTAATTGGAACCTTTCTGTATGTATTTTATAAATTCCTCCCCATCTAGACCCCCAGGCCTAAGCGATTTCCAGTCTACACAAGGGAAATTAAAGTCTTTCACTACAATAACCCTATTTTTTCTGCACCTGTCCAGAATCTCTTTACATATCCGTTCCTCAACTTCCAGTGGCCTGTAGTATATCCCCAGCATAGTGACTGCGCCCTTCCTATTTCTGAGCTCCACCCACTGTGACTCGTTACATGACCCTTCTAAATTGTCCACTCTTTGTACCACTGTAATATGCTCCCTAACCAATATTGCTACTCCTCCACCTCTTCTCGCCCCTCCTCTATCTCGCTTAAAACACTTATATCCTCGAATATTTAGCTGCCAGTTCTGTACTTTTAACCAAGTCTCTGTCATTGCAACCACATCCAAGTTCCACACAAGCATTAAAGTTCTAAGTTTATCTGTCCTATCCATTACGCTCCTTGCATTGAAACAGAACTCCAGGCCCACTGAGGTTATCCTCCCCCAAAATGCTCTTCCTCTTAGATAGCCTTGTCCTGGCCCCAAGCACATCCCCAGCCTCTATGCTTATTGACCTATTGTTTTGATCCCCATCCCGCTAAATTGCTAGTCCAAGTGGCCAAAGTCTTGTTATTCAAGTGAACAACTTCATCCCCTTCCACATGGACAGCAAGCAAAGACTGTGCATTTTATTGAATAGCTGAAAAATGCAGCTGCTATTAATTATGAGCAAGATTCTCTAATCTCATCCATAGCACCCCCCTGCAAATGGGAATAGTGAATTTGACATTCCAGCCAAAACTCTATTTACTTTCAGCCACACAGAGAACCCCAGCCATGAATGAGGATGCAGATTTTTGGCAGATATCTCTAGTTCTATATATTCCCTCACATGTTAGGAAACTAAATGTTCAACTCATTTTCAGCCATCAGTACAAGATAATGCAGGTTAATACTTGTTTCCCAAATAATGAGGATGGCAAAAAAACAGAAAATGCTGGAAAATAATGATAATAATGCTTTGATTATAAGGTATTTCTAATTCAACAAGTGTTTGATCCAAACAAGGGGGAATCAGGATGGCTTCTAGACTCTCTTAGCTATCCTGAGTAGCCTTGAATTGTTACACCAGCTGAGCACAGGCATAATGAGCTACACTCATACCTATCAGAAGATTCCAAACACACCGTCATAGTTGAAGCACTGGTTTAGGTTCATGGAAAAATCATGATTTATCCTGGAATTCAGTCCAAAAAGCTTTCAATAATTGCTGCAATCTGTTATACAAGATGCATAACCTCACTTCATAAAGAGAAGGAAGGTTTTAGTCTTAGCAAGCAGACCACCCAAAGGAGCAGCAGCAGCTTTAAGTGGCTTCACAAGTTGCAAGAACCATTCATCAAACTTGCATACTTACTTCCTTCTCTTAGCTTGGAAATGTGTCCATTGCAGTAATAGTCCCTCTATCAATTGTGAGCAACCTGTGGCCCACAGGCTGCATACAGCCGATCAGGTTTCTGACTGTGGCCTGCAAGACATTTTGAGAGAATGAGTGCAGAGTTTGCAAGAATGAAAGAGGAGCCAGGAGATAAAAGGAAGTCAGAAAGAGCAAAATCAGGAGTGTCACCAGGAAAATAAAGTAACGCAAAGAAGAGTGTGACTCACATGACAACACAGTGGCACTGCTGTCTCGTAGTGCCGGGGACTCAGGTTCAGTTCCCGGCTTGAGTCACTATTTGTTTGGAGTCTTCACATTCTCTCCGTATCTGCGTGGGTTTCCTCCAGCTGCTCCAGTTTCTTCCGCAGGGTGAACAATGTGCTGGTTAGGTGCATTGGTTGTACTAAAATTTTTCCTCAGTGTACTGAATAGATGCCGGAGTATAGCGACTAGGGGATTTTCAGTGACTTCATTGCAGTGATAATGTAAGCCAACTTGTGACACTAATAAATAAACTTTAAACTTCAAGAGCCTAGAGGATAAAGAACACAAGAAAGAGTGAGACTTAGAGTGGAGGCAGACAACGTGTGTGGGAAAGAGCAAGACTGAGAATGGAGTGATAGGTTGGCTTTCCTCATTTGTCTTTAAAAACAATTTATTGATAACTGTAAAGTTTTCTTCATTATAAAATTTTAATAATAGTAGCATTAACACTTATCAAGAACAACAGATTTTATTAATTCAAATAAATAATGGTAAATTAAAATAAATATCTAAAACACATATCTATAATTAAGAAATGTATAACTTTTAGTTGTAGCTGGTGTTAGCTTTGATCAGCAGAATAAATTGCAATACCTGCAAGGTAAATGTAAATATTTGTTTTGGTTTTCCCATTTGAAATTGATGATAGTTCCATCAATGCATGCAATACTTAGTGTTTTATGCAAATAATTATGAAATATTTGGTATATATTAAATGTATTTAATCTTAATGATGAGGTCATGGTTGGCAAATATGTTGGATTTCAATCTTGCAATTCACTGAGATAAAGGAGTAATGTGGCTCACTCACTAGTCCAGGTTGCCTACCAATGCTCTAGATCTCTATATTATAACGTAGAACACTACAGCACAAACAGGCCCTTTGGCCCACAATTTGTGCCGATCATATCTATACTTACCAGGCCATAGAACTATCTGTAACTCCCAATTCCATTAAATCCCATGTACTCATCCAGAAGTCTCTTAAAAGACCCCAGCGAGTTCGCCTCCACCACCACTGACGGCAACCGATTCCATTCACTCACCACCCTCTGAGTGAAAAACTTACCTCTAACATTTCCTCTGTACTTACCCCCCAGCACCTTAAACCTGTGTCTTTTCATAGCGACCATTTCAGCCCTGGGAAATAGCCTCCGAGAATCCACCCTATCTATTCCTCTCAACATCTTATCAACCTCTATCAGGTCGCCTCTCAACCTTCGTCTCTCCAGGGAGAAGAGACCCAGTCTCTCAACCTATCCTCATAAGGCATGCCCCCCCAATCCAGGCAACATCCTTGTAAATCTCCTCTGCACCCTCTCAATAGCTTCCACATCCTTCCTACAGTGAGGCAACCAGAACTGCACACAATACTCCAAGTGGGCTCTGACAAGAGTCTTATAAAGTTGCAGCATTACCTCCCGACTCCTAAACTCAATTCCTCTATTTATGAAGGCTACTACAGCATATGCCTTCTTGACCACATCCTCCACTTGTGGGGCAGATTTAAGAGACCTATGGACCCGGACCCCAAGATCCTTCTGCTCCTCAACACTGCCAAGACTCCTACCCTTAATATTATACTCCTTCATCCCATTGGTCCTGCCAAAATGGACCACCACACATTTATCTGCCTCAAATCTTCAACTCCCAAAAATTATGTTCTGCCAGCTGAAGGACTATGCACATAAAGCTTATCCCTTTGCTAAGGGTGACACACTGTTAGCACTACTGCCTCACAACACCAGGGACCTGAGTTCAATTCTGGCCTTGGGTGACTTTCACATGTGGAGTTTGCACATTCTCCTTGTTTCTATATGAGTTTCCTCCAGGATCTCCTGTTTCCTCCCACACTGCAAAGATGTGCAAGTTATGGGTCGTGAGAGGGCTGCTCTTGGATTTTTTCCGAGAGTATCCTAGTGCTTCACGTCGTTAGTGTACACTTGACCTGGACCATTTGATAGGCAACACGATAGCTCAGTGACTATCGCTGTACTGTGCAGATACATGGATTTGGGCCTGTGTCTGTGGGAGTTTGCGCATTCTCCCCGTGCTTGCGTGGGTTTTCTCTGGGTGCTCCGGTTTCCTCCCACATCCCAAAGGTGTGCTCTTAGGCTAATTAGCAAAACAAATTCTCCCTAAATTGTCTCAAATTTGGTTTTTAATCCATAGATCTATAAACAGGGATCACGGGTAGAGGTGGGAACATTGGGGTGGCGGCGCGGGCTCGTTGGGCCAAAGGGCCTGTTTCCCGTGCTGTTTTGTTCTTTGCTGCTTTGTTCTTTGCTTAGGTTGATTGGCCACACAAGATGCAATCAACACTTTGTATTCATGGTCTCTTTTTTCTGGAAAAGTAATCCCATATATATTTCTCAGATAGAGATACATAAGGGAATGAATGATAGAAGGTAACCAAATCCCAAGTTGAACTAGAATTGATAAATAAATATACAAAATTTATCTGTAAGAAAATATTAGCTGACGCAGCCTGCCCAAACCATGATAGCTGGAGCATCATAACTAACATATGTTTCACACAAATTTCCACCCCAACAGCCAAGTAATCGCCAGGGAGAGACAAAAATTAGAGAAAAACCAAGGACCAGTTTGGGTGAAAAAATAGTCTGGGTAGGATTAAATCTGCAGATGACACAAAGATTGGACAGGCTGGTGACAATGAGGCAGAGCATAAGACAACATAGACGGAATGGTCAAATGGGCAGATAAGTGGAATTTGCAATTTAATCCTGAAAAGTGTGAGGTGGTACACTTTGAAGGAGTAATTTGACAAGAAAGTATTCAGTGAATGGCAGGACACTAGGAAGTTCTGTGGAACAAAGGAACCTTGGCGTGTTTGTCCGCAGATCTCAAAAAGCAAAAGGACATCTTATTAGAGTGATGAAAAAGGCAAATAGGACAGTTGCCTTTATTAATCGAGGCATAGATTACAAAAGCAGGAAAGTCATGTTAGATTTGCATAGAAGTTTGGTGAGGCCACAGCTGGAGTACCATGTGCAGTTCAGATTGCCACATCATCGGAAGGATGTGATTGCACTGGAGAGGGTGCAGTGGACCTTCTTAAGGGTTCTACGTGGGGATGGAACATTTAAGTTATGAAAAGAGGTTGGATAGGCTTGGGTTGTCTTCATTGAAGCAGAAAGATTGAGGGGTGACCTGATTGAGGTATACAAAACTATGAGGGACGTAGACAGAGTGAATAAGGAGCAACTATTCCCCTTAATTGAAAGATCAGTCACAAGGGGACATAGATTCAGAGTGAGGGGCAGGAAGTTTAGGGGGATATGAGGAAAAACATTTTTACCAAGAGGATGGTGATGGTCTCGAATGCGCTGTCTGGGATAGTTTTAGAGATAGGTTGCCTCACGTCCTTTAAAAAGTATCTGGATGAGCACTTGGCACACCATAACATTCAAGGCCATGGGCCAATTGCTGGCAGATGGAATTAGGTGGGAATTCAGATATTTCTAATGTGTCAGAGTAGACGCAATGGGCTGAAGGGCTTTTCTACGCTGAATGATTCTATGATTCTAAAATCGGTCACTGACCCCCTTATGAGATAACATGGCCAAGTTTATCTATATAGACATAATTCCTGTGAATGTTGCAATCTCTGCCCCAATCAAGAAAATCAAGCTCATTCATGAAGCTGTACAGAGAATCAGCACCCACAATAACAGTTGACAATATATTCTTGAGGCTTTCTACTTTCTTCTGCCTAACATCCAATCTATTTCTCCTCTTACATAGTTTAACGATAGTACAGGCAAAGAGTTTTAGAGTGGAACAAGATGAAGGCTTTGCCAATGAAAAGGTAAAGGGGGAGCCTCAGAGGATAAAGGACAAGCAGGAGCTTGCTGAAATAGGGAGCAAAGCCATGGGGAACTTTAGATGAGGGGAAGCTTTTGAGTTGAGAGCGTTGTAGGTCAGCTAGGACAAGGAATGAGCAGGATAGGATGCAAGAAGCTTTGCTTTTCATAAGTTGAAACTTGTGAAAGATAGGAGACCAGCAAAGAGAACACTGAGTTTTTCAGCTGAAAAGAGCAATTTATGAATCTGGAAGAAAGCAGTCTTGGTGATAGGTAGGATGCAAGTTTGAAAGCTCAGTTCGGGTTGAGTCTAGTTCAACATGAACAAATTTGAAAATGTTAACTTTTGAAAGATCATCGGAGTTAAACTAAAAAGTTAATTGAGAATTATCATTATCCAATCAGTCAGATTCCAGGGCAACCAATGTGGTGAGGTGTTGAGTTCTAATAAGAGTTTAAGACACAATATAACATCAGTAATGGTATAACAAAAATAGATGACTGTGACAAGTAGCGAGTACCAGTCCAGATTGGGGAAGATAATAGACATATGCAAACAGCTTTTTGACTCTTCACTTCTCTTCTTGGTGTTCAGATCTTCTTGACTTCTAGAACCTCTTAAGAATGTTTGACTGGAGCCTTCTTTCAGATCATCTGCTATAATGAACCCTCACGAAGTCTCTTTATGCCTTTTTTCACAATGTTTGGATGGATTATTGGAAAGTCTTTTTGGTTCTCTAAAGATTTACTTTATTTCCAAATATTCTATTTGGCATCTTGTATTTCCTTGTCTAAACATTTGAGTTAGGCATCTTGCCTTTGATGTCAGTCTGCTCTCCATTAGCCTCTTAGGCCTGTTCAAGGAGTTTTCTTCTCAGAGCTATGTATTGCTAAGTTTAAGCCAGTACAGGGACTCATGAAACGCAACGTACTGATTTTAAGGCATGACTTTATTTAACCAAACGATCGAGTGGGAGAACAATATAAGGTAGCGCAGCACTCAAAGCATATAATGCGGGCAACCCAATGTCACTCTGAAAAACAATGCTCCCGTGAAGGCAATTATATATTTACCAAATTATATTGCCCATCTTTCTGGTGGGCATTATTCCATAAATATTGATACAAATCAGTCAATAATCATCCTGTCATTAACTCCAGCCAATAACAATATACATCATGGGATTTCATTTGTTATTAGTTACACTGGTTACCTCCCTGTGTTGCCTAGCAAGACAGTGAGATGTGAGAATGATTCCCACCAAATTGAACTTGCGTGACACTCATGCAAACCTGAAAAATCCCTTATTTCTGTCTACCACCTGCGTTATCAGCTCAGAGCTGTATAGGTCTATTCATAAATTGGCATCAATAGCTATCTTGTTCCTGATAACTGCTGATAATGTAGCCTGCATTCAGTAGAGCTCTGGAATGCAGGCTATCTCCTGCCTCATCTATCAAGCCCTGTTGTGTTTTGCCATTGGCTGAAGCTTTCACAAAATGTCACTAATAGCAAACTGCATTCATTTTATTAATTCAAATACATGTTTTAAATGAGAAATACTCATTATCTACATGGAGCCATCTTCTATAGCAACAGCCCTTGTCAACACTTTCCATTGCATAAGATCATTCGCTCTTAAGTCAGTATTGTGTTAGTGTTCTTAAACTCATGGTTATGTGTTTTTATTAGCCTAATTAGGCCCTTTACATCAGGCCTTTTGCATGTATTATTGTCAAATTCTTACCCCATCTATCCCTTATCAAATCTTAAGTTATCTTTAACAGATTAGTTACATTCTCCCATAACAACCGACTACCAGTTAGATTGTTATTATCGATTATCAGGCTGGTAAGCCAGGCTATTATTCAATGCCATCAATATTTATCACAAATCCACCATCGTCCATACATATCTTGATTATAGCTTCTTACAGCCTGTTTCCTTTAAAGACACCATCCCATTCTCCCAGTTTCTTTGCCTCTACTTCATCTGTTCTGATGTTGCCACTTTTGAATTTGGAACGTCTGACAAATCTGCCTTCTTCCTTAACTGAAGTTTCCCTTCATTCTGTGATTCACAGGGCACTCAAACAGGTTTGACCCATTTCCTGCATCTCTGCCATCACCCTTCCCCTCCCTCCCAGAAATTTAACCAAACCATCTTTGCAGACAGTGAATTTGAATGTGGGATATCCTCTTATTTCATGTGGGTAATTAAAGGCTTAATACTGTTAATAAGTTTATTGAATCTTTACTTGTGTTTGTTCTTTGTCCATCTTACAAATAAGTACAGTGAAGTAAAACTTTTGGGTATGTAAACTGATCAAAAGCATTTGAGGTTTTACAGGTACAAGTGTTAAAGAATCCCCCTTGTCCTCACTTTCCACCCCACCTGCCTCTGATTCAAAGGATCATTCTCCAGCATTTATGCCAATTCCAGCATAATGCCACCATGAAACACACCTCTCCCTCACCATCCCACAAGTCAACATTCCACAAGGACCGCTTCCTCTTTAACACTGTTAATGTTTCTTGCGTCTTTGCATATTTGATCTTAATCAAATCTGGCCTGTCAGAGGTTTGACTGTTTTGATTCAAATATGCCCAATTGTTTAATTTAGGATATCCAATTTAATTGACCTTTAAACTAGGCCCTGATTATATTACCACAATACCTCCTCTTGGTCCAGTGAGCATTAGTGAACCAGAACACACAATTCTTACCAAACTATATCAATGAACAAGTATCCTGAGTCCGAGGTTGACGGTATTATCCCTAACCCACAATAGTAACAATAAATGAAGTAAAATAATAAGAAGTAATAAAGAAACACTAATAGGGTTTATATAAAACAAAGCAATAAAAGTACAAAATGACAAGTGCCTATACATTTTGCAATATAGATAGGAGAGTATCAATCTTGATTGTGGAGCATTTCCCAATGTCGGATGCCCTTGCTGAGTCCAGGTATTGTGGGAATTCCTTCTTCTATCTAGCAAATTTAAATATGAGGATGGTTAGGTTCACTGCTATACATAGGATTTCTATTACAGCCAGGTGTGACTGAATGCAGACCCATGAGTAGATTTGGACATTTGAACCCTAATCCCAGAGGTCCTTCTGACATGTAGTGACTCTAATTTCACTAATATTCTTTTATATTTCCCTTATTTGTTGCACCACTTTCACAAAGATCTTGTGTGTTGTGATCAATTGTGTCTGAACTTGTTGAAGTTTCTCGGGTAGAAGTGTTATCCCAGTACCAAATTTTTCAAAATAGTCCCCCAAGCTTTGCCTCAATTCCTTGCTAGTGTTTATTAGTGTTTTCTCTCTTCTGTGTATGTCTACCATCTCAAGCAATCCTATACTAATGTGGTTTAATGCGAAAGGTAGTATTGTGGATGTTACATATGGCTGCTCCATGCTGGTAATTTTCTAGCAAGGTTGTAATACAATGTCCCCTGTCCCCTGTAAGCTACCTGGGTGACATCCCTTTCCAAATTTCAAACTTCTAGTGTACAATTTAGTCAGTGATTGTTCTGAATCCACACAGGACATGTTAATTTTCATACACCAGATATGGGCACATGCCCATTTTGTCTGTGTGTTCATATTTTTCCAGACTGGTGCCCATGAGCTTCCCTCCTTTCTCAACCTCATACTGTAGAGTCGTTTGCAATCCCATCCACATCCTTCTTTAATGATCCCTATATCTTCAGCTTCAAAAAGTCTCAACCCAACCTTATCTTTTAATATTACTGGGATCCCCAGCATCATTCCTAGTGCGGTCCCCAGGAGTTCCTCTATAACTGTTGTTAGACCAGACCTTGTCAATTGCTGTAATTGGCAGTTAGTGACTTTGGAGTCTTTTTTTCTGGTACAGAGTTTCAATCTGTACATCACTGATCCAGCATGGAACTTTCCCCCTGCTAACCTGGTCAAGGTTCTCGCGAAGTTACGCAACTATCCATTGCCCATAGATGTTACACAGGGTTCGGTTCTGTTGTGTGGCATCATCTTTCACCTTCCCTCGGGCAATCTGATTAATAGTTTAAGCATAGTTTAGAACAGTAACCGTAAAGATACTGATCCTGTTCTTAGCCAGATTTCTGTCAACATCTTGCCAGGCATTTTCATTTAAGCTCATTGAAGCTGTCCTTGCAGAATATTGACTTGCGGGATGGTGAGGGGGAGGTGTGTTTCATGGTGGCGTTATGCTGGAATTGGCATAAATGGTGGAGGATGATCCTTTGAATCAGAGGCAGGTGGGGTGGAAAGTGAGGAAAAGGGAGATTCTTTAACACTGTTGTACCTGTAAAAGCTCAGATGCTTTTGACCACTCTACTTATCCAAAAGTTTTACTTCATTGCACTTATTTGCAAGATGGGCAAAGGACAAACACAAGTAAAGGTTCAATAACTTTAACTTGTCGGATTAGGACTCTGAGCTGATTATCCAAATCAGCCAGATCCAGCGCATTAAAAGTGGATACCCCCGTATGTTGCTTGATCGTTCAAGATGTCCCTCCTCTTGTGCCTCTTTGATCTAGGCGTCTTTTCCCCCTCATGTGTCTCAGTCTTTCAGCTTAGTGGGCTCTGGGTCAAGTGGAGGCACAATTTTCTAAGCGGAGACAGACACCAGTCTGGTGATTGTGTTCCAGCTAAATCCACCATTACTACTGATCCTAATTCGTAGTGTATGTTGTTGAATACTATTTTCCCTGTATGTTTTAGTGTCAGCCCTGGGGTGGTTGCAGAATAATGTAGGCAGATAAGAAGCTCTTTCCAATTGGATGATGTATGGAATGGGCAGATAAAGCTGTTTACAATTTGGACTGTGATGTCCTGATTCCTCCTTAGCAGAGGGAACCTACATGATAGTGAGCACCAGGTCAGGCAGTTCTGGGAGTCCCGGTACCGGGGCATCATAGGGAGTAATGTTTTCTGATACCCCAGAATCCTTTTGGTCAAAGTCCTCTTAGCTAGGGTCTTCCTCCTAACGTCCATTGAATCAGAGCTGGGACCGGGTAGCTGGAATCATTTCCAGAGGCAAAGGATAGAGGTTTGGAGTCTGGAATACAGGGTGTGGATTTTCAGGCCACTACTTCAAGAAGCATGGGTTGGGGTCCATCATTGGGGAACCACTGAGACAGTCATGTGGGTTAGTTGGGTGGTGCCATACAGTCCTGGGCAACAATGAGAGAACCTTGACTATATTAGCAGGGGGAAAGTTCCGTCCTGGATCAGTGGTAGTTGTTTCAGCCTTTTATTGGGTCATCCCTATTGTCAGAATGGCTGCTTTCAAGTGTCGTAGGAAACCCCCAGCTATTTGCTGGGATTCGGGTAGGGTGGAATGGCTGGTGGGATTTAAACATAGCAGAATAAGTTTAACCTCTTCTGCCTGATCTAGGCAATTTAAAACTCAACATTGGGTAATCTAGTCAAAGAGAGCATGTGGATCCCTGGAGGATTCGCGTACTCCAATCACTTTAACTACGTCAGTGAGTTGGGTCATGGCATGTGGAGTTAATAAGTCATATTGTGGTTCTTCTGTCTGTTGGGTAGTGACTGGACTCATCGGTGCAGGAACCGGATTAGTAACTGGAGTTATCAGGACAGAAACTAGACTCGCGCTGAGACTGAGTTTTTCGGGATGGGGGCCTGATTAGGTGATGCCATTGGTTCCATTACAGGGAATAGAGATGGGGGTCCCCAGTCAGCAGTGGCGCTAGTAGATAGGTATCCTCTTCTAATTCTACCCTTGGATCACTATCCACGGTTTCGGTGGTACATTACACCCCTTTTTATGGCAAGGTGTGATTTTTAAATCTTCAATCTGGCACAGGCATTTCGAGTGGTCTGTATTTTGTTTTCCTGCTTCGTGCAAAAGTTTTACTACAGTCTGCAGATTGCTGCATTTATGTTTAACTTTCTCTAGTTGTTACAGGGCGGCCAGTCTCTCCTTGATAGTGCGCTGTGCCTTTTGGTAGGCTTTATCACATTGAGTATGGAACTGGTACATGTGTATCATATTAATCTGGTTCCTTTCTTCTCGTGTACCTACCTCCACTTCCAATTGTTGTACATACATAGTAGCACTCATTAAGTCCTGCTTTAGTTGGGTTACCTGGCGTTCTCTGACCCATTTAACCTGGATAATCTCCACTTCTCTATCATGTTCTTGACAACTGGCGATTGCAGTCGCCTTCCTCAGCTTGGGAACTCTTTTACCCACTTCCTTATGGGCATGATTCCAACAATTCTTTCCCTCAGATCCCAGATCTGGTTTCAGGGTGTCACTCCACTGCACCCATTTGGACCATTTATAGTTCAAATATATATGGAGGACTTCTTCCCATTGCATGATTATATAATTATTTCCTTTAATTATTTCCTTTAGTATTCTATAATTATTTCCTTTAGTATTCGTCACATGGTATAGATAAGGAATAGGAATAGGGATCCGGTTTTCACTAAATTCCTTCCTGTAGATTTTACCCAAACTCCCTTGACTATCCTAGTTCTAACTAAGCAGTTTGTCCATCTTGTGTTCCAAATACTGGGTTTATGGTCCAATTTACTGATCAAATCTGTATTAATTCTTCACTTAAGACTGGCCGTCAAATGGGGCAAATTGCCTTTTTAATTCAGGCTCAGATGGAGTGTTAGAGAATATTGGGTTGAAGATTCAACTTCGGAGCAATGTATTACTTCTTATCGAAGGACCATTGAGGGTGCCAAATGTTGTACCTGTAAAACTTCAGATATTTTCAACCACTTTACTTACTCAAAAGTTTTACCCCGGTGCCTTTATTTGCAAGATCGACAAAGGACAAACACAAGGTTCAATAAGTTTGTTAATAGTAACATTATTAGCTCTTAAATTACACATATAAAATAAGAGGATGCCCCAGATTCAAGTGTACATAGAACATAGAACATTACAGCGCAGAACAGGCCCTTCGGCCCTCGATGTTGCGCCAACCAATTAAGAAAAAGCAATGATCCTCTAACCTAAACCATTCCCTTTTCATCCATAAACCTATCCACAGACCTCTTAAACGCCCCCAAACTTGACGCATCTACAACTGCAGCAGGCAGGGCATTCCATACCCTTACCATCCTCTGCATAAAGAACCTACCTCTGACATCCATCCTATAACTACCACCCCTTAATTTAAAGCTATGTCCCCTCGTGCTAGCTTTCTCCATCCGACGGAAAAGGCTATCACTGTCCACCCTATCTAAACCTGTAGTCATCTTATATGTTTCAATAAGGTCTCCTCTTAGCCGCCTTCTTTCTAATGAAAACAACCTCAAATCCCTCAGCCTCTCCTCATAAGACCTGCCCTCCATACCAGGCAACATCCTGGTAAACCTCCTCTGTACCCTCTCCAATGCCTCCCCATCTTTCTTATAATGTGGGGACCAGAACTGCACACAATACTCCAAGTGCGGCCGCACTAGAGTTTTGTACAGTTGCAACATGGCGTTGCGGCTCCGAAATTCAATCCCCCTACCAATAAAAGCTAAGACTCCGTATGCCTTCTTAACAACCTTGTCGACTTGATTGCCAACTTTCAGGGATCTATGCACATATACACCAAGATCCCTCTGTTCATCAGCACTATTAAGAGTTCTACCATTAGCCCTATACTCTACACATTTGTTATTCCTGCCAAAGTGCATTACCTCACACTTTTCCACATTAAACTCCTTTTGCCACCTCTCGGCCCAGCTCTGCAACTTGTCCAAGTCTCTCTGCAAACTATAACACCCATCTTCACTATCTACCACTCCTCCGACTTTGGTGTCATCCGCAAATTTACTAATCCATCCTTCAATACCCTCATCCAGATCATTTACAAAAATTACAAACAGCAGTGGGCCCAAAACAGATCCCTGAGGTACACCTCTTGTAACCGAACTCCATGATGAATAATTTCCATCAACCACCACCCTCTGTCTTCTATCAGCTAGCCAATTCCTGATCCAATTAGCTAAATCAATTACTACTCACAAAGATGATTTGGTTAAATTGCAGGCCTGATTCTCTGAGTTTCTCTGGTCTGTCATCATGAAGGTGCATCTCAATGGCAGCTTCTTCCTTCTTTTCTTCTCTGGTCAGTCTTCTGGATGATCAAGGTCACCTCCCTCATTGAGTCTTTGCTGCTGGTGTGTCTGAGATGTGTTATCTTTATTTTCTGCTCCCCCCCCACCATCATTCCAGAAACTTCTCTGGCTTCCAGCCAATGAGGTCCCAAGAGGGGATCTCAATAACCAGTAAGTTGCTTGATGTCTGCCTAAAGGACTTCTGGGCCTACTCCCAGGAGTCCATCTCCATGGTGTTGCTCACATGTAACCTGTTGCCATATACAATAACTGCAGAAACTCTAGGTGACAGAAAGTCTGGCCTGATCTGGGCTTCTGGAACAGGTCCAGATATGTTTCTGTATCTTTGTATATTTGACCTTAGTCACATCCAACCTGCCTGAAGTTTAATTGTGTTTGATTTTAATATGCCCAATTCTTTAACTGAGGATATCCAATTTAATCGACCTTAAAACTAAGTCCTGATTATATTACCACAACACCCTAGTCCACTCCTCCATCACGCCCCAACTTCCCATGCCCGTCACACAGCACCTTCCCTTGAAATTGCAGAAGATGCAACAACTACCCCTTTACTTCCTCACCATTCAAAGTCCAGGCATTCATTTTAAATGAAGCAATGTTTCACTTGCACCTCCCTTAATTTGGCCTATTGTATTCACTGCTTCCAATGAGGTTTCCTCTACATTGGGGAAAGTAAACGCAGACTGGATGACCACTTTGGGAACTGCTTCTGTCAGTTCACAAGCAACTTTCCTGTTGCTTGCCACTTTAACTCAGCATCTTGCTCTTAAGCCACATCTGTCTTAGCCTTTCATACAATATTCCACTGAAGCCCAACGCAAGCTAGAGGTCCACCACCGCATTTTCCAATTAGAGCCTTCATGACTCAAGCTTAAGTTACTGTGACCCTTCTCCTCCACCTTAACTCTTCTTTATATTTCCCAACAATGGCAAGTGGTTAGTTTAGTAAATCAGGAGCAGCACAGATGATGTGATGGATAGAGCCCCAACAGGAAAGGAGTTGGGAATTGGAGAGATGACTTGTGACAGAGAGAAGCAGTGTGACTTTCTATGGTAAATGGTTAGGATGTAGAGATTGGGAACAGAAAATATGTGGTAACAGAGCCAAAAATTGTCAAAAGTAGTCCTGTAAAGACTTCAACAGAGGCCATGAGAGATGATGAGTTTGAGAGGGAGGGCCAGGTTATGTTTATGGGGGTTATATAAAGGATAACATTGAGTGTGAATAAGGGAACAAAAATGCCAGAACAGAGGGAGCTTAGGACAGGTAAGATGTAAGTTGAAATCATTTTAAATGAGGAGTGCTAAGACTAAAAGTGGAGAGAAGTGGGAAATCACTGCGAGTATTTGGTCATTATCATACTGCTGTTTTGTGGGCCAAAAATTTCCCATCCTGCCTACTGTGACAATTGTAATGGAATTCAGCAGACTACTTAAAGGTATGTTGATCTCGAGCAGGAATTTTCTGGCCTTAAGGCGTATGCCTCCATGATCTTGTTGTATGAAATTTGACTGCCATGTTTCCAATATTGCCAAAGTGTCTACATTTCAAAAACAAAACTTCCACTGGCTGTAATGTGCTTCACATCATCCCGAAGTTGTGACAGGCTTGGTATATGATTTCAAGTTATTGTTCTTACTCCTAATGGTCAGGAGCGATAGAAAGACCAAAAGAGTGTGTTTTGTATATCTGAAATCTGTAACTCTTGATTCTTCCATTACTTTAGTGGTTCAGTGTGGTACTACACAGCACTAGCTGGATGGGTCTCCAGGTTGCCCATCTATGTTGAGTTAGCTGATCTCAGCCTGAGCAGAGGCTTTGGATCCGCTATTCATCTTAGAACTCTTGGTTTAATATGGGGAAAATTTGGCCAAAGCTCCAGCTCCTTTTCCATATCCAGAGACCCTGCATGAGGACAAGATTGGATTGAGTTTTCCTTGCCAGCTCCTATTGTTTCATTTGCACAGTGGTGCTCACTGAGGAGACATTCATATAAAGAATATTTGGAGGGCATATCAGAAGACTGTTAGTACCTCAATTAATCTAGAGTTGCCATTTAAGGAGAGCAGGGGAGAAATGTAAAAGTCTAATTATTGTGGATGATAATGTAGACTATTTAAATCATCAAATTCTTATTCAGTTTACAACTTTCTTGAATCAAATGCATCTCCTGTTTCGTTCTTTTCTGCAGAGGCAGCGTTTACACTAATGCTGTACTGGGAACTGCTTCACTGGGAGGACAGACCCCTGCGGGAGTTTCTGCACTACCCAGCACAAACAGAATGGCAACGTAAAGAAGGATTGTGTCGACAGGTTATCAACTACTTCAATAAGGGAAAGGTTAGTGCCAGTATTTCTGTATGTCGTATTGGACAGTTGGAGGAAATTATTAACTTTGACTCTACATTGCTTCAGTTAGCTGTAAGTGGTCTGTAAAACAGAGTGAGGGACACTTTGTCATGACTTGATCCAATTAAAGATAATTCATCAAATTTTATTTTGTCCTGATAATTCTTGGGATAGAATTTCAGCTGAAGGACAGTCATAGAGGGCAGAAGCAGGGCCCTTGCATCATCAGCACTGTATATGAATAAGAAGTGGCAAGATGCTTTTTTGTTTGCAACATACTCAAGTCTCCCTTTGTATGTCACTGTTAAGAGTTTTTTAAGCATTAGTGATATCAATCAACGGAACTAGAAGTTCAGTGAACAGAGCTTAGGAGTCTTTTGTTATACACCTTTTTTTGACAGTGATGTTCAAATGACAGATTAAAATTCTTACATTTGTGCAAATTTCGTATCAACATTTTCTAAGTTCCTGTCCACATTTACAATGCCTATATGAATTTGCTGCAATCACACCATTTGCTACCTCATTTTTTTTTATTCATTCAGAGAATGTGGGCATCATCTTGTGCCAGCATTTATTGCCTATTCTTAATTGCCTTTAAATTGACTGTATTTCAGAGGGCATTTTAAGTGTCATTTCCCATCACTTCCCTCTCTCAAGAACTTACATTTCTATTCTGATTCCCTGCCAGAGAGATATTCAAAATTTACTCAACAAATGATGATGTTCTCATCCACACATCCAACCATAAGCTGGTTTCTCTGTACATCAGCTGCTGATAGACTCATTAGTGTCTGCCAATCAACAGGCAATGCATAGAAACCAGCCAGTCAGTGGTTGAGCAGGCTATCAGCATTTTTTGAAAGTATTTCCAGGATGTTTTCAGAGAATTCCTACAGTACAGAGGTGGCCATTCAGCTCACTGAGTCTGTACTGATTACAATCCCACCCAAGCCCTGTTACCATAATCCCCCAGCCACTAATTTCAATTTAGAATGGCCAGTCAACCTACCCTGCACATCTTTGGATTGGGGGTGAAAACCAGAACAGCGGAGGAAACCCACGCAGACATGGGGAGAAAGTGCAAACTCTACACAGAAAGTGACCCAGGCCGGAATTGAACCTGGATTCCTGGCACTGTGAGGCAGCAGTGCTAATCACTATGCCACTATATTGTCCCAAAGTTTTGAAGTTGAACTGTTAGTTGTTTTGAAGGACTGGCTGGTCATTTAAAAATATCTCACAAACTTCATCCAGCTCACAGGCCACACCTTGGATAAGCCTGTAATAGATGATTCACACTGCTGCCACTGCATGCCGGTGGTGGAGAGTGAACATTTAAGGCAGTAGAAAGAATACCTGCCAATCAAGCAAAGGCTTCAGCCTCGTCTTTTGCATTAACGTGCTGACTCCGCCATCATTGAGGATAGTGATATTTGTGAAGCTTCCTGCTCCAGTGAGATTTTAATTATCCAACATTATTCATGATATGCTATGGCAGGACTGCAGAGCTTAGATCAGATATATTGGTCGTGTGATTGTTTAGCACATGCTGCTTCTAATAAGAATGAATATAGTAGTCCTGTCTAATAGACTGCAGAGTAAAGATACAGATTCTTACAATTCCCCCATTATCCAGTGTGAACTTTTTTATACGGGTTCAATAAATCCATAATCCTTCCCTAGTTTGGGGACAGCAGCTGTTAATTACCAACTTAAAGCATGTACTCTGTTGTAGCACAGCTTCAATATTTATGCAGTAGGAGATCTTGTGGCACAGTGGTAGTGTTTCTTGCTCTGGACCAGAGCCAGGACTTGTTGACCATGGAAGAAGAGTTCATTATATGATCCAACAGGCTGATAACCTGCTCAGGAATCCTTCCACACTTCCCCATTATTCCTCAGAGGGAAAACTAGTGAGTGTATGTGTGAAGATACATGGAGAAAATATGAACAACACATAAAGTCCCATTTTCAGGAATAAATTGAACATTAACATAGACTGGCAGGCCCCACCAGAAAGGTTTGAATTGGGAGAGATAAGGGACCGAGATGAAGAGGGTTGAGTAGCATACAGAAGCTTGTTAGTGACCCCTGATTAATTGTACTGCTTGCATTTTCAGCCTGAAGCCAAACAGTGTTACCTGCTGGGTTTCCCATCTGTTGCCAGTCTCAGCCTACCACCATAAAGTAGCAGCAGCAATAGGAAGTAGTCTTTGTGGCCATTGATTGCCACTTCAAGCTCTCAAATGGCACACGGGGTAGTAAGTCACCTGGTGACAACCCGCCACTTGTAAAATTGACACAGGAGCAGCCACTGGGAAAGGAACTTATTATATTTTATTGGCCCCTCCATCTACAAATCCGCAGGCAGCAAAGTGTAAAATTTAGCCCCTTAAGGTGGAAGAGTGGATTTGTTATGAATGGAAGGCTCAAAGTCAAAAGAGGTGAGGATTTTTCTGGTTGCTATTGCTAATTGAGCGCAGCTAATATACACAAGCACAGCCTGCAGCTGCGGAACAAACTCAATCAGACAGCAGCATGCATATTTTAAAGGCTAAGTATGATGCTTGATTCCATTAAATAGAACTAAACATAGTGAACCAGATTGGTGTTTGCCCTCTCTGAAATGAAGATCCACAGATTTCTTCTTGTCAGTAACATGGGCTAAATTTTGTCAACAGTGTGTCATTCCCAACATTATAAGGAGAACTATGTGCCTTTTCCACTTTCTCTTTTTTGGCCTTTTCTCATGTAATTATAATTAGAATTTTACACAACACATTTGATTTAGCAGTTGAGAAGCTTTTCATTGGTGAAATTTACTGTCAGCTGACAATGCTGCATCTACAAGTGGCTGACTAAAGAGTCTCTGATCAAATGGGAAGGCCCTGCATCACGGCCACAATTTCAGCTCTCTCCCACCCATCCACCCCTCCCCTTATATCACAGCTTACCATCTGATTTCAGCTTCTCTGCCGTTTGGCCATTCACACTTTCTATTCTCTATGGATGCTATTAGCAGTCTTTCCCCTTGTTTTTGTGGCAATGACTCATCTTTCATTTCCTCACCCTACAGAAAAACATCTCCCAGTTTCTATACCTTTTAGCTTCAACAAAGAGTTATCTGAACTCAAAATGTCAGCTCTTTTCTCTCCTTACAGATGCTACCAGAGCTGTTGAGATTTTCCTGCATTTTCTCTTTTGGTTTCAGATTTTAGTATCCACAGTAATTTCACCTTTATCCACAACTCTCTTGACTGACACCTTTTCCATTAACATAAGACTTGAGAACATAAAGGTGACACAGATGTTTTTCAAAATTAAATTTCACGTTATAGTGATTTTTTTCATAAGAGCACCATCTTTATTTGTTGAGATTGTTTAGTCAAAGAACTAAATGTACAGGCACACCTCATGGTTGACAGACATTGAAGGTTACATGGGAGGTAGAAATATTCCCTTCATTCGGGATGTTGTGTTTTTGCATTCACTGTTTACTGAATGTTCGTGTCAAAACCTAGTGTCATTTTGGAACATGGCTGAACCTGCAATTTCAACCGGTCTTTCCCTTCTTTGTATTGTAAGGATATTGTTCAAGATCAATTTCACTGGGGATAATTGAAATGTTGTAGGTGTATTCAAAGCCCCAAAAGGATTTTTCCAGCCAGCAACCTGAAATTGACATACTTGGACAGCACTGACACCACTGTTTGGGGCTCTCATTTTCTTATTTTGACTGTCACACCAACTTCCCCAGAACACCCGGGAGGCCAGGGCCTTACCACCTCACTCCTCTCTGCTCCCAATTCCACCCTTTGAACTCACATTGATCCATTTTCTAATCCTCCATGCCCCCAACCCCACTCCATAACTTTACCTCATCTTGGCCAATCCAAGCCTCCATGCAAGAGTTCATTCTTCTCCTATTCTCCCTCATGCTGTAGAATTAAACAAGAAAAATCACTGACCTATACACAAATATACAAAGCCAACAGGTACATATTACCTTTAGATGATTGTGAACTGACTGCCGTTTGTATCTCTTGTACCATTGCCTTTTTCTTGAAGGTAGGACTTTATAGAAAACAGTTTCACATTAATGAGTATTCATTACAAAAATGGGCCAGCATAATATTCAACATGCTGCAAACACACTGCTGACTTTAATTTTGCATGTTAACCCTTTGGACAGGCAATCAAAATTTTGCATCCCATTTAATTAAATACATTCCCCCTTGCAGGCTTTGGAAAATTTGATTCATCACATAGTGATTTGAGTACAGGAGTAAAGATATCTTCCTTCAGTTGTATGGAATTTTGGTGACACTATACTTGGAGTATTGTGTAGTTTTGGTCTCCTTATCTAAGGAAAGATGTCTGGCCACAGAGGGAATGCAACAAAAAACAGACTAATTCCTGGAGTGGTAGGTTAGGTTTGTCTCCTGGAAAGAGAGATTGAGAACACCAGGCCTGTATTCACTGGAGTTTCAAAGAATAGAGGTGATCTCATTGAAACTTAGAAACATCTTGCATGGAGTGACAAGATAGATGTAGATAGGATGTTTCCCTTGGCTAGTGTGTCTAAAACCAAGAAACACAGTCTTCAAATAAGGGCAGGTGATTTAAAACTGAAATGAGGAGGAATTTATTTCATTTAGAGGGCGATGAATCTTTGGAGTTCTTTACCCCAAAAGACAGGGAAAGATCAATTATTGGATATGTTTCAGCCAGAAATTGTACACTATGACACAAAGAGATATGAGAATACTGGGGGAAAATAGCCTCATAGTAGATGATTAACCCTGATCTGTTTGAGTGGCAGAGCAACCTCAACAGGCTGAATTCCTACTCTGTTCCTTCTGTTCACCTGTTCCTAAATTGCTAAATCTTTTCTATTTTTCACTGAAGATTTTCCTAAGAATTATAGAGTCTTTGGAAATGTTCTAGTATTTTCCCAAGTTGTCATTATTCATCTGTGAGTTGATACAGAGTTTAAGCAGACTGTTCAATCACTAAAATAATCATCTAGCATCACCAATATCCAGTGAATCCTGGAAACAACCTGCACGGGGATGCTGCATAGAAATAGGAACAGGCTGCCTGTGATCATCTCCATCTATCTGTAAATGTTGTTGATACAGTGTCTTTCACAATCTAATGACAACCCAAAGAACTATTGCAATGAGCCGTGGCTCAGCAATAGGATACTGGCCCCCGAATCAGAAAGTTATGGGTTCATGTCCCAACCAACTTAATTCAGACTGGGGAGCAATATGTGATTTCTTGGCCTTGTATTTACTCTTTGAAGGATTGTTTTGATAAATATAGAACTGAGGGCTATGCTGCCAACTCAGGTAGCTCAGCTGGCTTATTCAATTTGTAATCTCATGCTTATTCGATTTCAAATAATATCATAAAGCTCACTGCAGAACATCATTGACAGTACATAAGGTCTGCCATCATAGAACCTGTTTTGAGTTGACAAGATTGTTAGTGTTTCTATCTTACCTTTACATCAGTTACTATAGAAGCTGGGCATGTAAGTTGACCTTTAAAAATCCCTCCAAAATGCGGGTCAACTAACACGCCTAGCATGTAAGTAAACTGCTGGTGTAGATGGTCAACATTTTGAAATATCATTAGCACCTAATGCAGACTGTCGTGTCTTAAACATCCACTCATATACAGAAGACAATTCTTATTGTCTGCTTGATATCTTGTACCCAGTTTATAAGATACCCTTCAGTAAAATTATAATGTTTGGGGTAAAAAACTGAGGCTGATTACTACCGTGAGTATAGTATGTCATGGCTGAAAAGGGAAGTCAACTTGTATGCTAAACATGTATTAAAAACATGAATTTTGGAATTAGAAAAATTGGTCATCTTATATATACTGTGATTTATGGTACATGTTCTCATGGTACATGGTTTCAAAGTCATGCTCACTCATCTTTGCTGTTTGCAGAAGGCGTTCATTTCTTTGCAGCACTGTGTGCCAGAGCACAAAGCAAGCTTCTGACATTCACTGCTTCTGCTACCTCCTCTCACAATGCCGTGGCAGATGCACCCCTTGGGTGAGGGCCCTGGCCAGGGAATAGACAATCATGTCTCTCCTCCAAAGCATCTAGCAGGTGCTCCTGGTCTGCCTCCGAAAATCTGGGAACCAGTTTACAAGCAGCCATCTTTGTGGCATGACAGGCTGTGTCCATTTCTGCAGCTTATCTACAGCTATAGCTTATTAGGAACTTTTTCTGTGCCCAACCAAATAAATGAAATCAAATTAACTTAGGGACAACTTAAAAGGGGCAGCTTCCTAAAAGGAGGGAACTGCCTGAAACAAAAAAACAAAACAGAAAGGAAACTTAAAACAACAAATTAAAATATGATTAAAGGGGTCAGTAATACCCCCCTGTCCCTGAGGTGCTCAGCAGTCACGAAAGGCATCAACGGTGCATATGGACACTGCATGCTTCCTTTCCAGGGACGCCCAACCGCGAATGTAACTGCGATAGAGTGGCTGATAGGTTGGATGACTCCCTCCATCGCACACTGCCCGAGACCACTGGATGATTCACCTTGCCAGACCCAGGAGCATGTTCACTAGGAGGTCATCCACCCTCCCCGCCCCCCTCTGCACCTGGTGCCCATAGATCAGGAGCATGGGACTGAAGTGCAAACAAAACCTCAATAAAAGGTTTTTTAGTAAACTGAAAATGTTGTGCAGCCTACAACAGATAATGTAGATATGGTCCACGAACTTCACAAGCTTGCAAAAATGGCACACTTGGAAGTCTGTGAATTTGTACAACCTACAATTGTACAGTACTGCTGCATGCAGCACCCTGCACTCCAGGTCTCCAAGGTAGTGGGGGGAGATCCCTTCATAGAGGGACCACCACTGGGCATCTCCGCCACTTGGCAGCAACAAGGTCTGTCTAGGTGTATCCAGACAATGGGCAAGGACATGGTAGCAGAAAGTATGCAGCAGCAGCCCATACAGGAAACATCTCTGTACAGTAGCAAAGGGCCCGGAGGACATTTCAGCAAGGCAGTGCAAGTTGAGGGGCATCTGACTCTGGGCAGAGGGTCTAGTTTTGGGCCAAAATGAAATTCTGTACAAGCAGGGGCATACCATACGCTTGCACCTCCTCGAGATCATGTATGCCCTCAGGTCTGAGCACAACCGTCCTAAGGTTTGAATGACTTTGGCTGCATGCCGGATGACCATCCTTATGCACTCAGCCAGCGTGTGGTGATTCATCCAGACCACTCCTCTGCCACTCAGCACATCCCCGATCCTGGTCATCCTGGCTTCCAGGGCCTTTCTCTCTGCTAGCCACTTGAAGTTATATGACTGGAGGAACGGATTCTTGAATAGCGGCTCCTGTACAAGAGCCACTACTCCTGAGGGGGGAGAACTGTGTCACGAGGTGACCGCGTTCCAGATCATGAGGAGGTCCTGATAAAAGACAGACAATGCCTACGAGGGGATCGGAATATGCCTGAGATTTATGTAAGGAGTTGCATGTCATAATTCAAGCTGTGCACCTGACAGAAGAAATACATCACCAGGACATGCCATTGTGGAGGAGGCTTGACATAGTCTGGAGGCAGAAGGATGCCACCTGGATGCTAAGGCACACCAATGTCTGACCACCCTCCCCAAGTGGGAGGTACAGAACCTCAGCAGAGACTAAGAGGAGACCTTATCGAAGCATATAAGATGATTAGAGGTTTAGATAGGGTGGACAGTGATAGCCTTTTTCCTAGGACGGAGAAAGCTAGCACGAGGGGACACAGCTTTAAATTAAGGGGTGATAGTTATAGGACGGATATCAGAGGTAGGTTCTTTACCCAGAGGGTGGTTAGGGAGTGGAATGCCCTGCCTGCGGCAGTTGTAGATGCGCCAAGTTTGGTGGCGTTTAAGAGGTTAGTTGATAAGTTTATGGAAGAGAAGGGAATGGTTTAGTTTGGAGGGTCATTGCTTTTTATAATGGTCGGCGCAACATCGAAGGCCGAAGGGCCTGTTCTGTGCTGTAATGTTCTATGTTCTATGAGACCCATTGCAGTCAGTTGTCCCAGAAGAACCGGATGAGAGTTCTCTCAATGTTGGTGACAAAGACGGGGGAGGGGTCAAAGTGACCAGCTGGTACCACAACATGGAGGTGAGCAACTGGTTTATGATGAGAACAGCACTCAGAGCAGTCCTGTCCAACAACTCAGACAAATAAGGACTTCGGCCAGCCAGGATTCCTCAGCCGGGTAAAAATGGACCTCAAGTAGAAGAAATTGGTCCTGCTCCAAGTGAAAGGCTTGAGCTCCTCCAGGACAGTGGTCAGGCACTGGTGTGTCTTCGCATCCAAGTGGCAACCTTCTGCCTGCCACGGACCAACCAGGAGCCCGGAGCACTTGGCCCAGTTGATCCTGGCAGAGGGCGCGGCAGAGTACACAGCCTGGCACTCTCACATCTTCCACACGTCAGCTGTGTCTGTGAACATGAGGAGCACATCATTGGCATAAGCCGACAGGACCACCCCTATGTCTGGGCTACGCAGAGTCAAAGCCAACAATCTGCACCGCAAGAGGTGCAGGAAAGGGTTCCGTGCAAATCGAATATAGTTGGCCCTGCCGCACTCCTCTCCCAAAGTGAAAGGGCGCCATAGGGATCCGTTAACCTCAATCAGACACTCTGTGGCAGAGTATAGTAATAGGATCCGGGCGACAAAGTGCATCCTGACCCCAAAGGCCTGCAGAGTTCCGAATAGATACTCATGATCCACCTGTGAAAAGCCTTCTCCTGATCAAGGGACAGGAAAGCGCTCGACAGACCAGCCTGCTGAGAGTGATAGATCAGGTCCCAGACCAGCTGGAGGTTGTTGTGGATAGAGCAGCCCGGGGACCATGTAGGACTGGTCAGGTTGGATCATAAGGCGTAATGCTATAGCCCTGGTGATGATCTTGTAGTCTGTGCTGCGGAGGGAGACCAGGCGCCATTCTTAAAGAGGTGGAAATCCTCCTTCTTGGGCAGCAGGGCAATAACGGTCCTGCGCAAAGAAAGAGGCATCTCCCTAGTTGCAAGAGTCTTTCCCAGGACCCTTGCATAGTTGTTCCCTAGGACATCCAGAATGCTCTGAAGAACTCCATGGTCAGCCAGTCCAGCTCTGGGGCTTTCCTCCTGGAGAGATTGTCAAGGGTGTCAGTCAGCGCATCCAGGCTTATATGAGCGATAAGCTTGCCGTTGCCCTCTGGACTAATCTGCGGTAGGTCCTGCCTTAAACTCTGCAGGCATCCTCGTTGGACGGATCTGAAGCGAAGAGGGCAGTTTAGTAATCTCTGGTAGAAGACTCGTTGGAAAAAGGTCCACACGGAACTGGAGTTGCAATCTCACGAATGTGCTGCAAGACCCAACGAGTTGCAGGTTGCACAGCACGCTATTCTTCCTGTACTTCAGCCACAGGGCCAAGTCAACATCGGGCTGACTGAGGCATGACTCCAGGGTGAAAACCTTCTGCTCCAACTCTTCAAGCCTGGATTTCTATTCTTTGTCGACCTCCTCAAGTATTCCTGACAGAAGTACAGATGTGAGTCTTGCCCACATCCCTCATAGGTTCAAGGAGGGGAAACCTCCACTCTTCCTTCTCCAGCTGGCTCAGAAACAATGAAAGGAGTCTACCAGGGTAGTGCGGGTTTTTTGCAGGAAGGACACCACATAGTTTCCATCCTGGAGGACCGACAAGTTCTGGAACCTGCGGAATCGCTCATTGCTGTCATTGACTTTGAGGATGGCTATGGTCACCTTCATAGCAGCTTAGTGCTCCCGTCACCATTCATTACTTATCTGAATGTTTAAGGGAGTGGTGGTGCAAGACATGCAGTCCACTTCCCCTTGAGTCCAGAGAGGAATCCTTGCTACTGGCGCTGCTCTTTTTCATCCAGATCCAGCACCGCCTGTGAGCAGGCCTGTGTGGTCCAGATGAACAGCACCAGGTCAGACCAATGGTTGAGGGCCAGTTGGATGCTGTCAGAGTAACCAGAATGTTCTGTTACAAAGGCTCTGAGTTCCCCTGGGGGATGAGGGGTGATTCGGTGGGGGCATAAGGAGTCCCCTGCCTGGTTCCAAGCAGACTCCAAAACTGTCCCTGTGCCCACTTCCGAGCAGCTCTTCTCCTCATGGCAGTTGCCCTCTGACTCGGGGTCTCCTACCACAGTGCGTACGGCAAGTGGCAGGGAGCCGCCAACCATTCCTAGCTCCCCCTCGAACACACCCCCAGGATAGACAGAGGAGAGATTATCAAAACCCTTTTTTTCCATATCTCCAGTAACAGTGTCACTCAGCAGTTTATCTTCCTGGGAGACCAGGTGTATTGAGTGTGGCCTGTCAAGGTCCCATTGGCAACAAATACTTGTGAGAGATTTTGAAGCTTGCATTCAGTTGAGTATCATTCATCCCTCAGGATGCTAATTGGTTGCCATTCAATAGGCTACTGTGACCAGGGGGGCCTGCAATATTCAGGGTTCCTAATGGATTAGCTGCTGTGTTCAGGGAGGGTGCAATCAAACTCAAGGCCCCTATTCAAGAAGGGCAGTGATCACAAGCTGGGGGTTTTGCATATCAATTTTCTGCAGGACAGCAGTGAGGACAGTATGTTCAAGAGTGGAGGGATTGCATTCCTGCATTATCCTGATTCGTGGAGGCATGAGGTGAGTGAGCAGCAATGTATGTTGTGTAGGGAGGGGATTTAAGGCCAGCAATGAGATCGGTGATATCTCTGTGGGGGATGGGGGAGTTGTGGGGTCCAAGCAATGAGGCCAGCGATACCTCTATAGGAGGTTGTGAAGGCCAATAATGTATGTGGGGGAGGGGCCAGCAACAGGCCAGTGATATTTGTCAGGTTTGGATGGCAGTGATCAGGATGTTGGAAAGTCTTTTCCATGATCTCACAGCAATGTGCAGATTCCTGCTCATCACGCCAATTTCAGGCTCTTTGGCTCCATCCCTAGATGTTTAATGATATTCACATCTGGGCCCTCTGTATTGCACGGGGGGGGGAATTCGGGTGAGAAGCTGAACTGGGAAAACAGTCGGGATTTAGAACAGTTTTCCTGCCAATTAAGCACTTTTTGGGAGCATTGCCCCCTCTATCTGTCTCTTTCTACTTTTAATCACTACTTTGGAAGAGTTGTTGATTCCTGCCTTTTCCCCTGATGCTGGTCGATGGTTTGCTATAATCTATTGTGCTAGGACTAGGCACCACTCCCCCTCAGCTTGATTAAACAATGAGCAGCAGTCACATGAGCATTCCAACAATTGCCAATTGTAGCACCTCAACTACCAACTAGGGAGATTAATTAACCCAGATCCTATGACTTATAATCAGTTCGGTTCTTTTACATGATAAATGAAAAGCAAAATACTGCAATGCTGAAAGATTCTGATAAAGGTTATTGACCTGAAACATTATCCCTACCTTTCTACTGTCTCCACGGATTCTGCCAGAAATGCTGCTTCTAGATTAATTACATTGTGGTTTTACTAGGACAGCCATCAGGGAGCCTCTCTCTTCACTGACTAATAATTTAAACAGTTTTCTATTTTATCTCAAGAGTGTCTAAGCTTCATGCGTGCATCATTTCACAGTTTCATAGTGTGTGCCAACCTTTATCAGGGGTACTCTGCAGGATCTCAGGCAGTATCCCAGTAGACAAGGGCAAATATTTCTTAGTGGAGTTACAATTTGAGAATCAGACTCCTAACAGAGAGGCCACAACAGTGAGTTTCCTTCTGAAGGAACCAGATGACTGCCCCAATCAGTACACGGACCAGCATGAAACTGAATCCAACTGACTAGGAAGATTTCAAGCTTTGTGGCTGTTTTGCATGTAACCACGGAGGACTCGACCAATGCTTCTATTAATTTGCCATGTATCACGAGCTGGGACTGCAGCAATTTTGAGCACAGCAGAAACCCATAAACAGCAATGATGAATGACCAGATTTTGTCTTAGATGTTTGAATTTTAAGCTTAGGATTTATCAGCCAATAAAATAAATCTCCAGAAATTTCAAACCAGTGAATAAGAAATATAATTACATGAGTTATTTGGATATCCAAGGCTCTGGGCTGTAATCTGGACAGTCTTGGTTTATCTGTGCTCTTATTCCTTCACAATCAACATTCCTTCACAATCTGTGAATTATTCTGAGTAAAAGAATACTTTCAGAAACCGGTCTTTTTGCAATGATGTCCCCATTGACATTTCTATATTTAATTTGAACTGACTCCTAATTATATCTTTTTTTTCAGTGCTGGGAGTATGGAATTCCTCTCTGCAGGGAATTGGCCAGTCAGTATGAAATGCTCTATGATTACCACAGTCTCAGCTGGATTCGGGTATGTACGTGAACCTATTGAGACCACAGGTGCTCAAAGGCATTCTCCTGAACAAAATTAATGTTATTTAAGTTTTTATTTGGATTTAATATCTGTAGTGACACTGATGGGTCAGAGGAAAAACACACAAGTGATTTGCAGCAGAAGTTCACAAGAAGTTAAAGGTGGCATATTGTTCTGCAAATTCCCAGCACACCATTTCACAGTGCGACACAGTCTGTGCCAACCTTGATCGGGGTGCTATACAGGATCTTTGGCAATATCCGAGTAGTCAAAGGCAAATATTTCTCAGTGGAATCACAGTTTGAGAGTCAGACTCCCAACAGAGAGGCTACAACAGTGAGTTTCCTTTTGAAGGAACCAAGTGGCTGCCCCAGTCAATACATGGACCAGCATGAAACTGAATCCAATTGATTAGGAAGATTTCAATTCAACCCTCTCCTTGTCTTGGTTCAGTAAGCTTCAAACTATTAACTTACAAAAATCCATAAAGCCCAATTTAAACTTTTCAATTGATCTAGTCTTTTGGGCAGAGTGTCTTGAGTGAATTTCAATCCTATAAATCCAGTCCATGATAATGGAACCAAAAACTTCTATTAAGTTTGTCATCCAGTTAATATTTCAGCACGGGGCAGCCATTGCCCAAAGTCTGATAACTGCCAGCAGCTTTTTAGGGAGTGAAGTCCAGATTTCCAGATTTCACATCTTTTCTGTGAAAATACTCCTGCACAGCCTAGCTCTAATCCTGTTGCCTAACTCTGTTCCCAGCAGAGAAAATCATTTCTCTCCACCAATCTTTCCAACTCATTAATCATCCTAAACATCTCAATTAGATCACTCCTTTATCTCCTGCATTCAAGGGAATACAGTCATTGCCTGTACAACCTGTCTAGCTCAAAAAGAATCATTGGATGGTAACCAGATGCAGGAGATCTGGTTGTTTATTTTCTTTATCCCTCCCTGAACTTGCAGCACTGGGGACAATCCCGTTGCCTCAACTATCATCCTGATCAACATCTGTTAATTAAGTGCACAAGAGGACAGGACCGCTTCCCAGTTTGAATGAATCGGTACCACACAGAGCAAGGGATGGATAACTTAAATGTAACATGTAGCATTTTGACCATCAAGCAACCACTGGGTAGATTAATAATAAATGGTTTATTGAGATAAATTACTACTTACAGAGGGTGGTGAAAAGGCTGCCATACTTCATAGCTCCAGACTCCCTCACAACCAAATAAACCTGTGCTCTGTCCTTGGAACTGCATCTTCCAACCTCTTTGGCCAATTGTGTCATAAAACCCACAGAAAGCTCACCCCTAAAAGAGGCATGCAACTACAATAAGCCTTTATTATAATTGGCACAGTTGTAGATTCTACATGTATTTGCACTGTCATACAATAGGATGTTGGTATAAAGGTCCCTGACATCAGTTACCCTGATGTAGAGTTGCCGGCGTTGGACTGGGGTAAACACAGTAAGAAGTCTGACAACACCAGGTTTAAGTCCAACCGATTTATTTGATAGTAAACTCACAAGGTTTCGAGGCTGTGCTCTTCATCAGGTAAATGAGGTGTTCTGGTTTCAAACAGCACATATAACAGCACAGACTATTTACAGATTGCTGACGAGAATGCAAATCTTTACACCTAACCTGCTATTCAAGTATTAAAGTGGCTAACAATGTGAGTGGAAGGAGCACTGAGCACAGGTTAAAGAGACGTGTATTGTCGCCAGACAGCACAGTAAGTGAGGTTTTTTGCTAACCCAGGCAAGTCATGGGGGTTACAGATGGTGTGACATGAACCCAGGATCCCTACTGAGACCGTCCTCATGTTGCGGAACTTGGCTATCAGTCTCTGCTCAGCGACTCTGCACTGTTGTGTGTCATGAAGGTCACGGGCATTCGGCCTCCACCCTTCGGGTAAGCATTCTCCAAGGTGGCCTTCAGGACATATGACAGCGCAGAGTCGCTGAGCAGAGACTGATAGCCAAGTTCCGCACACATGAGGACAGTCTCAACAGGGATCTTGGGCTCATGTCACACCATCTGTAACCCCATGACTTGCCTGGGTTAGCAAAAAACCTCACTTACTGTGCTGTCTGTCGACAATACACATCTCTTTAACCTGTGATCAGTGCTCCATCCATTCACATTGTTAGTCACTTTAAGACTTGAATAGCAGGTTAGGTGTAAAGATTTGCATTCTAATCAGTAATCTGTGAATAGTCTGTGCTGTTATATGTGCTGTTTGAGACCAGAACACTCAATCACCTGACAAAGAGCACAGCCTCGAAAGCTTGTGAGTTTACTATTAAATAAATTGGTTGGACTTAAACCTGGTGTTGTCAGACTTCTTAATCAGTTACCCTAACATTGATTAATTAACAAAACTCTTTTCTCATATCTGATGCCTGATTTTCCCAACTTGCTCTGTTGCTGGAGGTAGCACAGCGGGCCAAGAAATATAAGGAGCATGTAGTGGGATTGGCAACTGGCATCAAGCCAATCACAACTTTCCAGGCCAATTTTTAAAATCATAATCAGCCTTGCATCAGAAATCAGTGTGAGTCTGATTACCACATGGAAATCAGAATTTCATTCATTAGCAAGTCCGGGATGGTATCTTCCAGGCTCACTACTGTTTCTGACCTCTCCAGGAAAGGTAATCACCAGCTGGTCCCCATCAGTGGGAAGGGGGGTGGGGACAGGAATGGTGACCTCATGGTAGAGACAGAGGCCATTGAGGCAGGGAGCAAGGGGGTGCCTATTGGTACTGTCAGCCTGGCACTGCCCACTGGACACCCATCAGGCAGTGCCAAGGGGGAAAGGCCTGAAGGGGCTCAGACAAGCTGGTAATTGGGAAGGGGAATTAGGGATGACATCAGGAAGCTGGTGATTGCAGGGCGGGGAGGGTGCTCTTGCACATGTCTCCCTCTCGGGAAAATGGCGCATGTGCGCTGACCTGCTCAACATGTTGATGCTGGTCTCTTGGGTGGGATTAGGTCTTGCTAACTCCCTCCCCCCATTTCCCCCATCCCTGTTACAACGATGAATGCCTTGGCAAAGTCTATAATGCACAGAGTGCCAGAAATTTATCCAATTTTCCCACCCATTTGGCACTTAGTTTCTGATTTGGAAAATCATCCCCCTGATGTTTCTGAGGAAAAACAGCCAGTCAGAATGCTATTTCCCTTCCAAACGGAGAATGCATTTAAGGAGTAATTCTAAGAACCAGGAGGATGTCATATTCAGAAGTAGGGCACTTTAGCCACAATTCTCTTTCCTGCACTTTCTGTGAGCATAGCCACTAACCAAGAGAACAGAATGGCACCTTTCCCTTATACAGTGGCATAGAAACAGTATGTTTAGCCACATCACTGAGAGGATTCCTCTGTAGCCTTATATGTGAAAAGAGTACTCAGTGTGGTACTTAAACACAGATTAAAGGTTCTAGGCTTCATTCCCTGCCCATGTAAAATTAGGATTAAGATCTCAGTCTTAGTAGATAATGATGGTGCAATAGACATTCTAAGTTTTCTGTGTTTCTGGACAACATACATTTTTGTGTCTATTATTAAGTAAGGGTGTTGTGAAATTTTTATTCAAAAGGTGGATAAATGGATTGAGATACAGATCAGTCATAGCAGTATAGGCCTAAGTATTTGAACGACTACCTGTGGTTCCTATGTAAATCATAAGCAAGAATGGGATAGGGCTTGATAGTGAAGCCCATTATTGTTGACCAGTCTCATGAAAACTACTGTGTAGATTCTCCCATGATAATTGGCTAAGTGAGGAGGCTGAAGAGTTATCAATGTTTGTGGAACTGCACTTTACAGGAGATAGCACCTTCAGTAAAATTGGTAATAGAAAGCTCTTTTTTCAAACCATTCCATTTTTAGGTTGCAGTCTTGTGGAATTAGGCTCTAATCACCAGTTTTTCTTCCACTGTTAACAGAAAATGGAAGCTGCATATTATGACAACATATTAGAACACCAGCGCCTGGAACCAGAATTCTTTAGGGTTGGGTTTTATGGTAGGAAGTTTCCATTTTACCTGCGGGTAAGTCCTGTTTGCTATTATCCATGCCTTGTGTTTGGTGCATCTTCAGCGGCTTGTTTCTTTCCCTAAGCATCTAACTTTCCTGATTGCTCTGACAGATTACAGGAACTATCAATAAAGAAAATTATTCTGCCCTAGCTCAATCTTTCAATGGAAAACTAAATGTTCCTCCCCTCCAGCTTCTTGAATATTTGGCTCTTACAATTAAAATCGTCCTGCTACACCATGGTGGATAGCATGGGCCAGGCACAATGGTATCTACCTAGCAGAAGTCGCCCCCAAGGCAATTATTCTGGATAGTGTTGCACTGATTCCACCTAACGCGTTCACTTCAAATTGAGTTTACTTTCCACAATCTGAATTAAGACTCCTCCATCAATTTCAACACAGACTCAAACCGGATCCTGGTTTCAATTACTTCCTTCATATCAAATTTCATTGTCTCATCTCAGAAACTCACTTTCCATTCCTCTTCCTGGCCATTACCTCCAAAGTCAACCAAGGATCTGTCCTTAATCTCCCATAGTTCCTTGTACCTCCACTGCACATACAGCCACTTATCACATCATCCAAAGCCAAAGACATGAGCTCTGATTTTATTGCTCTCTACTCTCCATCATACCTCTCCCATTACTGTCTCTGTATTGTCAGCCTACTTGTTCAATGTGCTATCTTGAATAGGCTGCAATTTCTTCAATTGAACATCGCGAAGGCAAAGCCAGCATTCTGAGACCCTGCACTATTGTGCATTGACCATCAGTCCCATTGAGCTTGAACCCAGACTCTAATATAAGGATCATGTGAGTGAGTTTGTAAAGAAACAGTGACTTGATTGAAACATCTATGAGGTTATATGTTATTGTGGTAACTTGGCAACAAAAAAGTAGTCGAACACATGCTCATACCCATTAGACATCAGTATATACATTCAAATAGAAGGATGCTTGCTTCTCCCCCTTAATTATAATTCTCCTTGAGGAAAGAAACATAATAAACGTCATGTTGCAACTAAATGTCAGTCTTTCAGGAGTTTTGTAACCATGCAGTAATACTGGTAAGGTTTCTTTCAGTAGAACTGGACTTGTGGGCGCGGGAGTAGGTTGAGTATCTGTGAATGAATGTCCTTTGTCCTCTTGTGGAGTTCAGTCCACTGGTGGCACCATTTCCTAGTTAATATAACAGGATTTCATGTAACAATTAATGTAATAATTGTTCTCCACGTCCTGATCCATAATAGGCTACCAAACATACAACTTGGCGAAATCTTTCATTCAAGAGAAACCTCATGAACTTCATCCAAGACTTGTAAATGACCAGGGGTGGGGATGATTGCTCTGGACCCCCAAGGTAGTAATCATCCTGCACACTCAGCTTATTTTTCCATTTTGCATATGGTTTCAATTCAGCATCCTTATTTAAGGAAGCTCTTCACCTGAGATGGAACAGGATCCCAGTTCGTCTACTGCTTAATCTGTTTAGCATTCACTGGAGAATGTGAAAATCTCTCTCAAGCAAGACTAGTTGTTTCTGGAGGAAATAATGGGTGGAATTTTACAATCTCATCATGCCCATTTTGTGGCTGGAAAAAGTCAAAATCAGATGTGATGCAATTAGCGGGAATGATGCCCGTTTTCACATCCATTCTCATTTTACCAAGAAAAAAATTGGTGCTATCTGGACAAAATGTCAATTCACATTTCTTTTGCTTTCATCAAAATTTAATTAACAAGCTTACTCCCAATAATCCCAGCTCACCTGCATTAACAACCTTATTCAGGAACACACCAGGTAAAAAAAATCCCATTCACTGTTTGAGCAGTAAGGGTGAGTGAGGAGATAAGTGTCTGCTTTCAAACTGCTCCATGCTGCTTGGAGTTGGGGTGGAGGGGGGGTGGGCAGGGTGGGTTGTTTCACAGCAGCCATGTTCCATTTTGGGTTTTTGAGATGCCCCAGTGTCAGGAAGCAGGGAATCAGAGGCACAGTACCAGTCTCCAAAGCCCCAGCATGGGCTTAAGCCCTTCCTCCTCCCTCAAGGTTCCTGTGGGCCCCTAGGTCACTCCATGGGACATAGTGCTTGTGCAGTGAACTCCAGAACCTCCAGCATCATTCTGTCCCTGCCAGTTCAGTAGAACCACCTGCATTCTTGCCATGGTGGCCAAGCTCTCTGCAGTGGCCTTCTGAATCAGGGCTATCTCTCAATAGCAGTAAGAAGTGCTCTCTGAGACTGAGCCACGCTCTGCAGCCCCTCAGCCACGACCCTCTGAGTGGTCTCAAAGGCTGCTGCCATAGCCTACTGTGTCTCAGCGCTGGGTCTCCTGCAAGCCTCTCAGCCATGAACCTCCATGAATGGGTCTTGCTCTGAAGGGATGCAGCCATAAGCCCTCTGTGTCTAAGCCCTATCCCGCTGGGTCTTCTGCTAACTCTTGAGCATCTCAGCCATGGGCTGCAGAATCTCAAGAAGCTTATTGAGGCCCTCAGCTGCAGCCGACTGTGACTCAGCAGTATTCCTCTGGGATTTTGCCGTGACCTACTGTGACTCAGCCTGGACCCTGCCATTCACAGTGTCGATTTCTTGCTCCAGGCTTTCCACCATGGATGCCACCCTTGCATTGTTGGCCTGGGAGCCACACAAGACAGGCAATAGATAGTCAGCCTGAAAGCTTTGGGACTCCTCCCAGCAGTCGGTCCAGTGTTGCTGTCAGCCCCAGCAGCTGAGGGAGAAGTGATTGCAGAGGTCCAGCATGTAGCCTGGAACCAGCTGAGTCTTCACTCCAGCAGGCCCCTGCAAGCCAGAGGCTTTGAACATTCCCTCCTCCACCCAATGTATATCAGCAGTTGTGCATATGCACCAGAGATGCCCCGCCACTAACTAGACTCCACCAATAGAAGGGTCTCTAGGATGGTGAATTGCAAGGTGAAGCTGATGCAAAAGAGACGAAGTCTCTTCATCGGCTTTCTCCAAGGAATCCTTCGAGCTGTTGGAGCAGAATGTGTGAGAGCAACAGTGGGGGCCGTTATGCCAGATGGTCCAGGTGTGTGGGGTTCCTTCCTGCAACACAGACACAAGATTAAATACAAGGAAGGGGCAAGAATCTCGGCTGCATGCGACTTACTTGAAACATCTCCAATGAGTGGAGGATTGGCAAGTGCTCACTTCTATGCTCCAGCCTCACCATGCTGTCACTGAAGGTCCAGATCCTGCCTCTCCTACAAACTCCAGTGCCTGCTCCTCAAAGGGGGTGAGAACCAAATCTCGGGCACACCATCTCCTGTCTTCACCCTTTCCTGGCAATTATGGGGATCCTTCTCCTGTAGGGACAGAAGGACCCATGTAAAATCTAATGGCACGATTCCTGCAGGGTATCAGGAGGTGGCCCTTGGAGGGCAAAGGTTGTGATATCTGGGGGGCGGGGGGGGGGGTGCAGGTGGAGGGAAGTGCTTCAGGGTCAGGGGTTGGAAGATCTAGAAGTCATTTGGGAGAAGATGCTGGATGAGGTTAAATACTCATCCTTGTTGCCCAGATTAGGTCATTCAGTTTTTCTGTGGCACTGCTTCTCTGTTCTCCTGGCCAGTGCCCTGACAGTAATGTATGCTGCCATCACCTCCCAGGTTGCATTTCCATCTCTTCCCCTGGCACAGTGTCCTGCTGAGGGTAAGACAGTTCCCTCCTTGCCTCTATTGCATCCAGCAACCTGGCCTGGCATTAGAAAAACAGGGAGCTGTCTTTCTGGAGGCATTTTTTCTTGCACTGTCTGCCTGTCAATACATCCCTGGCAGTTTTATGGAGCTCTGCTTTGTGAGGGCAGATCAGCTGCAGGCAGTTTGGATGAATCGTGCCCATTAGAGTACTCTATGATATTAATTAATTTGCCTTGTTGCCGTGGAGGAGAAGCCAAGTCAGCACTTATAGGTGTGCTAAGGGAGGGGTGGGGACTGCGGAATTTGTGCTTTTGTAATGTTCGGTGGGGGTTCGGCGGGGGGGGCGGGGAGGGGGTGCGAGGAGAGAGAAAGCATCATGTCAATCAGCCATCGGGCCAGGGGATGATGAGGGGACCATGTGCAAGAGAGTCAGCAATGCTGGGGGATGGGGGGGGGGGGGGGGGGGGGGTGAGCGGTCTCCAATCTCTGTGGGAGAGAGAAGAAGCTATATCTGGCCTGGGGATGTTCTGTCAGGAGAGCTGCTTTTCTTTTTGGCTTTTTCTGCACACGTGTATTTGTGATTCCAACTCGAGCTGCTGGCTGTCTGGTGAATTCAGCCCCTCCTACTGCCTCCAGTGGCGAGAAACAAGCTAGCCATATTTTCAAAGACTGAGTATATAAAATTTGGCATGAAATTACTCAACCTCAAAGGTTGCAGACTTTTTAAAGTTATCAGAATGATTGCTCCCCAATGATTTTGACCGCCGCACCTGTGTCAACCTCCATTTTAAGAGATCTGCCATTGACTATCAAGATAATTTCTATAGATGGCACCATGTTGAGTTGGACCTGATTTAAAGTATACAATTCAGATCCCTTGTTGAGCTCCTCGTCCAATTTCTATAATGTATTAAACTAACTGTTTTGTCCTGTCTGCTTCATTCTGCACCATGCTTATAAAAGACCCTTCCTGATGCAATGGAAGTATAGATAATTACTGCACCACAAGTTCCTCATAAGGGCTCTCCCCTACAACAAAAACAAGCTTCCTCATCCAGTGCTGTACTATTCCTCTTGGGCTCTGCTGCATCTTAACTTGGGCTGTTCCTCCCAGCAGCTGTTTCCTGCCACAAATGTTTCACCTCATTGAGTACACTTTATAATTCACTTGTACCCTGCTCAGCACATTTAATCACCTGGGTCAACTGTGTAGCTCTTTCCAAAGAGATTTTAGTCTCAACCAGCAGTTTTTTTTTGTATTCTGAGGCTGTTGATCCCACAGGTCAAACAGTCTCTTAATATTTTCCCCAAAAGCTGAACCAAATTCACTATGTTGTCCTAACCTTCTCAATCTGGCCATGAAACCACAAATGGTCTTCCCTGACAGCAGAATTAAATTTATACCTCAACATGGTGATTGAAAGTTGGGGTTAAAATGATCTTTAACCTTTTCCACTATCTGGTCAAAAGACTTTGGGCATAATCTTACCAGCCATTCATGCCATGCTCGTGCTGGAGTGAGGTCGGAGACTTTGGCACCCAATCTGTCATGAGTAACTCCTTGCACAGGAAAATCAATGGATTTCAAGTAGACAAAAGAGTATTTTTGGTCAAGTCTGTGTGTTTCCTGAATATGTGTGTGTGTGTGTGAAGGAGGTCTGTGCTGGATGGCTTTCTTTGCGCAGTGTCTGTATCTGTTTTTCTGTTTGGATGCTGCATGTTCCTATGAATGTTATATTTGTGTATCAGTTTGTGTCTTTTTAAAATAAATGCCATTTCTTTCATAGCCCATGTGGTTAGACTGTCCTCTAGTGGTTATATGGAATACAGAGACAGGTTGTCAAGTCTAAAATAGCAAATCTTACTTGAAGTGGTGCTGCTAATCAGATGGTACACTGGAACTGCATAGAATCAGAATCACATGGACATACTCACTGAGAGACATACCAGTTGATTTCTCCTAAGTCCTAATTTCTGCTGTACTGTTGGGTGTCCACCCCAGTAATTGGTTTCTGCTGCAGGGTCAGGTGTCCTGCCTACTACGAGTTTTGACATATCCAGACAATAATCTGGATATGCATAGCAGACAAAAAAGGCCTATTTTCCCAGTGCTGTGTTTTTTTAGAAGGGTTGGATTAGCCTCCTGTGCACACGTGCTAATAAATCAACTCCCAATTTTGTAACTCAGTGTTATGACTAAATTAGGACGGGTGAGCTGACTCCTGTCTTTGTTCCAATCCTGGATTGATTATAACAGAGTTGAATTTTTTTTAAAAATGTGAAATTCCCAATTCCATTTGTACTAAACTCTGTACAGTTCATTGTAAGAATTGAGCTGAAGGTAAGGAGTTTTATTACTAAAACTCAGGTAAAGATACTGAAATTGTTATCAAAAATGTTTAAAATGTATGGACATGGTGCCTTGGTGTACGAAAAGAGTTGATTTGCTGGTTAAGAAGAAAAAGGAGGCTTATGTCAGGATGAGGCTTGAAGGCTCAGGTAGGGCAATGGATAGCTATAGATTAGCTAGGAAGGAGGTAAAAAGTGAATTGAGGAGAGCTAAGAGGGGACACGAGAAGATGTTGGCTGATAGGATTACGGAGAATCCTAAAGCTTTCTTTCGATATGTTAAGAATAGAAGATTGGTTAGGGCAAGATTAGGGCCAGTCATAGACAGCAGTGGAAAGTTGTGCGTGGAGCCTGAAGAGATTGGTGAGGCACTGAATAAATATTTCTCTTTGGTATTCACGCAGAGTGCTGGAAATGTAGTTATGGAGAACACTGAGGTACAGGGTTGCAAATTGGGAAGTATTGTAGTAGATAGGGAGGATGTGCTAGAAATTCTCGAGGGTTTGAAGTTGGATAAGTCCCATGGGCCGGACGGGATTTACCCTAGGATTCTCTGGGAGGCAAGAGAGGAGATTGCAGAGCCTCTGGCTCTGATCTTCAGGTCCTCGTTGGTTACGGGTGTGGTCCCGGAGGACTGGAGGATAGCGAATGTGGTCCCATTGTTTAAGAAGGGGAAGAGAGACCTTCCAGGGAATTATAGGCCAGTGAGTCTTACTTCTGTTGTGGGCAAAGTATTGGAGAGAATTATTAGGATAGGATTTATAGTTATTTAGAGAGAAATGAATTGATTGGGGATAGTCAGCATGGTTTTGTGAAGGGTAGGTCGTGCCTTACTAACATCATTGAGTTTTTTGAAAAAGTGACCAAAGAGGTGGATGGGGGTAAGGCGGTTGATGTGGTATATATGGACTTTAGTAAGGCGTTTGATAAGGTGGCACATGGAAGACTTCTGCAGAAAATGCAGATGTATGGGATAGAGGGTGATTTAGCTAATTGGGTTAGGAATTGGCTAGCAGATAGAAGACAGAGGTGGTGGTTGATGGGAGATATTCATCTTGGAGTTCGGTGACAAGTGGTGTACCTCAGGGGTCTGTTTTGGGGCCCCTGCTGTTTGTAATTTTTATAAATGATCTGGATGAGGGCATTGAGGGATGGATTAGTAAATTTGCAGATGACACTAAAGTCGGTGGAGTGGTAGATAGTGAAGAGGGGTTTTATAGTTTACAGAGTGACTTGGACAAGTTGCAGAGCTGGGCCGAGAGGTGGCAAATGGAGTTTAATGTGGAAAAGTGTGAGGTAATGCACTTTGGCAGGAGCAATAAATGTGTAGAGTATAGGGCTAATGGTAGGGCTCTTAATAGTGTTGAGGAACAGAAGGATCTTGGTGTATGTGTCAATAGATCCCTGAAAGTAGTCAGTCAAGTGGATAAAGTTGTTAAGAAGGCATATGGAGTCTTAGCTTTTATTGGTAGGGGGATTGAATTTAGGAGCCGCAGCATCATGTTGCAACTGTACAAAACTCTAGTGCGGCCGCACTTGGAGTATTGTGTGCAGTTCTGGTCCCCGCATTATAAGAAAGATGTGGAGGCATTGGAGAGGTACAGAGGAGGTTTACCAGGATGTTGCCTGGTATGGAGGGCAGGTCTTATGAAGAGAGGCTGAGGGATTTGAGGTTGTTTTCGTAGAAAGGAGGCGGCTAAGAGGGGACCTAATCGAAACATATAAGATGATTAGAGGTTTAGATAGGGTGGACAGTGATAGCCTTTTTTCTAGGATGGAGAAAGCTAGCACGAGGGGACACAGCTTTAAATTAAGGGGTGATAGTTATAGGACGGATATCAGAGGTAGGTTCTTTACTCAAAAGAGTGATTAGGGAGTGGAATGCCCTGCCTGCAGCTGTTGTAGATGCGCCAAGTTTGGTGGCGTTTAAGAGGTTAGTTGATAAGTATAGGGATGAGAAGGGAATGGTTTAGTTAGGAGGGGCATTGCTTTTTATTTTGGTCGGCACAACATCGAAGGCCGAAGGGCCTGTTCTGTGCTGTATTGTTCTATGTTCTATGTTCTATGTTCAACTGCTCACTAATGCATAAAAACTCCCCAGTCATGCACAAAAAGAAATAACACTTTACAATGCATCAGGTGTTAGAACTTAGCCAAGTAAATGAATAGGTAAAATCAAAAAAATTATTCACAATTGTCTGAATGCTTTTTCACACCACTAGTTTTTCTTCCACTGTCAACAGAAAATGGAAGTTGTATATTATGACAACATATTAGAGTTGAAGTGTCTGGAGCCAGAATTCTCTTGGATTAGGTTTTATGGTACTTTGGCTTCTCACTGAAGCAGTCGCTCTGCAATTGTGATTGATTCTCTTTTCTCTCGAAGACAGAGGTGTTGAATTGGGGAATCCTTCTTTTTAAAATTCTCAGTTTACAGCAATGAGATCTTCTGATGTATTTTCAAACCACAAACAGTTCTCAGTTTTGTTGAGAGAGAGGAGGCAAGGCTATTATCCCCATTGTCCTGATGGCAATTTCTGTATGTTACTTGAAACCCAATATATATTTTATACCCAAGAGCTGACCTCATAGAAATGTAAGATTCTCTTTGTCCATACCATGGCTCACATTCTAAACACAACAGGTGCAGTTTGTTTTAATTTGGATAGAATAATACTGAGCCATGCAGGCCTAAGTTAAATCCTCAGTCTATTGGTGATCTTGTTGACATCAGTTAGATGGAAAAAGGAGCGTAGCAATTGGCATCAGCCCTTCAACGAGGAAAGAAAATATTAGTTCAAATCCCAAGCCCCTGATTCCCATCCTTTCTTCACCCAATCATCCACATGTATGAATCATCTGTGCTCACACACTGGGAGAACACATCTTTGTTTTGTGGGGAGAACGTAGAAATTAGTGGCAGTCAAAAAGTCAGAAACCTGATAAATAAAGTCATGTTGCAATTCTCTCAATGGTGAGTTCACAGCGAGTCAGTCTTCCACTGCCGGGTGATGTGAATACCATTTGCATCCCATGAATGTTCATTAAAACAGCTGTCCACTGGTATCCCATCAGGTCTTTCTATCACGCAAGCGTGAAATTTCCTTAGTCTTAAACCCAATTGCTAAAGAGTGGTGTGCATAAAGAAGGAAATAGGGGCAATTTGGAAGGAAGGTTGTGCAAACAGTAGTGGGTATGGCTCATAATGGCAGCACAGGGGCAAGCAAGTGGATGAAGAAGATGAACAATGGAAGGTAGAGGAAAGACAAAGGAGAGGGAAGCTGGACTCTGACAAAAATGCATGAAAAGCTCTCAAAAAAGGGGGTCAAAAGTATACCATTTTAGTGGAAGGGGATGCATCAAGACTTAGATGCAGTGGATAGACATTCAGGTAGGGCATGGACATCTCATGGGGTGATGGCTCAGAGTGAAGGCTCGGGGAGATATCAAGGAACAGATGTCTTGAGGATGCTATTCCTTTTTCTTTGGGTTGCTGACATTATGCACTGTCTGGGGAAAACAGGTGGGCTGGAGGAAACAACGTAAGTATGCTAGACTGGTATTTAAGTATGGTGCCAGAACCTTCAAACTCATCAGCTGATAGTAAGCAGACAAATCAATGTTGCTGTACGAGGTGACTCAGGGGAACTCACCTGTGCATTGTTAATGACTTCCAAGAACAAAATCTGGCATGGGATCCTGCCATTTTGGCCATTGGGAAAAGCACTAACAGAGCAGCCTGCCATTGCATCAGTTTCAAAATGGAAAATTCCACCCATAGAAACTGGTCACAAGGTCAGATATCAGAAGGCAGTAAACATGGAGCCTACCAAGGGAGATGGAGGAAAGAGAGGATGTGGAAATTAAAGGAGAAACCACTTCGGAAGAAGAAAATGAATTTTGTGACAGTGTTGGAGGAACTTAATTCATCTTCTCATATTCCTGGACCCCAGTTATGAGTCACCTTTCTGGTCAAAACCAGTGAACTGAACAGCAGCAAATACAAGTAAGAAATCACTCATCAGCCATGTCTCCAAATTCTGTGATATTGTAAGCTGATAAAAGGGAACTAAGAGGACATCATATTTTCCATAATTCAGTAATTGCTGTCACCTCATGAAAAATGGGCAGCAGATAAAATCCCATATTTTTTAAATTTTTTTTCACAAGAAATGAATACTCTTTTTCACAGCAATTACACCCCCCAAGAAAACTCCTAACCAATAGTAGAATCTGACTCAAGGTGCTTTGTTTTGTCAAAAAACAAAGAAAATTACAGCACAGGAACAGGCCTTTCAGCCTGCACTGACCATGCTGCCCAATTGAACTAATATCCCCTACCCTTTCAGGGACCATATCCCTTATCCACATCCTATTCATGTATTTATCAAGACGCCCCTTAAAATTCAGTATCGTATCAAATTGTCAATTCATATTGTTCGTGGCCTTCTTGCACATTGGATCAAATTTCTCCTTCTTACTACATTCTGAGGTGAAAACTCAATCTACATTAACAAAAACTTATGAATTTACATAGTATGACATTTATCTTGTAAATGACATTTACTAGGTAAAGACAACAGATTTCTTTTCTTAAAGGACATTAGAAAACCAGATAGGTTTCTCCGACCATCAGCAGTGGTTTCACGGTCATCAATAGATTCTTCATTCCAAGTTTTTTTTTATTGGATTCAACTTCCACTATCTGCAGTGGTGGGATTCAAACCCAGGTTCCAAAACATTAGCTGAGTTTCTGGATTAATAGTCTAGCCACTAGGCCATCACCACCCCTGCTGAATATTAGTTTTATTTACATACACAATGATGCTGGGGTTCAGAGCCATCTAATGGCCATAGCCTGTGACTGCAGCATCAATGGGAGCTGTCTATAGAAAAGATTCCCATTACAACTGTGTACATTGGCAGCTTCAATGATGTGTGCTGATTCAAAAACACCTATATCATGACAACTAGAAGTGAGTTTGTGGAAAACAAATGCAGAGCATAATATTTAACAGACATTTTTATAATTTAGAAATACACATTTGGATAATTCAATTGTATTGAGCATTCCAGGCCAATATATTAACTGTTTTTTAGATACCAGTGGGCTGTTTATATGTTTGCTCTACTCTCTAGTTTGGAATTTTTTTACACAGACAATATATCCCTTTATATAATTGTTGATTGTTTCTTCAGTCTGACTCTTCCTTTTCTTTCCACTGACCTCAGAACAAGGAGTTTGTGTGTCGTGGTCACGATTATGAGAGGCTGGAGGCCTTTCAGCAGAGGATGTTAACTGAATTCCCACAAGCCATTGCCATGCAGCATCTCAACCAGCCAGATGAAACTATCCTGCAGTCTGATGCACAGTGTATCCTTGCACCTTGAGCACATTCCCCAGTTACTGAGTTGGTTAGGGCTATGAATAGCTCACCATAATAGCCCAGAAAATTTCTAGGTACTATTTCCAGGCACTATTTGAATAGCTGATCTCAGCAAAAGTGACAGAATTAGAAACAGTGCAGTTGTCCTAGCTGCCCTGGGCTAGGGAGAGAAAATTAATTCAGGGCTCCCCATCCTAATCCCTACCCAATGTAGATAATCAAGCTCAGCTCTGATATCTTCTCTAGGGAAAGACTAGCCAACTATCACTAACTTGTCATTTGTACACATGAAGCAAGACCATTTGAGAAAGGCACAAAAATTAATGGAACCAGGTCCAGCAAATGGCACCTTTGTCTGGAAAGGAAGAGAGAAAATTGGAAAAAAGATACTGCAACTGAAACAGAAAATGCTGGAAATACTTAGCAAGTCAGGCAGACTGTTTTGCCTGACCAGAAACAATAGGCTAAATCTCACCAAAAATGGCAATGTTGGTTCTGCGAGAAAACCGGCTTCTTTCTTTCCACATCTTATGACACAGCTAAAAAAAATCAAGAAGGTGTATTTCAGGCCATCATACAGGGAGTGTGGGAAAATACAGCTAACTGAGATCAGGGTGCCACTTCTAAAGGGCAATGATAACCTGAAAAACCTCCTTCCCAACCCACCACGGAGGTCTCAGGGGCTGTCCTCCCTGTCCCAGTCAGAGTCGGCATTGCCCCTTGCTCCCCACTCCAATCTCTATCACCACCACTAGCAGCTCTCTGAAGCTCCTCTATCTGCTCCCAATCATCACCACATCTAAATGAATTTACCCTTGCACAAGGCTCCCACTGAGGCCCACACCTAATAGGTTGGCATTGCGAGGCTACTGTTTGGCCATGTGCCTCTACCCCAGTGGTTCTACATAGCTTTGCACCCCCAGGGAAATGGCAGGTTCACATCTGTATGATGTCACATTGTGTGCTGTCAGTATGTGGTGCAGGACTGGTGGGGGGAAAATGACTGGCGAGAGACTGGGTTAATAATATTTAAATATATTCAAATTCATGTAAAGCAGGTTCACGCCCTCAGAACTTGTCAGCGAGTACTGTGACTTCCAGATGTTGAGCTCCCCCCCCCCCCCCCCCCCCCCCGCTCCATTTGTATGGACAGTGACCATTAACTCGAGATCGACCCCACCAACTCTGTTTTGCTCTCTGCACATGTTACTTGTCTCCCTGAATATTTCCAGCATTTTCTGTTTTTACTTCAGATTTGCAGCATCTGCAGTATTTTGCCAGTGTTTACTTGAATAATCCAATTCTGCCTATTTGTTAACCAGAGGACATAATGATTATCCTACAGATGATAGTGGACCTTGTTTATGAAAGTTGATGCTTAGGACCAGTTTTTGCAATGCCATTTTCTTTGACCTTGAGCGTAGATCTGCAGATTTATGCAGTGTGCCCAATTCCAGAGAATGTGGATGTTCTTCAGATGGAGAGGGTTCCAGACCGAATCAAGAGCTTCTATCGTGTAAACAATGTCAGCCGCTTTCGATACGATAGACCCTTTCATAAAGGTTCAAAAGACAAGGAGAATGAGTTCAAGGTAAGTATATTATGTACCACAAACATAAGCCACAAATCACATAGCCTTTCTCACTCTTTCAGTAGGTCTATTTTTTGCAGCAAGAAACTGATTTTTGTATTTTACAAGACAGTATAGCACAGGAAGCAGTGATGTCTGCTGATAGAGTTCATTAAGTGGAGGTCATCATTGATAAAATACTCTTGTAAAATCTTGAAAGGTGTCTGTGAAACAGCAAAGTTGTACAATATGAAATAAAAATAGAAAATATTGAAAACATCTAGAAGTTTTGACAGAATCTCTCAAGGGAGTTAACCGGCTGAATCTTGTAAAGGCCACTGGAATATCATCCGATGGCAGCAGAGCGAGTGAGAGTGCCTTGTCACCTCTTTTACAGAAGGCCCCACCACATTTTATTCTACTCAGGTATTTGACAGGCTAATGCCGGGCCTTCCCTGGGGTCAAGGATTCTGGGGTGAAAATCCTATCTGCCAAAAGCTGCCGTCCAGAGGCAAGCAGCTCTTTTGAGGGAAGTATGATGGGGTGAGTGTTGTGGAGGAAGAGGATTGGCAGCAAAGGCAAGAGGTTAGCTTCTGCTTCCCAATTCTGGACCCCAATCCCCACACCAAGAGCCTGCTGGCAACCATGCACCTTTTTCTTGTTTTCAATAGGCACTAACATTGAAATAAGTTGGTAGGAGTCCAAGCTGGGAAATGTTACCTGATGGACGGATGGATAAATGACATCATTTGTAATAGGACTGTTCAAATAAAAGTGAGGTAATTATTAGGTTAAATTGGTCTCAGTGAGCTTTGCAGTATAAAAATAGTATTAGAAGGGATTCCCCAGTACAGAAATTGATCAGTGGAATGATACCTGGGGCACAGCCAGGGAGTAACTGTATGGGGATTGTACTTCTATCCAGGATGTAATGTAATAATATTCCACAGATAAGGAAGTCAGAGCACAGCAGTATTGTCACTGGACTTGTAAGCCAGAGCAAGATCTGAAGACTTGCTTTCAAATCCTGACATTGAAGGTAGTTAAATTTGGCTTCAGTAAAAATCAGGAATTAAAAGATGATCATGAGAAATTGTCAATTGTTATAAAAAAAATCTAATGTCTAATTTTTAGAGAAGGAAATCTGCTACCTGATCTGGCCTACACATGACTACAGAATTGACTCTCAAATGCCCTCTGAAATGGAGGGCAGTCAGGAATGGGCAATAAATTCTAGTGCCAGCAATGCAATAACCACTGCCCTGAATAAGGATAACACTTTGAATCATTTCAGAATTTAAGCATAAAAGATTAAAGATTTTATTGACTCTGATAACACCTCAAATATCAATAAAAGGTCTGTGATGGGATGAATAAGTTATAGAAATAAAATAGTTTTATGATGATTTAATGAATTTAAGCAATGAATCAGCCATTAGGAACAGAATTGAGAACTATTGGTATGAAGCATTTTCTGTAAAAGGGACATCCCAAATGAAAGCCTAATGATGTACCATTAGTACTGACAGAAAGCCTTTGAGAAAGTACTACAGGATAGAAACCGCTTTGTGGAACTTCTGTCTTTAATTGAGTATTGTGATCCCAGTTCCCTGTTGCCTAACATTTTCACTCTCCACCTTGCTCGCACCCTGATCTTTCTCCCATTTCAATGTTCCAATGAACCACAGATTCCCTACAGTGCAGAAAGACGCCATTAGCCTGTCAAGTCTGCAATAACTCCCTGAAAGAACATCCTACCCAGGCCTTTCCCTCCGCCCTATCCCGTGTATTTATCATGACCACTCCACCTAGCCTACACATCATTGGACTGTGGGAGGAAGCCAGAGCACATGAGGGAAACATATGCAGACTTTGGGAGAATCTGCAACTCCACCCAGACAGTCGCCAAGGCTGGAATTGAACCCAGGTCACTGGTGTTGTGAAACTCGAGGAACCAGCACCTCATCTTTCAACTGGGCATTTTATAGCCTCCTGGACTTAAATTGAGTTCAACAAGTTCAGATCTGATCATAACCTCCACCTCCATTTCATTTAGTTTTTTTTTGCTGGTTTGGTTTATTCCTCTTGGTTCCATCTTATTTCCTTGATTTTACTTTCAAGTCTCAGTTATTCAGGAATCTGCCATTCACTCTTTTTCCACATACATCTTTTCTCCATTACTTATCCCATAGCCATTCCCTTTGGTTTTACATCATGAAATATTTTATCATTTAATCTCTTCCATTTTTCATCCTATCACAGACCTTGCCTTTGTTCTTCTTCACACTCTGCTGTTGCCCCCTTTCACTTGCTCAAAACCTATTACATTTCAATTGTTCCCAGTTCTGATGAAAGGTTATAGACCTGAAAAGTTAGTTCTGTTTCTGTCCTAATAGACACCCCAGACCTGCTGAGTATTTTCAGCATTTTCTGTTTAAATTTCAGATTTTCAGCATCCACAGTATTTTGCTTTTGTATGAAATCCACTAAATCAGAATTCCACTGGACCCACAGCCCCGCCATTCACTTCAGTGGAAAATAAAGTCTGGCAGGCATGAAATTAGCATTTATGTTTGATCCTATCAACAGGTTAGGTTTAAATTGTTCTCAGAACTTGTAGAAAGCAGCAGCTTCAGCTATATCGACTGGAACATTAATTGTATGAGAGAAGTTCTGGGACTTGTGTATGTGGAAGAGAAAACTGGGCCTGCTTAATACTGGGATGACAAAAGTTGTGGGACATGCTGAACCACAGAGTGTGAAGCACTGAGTTTGTGGCAGTATTGGTTTTATGACATTCTTTGTCCTGCTATAGAGCCTCTGGATCGAACGCACCACTTTGACTCTTACACACAACTTACCTGGAATCTCCCGTTGGTTTGAAGTAGAGAAGAGAGAGGTGGTAAGATCCGGCTTTCTATTTGTTTTGAAATAGATCTGTATTATCATTCCAAGGTGACAGTGAATTGTGACCAATCCCATTTCCAGAGCTGTTCCTTTAATGAGGCTGTTGAATCAGTGAATTGACCTGCACTACAATCTTTCAATATCACAAACCCCAGTCCTGACAAGAAATGTTTTAATTAATGTGAAAGATCAAAGTCCATTGCACAATATTCTCATGATTTTGAGAAGAGTGAAAGGAAATAAAGCAGTTGGAGAAGGAACCATGAGATTATATCAAACTGGGATTGTAAAAACAAAAGCTTGCAGAGAATACTGAAGGACATGGGGAATTTAGGTTTTGAAGTCATCCTGTGGCTGTGATGGCTCTTGGAAGGAACAATTTACCTCCTGTCACTTCCCTACCTATTACTTGTGGCCCTACACATTCTTCCTTATCTGAATTACTTCTGACTTAGAATAGGAAATTGGGTGAAATTTAATGCTCCACAGAAGCAGGCTGTGGAGGGTCTTGAATATTGACACAGGAAGATGCAAAGTGGAGACCCCATCACTTTCCAGACTCCCCTATTGTCTGCGGCTGGTAGAATCAAGGTCAGCCTTCTTACCCAGAAGTCAATTGAACTCTCAAGTAGCCATCTTGAAGTGGCTGTTTAAAAGCCACAGAAAGACCTCATCCCACTGATGCTGGGAAAACCACTGGGTATACCTCTGGCCTGGAGGGGAGTTCAGTTTTATTGTGGCAGCCCATGCCCAACAGAGAGACCCAGTAAGTCACTTTTGAAGACTCTCACTTGCCCTTGAAATTAACCCCTTTCACCTCCACCTCGCTGGGATCTCCCCAACTGGCTCTGGTGAGGCTGCCTCACATGCCATCACTCCACAGCTCCAGTGACAAGCCTGCAATCTGGGTCTCCTGCAGGATTTCCAGTACTGGAGCGTGCCAGCTTCTGATTAGCCAACTGCTCTCGGAGATAAATAATTCCCACTGACCATGACAAGGACCCTGTTGCATAGCAGTTATGTGTCTGATTAGCATTAAATCGAGTCTTGGGAGAGCACTCAGAATGGTCCAGCAGGTTGTGGATGGGCCCACAACCATGAGCAACAAATTTCATCAATTTTTTAATCTCTCCATTCGACTGATTATACTAGATTCAATCCAACTCTAATTTCCTTTGCTGTTCTTCATTAATCTCCACATGCACCATGCTACACACTTCTCTCTATGACAATTGTTGAAATTGAAACTCATCATGCAGTTTCCCATCAGTTGGGATTAATCTAATCCCAACTGATGGGACCCAAATGACCAGTGTTGAGTTCAACAATGAGGATGTTAGATTTGATTTATTATTGTCACATGTATTAGTGTACAGTGAAAAGTATTGTTTCTTGCAAGCTGTTCAAACAAAGCATATCATACATAGAGAAGGAAAGGAGACAGTGCAGAATGTAGTGTTACTGTTATAGCTAGGATGTAGAGAAAGATCAACTTAATGTGAGGTAGGTCTATTCAAAAGTCTGATGGCAGCAGGGAAGAAGCTGTTCTTGAATCGGTTGGTACGTGACATGAATTTTGTGTCATTTTCCCAACGGAAGAAGGTGGAAGAGAGTATGACCGTGTTGCGTGGAGTCTTTAGTTAGTTTTCCAATGCAGTGGGAAGTGTAGACAGAGTCAATGGATGGGAAGCTGCTTTGAATGATGAATTGGACTTCGTTCATGATCGTTTGTAGTTTCCTGCAATCTTGGACAGAGCAGGAGCCATACCAAACTGTGATACAACCAGAAAGAATGCATTCTATGGTACATCTGTAAAAGTTAGTAAGAGTTGTGGTGGACATGTCAAATTTACTTAGTCTTCTGAGAAAGTAGAGTGTCGGTGGGCTTTCTTAAGGCATGGAAAGATCAGGACAGATTATTGATGATCTGGACACCTAAAAACTTGAAGCTCTCAACCATTTCTACTTCATCCTGATTGATGTAGACAAGAACATGTCCTCTAGTACAACTTCTGAAGATGATGTAGAGAGAAGCATATAAGGTAGAGTCTTTGGAGTTGAGAAGGAGCAAGAGAAGAAAATTCAAGAAGAACATTGAGCCAAGGATTATCAGTCAGATGGAGAGATTGGACAAATTTCCGCACAGAATCTGATGAAGTGCCTGTAGAGAAATGCCCTGCAATCAGACCCATAATGGTTCAGTTGAAACATTGCCTGAAGTAGCACTGCTATTGATGCCCAAAATCAAGGCAATGTTAGCTTACCAAGGTCAGCGTAATAGTGGGGCACCACAGTTGACTTAAGCATCCTTGAGGCAAGTTGGGAGATAGGATAATTTCAGTCAGAATTTTAATATTCTGTGCCCCTGCTTGAAATGCTTATGTTTCAAACACCCATTGAGGTCCATGATCAAGTTCAGAAGACACCACAGAGAAATAGCTTGCCATAGTTGTCTTTCCAAACAGCAGCCAGCACTGATACAGTAATGCAACAAAATCTGAGATGGAGGGATGCACAGTTTTCCACTGCAGAGCTGTGGAAAGATTCAGTGGAGGAACCAAATGGCCTCACTCAGGAAGAGAAGTTAGATTAGTCTTTGCCTGGTTGCTTGCCAGTAGCCATCTGTGACCCTAAAATGGTTGCAGAACTTAAGTCTTTATTGACTTAGCTGAGCCAGGTTGGTGGGGTAGGGTGAGCCCAAGGACACTAAAATGGATCCCTCCCTCTTGGCAGTTTGATCAAGTATTGCTGCCGAGGCCCTAAGCTCTGGAATATCTCTCCTAAATTTCTCCCCTTTTCTCTTTCTTTATGGCACTCCTTAAAACTACTTATGAAGCATGATGAGATTTTTTACATGTTAAAATGCTATATTAATTAATTTGCTGCAATGTTTTATTATTGATTTGTGGCAGTTGGAGGTTAGCCCCTTGAAAAATGCCATCTATGTTGTGGAGAATAAAAACCAGGAGCTGCGGTCTCTCATCAGCCAGTACCAACACAAGCAGCTGCATGCCAACATTAATCTTCTTAGTATGTGTCTAAATGGAGTGATAGATGCAGCTGTCAATGGAGGAATAGCCAGATACCAAGAGGTAAGGATCAGCTTGCGTGGGCTGAATTTGCAGTTGAATACAGTGAATCAAAATCAAAATAAAAACAGAAAATACTGTACGTACTCAGCAGGTTAAACAATAATTATGTAGATGGAATAACTTTCTACCCCTAACAGTTACTGTATTTTTCAGACATGAAAATTACGAAAAACAATAAACAACACTCAAAGCGCAAATCAAACATTAATATCTTTGATAGGAATACCCATTAAAATACAGTGCAGCTCTTAACAATACAACTGTTAATCCAAATAAATTACCCACAAGGAGTGGGTATACATCCAATCACCCACTCCTATTGATTGCATGCTTCAGGAACTGATCAAACTCTGAGATGATGCAATTCTCACACTCCCAAATTCAGAGAAGGTACTGCGCTTACAGTACCTAACTCAAAAAGGAAAGTCTGATAAACGGCAAAATATTAGAATGAAGAGCTATGATTAAACTTGAGGTATTTCTGGGCTGGGAGCCAGTGTTATTCTGCAAGCACATGGGGTGATAGATAATTCAATTTTCTGAGAGTTAGGTAATGTGCAGCAGAATTTTAGATGAGCTTAAGGTCATTGAGGGTGAAAGAATAGAAGCTGACAAGGACATTGCTAGAGTCAAGTCTGGCAAATAACACCTAAATAGAATGTAAGAATACAGAATAGACTCTCAGTTTTTAAGGGGAGCAACCCAAGTTTCTCCAGTCTTACCGTGTAACTGAAGTTTTTGTATTTTGTACTATTCCAGTAAATTGCCTCTACATGCCCTTAAGGCCTTGGCATCCTTACCCAGAATTAGCCACAATTCCCCAGATGCAGCCTATATTTATTAAGAATTAGCATAACCTCCTTAAATTGTTTCGCTATTTGAAAGGCTAATGACCTCATTAGTCTTTCAATAGCCTTTTCTACTGTAATGCCACCTTCCATGACTTATATAAACCAGCAGATATCCTCTTCCTGCATCCCATATAAAATGTTACCTTTTAGTTTATAATGTCTTCACTTATGGCTCCTACTTTTCCCTGCTTCCACCTGACTGACATTCCTCCTCATGGTTTCTTGACCTTCCACCTCCTCTAACCTTTCTCATATCTGAATTCCTACTTTCCCCTCACCCCAGATCCCTGATCTTTCCCACCTTGATTCCAATCTTCCCTTTTCCCAAAATTCCTAACATCCCCCTTCCAACTTCGTGACCCTTGCTCCCACCATGAATTCCTGACCTTGCCCCTCAATCCAATGTAAGTTTCTTACCTGCCCCCTCACCCAGAACTCCTCACCAACGCATCCCCCCCCGCCCCCCATTAACCCAAGGCCCTGATCCTCCCCTAATTTCTTAATCCACTCCTCTCCAAGTTCCAAGTCTTCTTTCGTCTTTCCCCCCCATTATCTCTGAGTTGCTGACTTTCCTTCAACTATCCCCTCTTTAGAGTTCCAGGCCTTCATACCCTGCCATCACTTCCCACCCCCTCCCTGAATTCCTGCACCTTACAACCCCAGGATCCAGACCTTCAGCACACTACCATCTTTCTCCCACTATTGCAGTCCAATGTTTTGACATTTGTGCTGCTGCAAAAGACGTGAGCGTGTTCAGCTCAGAGAGGAGTAGCAGTTTGGTCTTTGAACTTAACCCCTATATAGGTGCACATGTGCAAAAGCACAACTGAACAATTGATACATCATTAAAAATAAGCATTCTGAAATTCTTCCTGTTCTGATGAAAGACCACACAGCTGAAACCTTAATACTGCTTCTGTCTCTCTCCACAGATGCTGCCTGTTCTGCTGAGTGTTTCCATGTTTTCTTTTGCTTATTTCCAGCATCCAAAATACTTTGCTTTTGTATTAATGAACAGTACCGTCTCATTCTGGGTCATCATGGTAACAGATTTCTCTATACCTCAGTCTCTTGTTCAGATTTTTCAAGACCATTGCAACAATGACTGGGTCTCCGAACCAAGCTGATTGATTTTACACATTTTGTCTATTCACGTCACACACTTCTCAGTCTGTTTCTTGTTAATGTGAATTGTGACCTTGCTGGGATGATTATTATGGTGATCACATTACAATATTAATATATGAACACTTAGCATATGTTCATATCAAATTCACCTATTCAATGAAGAGTTAATCAAATTAATATTTTATTTAATTAAAATATCAGACATAGAAATTTCACTCAGGCAAGGTATCCTGCAGTGTAATTTCTGGCTTGCTTTTTGAGTTTCAAGAGAGCAGATCAGATGGATCACGCAGAATCTATAAAATAGGGTTTATAGATTCCATTCTGTTAGTTTGAGATTTAGAGAAAGGATATCAGGTTATCTAAACAATCCTGTGATCTAGCACACTGCCCTTTCACTCCTGGTAATTGGATTTGAATCCAATTCAGGCCAATGAGATACAAGTTCCTTCTCTCTGCTGATTGCAATGGTCACTGCCTCTTGTACTGAGTTCCTAATGGACATGAGTTCATGGCACACTACTGAAAATAAAGCACATTTAGCAACCGCACTCAAGTAGGACACAGGGATGTGGTGATGGAAAAAAAGAGTGCATGCTTCCAGCTGGCTTTGGTGTGTTAGACTGAGCAGATGGAACTTTGTATTGATTGAGAGAATTTGGTCCTGTGTCCATGTAAAATTTAAAAATCAGAAAATATTAATTCTCAATAGGGGTCAGTGAAATTTTATATCAGAAAACTTTACTGCCATGTTGTTCCTCACTGTAACCATTAATGTTAGGCCTCCTGTCATTGCACATTGCTGGCACTGATTCTGACAAGAATGATCCTGTCTTTTCAATTTCCTTCAAACTATAGAGGATGGACCAAATACATTTTTGTGGTAATTCTATCCTACTAATGAATAGATAAGTCTCCTTAATGTTAAAGGGATTGTTTTTATCAATAAGTATTGAACAAATTTCTAATTTTCAAAGCATGTACGATAATGAAATGTCCATCAGAATGATTCAGCATTGAATTGCACAAACCAATGCTGAAATCAAGGCATTTTTTTTACAATTTAATAAATACATTAAAGAGTGAATGTTACCCAGTGAATAAGTGAATACTCAAGAGATCGAAAAGCAAAATGCTGCAAATTTAAAATTAAAGCAGAAGATACTGGATAACCTCAACAAGTCAGCAGCATCTATATAGGGAGAGAAACAGAGTTTCAAGTCTGTGATCTTTCATCAGATCTGGGAAAAGGCAGAGATGTACAAGGGCTGAGTGGCTGGCTGATTTTATATTTGATTGTTCTAAAATCTTTTCAATATTTTCTGATTTACTACCCAGAGAAGATAATAGCTGGTCCATATACAGTATCTTTATTGGTCATACACATCAGTACCCATGATAGATAAAGGGGGTTCATTGGCAACTGGGAGCTCAATACTACCATCTCACAGATGACACATGCTGCACAAATTCAGTGACCAAAAATGCGCGCACACGCACACACACACACACACACACACCATCCCACCTCACCCTACAACTATGTAAACTGAACTACCAGTGAAGAATGAAACTGACCAAACAACTAACATAAAGAATGGTGCAATTCCACCATGAAAATATCCACTCGAGATTGTTTTCTTAGAAGGCAAGCAATTTTATTGCAACAAAAAGGTATGTGACTGGATCATACCCTGTTGTCTTTGTGAAAGTTAGAAATACTGGCATGGAACATGCACTAGGTTGCGCTATTTCCCTTTGCCCAATTTGCTCAGAATTAGCCACATCAGAGCAAAAGATTGCAGATACATAAATTACATCCAGCACAAGTTGACTTTCTCCAGTCTTCTGTACTGTCTTAAAAAATACACTAGCTTAAAAAATTTTAAATCAGCATATTCGCGGGTGGCGGATTGCCATCCAGATTAAAATGCTTTTTTTTTTGCAATGAAACCACTTTTAGCTGTATTAAGCAATCTGCACCAAGCTACCAATCTTAAATACTTCAAGATATTTTTTAAAGTAGAATTTATTTTTAAATGACATTCTAAACTATTGACTATTACACTGACTATGGTTGAACTTCTGTTCAGTAATATGAAAATGAGTTTAAGCAGAAACTAGGAAGATAGAACACTTCTCAAAACCCGTGTATCTCTTTTTATCCAGAGCAGAAACTCTATCCCATTTTGTTTTGTCATGAGTTGTCAAATCTCTGATCAAATACACACTCCTTTTCCTTTTACAGGCGTTCTTCCAAAAGGAATACATAGTGAGCCATCCAGATGACAGTGAGAAGATTAACCAGCTGAAGGAGCTGATGCAGGAACAGGTACTGCAACCCTTTCTGTTCTCTATTCATCTCTGGACCCAATTCTGATAGTTTATTCAGAGATCACAGCAAAAATGATTTGTGGCTCTGTGCCTGGAAGAGGAACCTGCAAAAACCATATTTGGAGATATTCTGATTAGTGGCTGTTGGATGATCAAAAATTGCAAATATTATCCTATATTTGGAAAAAAAATGCTTTCTAAAGAATCTAGAGTCAAATAGAAGAGACAAAGGGAAAAGTGTTCATTAGCTAGAGTTGTATAAATTCTCAACTCTTATCAGGAAGCAACCTATAAGTATCAGGATCTGCCTAAATCTACTTTCATTAGATGGGGTTTAGTCTTTGGACAGCAGGAGATTCAATGGCAATTAGTTCCATTATGGAAAAAACCTGGTAGTATCTGATCCACCTTTCATTGGATGAACATTGTAATAGCAATGTTGATAAAGATACTAGCCAAAGTGTGTAATGATAAGACTCTTCTAATTTGTCAGGTGCAGGAGGAACTGTGAAAATAAGCCCTCTCTCCTCACCTGCTCTAAAGAATGTCAAGATTAGTGATCCAGATCCTGCCGTCATGTCATTGAGAGTAGAAGGAGCAGTAGTAATCCAGATTACTGCCTTTTTTAAATGAATATTTGAAAAGTGCCACATTGCCAAAACTAAAGTAACTGCTAGTCATAAATCACTTTCCTCAGTATTAACAGTTGAGAAAAGCATGGATGTTAGGGAACTTGGGGAATTAAATATTGATGTCTTGAGCAGTGTACATATTACAGAGAAGGAGGTGCTGGAAGTCTTAAAGCACATCAAGGTAGATAAATCTGCGGGGTCTTATGAGATATATCCAGGACATTGTGGGAGGCTAGGGTGGAAATTGCGGGTTCCCGAGCTGAAATATTTGAATCATCGATAGTCACTGGTGAGTTGCCTGAAGATTGGAGAGTTGTTGTGCGTTTGTTTAAAAAGGGCTGCAGGGAAAAGCCTGGGAATTGTAGGCCAGCTAGCCTCACGTTTGTGGTGAGTAAATTGTTAGAAGGTATTTTGAGAGACAGGATCTACAGGCATTTAGAGACACAAGTACTGATTAGGGACAGCAAGCATGGCTTTGTGAGTGGAAAATCATGTTTCACAAATTTGACTGAATTTTTTGAAGGGGTAACCAAGAAGGTAGATGAGGGCAGTGTAGTTGATGTTGTCTACATGGACTTTAGCAAGGCCTTTGATAAGATACTGCATGATATATTATTGCATAAAGTTAAATCTCATGGGATGCAGGTGAGGTATCCAAGTGGATATAAAATTGGCTTTTTAACAGAAGCCAGAGGGTGGTTGTAGAGAGTTGTTTTTCAAAGTGAAGGCCTATAACCAGCAGTGTGCCTCAGGGATCAGTGCTCTGTTCACTGTTATTTGACATTTATATTAATGATTTGGATGAGAATATAGGGGGCATGATTAGTAAGTATGCAGATGACACCACGGTGGACAGTGAGGAAGGGTGTCTCCAATTGCAGCGGGATCTTGATCAATTGGGCCAGTAGGCTGACGAATGGCAAATGGAGTTTAATTTAGACAAATGCCAAGCGATGCATTTTGGTAGACTAAGCCAGGGCAGTTAATGGTAGGGCATTAGGGAGAGTTACAGAACAAAAAGATTGAGGGATACATGTTCATAGGTCTTTGTAAGTGGAGTCACAGGTGGACAGAGTGGTGAAGAAGGCATTCAGCATGCTTAGTTTCATCGGTCAAAACATTGAATACGGGAGTCGGGACATTTTATTGAAGTTGTACAAGACATTGGTAAGGCCACACTTGGTATACTGTGTGTAATTCTGGTCACTCTGTTATAGAAAGGATATTATTAAACTAGAAAGAATGCAGAAAAGATTTACTAGGATGCCACCAGGACTTGTTGGATAAAGTTATAAGGAGAGGCTGAATAGACTGGGACTCTTTTCTCTGGAGTGTAAGAGGCTGAGGGGTGATCTTGTAGAGGTCTATAAAATAATGAGGGGCATAGACAAGATAGATTGTCAATATCTTTTCCTGAAGGTAGGGGAGTCTAAAACTAGAGGGCATAGGTTTAAGGTGAGAGGGGAGAGATACAAAAGTGGTGAGTTTCTGGAACAAGCTGCCAGAGGTAGTAGTAGAGGCATATCTTTTAAAAAGCATTTAGATAGTTACATGGGTAAGATGGGTATAGAGGGATATAGGCCAAATAGAGGCAATTGAGATTAGCCTAAAGGTTTTAAAAAAAAAAGGGCAGCATGAAGAAGTTGGATTGAAGGGGTTGAAGGGGCCTGTTTCTGTGCTGTAAACCTCAATGACTCTATGAAAGCACCCTCATTCCAGGAATCAGTCAACTGAACCAACCCTGATCTGCTTTTGATGCAATTATGTCCTTTTTAAATAAGGATGTTATCAATGATAATATTGGAATCTGTTATAATATAACCAATGGTAACATGCTCTGAAGGTCACTGAGGGCCAGTAAAATCGCATGAGACAAAAAATCAGGATTACGTCAATTTCTCAGCTCTCACGATTTTATGACAGCTGGATTTCTAGCAAGGTCAGCCTCTTGCCCATTTACCATGAGAAGCTGAATAAATTATTTAAATTCTCATTTGCTTCAATTTGGTGAGCCAGGCTCATTTCCCTCCATGGCCTTGCCGGGAGATGAACAGGAAAGTCGTATTGGTCTCACCTGCTGGAATCAGAGGTCACTGAGGTCCCCTGGGTGGCTGAGGGCAAGGGAGGATGCCCCTTGAGCAGTGCCAGCCTGACACTGCCAGTCTGACACCCATGCACTGCCAGCCTGACACCTAGGCAATGCCCTGTGGGCACCTTGGCACTGCCCACTGGGTAATGTCAGGAGGCAGGCCGATGAGGGTGGGGCCTATGGGAGCAGGGCTTGAATATGGCAGGATACGAAGGGGGCAGCCAAATATGGGGGGGATGTGGGGATGGACCAGCTGCACTCTGTAACAGGTTTGGATTTGGAAGAGGAGGCCACTGCCACTCTGCAGTGCAATTGGATTAGGGGGAGGGGGGCCACTTTGCAACAGGATCAGATCAAATGGGGGCAGGTCTAGTCAGCAAGGGTTAGCAGTGGGGGCTAGATGCCCCTTGCATTATGAGGCTCGCAATTAACAGTGATCCTCCGTGATTGTGGGTCGGGCAAGGGGGAAGCTGTTTGAGGCTGCCTGCAGCAGCAGGGACCTGAGAGCTTATTTCTGTCCATCAAATTCCTGCTGCTGAAATTGCAGATGTGCAGCATCAGACATCTGCACATGCGCAATAGCATATTGATTGATCTCTATTCCATTTTATTAGATTGATCTTGCCAACCTGAAAATGATCCATTTATGCCTACTCTGTTTCCTTTTAACTAACCAATCCTCCATTCGTGCTAATATATTACCCCCAACTCCCTAAAAACATAAGAACTAGAGCAGGAGTAGTAATCTGGCCCCTTGAACCTGCTCCACCATTCAATAAGATCATGGCTGATCTTTTTGTAGACTTAGCTCCATTGCTCTTCCGCTCATCATAACTCTTAATTATTTTGCTGTTCAAAAATTTATCTATCCTTGCCTTAAAAATATTCAAATGAGGTAGCCTGAATTGCTTCACTGGACACAGAATTTCACAGATTCAAAGCCCTTTGCATGAAGAAGTCCCTCCTCAACTAAGTTGTAAATCAGCTCCATCTTATTTTGAGGCCATACCCCTTAGTTCTAGTTTCACCTACCAATGGAAACAACTTCTCTGCTTCTATCTTATCTATTCCCTTCATAATTTTAGATATTTCTGTAAGATCGCTCCTCGTTCTTCTGAATTCCAATGAGTATAGCCCCAGTCTACTTAGTCTCTCCTCATAAGCCGACCCTCTAAATTCCAGAATCAACCTCTTGGATCTCCTCTGCACCGTCTCCAATGCCAGTATATCCTTTCTCAAGTAATGATACCAAAACTGTACACAGTACTCCAGGTGTGGCCTCACCAATATCTTATACAGCTACAAATAACCTCATTGTTTTTAAATTCCATCCCTCTAGCAACGAAGGACAAAATTCCATTTGTCTTTTTAATTACCTGCTGCACCTGCAAACCAACTTTTTGTGATTCATGCACAAGGACATCCAGGTCCATCTGCACAGCAGCATGCTGCAATTTTTTACTATTTAAATAATAGTCCATTTTGCTGTTATTCCTACCAAAATGGATGATATATTTATCAACATTGTACTCCATCTGCCAGATCCTTGCCCACTCACTTAGACTGGCTATATCCCTTTGCAGACTTTCAGCATCCTCTGTACATTTTGCTCTGCCACTCATTTTAGTGTCATTTACAAATTTTGATACGAAAACATCTATGTAAATCGTAAACAATTGCGGTCCCAACATTAATCCCTCAGGCACTCCATTAGTCACTGATCGCGAACCAGAAAAACACCCATTTATCCCCACTTTTTGCTTTCTGTTAGTTAACCAATCCTCTATCCACGCTAATACATTTCCTGTAACACCATGCACCTTTATCTTATGTAGCAATCTTTGGTGCAGCACCTCGTCAAACGCTTTCTGGAAATCCAGATATGGCACATCCACAGGTTCCCCATTGTCCATTGCGCATGTAACTTTCTCAAAGAATTCCACCAAATTAGTCAAACATGACCTGCACTTCATGAACTCATGCTGCCTCTTCCCAATGGGACAGTTTATATCCAGATGTCTCGCTTTTTCTTCCTTGATGATAGATTCAAGCATTTTTCCACCACAGAAGTTAAGCTAACTGGCCCATAGTTACCCTCCTTTTGTCTAACTCCTTTTTTTAAACAGTGCTGTCACATTTGCAATTTTCCAATCTGTGGGAACCATCCCTGAGTACATCAAATTTTGATGTCAGTGATCAGATTTATAGTGCAGTTTTAGTGCACATAATTTTCCCAGGTTGCTCCTCCATTACCAGCATAACCTCTGTCATTCCTGTTTCCAGGTTCATATCCTTGGAGTGGGATTGGCAATCCATGAGAAATTGGTGCATCCAGAAATGCGACCCCTGCATAAGAAACTCATAGATCAGTTTCAGATGATGAGGTCCAGCCTTTGCCACGTGAGTATTAGCCTACCTTTATGGTTGAGTTTGTATTATGTACCTTAAGACAAACTGTAATTTTTTTTATGAGAATGTTTTTGTTTTGTGTTCAAGGTTGTTCATATCATGCATTTTTTTTCATTCTTAGGATGGGTATATCACTGGCAGGGCCAGCGTTTATTGCCCATCTTGAATTTCCTGCAGAAAGTGATACTGAACCATATTTTTGAATCAGTACTATTAGGTGGGAGTTCCAGATTTTTATTCAGAAATAGTGAAGAACAGCAATATATTTCCAAATCAGGATGGGGTGGCTTGCAAAGGGACCATGAAAGCTTGAAGGTGATACCTATGAGCCTGCTAATCTTTTCTAGATGATAGAGGTTGTGGGTTTGGAAGTTGCTGTTGAAGGAACCTTAGCAGGTTGTTGTGGTCAGTTTTGTAGGTAGTAGACTGCCACTGTGTGCAGTGGTGGAGGGAGTGAATGTTTAAGATTGTGGATGTGGTGCGAAACAAGTGAACTGCTGGATTATATTCAGCTTCGTGACTACTGTTGGAAGTGTTCTCATCCAGCAAGTGTCACACTCCGATTTGTGCCTTAGGCTTTGGGGAGTCAGGAATGAGTTACACATCACTGAATTTCTGGCCCTTGACCTCTCTTGTAGTCACAGTAATTAATTTTCTGGTCAATGGTAATATCCCATTACATTGGTAGCGGGATATTCGACAATGGTAATGCCATTGAATTCAGTAAGAATTTAGCAACACCAATTTTAAATCCAACCGATTTATTTGATAGTAAATCTGTGAGCTTTCGACACTCTCGTGTCTTCGTCAGGCAAATGCAGTATTCTGGTATGCAATAGCACACATCAGCACAGACAGTCACAGATTGCTGATTAGAATGCGAATCCTTACATCTAACCTGCTATTCAAGTGTTAAAGTGGCTAACAACGTGTGTGAAGGGAATCCTGAGCATTGGTTAGAGAATTGTGTATTTTCTCCAGACAGCACAGTAAGTGAGGTTTTTTGCTAACCCAGGCAAGTTATGGGGGTTACAGATAGTGTGACATGAAGCCAAGATCCCTGTTAAGACCGTCCTCATGTGTGCGGAACTTGGCTATCAGTCTCTGCTCAGCGACTCTGCGCTGTCGTGTGTCACGAAGGCCCCCTTGAAGAACATTTACCCGCAGGTCGGAGGCCGAATGCCCATGACTGCTGAAGTGTTCGCCCACAGGAAGGGAACTGTTTTGCCTGGTGATTGTTGAGCGATGCTCGTTCATCCGCTGTCGTAGTTCCGCACACATGAGGACGGTCTTAATAGGGATCTTGGCTTCATGACACACTATCTGTAACCCCCATAACTTGCCTGGGTTAGTAAAAAACCTCACTTAATGTGCTGTCTGGAGAAAATACACAGTTCTCTAACCAATGCTCAGGATTCCCTTCACACACATTGTTAGCCACTTTAACACTTGAATAGCAGGTTAGATGTAAGGATTCGCATTCTAATCAGCAATCTCTGGCTGTCTGTGTTGATATGTGTGTGATTGCAGACCAGAACACTGCACTTGCATGATGAAGACACGAGAGTGTCGAAAGCTCGCAGATTTACTATCAAATAAATCGGTTGGATTTAAAATTGGTGTTGCTAAATTCTTACTGAGTTCTTACTACCCCAGTCCAACGCCGGCATCTCTACATCAATGCCATTGAATGCCAGGGGAAGTGGTTAGTTGTGATTTGTATAGTATGGGATTGCTTGACTCTGTCTATTCCATGCTCCTTGCACTGTTTAGCATGTTTGTAGTCTTATGTTTTGCTTCACCAGGCTAGTGCTTTATTTTTTATATGCTCTCCTGCACATCTCATTGAAGTCAGTTGGCTTGTTGGTAATGGTAGATTGAGGATATGTCAGATCATGTTTTTATAGATTGTGGTTGAATACAATTCTGCTGCTAACAATGGCCCACAGGGCATATTTAAGGTACTAGATCTATTCTAAATCTATCCCATTAGCACTGCTACCCAACATGTTGCGAGGTATACTGTGTGTGAAGATGGAACTCTATGGTTGCTAAGCCTCTTAAAATGCTCATGGACAGATGCAGCTGTGGCAGGTAAATTGTTGAAGGTGGGATCAAGTAGCTTTTCCTCCTGGTGCAAACTAGACTGGCAGATGCATCTTCAGCATATAAGAACATAAGAAATAGGAGCAGGAGTAGGCCATCTAGCCTTTCGAGCTTGCCCTGCCATTCAGTAAGATTATGGCTGATCTGAAGTGGATCAGTTCCACTTTCCCGCTTTCTCCCCATAACCCTTAATTCCCTTGTCTGTCAGAAACCTATCTACCCGTGACTTAAATATATTCTACGAGGTAGCCTCCATCACTTCAATGGGCAGAGAATTCCAGAGATTCACCATCCTTTGAGTGAAAAAGTTCCTCCTCAACTCCATTCTAAACTGCCCACCCCCCCACCACCCACCCCTATTTTGAGATTGTGGCCTCTAGCCCTGCTATCCTTTCTAAACGGAAAGAATCTCTCCACCTCTACCAAACCACCCATGGTAATGAACATTGAAATATACCATCATGAGTACATTCTGAATCTCAGTGCATTTTTCTAGTGATGTGACAAAGTATAATTTGTTGAGGAAAGCTATGTTAGGCTGCTGCTTGATTAATCTATTGACCAGCCCTCCCAATTTTGGAATTAAATGTCAGTGAGGACTTCGTAAGACCAATTGGGCTAGATGTGCCTTTGTCATAGCCAGTGCTGAGATCAATGCCAGATAATCCCATCTTGTTTTATTCTTACTGACTTTTCTGTTGTGGTTCAATACAACTGAGCAATTTTAGAAGGCAGTGAAAGGGGTTGGTGAGGGGAGGAAGGGTGGGAGGAAGGAGGGGGTTGGTGAGGGGAGGAAGGAGGGGGGGACCCAAAAGTCTCAGTCTCTTAATCTGCACAACAGATTTGAGATTCTTGCTGCCGGAGTGGACAAGAATGAGGGCTGCGAGGTAAATGAGCAAACTGCCCACGGCACAGTGGTGCAGACAGAGGCCAGAGCAGGAGAAGAAAGGAGAAATTAGTGGTTATTGGAGATAGTGGAGTTAGAGGCATAGACACGGTCCTTTGCGACAAGGATAAAGAACACCGAAGGATGTGTTGCTTGCCTGGTGCTAGGATCCAGGATGTCATGTCTGGGCTGCAGAGAAACCTAGAATGTGAGGGGAGAAATCCGATTGTTGTTGTTCATGTGGAAGCCAATGATATAGGCAAAATAGGAACTAAAAATCTGCAGAGGGAGTATGAAAATCTGGGTGCCAAATTAAAAAGGAGAATTGACAAGGTGGTTATCTCAGGATTGCTACCTGAACGACACGCAAATTGGCACCAGGGACGTAGGATTAAGGAGATGAATCTGTGGCTCAAGGATTGGTGTGGGAAGAATGGGTTTGGGTTTATGGGGCATTGGCACCAGTATTGAGGCAGATGAGACCTCTTCAGATGGGATGGTCCACGTCTTAATCGTGCAGGGACCAGAGTCCTGGCGAATCGCATAACTAGGACTGTAGATAGGGCTTTAAACTATTTTGGGGGGTGGAGGGTGCGAGGGTAAGGGAAATTACTACTCCTGGAGTAAAGGAAAAGGTGCAGGTGCGTGTGAAGGTTGAGGATGTGCTGCCTATTAGAGGAGTAGGGGGGCATGGGAGAGCCTAGTAGGGATTCAGCAAATAAGGTCCAGGCAAACACTGATATTAAGGCACTTTACCCGAATGCACGAAGCATTCGGAACAAAGTGGATGAGCCAATGGTGCAAATTGGCGCAAATGGATATGATCTAGTGGCCGTTACAGAAGCGTGGTTGCGGGGGGACAAGGACTGGGAGCTGAATGTCCATGACAATCAGGTGTTTAGGAATGATAGACAGGAGGAAAAAAGGGGTGGAGTGGCTCTGTTGATTAAGAATAGTGTGAGGGCGGTGGTAAGAGAGGATATAGGCCCCAAAGACCAAAATGTGGAATCGCTGTGGGTGGAGATAAAAAATAAGAAGGGGAGGAAGACACTGGTGGGTGTGGTCTATAGGCCCCCTAATAGCAACTTTGAGGTGGGGAGGGCTATAAACAAACAAATAAGAGATGCGTGCAGAAATGGGACGGTGTTAGTAATGGGTGATTTCAATCTATACATTGACTGGGCAACGCAAGTCGGACATGGCAGGCAAGAGGAAGAATTTTTGGAATGCTTTAGGGATGGGTTCCTTGAACAATATGTTACGGAACCGACGAGAGAGCGTGCTATCTTAGACCTGGTACTATGTAATGAGGGGGGTAGAATTAGGGATATTCATATGAGGGATCCTCTAGGGACGAGTGATCATAGTATGGTAGAATTTATGATGCAGATGGAGGATGAGGTAGTGAAATTCCAGACCTGTGTACAATGCTTGAACAGAGGGGACTATAATAGGATGAGAGGGGAATTGGCGACTGTGGATTGGAGGAGTGTGCTGGTTGGTAGGACGGCTGAGGAACAGTGGGGGATTTTTAAAGAGATCTTTTTCAGTACTCAGCATAAGTATATTCTGATGGTGAAGAAAGACTGTAGGAGAAGGGAAAATCAGCCGTGGTTCTCCAAGGAAATTAGGGAGAGTATTAAGTCAAAATACAAATGGTGTACCTCAGGGGTCTGTTTTGGGGCCCCTGCTGTTTGTAATTTTTATAAATGATCTGGATGAGGGTATTGAAGGATGGATTAGTAAATTTGCAGATGACACTAAAGTCGGTGGAGTGGTAGATAGTGAAGAGGGGTGTTATAGTTTGCAGAGGGACTTGGACAAGTTGCAGAGCTGGGCCGAGAGGTGGCAAATGGAGTTTAATGTGGAAAAGTGTGAGGTAATGCACTATGGCAGAAATAATAAATGTGTAGAGTATAGGGCAAATGGTAGGATTCTTAGTAGTCTAGATGAACAGAGGGATCTTGGTGTGTATGTGCATAGATCCCTGAAAGTAGGCAGTCAGGTCGAGAAGGTTGTTAGGAAGGCATATGGAGTCTTGGCTTTTATTGGTAGGGGATTGAATTTCGGAGCCGCAACGTCATGTTGCAACTGTACAAAACTCTAGTGCGGCCGCACTTGGAGTATTGTGTGCAGTTCTGGTCCCACATTATAAGAAAGATGTGGAGGCATTGGAGAGGGTACAGAGGAGGTTTACCAGGATGTTGCCTGGTATGGAGGGCAGGTCTTATGAAGAGAGGCTGAGGGATTTGAGGTTGTTTTCGTTAGAAAGGAGGCAGCTGAGAGGGGACCTTATCGAAACATATAAGATGATTAGAGGTTTAGATAGGGTGGACAGTGATAGCCTTTTTCCTAGGATGGAAAAAGCTAGCACGAGGGGACACAGCTTTAAATTAAGGGGTGATAGTTATAGGACGGATATCAGAGGTAGGTTCTTTACCCAAAGGGTGGTTCGGGAGTGGAATGCCCTGCCTGCAGCAGTTGTAGATGCGCCAAGTTTGGTGGCGTTTAAGAGGTTAGTTGATAAGTATATGGAAGAGAAGGGAATGGTTTAGTTTGGAGGGGCATTGCTTTTTATATTGGTCGGCGCAACATCGAAGGCCGAAGGGCCTGTTCTGTGCTGTAATGTTCTATGTACTATGTTCTAAAAGCTGAGGCATTCAGAACAGCTAAAAATAGTGGGCGATCGGAGGATTGGGAAAGTTTTAAACAACAGCAGAGAGTGACTAAAAAGGTGCTTAAAAAAGGAAAGATAGAACATGAGACTAAACTAGCTCGAAACATCAAAAAGGATAGTAAAAGTTTTTATATATAAAGAATAGGAGGATGGCCAGAGTTAATGTAGGGTCCTTGGAGGATGAGAGGGATGGTTTAATGGTGGATGACAGGGATATGGCGGAGACCTTGAATAAGTTTTTTGTGTCAGTCTTTACGGAGGAGGATGTAAGTACCTTGCCCGAACTCAAGGATAGAAAGGTGGTAGGAGATGAGGTCCTTGATGAGATTACAGTCACTAGAGAGGTGGTGCTTGATCAGCTAATGGGGCTGAGGGCAGATAAATCCCCAGGACCGGATGGAATGCATCCCAGGGTCCTCAAAGAAATGGCAGGGTGATAGCGGATGCCCTGGTAATTATCTTTCAAAATTCGCTGGACTCTGGAAAAGTGCCGAAAGATTGGAAAACGGCTAATGTTACGCCACTGTTTAAAAAAGGTAGCAGACAGAAGGCAGGGAATTATAGGCTGGTTAGTTTAGCGTCTGTAGTAGGAAAAATGCTTGAATCTGTAGTCAAAGCAGAAATAATGAGGCACTTGGATACGAACTGTTTGATCAGGCAGACGCAGCACAGATTCGTTAAGGGGAAGTCGTGCTTGATGAATTTATTGGAGTTCTATGAGGAAGTGACTAGTGCGGTAGATAGAGGAGAACCGGTGGATGTGGTGTTTTTGGATTTCCAGAAAGCATTCGATAAGGTGCCTCACAAAAGATTGCTGCAGAAGGTTAAGGTGCAGGGAGTCGGGGGTAGGGTGTTAGACTGAGTAGAGGATTGGTTGTCTCATAGGAAGCAGAGGGTAGGTATTAAATGGTGCTATTCTGATTGGCAGCTGGTAACTAGTGGAGTGCCCCAAGGTTCTGTACTGGGGCCCCAACTATTTACCATTTACATAGATGATCTGGAGGAAGGGGACAAAATTTGCAGGGTGACAAAATTTGCTGATGACACGAAGATGAGTGGAAAAGCACATTGTTTGGAGGGTGTGGAAAGCCTGCAGAGGGATCTGGATAGGTTGAGTGAGTGGGCGAGGACCCAGCAGATGGAGTATAATGTTAGCAAGTGTGAGGTTATCCACTTTGGGAAAAATAATGGTAGGAAGGACGACTATTTAAATGGAGAAAAGCTGCAGCATGCGACGATGCAGAGGGAGCTGGGGGTCCTTGTGCACAAATCGCAAAAACACAGTATGTAGGTGCAGCAGGTGATTAAGAAGGAGAATGCAATGTTGGCCTTTACAGTTAGAGGGATAGAATATAAAAGTAGGGAAGTTCTGTTGCAGCTGTATAGGGTGCTGGTGAGGCCGCAGCTGGAGTACTGTGTGCAGTTTTGGGAGCCGCATTCGAGGAAGGATATATTGGCCTTGGAGGGAGTGCAGAGAAGGTTTACTAGGCTGATACTGGAGATGAGGGCGTTGGATCATGAGAAAAGGCTGAATAGGCTGGGTTTGTACATTTTGGAGTTTAGAAGGCTGAGAGGAGATCTTATAGAAACGTTTAAGATGATGAACAAAGAACAAAGAACAAAACAGCACGGAAAACAGGCCCTTCGGCCCAACGAGCCCACACCGCCACCCCAATGTTCCCACCTCTACCCACGATCCCTGTCAATGTTTATAGATCTATGGATTAAAAACCAAATTTGAGACAATTTAGGGAGAATTAGTTTTGCCAGTTAGCCTAAGAGCACATCTTTGGGGTGTGGGAGGAAACCGGAGCACCCGGAGAAAACCCATGCAAGCACAGGGAGAATGCACAAACTCCCACAGACACAGGGCCAAATCCATGTATCTGCACAGCACAGCGATAGTCACTGAGCTGTCGTGTTTCCTATCAAATGGTCCAGGTCAAGCGTATACTAACGACGTGAAGCACTAGGATACTCTCGAAAAAGATTCAAGAGCAGCCCTCTCATGACCCATCGTGTATATGCCCCTCGTTAGACAACAAGGTGGACCAAAGCACCTGTAGGATAAAAACAAGTACATCAATATCATCATCTATTTACACACTTCCCAGGGACTCCCAAGGCTCATGATCCCTATTTTAAATCAGTTTTCTATACCCTCCATTCCCATTCTGTTCATGTGCCCATCTAAGTATTTCTTAAATAACTCCAGAGTACCTGCCTCCACCACTTTACTTGGCAGCGCATTCCATACCCCCACCACCCTCTGTGTGAAAAAACCCCCTCTCGCATCCAAATTATACCTTACCCCCCTCACCCTACGCCCGTGACCCCTCGTGCTATTTGAGTCCATCCTAGGAAAAAGCTTAACCCTGTTTACTCTATCTATCCTCTTCAAAATCTTGTACACCTCTATCAGATCTCCTCTAAGTCTACGTCTTTCTAAGGAAAACAGTCCCAATTTGCCTAATCTCTCCTCGTAACTCAGACCTTCCATACCAGGCAGAATCCTGGTAAACCTCCTCTGCACTCTCTCCAGAGTCTCCACGTCCTTCCGCTAGTAAGGCAACCAGAACTGGACGCAGTATTCCAAATGAGGTCTAACCAGCGTTTTATACAACTGCAACATTAAAGGCCAGCTCTTGTACTCTATACCCTTTCCTATAAAGGCTAACATACTATATGCTTTCTTCACAACCTTCTCCACTTGCTCTGCCACCTTCAGAGACTTGTTCACCTGCACCCCCAGGTCCCTCTGCGTTTCTATACTCTGAATAGGTCTACCCTTTATCATATACCTCCCCCCTACATTCTTTCTCCCGAAATGCATCACCTCACATTTATCAGGATTGAATTCCATCTGCCATCTGTCTGCCCAAGCTACCAGCCTATCTATGTCCTGCTGCATCGCCTGACAATGCTCCTCACTATCCGCAAGTCGTGAAGGGGATGGATAAGGTAGAAGTTGAGAAACTCTTCCCGCTTAACAAAGATAGCAGGACTAGAGGGCACAACCTCAAGATTGGGGGGGCGGTTTAGATTGGAGTTGCGGAGGGATTTCTTCATGCAGAGGGTGGCGAATCTTTGGAATTCTCTGCCTGATGAGGTGGTGGAGGCTTCCTCACTGAATATGTTCAAGTCAAGAGTGGATAGTTTTTAATTGACAAGGGAATTAAGCGTTACGGGGAGAAAGTGGGAAAGTGGTACTGAACCACTACAGATCAGCCGTGATCTTATTGAATGGCGGGGCAGGCTCGAGGGGCTGTATGGCCTACTCCTGCTCCTATTTCTTATGTTGTTATGTTCTATCCAGTGCCTTCATTATCTTATATGAAACTATTAGATCCTCCCTCAGCCTTCTAAACTCCAACAAGTACAGACTCAATCTATTCAATCTCTCTTCATAGACTAACCCCCTCATCACCGGTATCAGCCTAGTGAATCTTCTGCACTCTGGCAGTTCATCAGTAATGATGCTACCAAACCACCCATGGTAATGAACATTGAAATATACCATCATGAGTACATTCTGAATCTCAGTGCATTTTTCTAGTGATGTGACAAAGTATAATTTGTTGAGGAAAGCTATGTTAGGCTGCTGCTTGATTAGTCTATTGACCAGCCCTCCCAATTTTGGAATTAAATGTCAGTGAGGACTTCATAAGACCAAATGGGCTAGATGTGCCTTTGTCATAGCCACTGCTGAGATCAATGCCAGATAGTCCCATCTTGTTTTATTCTTACCTGACTTTTCTGTTGTGGTTCAATACAACTGAGCAATTTTAGAAGACAGTTGAGACTTACCTGTAGATCTGCAGCTCCATGTAGACCATACTGGCTAAGGATGGTAGATTTTCTTCCCTGATGGATATTGACGTGCCATCCTTTTTTTTTACAACAATCCAATAATTTCATGATCACCATCACTGTGACTAGAGTGGTGATTTTACGGCCATGCACGCTCATTGCAGATTGCGCTGGGGCCATGCAATACTGGAGAATGGGCAATAAATGCTGACTTTGCCAGCAAACTTGCATTCAAGTAATGAATTTTTATAAACTCTATGCCAACAAAATGACTGTTCAACATGTTGAGATTTGTTGAATAACTTGACTGAATTTTTGCTAAATGCTTTTATGCTGTGGGCCCATATGTACTGGAACTGATTTTGCATGGGTCCCTTACAGCCACAGTGGAACAGAAGCTTTTATCTCTTTAATCTAGGCTAGATCTCAATCAGTGAACATCCACGGACCCTGAATGGTTGTATTTAAATTCATTGACATTTGCCACAAGCCAAACACAATACAAATGCGGATTGGGCATAGATCTATAACACTAATGCCAATTCTTTGGTTCATCAAGCAAAGCCCTCTACCATGAGGGATCATAGTGCATTGAATGCTATGGAGAACCCCCTTTGGGATTCCCCCTGCCCCAATCTGGTTCCCCTGCCTAGTGAAGACATGAATCAGGTTAGCATATTTCAGTTTTAGGAAGGGTACAATGTTGACAATGCCAAAACAGGGGCCAGCAAAGGAGGGGAAGGGGAGAGCATGGAGGGATTTGGGGATGAAGGAGGGTTTTTGGTGACTCCATAGTGGTTGCCCACTTTGGAGGGTTGGCAGGGCAGAGCGTAGCTGATGAGGGTGCCTGATGCCAGTGAAGGAGGGGTGTGACCTTAGCCGGCGAGAACATGGGGGTGTGTAGGATTGCCTGGAAATCAGAAATGTAGAAGCACCAAAAATAGTTGCAGGAGTAGATCGTTTGGCACTTTTTACCTGCTCTTTCATTCATAATGATCTTGAATGATCATCTAACTCAGTGACCTGTTCCCACTTTTCCCCCCATATCCTTTAATCCCTTTAACCCCAAGAGCTATGTCTAACTCCCTTGACTTTGACATATAATTGCTTTTCTTTCCTTATGTGCAGGCCTTAGAATTCTCAACCTAAGAACATTGCAGGAGTACACTCAGCACAAAGAGTTTAGTAGTTCAACATTGTGGCTCACTAGCATCTACTCAAAGGGAAACAATGAATGGGCAATAAATGCTGACCTTGACAGTGACACCCGCATTCAAATAATGAATTTTTACAAACTCCATGCCAACAATATGATCGTTCAACATGTTGTGATTTGTTAAATAACTTAACTGGTTTTTTTTGCCAAATTCTTTTATGCTGTGGGCCCATACCACTCGAACTGATTTCACATGGGTCCCTCACAGCCACCATGGAAGAGAAACTTTTATCTCTTTAGTCTATCTCGATCTCAATCAGTGAACACCCACTAACCCTGAATAGCTGTATTTAAATTCATTGACATTCACCACGAGCCAAACACAATACAAATTGGGTTGTACACAGGTCTATAACATTAATTCCAATTCTTTAATCCACCAAGCAAGGCTCTCCACAGAGAATGCAGGATTGGTAAATGGATGATCCAAGAGAATTCCAACCCAAACCTGCAATATATTATCTCAAATTAGTAAAGAAGGTGCTTAAAAAGAAGGTGCTACATTGAAAACTGTCAGACTAATTAGAAGCACGGCTTTAAAAAGTCTGAAAGCATTCTTATTGAGAGGAGGAAAATCCAGACTCAAAGGCAAATATTTCCATGACAATTCTCTGGATGCAGTTTGCTTACTTACAAAATGATCTTGAGATGTAATTGAAGGGGACAAATTATTTCCATAATGTTTACATTTCAAACAGATGTTTGAATTCTTTTAAGGCAATGTGAAAAAACAAGTTACAGGACAGTGAGGTTCTTGCGTCAGTACCCTGTGGAAATTATTTTCTGTCATCACCCTCATCCGTTTGCTGATTGGTGCAATGCGTTGAGATTTTTAAATTCCATGTAATGACACTATTTAGTGTCACACTGAGACTAGAAAGTGCCTGAGTTCATTTTGCAACCTGTGCCATTGTCCAGCAGACCTAAAGCAGGGACAATATATGACCTCAATACATCTGAATAAGAAGGGAAAAATTATTTGAGCTCCCTACATCTGATCACTGTCACTCCTACTGGAAAAATCCTCGAGCTAATTTTTGTTCCTATTATATTTTGAAGACAGGCACAGATGAATGCAATATAGGGAAAAACTCTGTGGAAACGTTCCAGTTGAAAGTTGAATATTCAGGCCCTCTACCTGACAACTGTCTGAGGCTGAACCAGACTCTACAATCTTGGTATTCAGTTTTGACCACAAGATCAATTTCCCACTGCACCTCTGCACCATCACTAAGACCATCTATTTCCATCTCTGTAACATAGCCCGATTCCACCCCTGCTTTAGTTCATCTGCTGTTGAAATCCTTATCCATACCTTTAATATACTTGAGAAGTACTTAATTGGTTCATAAAGTGCTTTGAAACATCCAGTGGTCATGAGATTTAAAGTAAATGCAAGACTTTTTTTCTTTCAGACTTGACTATTCCATTAGTCCGTGTGATCGGCCTCCAAATTCCATTACCCAAAACTGTGCTGCTGTATTTTATCTCATATTAAGTCTCATTCACCCATCATCGATTCACTAACCTACACTGGCTACTTATTCAGCAATGCCTTGATTTTTAAACTTTCATCTTCATGTTTAAGTTCCTCCAAAGCCTAGGCCCTTGCTATCTATGTAATCTCCTCCAGCTCCACATCACACCAAGATCTCTGCACTCCTCTGAACCTCTCGCACAGTCCTGATTTTAATTTCTCCATTATTAGTAGCCATGCCTTCTCTGCCAAGGCCCTAAATTTATTGAATTCGTTCCCAGATCTCTTCACTTATTCCTTTCTTTCTTAACGATGCACCCTTAAAACTATACCTTTCACCAAGCTTTTGTCATCACCTGTAATACAAATATACCAACAGGGAGCAGGAGTAGACCATTCAAGCCTCGAGCCTACACTGCCATTTAATAAGATCATGGCTGATCTGATAGTAACCTCTTATTTGCATAACCTGTCACCCCCTTGCTTACCAAGAATGTATCCACTTCTATCTTAAAACTTTTCAAAGACTGCTTCCATCACTCTAAGGGCAATAGTTCATCCACTTAGGTCCCCCAATACCCTCACTGCCAGAGGCCTTTTCTACCACTTAGCACTTGGTCTGAGGTCCACCAAAGGCTGGACTAGGTCAGGTGGTGTAGATTAAACAGGGGACCTTCATTTCTGGAGGCAGCATCACAGGGTCATCAGTGCAGGTTTCTCCTCAGATTCTCTATCAGTCTGGAAGCCCACTTCTTCAGTTTCCATCTCCATCTCCAAGTTCGTACCTTCACTATGCGGAAGGGCTAACAAGGAGTTGGCTTCGAGCTGACAGCTAACACTGGAAATAGTCATCTCCATGACCTGTGGTAAGACCTGCTAGGTGCTGACTCCCTCCTTACCTCTGAGATTGTACAGCTGTTTCTTTAAGGTTTTACCCTGGAATTTAACCTTATAAGGCACTGGCCCCATTTTCTCAGTTATGATCCCAGGGACCCAACTGCGACCATCTCCAAACTTCCTTACATGAACAAGCTCATCCATTTCAAATGGTCTTTCTGCCCTTGATTTCTTTTCTGATTTTTCACCTTCCTTGCCAGGTTTGGGAACAGTGGGCTTCATCTGATACAAAGTCACCATTCCATTAACACTTTGGCTGGGGCAACTCCGGTTGTGTATAGTATGGTTTTAGAATCAAACAAAAATAGTGCCAATTGGATCTCTATGGATATTGCCAATTTTATGTGCCATTTTTGAGGACATAACTGTCTATTCTGCCAGTCACTTGACAAAAAGTGATCAATTGTTGTTCAAATGTGTCAGATATCATTAGAGAGCACAAAGTTCTGAAAATTACTGCTAGTAAAGGCTGTCTCATTATCCAAAACTAGGACTTCTGGTATTCCATGCGTACAAAAGCTTTGTCATAATTTCTTAATGGTAGTCTGAGAAGTTGTGGAATCCATGTGGTGCACCTCCAACCATTTAGTGTGTGCATTTACCATGAGTAAGAACATGAAACCCATAAAAGGCCCTACAAAGTCCACATATATGCACATCCATGGCCTGACATCCTTGCGTGTAGGGAGGTTGAGAGAGGGAGAATTTGATTCATTGGCACATGTCACACTGTTTTACCAAGTCTGTGATGTCTGAGTTGAGGCCAGGCCACTAGAAATAAGTCCTAGCCAGCATTTTAATCATTGATACTCCAAAGTGTCAATTGTGTAGTTTTGTCAATATTGGACGTCATCCTGAGGATGGTGGAATAACTACTCAAGAAAAAATGATCCCATCCTCAACACTAAGCCCGCCTTTCTTAGCTAGGTAGGGTTTCATTTCTTCTTTCTTGGAATCCTCCATGTAGGATCAAGTGCCTTATTTTTAAAAAGATTGGATTCTTTTGTGTCCAGGCCTTAATCTATCTTGCAGACACTGGCAGAGTTTCCAAAAAATTTCAGATCATTTTGCTAATAAAGGAACCAGGTTTGTAAGCAATCGGAGGCAACTCAGTGCATCAGCATTAGCTACTTGCGTTCTAGAGCAGTGTCTAGAAGATATTCGTAGTCTGCCAGTAACAAGACCCAACACTACATCTGGGCGGAGGCAATGGCGGGATTGCCTTGTCCTCTTTCAAAAATTCCAATACGAGTTTGTGGTCAATAACTATTATGAAACATCTGCCATAGACATATGATGGAACTTTTTCACATCAAATACAATCAAAATTGTTCTTTCTCAATCTGCGAGTATCTTCACTCCACATTCAAAAAGGTCATAGATGCATACACAGTGTTCTTTTCTGTCTTGTTTTTCCAGCAATGTGAAATCACTGCTCCAACCCCATATGGGAAAGTGTCACAGGTCAGCATAAATTCTTTCTTGGGATCAAAATGGGCCGATAAATTAGATGACAGTAGATGATATTTGACTTTGGTGAAGCCCTCTGCCTGTGGAGTTCCCAGGACCATCTCTGGTATTTTCAGAGGTGTGCAAGGATACAGCATGGAAACCAAATTCAGGATAAATTTTCAATAATAATTTACTATTCCCAGGATGCATTTTAACTCCGGAATGTTCCTTGGAGTTGGTGCTTCTTTGATGGTTTTTACCTTATCCTCTACTGGATGCAACCCTTTGTCATTTATGCAGTAGCCTAAATAGGTTATTTCAGCTGCTTGGAAGACACATTTCTCCCTCTTCAAGGGCAATCCTGGTGTTGAAAATCTCTGCAAGACATTTGCTAAGTTTGCCAGGTGTCCCTGTTCTGAAACCCCCCACGACCAGTACATCATTTAAACACACTGCTACTTTGGATAGCCTTTGAAGAATGTTCTTCGTGATTCGTTGGAAAATGAGATCCCAAAGGATAAACTCATATTGACTCTTGTGCGTGTTGATTGTCGCATATTTCTGGGAGAACTCATTCAATTCAAGCTGAATTAAGGCATGCCCAATTTGGAGAACATACAGCTATCTGTTAACTTGGAATATAGATCTTTGATTCAGGGTAGAGGGTACCTGTTGAGTTTGGAAACTCAATAGACTTAATAGTTTATATTCCCCACAAGACAAATCAATTTGTTGGACTTAAGAATGGGGACTACAGGCACTGCCCATTCTTCAAATTGCATAGGCCTTATTATATCTAAACTTTCAAGACGCCTAGTTCAGATTTCCCCTTCTCTAACAGTGAGTATCATAGAATCATCGAACGCTACAGTGCAGAAAGTGGCCATCTAGCCCATCGAGTCTGCACCAACCACAGTCCACCCAGGCCCTACCCCCATATCCCTACATATTTTACCCGCTAATCCTTCTAACCTATGCATCTCAGCACACGAAGGGGCAATTTTTTAGCATGGTCAATCAACCTAACCCGCACATCTTTGCACTGTGGGAGGAAACCCAAGCACCCAGAGGAAGTCCACGCAGACACAAGCAGAATATGCAAACCCCATACAGACAGTGATCCAAGCTGAGAATTGAATCCAGGTGCCAGGAGCTGTGAGACAGCAGTGCTAACCTTTGTGCTATCATGCTGCTCAGCAAGACCAGTATGAAACTCGTCTTGCTGTAGAATACCAAATGTAACATTAGGATCAATGAAGATCTTGGCTTTGAGGATCTTGGAAAACTCCAGGGTATCTACTGACAACTTTGTACAATTCCTCCATGCCTAGCCCAAAATTCTCCCAAGTAGTTCAGCTGGATCTACTGGAACCAATCTCGACACATAAGTCTTGGTATTATATAATGAGTGGGAAATGAACTGATTGCTGCTGGGGCCATTGTGATGTCTTTTATTTATAAAGGTTCCCCCATGTAGATGGCTAGTCTGGCCTTCATGTCTTCCAGATTCAGTAGTTGGATGCCAGGTTGGAGACACTTGTGTGTCTGGTCTCTGATAACAGATCGCAGCCTGTGTATCCCTCCATCTTCACGGAATGCCATTTACCAGTAATTCTGACATTATAGCAACAACTTTTGTTGTGATGATGTGATTCAGCTGTAATGTCCCTATCTCTAGAAGAGGGGATACCTGTATGGTATGGTCAGGCACTGGCCTTAATTTCTTCATTGGGCGGCATGCGTTTTACCTGTTCCTAAAATTTCACCTTGCCTGTGCCCTTTGACAGCGCTTGCAGTAATCCATTGTATCGCATCTGCACTTCTCTAAAGTATGTTTCCAAACACTCTTGAGATCATCACTGCCTTTCCTTGACTGCCTGGTAGTATTATTAGAGTTCTAATATCATGTGGGCCCTTTAATACTGACTTACACAAGAAGTCTCCATTTAGGACTGCTTTACATGAAGTCCCTCCCGTTGGCTGAAGGGCATTTCTGCCTGATGCCCCCTATAGCTCTTGAGCCTCTTTGTCTGCAGTTTCCAGTGATACGGCTATATCAATGGTTTTCTTCAAATCCAGATTCAGTTCTTTTGGGTAGTTATTTATGCCACATTCTAATCTATCTCACAACTCCAAAGATGTCCGGGTTAGGTTGATTGGTCATCCCTTAGTGTCAGAGGGACTAGTAGGATAACTAAGTGAAATTACGAGGCTAGGACGTGGGTGGAATCATGGTTGGTGCAGACTCAATGGACCAAATGGCCTCTTCAACACTATAGGATTCTATGACTTCATTTAGAGGCAATCCAAATTTGCAATGTTTTGCTAATTAACATAATCTAACCAAAATAGGTTTCCGGGGGTTCTGCCGGCCATGTTGAAGCAGTATCTCTGGAGTATAACAGAAGGCTTCGTTGGATCATAGTGGGTTTTACTGATCTATTAACTCATTAAAAAGTTTTGAGTCAGCCAGATAGGTCAGATTTTTCATCATGCTGAAAGTCAGGTCCCCGCATGCCATCAGCAATATGACTTTTTGTTTTTCATCTCCTTCAAAGTTGTTAACACAGAAGAAGTGATACAGTCTCTCACTCAATGAGGAAATTCATACTCCACAAAGCTCACAAGAAGATCTATCAGCGATCCTTTGTGTCCTTTGTGATCATCATGAAAACAAACTTCCTTAAATAAGGAGACCATACAGTACACAGTACTCCCAATGCAGTCTCATTAATATCCTTTAGTAACTGAAACATAACCTCTCAATCTTTTTTTCAATTCCATTCGCAATGAATGATAACATTCTGTTAGCTTTCCTAATCACTTGCTGTACTTGACTTTGTGATTCATACTCTAGGACACTCTGATTACTCTGTACCTCAGAGTTCTGCAATCTCTTACCATTTAGATAATGTGTTTCTTTTTGATTCTTCCTGCCAAAATGGTCAATTTTCTCCATTATTTTCCTTTTGTCAGATCTTGACCACTTGCTTAAGCTATCTACTTTTTTTCATAAATGCTTATGTCCCCTTCACAGTTTACCTATCTTTGTATCTTCAGCAAATTTTGGCAACCGTCCCTTCAATCCTTTCATCCAAATCATTAATATAAATTGTAAATAAGAGGGAGCTAAAGAGTGAATTGAGGAGAGCTAAGAGAGGGCACGAGAAGACTTTGGCTGATAGGATTAAGGAGAATCCTAAAGCTTTCTTTAGATATGTTAAGAATAGAAGATTGGTTAGGACAAGATTAAGGCCAGTCATAGACAGCAGTGGGAAGTTGTGCGTGGAGCCTGAAGAGATTGGAGAGGTACTGAATAAATATTTCTCTTCGGTATTCATGCAGGGTGATGTAAATGTAGTTATGGAGAACACTGAGGTACAGGGTAGCAAACTGGAAGGTATTGAAGTAGATAGGGAGGATGTGCTAGATATTCTCGAGGGTTTGAAGTTGATAAGTCCCCTGGGCCGGACGGGATTTACCCTAGGATTCTCTGGGAGGCAAGAGAGGAGATTGCAGAGCCTCTGGCTCTGATCTTCCGGTCGTCGTTGGTTACGGGTGTGGTTCCGGAGGACTGGAGGATAGCGAATGTGGTCCCATTGTTCAAGAAGGGGAAGAGAGACTTTCCAGGGAATTATAGGCCGGTGAGTCTTACGTCTGTTGTGGGCAAAGTATTGGAGAGAATTATTAGGGATAGGATTTATAGTTATTTTGAGAGAAATGAATTGATTGGGGATAGTCAGCATGGTTTTGTGAAGGGTAGGTCGTGCCTTACTAACCTTATTGAGTTTTTGAAAAAGTGACCAAAGAGGTGGATGGGGGTAAGGCGGTTGATGTGGTATATATGGACTTTAGTAAGGCGTTTGATAAGGTGGCCCATGGAAGACGTCTGCAGAAAATGCAGATGTATGGGATAGAAGGTGATTTAGCTAATTGGGTTAGGAATTGGCTAGCAGATAGAAGACAGAGGGTGGTGGTTGATGGGAGATATTCATCGTGGAGTTCGGTGACAAGTGGTGTACCTCAGGGGTCTGTTTTGGGGCCTGTTTGGGGCCTGTTTGGGGCCTGGGGGTCTGTTTGTAATTTTTATAAATGATCTGGATGAGGGTATTGAAGGATGGATTAGTAAATGTGCAGATGACACTAAAGTCGGTGGAGTGGTAGATAGTGAAGAGGGGTGTTATAGTTTGCAGAGAGACTTGGACAAGTTGCAGAGCTGGGCCGAGAGGTGGCAAATGGAGTTTAATGTGGAAAAGTGTGAGGTAATGCACTTTGGCAGGAATAATAAATGTGTAGAGTATAGGGCTAATGGTAGGATTCTTAGTAGTGTTGATGAACAGAGTGATCTTGGTGTGTATGTGCATAGATCCCTGAAAGTAGGCAGTCAAGTCGAGAAGGTTGTTAAGAAGGTATATGGAGTCTTGGCTTTTATTGGTAGGGGGATTGAATTTCGGAGCCGCAACGTCATGTTGCAACTGTACAAAACTCTAGTGCGGCCGCACTTGTAGTATTGTGTGCAGTTCTGGTCCCCACATTATAAGAAAGATGTGGAGGCATTGGAGAGGGTACAGAGGAGGTTTACCATGATGTTGCCTGGTATGGAGGGCAGGTCTTATGAAGAGAGGCTGAGGGATTTTAGGTTGTTTTCGTTAGAAAGGAGGCGGCTAAGAGGAGACCTTATTGAAACATATAAGATGATTAGAGGTTTAGATAGGGTGGACAGTGATAGCCTTTTTCCTAGGATGGAGAAAGCTAGCACGAGGGGACACAGCTTTAAATTAAGGGGTGATAGTTATAGGACGGATATCAGAGGTAGGTTCTTTACCCAAAGGGTGGTTCGGGAGTGGAATGCCCTGCCTGCAGCAGTTGTAGATGCGCCAAGTTTGGTGGCATTTAAGAGGTTAGTTGATAAGTATATGGAAGAGAAGGGAATGGTTTAGTTTGGAGGGGTATTGCTTTTTTATATTGGTCGGCGCAACATCGAAGGCCGAAGGGCCGGTTCTGTGCTGTAATGTTCTATGTTCTATGTTCTAAACATTTGAAGTCCAATACTGCTCCCTGTGGCACATCATTCATTACATTTTTCCAATCTGAAAGTGAATCATTTATACTTACTGTCTGCTTCTTGTTTAGCCAGCCAATCTTCTATCAATACCAGTATGTTACCCCCTATACCATGAGCTTTTATTTTCTACAATAACTTTTGATGTGCCACTTTATCAAAGACTTCTCAAAATCTAAATACATTACACCCACTGGTTTCCCTTTATCAACAGCACATATTACTTCCTCAAAGAACTTCAATAAGTTGGTTAAGTTTAATTTCCTTTTCATAAAACCATATTGATTCTGTCTTATTACCTTAAACTTATCCAAGTATCCTATAACTTCTTTAATAAAAGCTTCCAGTATTTTTCCCTACAACAGATGATAAGCTAACTGATCTGTAATTTCCCACTTTCTGGGCAGAATTCTCCGGTTGTACTGGTCTAAAAGCCGGAAATTAAACTAGAAAGAGTGCAGAAAAGATTTACTAGGATGCCACCAGGACTTGTTGGATTGAATTATAAGGAGAGGCTGAATAGATTGGGACTTTTTTCTCTGTAGTGTAGAAGGCCCTAAAGAAGGGTGAACTTATAGAAGTCTATAAAATAATAAGGGGCATAGACAAGATAGATGGTCAATATCTTTTCCTGAAGATAGGGGAGTCTAAAACTAAAGGGCATAGGTTTAAAGTGAGAGGGGAGAGATACAAAAATGTCCACAGGGTGATAAGTGGAACAAGCTGCCAGAGGTAATAGTAGAGGCAAGTACAATTTTATCTTTTAAAAAGCATTTAGATAGTTACATGGGTATGATGGGTATAGAGAGATATGGATCAAATACAGACAATTGGGATTAGCCTAAAGGTTTTAAAAAAATAAGGGCAGTGTGAACAAGTTGGACTGAAAGGCTGTTTCCATGCTGTAAACCTCTACGATTCTATAATTCCCATCTGATTGTCAATGGTGTTTCACATTCTCTGCAACCCACCCAGTAAAATTCCACTGGTGGGAAAATTTCAGCCTCCATCTCTCTTTCTTTCTGAATGATGGAGTTACATTTAATGTCTAATGGGACCTTCCCTGAATCTAGGGAATTTTGAAAACTTCAAACCAACATATCAACTATCTCACTAGACACTTCCTTCAAGACCCTATGGTGAAGTCCATCAGAAATAAGTTCTCATTAGCTCGTAACTCCAATAATTTACTCTACCACTTCTCTAGCAAATTATTTTCCTGAGTTCCTTTTCCCTTCCATCTCCTGGTTTACAGCTGCTTCTGAAATGTTACCTTCACAGAGAAGACTGATGCAAAATCCCTGTTCAATTCAGCTGCCGTCTCATTTTCCATTATCAATTTCCTAGACTCACTTTGTTAACTCTTTTCTCTTTTTTAAACATATATATCAGCTTTTATATTTCTGGGCTCCTTTCTCTGATACTTTTTTTTTCTTCCTTATTAACCTTTTAGTCATCTTTTTGCTGTTCGTTATATTTGGTCCAATCTTCTGACCTATCATCTGTTTTGGAATAGTAAATCTATTTTTGTGGCTTAGTGTCAAACTTTGTTCAATAACATTAGCATGAAGTACTTTGGAGTGATTACTGTGTTAAAGGTGCAATTTCACTGCAAGTTTTTGTTGTTGTGGGTGCAGGCATTGTACACTCCTCTTACAAACAAGTGGGAATTTCATAAATTAACGCAAAAAGTGATGAAGCCATCTGACATAGAACTTAGCTGGAGTGTTTCAGAAATGTTTAAACTAATAGGGAGGGAGGGTGGGGAGACAGCGGGAACTGGGAGTGGGAGAGAGAGGGATGATAGGGTAACACCAGTAGGTAGAAAGGAATATCCGAGAGCTGAGGGTCTTCAGTGCATGTGTTTTAATGCGAGGAGTGTGACTGGCAAAACAGATGAACTGAAGGCAATAGTGTTCACGAGGAGTTTAGACGTGGTGGCAGTGACCGAGACGTGGTTGAAGGAGGGGCAAGACTGGCAA